>JAHLJT010009419.1:30989161-31589161 GCA_031308135.1 Acheta domesticus | reverse complement strand
CGTTCCATTTTTGACGATTTGGCATTAAAGAAAATAAAAATACTCATCTCAAAACAAAGAAACAAATGTCCATATTAGTCGATATTAGGAACTTCTTAAAAGGCGATATTTGGAAACTCTTGAACCTCCAATACGGGCAAGTGTGCACACTTTTCTAACAATCATAAGCATCCACGCCAGTCTGTGTAAGATTCGTGATGTAAGTTTTACTAAAATATACTATAGGAAATCTCTCCTTAACGAGTTTTTAATTCAAGGACTGGTTTAGAAGATTTTGCCACTATGCTTTCTTAATATAGTAATTTATTAGGTCGACCTTCACTAAAGGAAGACATTTTAGTAGAGCAATCACTTTCACAATTATTTTTGTGACAGTTCAGTATTATCCACATAATGCCGATAATTAGAGCTCTTTAGAGGGTATCCCACAAAAGCAGAAAATATGATGCGAACCATTAAAAACGAAAACCCATGGATATCACATTAATTTAATGAAAGTGATGCAGATCACTGTTTTAAATGTACACATTTACATTTTTTCTGTTTTTTAAAGAATGTTTCATTTTCACTAATGGCTATGAACTGTAATATTTTCAAATAGCGATTATGTTTTCATTATATTAACGGCCCGTTACCCGCATATTTTTGAATTGAAAAAATTAATAGTGCCATTGTTTTTGAGACTCTCTAAGTCACAACAGGAAAGGAACGCCTTGAGAAGAAACATCGATCTGTTTCCTGGCATAACTCGACATTTCTGTCAAGGGAGTTGCCACCTAGCAGTCCCACCAACACCTCCACTTATCAGTTTGTCGTATCTCTCCGCCAAAGCGTTTACCGCAACCTTGCAGTGAGTGTCATTGTGTGCAAAATGTTTTTGTCTTTCACATCGCACCTCTAGGTCTCTTATTATTAAAGTGGATTCTCATAAAAATACTTGGCAATTAAAAGAAACAAATATTAACATAATATTAAGCTAATAAAATGTCAAATTATTTAAATAAAATACATACCATTGCCACCGCTCAAGTACGAAACTAGACTTAGGATTCCGCTCTTTAATTGCTATTACCTACTGATGGTATTCCTGCAGGAAAATTTGTATATTCCCATGGAAAACTTACTTGTGCATTGGGCATTTGACACATGAATAAAACAGTAATTTTCAAATCTTTATCATTCGCACTTTTATTGTTTATAATACAGTGCCAATGTATTTGAACGTATTGCATCCCTTTAGAATCTTGAAAACAACGTTTAAATGTCAGATTTAAAAACAAATCCATCAATTTCATCCCATTGAAAGAGCTAATTGCGCAAGCTGCTTCCTACTGGCTCAGTGGCGAGTCCCCAAACAAACCTTAGTCGTCGTCGTCGTCGTCGTCGTCTTCGTCGTCATCGTCGTCACGGCCGCCGCCGCCGCCGCCGCCACCTTCGCCCGCGTGGCGCCAGCGCCTCCCGTGGGGCTGGCCAAGTTAATTTGGGGCGCATCTGCGCGTTCAATAGTTTGCGGCGCAACTTGGCCACACTGCTTAATTAGCGGAAGAATAAGTTGGCGGTACTGTATCCACGTCATTACACCCGGCGCCTTCAAGTTTGCCTTGGGCGCCATGTTAAATTGGCGCGATACAAACTTGGGGATTAGCTCGCTTCTCCCGTCCGACACCGCCACCGCCCGCGCCGCCCCGCACGGTCCGCCCGCGTCGCCAACGCCCGCATCGCCTGCCACTCAATGGGTTTTCGGCCGCAGCCGCCGCCCCCGCCACCGCAGTCACCTCCGCGGCTGGCGCTGCGCCTCTGTCGCGGTGCGTTTGCAGAAAGGAACTGATTTGCACAGTCAGGTTCAAGAAGCAAGCAATCAAAATCACGTGGAATTCTAGCAATAAATTGAAATGTTTCTTTACTGTATTTGGTGTGTGTTTTTGCAGAATTCGCGTTTCGCCAATCAGGTTACAATTATCTGCTACCGCAAAATTCTCTTCCTTTATCCATGTTTACATTATTTTATTTTCTCTACATAAAATTGATATATTAAAGATCTATTTATAAAGTGTTTTCAAACAGAAATAATACTCAACATCAATGTTTGATATTTTGTCTAATTGCATATGTGTTTTGTTAATCAATTATTAAATACAGAGAAACTTGAGGGGAACTTCGTGAAGAAATTCAACTATTTCTTGCAATGATGGTACGAATCGAAATTTGGTAGTAAATAATGAATTATCTGTAAGAAATAATATGGTTTTGCAGTTATTTCTTCAAGTGTTAGAAATTTAGTGTGAGAGAGCAGTTGCACTTATTTTGCGCCTCTATTTTTTATCTCTTCTGAGAAAACAGTTCTTTTTAATTTTGACACTGTTGCAGATAATTGTTGCTACATAATAACGTTTTTCTAATCCCATTGTATAATGCTGTCATTTGATGACTGCAACCATTTGCTTAATGATATCCATTACGATACAGATTTCATTATAATACAGGTTCTTGACCAATCACAGAGAAGTTAACAAACCAAGTATTGCCACTTAATTCATCATTAAGAATCGTTCTAGTAATGTTTCATTCGATTGTGTACATTAAAATTGCATTTGATATTATTTTATGTTTGTCAGTTTTAATTTCTTTTATTAGTAGTAATTTTTTCGTGGAATATTATTTGAAATAAATTGCATCGTAATTTCACTTTGATCCTATTTGACTAGGTCAGTACTCTGTCACAGACGGAAAGGTAACCACAGCCACCTTCGGCAGAATGCGATTGCAGGTTATGGGAGTTGTCCGCTAGGTAGCCTTGGCTGAATCCTGCCATGTCAACTGCCACGAAACAATTCAATGTGAAAGTTAAACTTACAAAAGTCGTGGAAAAAGTACCGTATGAAACTCGATGTAAAGGGTATTAACACACTCGTGTGATGTTTACAACACTCGCTCGTATCGTAATATCGCACTCGTGTATTAATACTCATCATTACGTCATCGTTTTATAATGTACTATTATTCATGTTAGTTTCAAACGTGAAACATTGTAAATGAAAAACTAATGTTATATCAAATATTTATTTGTTATTATCAAAGCCGTATTTAATTTTAACCTACATTCACACAAATGAAAATTACTCTTTAAAAATGCTCTTCTGTTGTTGTTAGTTTAATATGGATGTCAGGTAGTGTGATGAAACAATTTGATTCAGTGTCATACATATTCAATCCGCAATGTTTATATTTTTAAATATGTATGCAAATTCGTACGCTGGTATTATTTATATATTCTAGAATACAAAAACGGTGAGGTTAGCTCCATCAAAAGTGTTGCAGCGAAAATATCTCGCATATCTGTAGTAAAAATCTGCATCTGTTTTTAGTAATACTTTCTTTGACAATTTTTCTTCTTTCTACCTCTTCTTTTTCTTATTTTATTTTCCCTCTTATTATTAATATTTTTACTACATTAATTTCTGTGATTTTTTTTATTTGAAACGCTTTTGATATATGCCTCTAATTTCTTTCGGCATTTTCTCTCATTCTTTTCAGCCTAATTAGTATTATTTGTTAGGAGTAGAGCGAATTTTTGAACAGATAAAAATTACCGGCTTTTTAACATTTGATTTCCTTTCCCCCATTTACTCTCCTTTGTTTCTGAATGGGGTCGTATGCGAGGATGGCTTTTCATACAATTCGGTTTCTATCTTTAATATTCTTTTGGTTTATTGCGTATGTTCATAAACTTTCTACATCTGTCTTATTATTACTGTAATGCTGTGCGAAAAACGGCGAATTTTTGGTAGAAAAACACTTATTTCAGGTTCTGGTAACGAAAATGTTGATAAATACAGTTTCTAAATATAGAAAGAAAATCCTCTATCACATAGTGTAGCAAGAGTCCATGTGGATCCTTGATACCGAAAAACTGAATGACGTCAAAACGTCCGTCCATCTGTCCATCTCTCTGTCTGTGGAAAACGATAGCGGCTAAACCGTTCGACCCATTTTCTCCAAAATTAATATTCCTAAACCAATCTGGCTGATGTCGCGACCCCTTAAATTTGAAATCGGTATTTTAATTTTGGAGGTTACTTTACATGAAGCCCCTGGGACATTTTACATATTTTCAAAAATATGTCTCCATCGTTTTTGAATAAATTATGTTTTTGGATAGAGTGTAGGTCGTTTAAAGAATAAGTCGGGTCTCACATTAGTTGAAAATACTGACTTTTGTGAAAATTGCAAAAGTTCAAAATTTTTTCGGGGTCATCCTATAACTAAAATGTTAAAGATAGAGATCTGTTCTCTTAATGAAATCTGTTTCTTAAAGATAGATTTTGAATTAATAAGATTGCTGGTGAGGTAGATACCTTCTAACAATTCATTAAATAAAATATGTTGACCGATATTAAATACATACTTAAACTGAACATCTTTTCGATCGCGTAGTAATCATCCTCTAAACTTGCAGCGTCTGGGCAGAACTTTGTTTTCCACCCAGACGCTGCAAGCTCTGAGTACGATTTCTACGCGATCGAAAATATCATTAGTTTACATATATACCGGACAACATCTTTTATTTAATTAATAGATTTTAAAATACGGTCATGTATAATTTTTCGAAAATTTGAGTACTTTTTGCGTAATTTTGTGTGAAAATACGGTGGAGAAAGTACGTGCTGTTTTAGCACCACTAGTTTCATGATAAAATTGTAAAAGTCTCTGTTTTTTGCAGATACCCGAACAATTAAAGTGCTCGGTTTACCATCCTTCTGATTTTTATTATGTTAGTTTTACGTCTGAACCACTCAACCCAATTTTGCGACTTTGTCTAATCCTGTTAATTATAGGATTCTTCTCACATAGATTAGAAACAAAATTTATGCTTTATATTTTCAGTTTCTTCTTCTTCTCTTTCTTCATTAATTTATTTGTTTTTCCTTGAATGCTTTCTTGGCTCTGTCTTACTTATCACCATTAGTATATCTGTTCCCTCCCTCTTCACTATCTTCTTCTCATTCTTCTTCTTCTTCTGTCCTCCTCTCCCCCTCCTGTTCGCTTCCGAAGAGGCCCGTGCGGTTGTGCCGTCTCGAGGAGCTGATTAGAGGAGCGCGCTGGCGGGCGCAGAGTACGCTGCGGCGTGATGCAATGCGATGCGGAGCGGGGCGGGGAGCAGCGGGGCGAAGCGGGACGGGGCGGGATAGAATCGAAAGGGGCGGGGAGCGCGTGATTTATTGGGTCCTTTTCGGCGCTCCGCACAAAACACGCCGCTCCGCCGCGCCACCTTCTATTTCCACCGCGAGATCGCGTTCCTACGCGGCCGCGCCCCCTTTCCCCACTCCTTCCCCCACTCCATCCCGCACCACCTCTTCCCCCCGCCTCCACCTCCCAACCCCCCTGTCTCCGGCGCGAAGTGGGTGAAGGCACGCGGACGCCATGGCGCTCGGAGGTGGGTGTGGCTGCGAACTGCACAGCGCCCAGTTGGCGGGGAAGAACTTCGCTGAGGAAACGGGGAAGATGGGTTTCCACGAGTGAATACCACATACATTTTATTTGTTTATCTTTCGATTTTTCTGTTTTTTTATCCAAATTTAAATTCAGCTGGCAACGTGTCAGACACGAACGGGAAATTAAAATAAACTTTCTCATATAAATTCGTAATTCATATCAAGTGTTCGGTAAATAAGTATTAAGTTATTGTAAGAACACCTAGACCCCTCATTTAACGCAGTATATCATTTTAGGAGTGAGTGATGTAAATACAGTGAACAATATTTCATCATAAAATGACATATTTTGTCTGAGGTGCGTGGAAGTCGAAAGCGGAGAGCTCCTCGAGAACGAGAAACGTGCTTCAGAGAAGACAAAAGCGACGCGGAGAGCGGTGGGACGGGAATGGGAGAGCGGCGGAGGCGGGCGAGAGAATCCGCAGGGCTGATGGAGCGCCGTGCGAGGGCGCGGGGGACGAGGACGAGGGCGTGGGGATGAGGACGTCTCAGGACGTGAATCGCGCAGAGTGCCCGCGCAGACAAACGGCGACGCTGCGCGCAGATTCCGCAAGCAGCCTTATAGATGGCGCTGGCGACGTGTTCCTTCGCTGCGGGGGGCTCAGCCCAGCCGCGCCGATGGACCCGCTCGCAGCGGGCCCTCTCGGAGGGACTTGCCCGCGCACGAGGCGCCGCTTCGGGCGACGAATGAGCTGTCGCGCTGTCAAATGTATTCGGGCGTTACGTGGAAGTCACGTTACGACGCAGTGTAATCAGAAAAGAACTATGCTTGTGTATTCGTATCGTTAGAGTTCCGGTGGTGGCAGGATTTTCGACACTATACTGCGATTTTTGTAGGAAGAGCTCTCAAGATAACTCAAATCCCATCTTCGCGATGGAATATGTCACGGCATTTCGTATCATTTACAGTCGTTCCGCTAGATTTCGCACGATCGCGACCGTATGAAGCAGTGCTTGCGATCATGCGACTTCTACCGGCAAGACCGAGAAAAGACGCGAAATGCCGTCACATATTCCATCGCGAAGATGGGATTTGAGTTATCTTGAGAGCTCTTCCTACAAAAATCGCAGTATAGCTTGTTAGCTAGGTCGAATTCAGTCGCTGTCTGGAAGAGAATTCTAGCGACCGGCTGCTCTGATCGGTAGTTTTCCGTGTGTTTTTCGATCAACTCCAGGCGAATGCCGGAGAACAAATGGACCTCGGACCGCGCGTTATCTTCTGAGCTTTGCTCTTCCTTGTCCTATCCTCACCCGTGACTTATAAACACACTCACATCCACTACATTACCACACAAGCCGGGAGACCGGTCAGGAGCTTAGAGCTTGTCCCGGTGGGGGCGTTGCCCTGCTGGTGGGAGATACCTTGGATGATACCGAAATATGGATCTATCCCACACCAATATTACTATTCTTGAAAATCTCCATAACGTCACCAATTGTTATAATTTCCCTTCATCTTCTGAATGCTGCCTGGCGGGACTATCGGGTGAGAGGATATTAAATGGCGCTGGTTGCGTTGCTCTATGTATCTAGGGGCTCTACTATATCCGAACTGTCTGGGAAGAAAGTTAGATCTCGAATAGTGCGAATGTTGTCGGAGGTTTTTAAGTTTGCCAGCCATACCGCCAGGGTTCTTTTACGTGCCACAAATGTGACATGGGTACTGTGGATTTTTGGTCCTTCGAAAATCCGAGCACCTCGGCCGAGATCGAGCACGCGCACTGGGGGGTCAGAGGTCAGCAAGATAACTCCTCACCCCTCCGTGTTGGGTAGAGAGAATAATTCTAAATCTGTATTATTGTAACCCTTCACCTCCGTAGTGCGATTTTAGTCACGTTAGTACCCTAGTGCGGTATCTGAGACCGCCGAATTTTACATCCGTGTTTTAAAAACTTCAGATTTTTATGAATTAATGCAAAACAATCTCGTCTATTACATCTTTGTTAGTCCCTTGAACGTAAAATTGGGCTGAAATAAACTATTACAAACAACTAAACGATCTCACACTGTTGCAACTACATTTACGACTGATAATTGGGGGAGTTCAAAGGGAATTAAAACAGACACTTTTTGCAAAAGTTAATAGCATATATATTTTTAAACCTCTTAAATACAAGGATGAAATAACTTGAAAAAGTATGTAAACAAGTATGGAAAGTAAGTATGTAAGTATGGAAAAAATCGCAGTAACACCGTAGTGCGGTCTCGGAGACCGCGCCGCAAGATACTTCCCTTACAGACGCCAGACTACTGCCGCAAGGGCACGGGAAACGCGCCGGAGAAATGAGAAACCCCTGCCGATAAGGTACAGGGGCCCTATTCTTAACCGCTCGTGATCATCTCGAACGTTCGTGATTGACGTCATCACCAACGAAACGCGAGTTTCCGTATTCTTAACCGCTCGACCTGTCTCGAGTGGGTGTGATTTCCGTTCGCATTATCACGAGTGGGATCTGGGGCAGTGAGATTCATCACGAATGGTATATAGCATTAACATAACCTCTTTATCTTCACACAGTGAAAGTGCGTAGTAAATTATAGTAACCACTTATCGTATTTTTATCTAACAACTTTGTATGTTCATAGGTGTTACTAAATATTAAATCAACTACGATTTTTATATAAAATAACATTTGTAATATATCTTTACTAATATTATATGTAAAATTGAAAAATATTAAATATTAATGCTAAATATCCTGATTCTACACATGATTCATTTATATGGCAAAATTCCAAATTAAACACAGTACTTAAAAACATTCATGCTCATGGACACAGATTATTTTTTGATTGGAGATCCTTTAAGGTATGCTTTAAGATCATTGATAATAGGACCTTTTAATAATCCAGAGCTAATAATACCTTTTAATAATTGTAATGGTGTTTTGAAAACTATATTTAGATATTGTTTAAAACACAGGGTTTTACATTATAAACCAGAAAAAGCATGTATGATAATTAATGCTTGTACTGTATTACACAACCTTTCTATCATGCGTTAATTTTAATTTTGGAATGTACAATGCTGAAACTCTGCCATGAAATGAGTCATGTTAACAATGAGTTATTGGAGGGAAGAAGAACAAGGTCATTACTAGTTAATAGATATTTTACTTAAAAAACATACATTGTATTTTTTTATTTTATATATATTTTAAGCATCTTTCGTAGAAAATGACTTTGGAAACTTTCCAGACACTAATACCTCAGTCTCGGACTGCCTCAACCACTCTATCATAAGTTCTTTTTGCCTTTCCAAAGTATACACCTTTTTCGAATCCATACTTACAACAAAGTATACAATACATAAAACTAAATACTAATTACGAAGGAAGTCTATGGCTTAACTCTAATGGAAACGAACAATAACATGAACTAAAAAGAAATTAGAAACCTGTGAGAAATGAAAAATAATTAAATAACTAACTCGAACCAAAATGTAATACAACAGAATTGCACTGAACTTGGACCGAACACAATGTCTTTCCATAAAACGCGCGTACGTATGCGTATGTACTATTTGAGACAATCGAGCAGCGAGTGTTGCGTTGCCAAACGTTACCGCTCGTGATGTGCGAATGGTATCGCGAAGGGTGTTTAAGAATACGGTCTTCTCGTGGTCTTCGCAATTTGGACCGTTCGAGATTTCACGATGCGAGATATCACGAATGATGTTAAGAAAAGGAGCCCAGAGCCCTACCAGGAAAAACAGACGTGCGCTGCGCCAGCAGCAGATAAAATCGATATCTCAGCGGTCTCACAGACCGAACTAAGGTGATTAATTCCTTGAATTCGTACTAAAAAAAATTTACACACCTCCCGCGAAAGTGTCTTTGGCATACTTTTGAAAATGTTGGACTCGACTCCAATCATCGCTTCGTCCGTCCAACATTTCACTTGTATCACTTTCTGTACCAGTTACGTAAATAACTATTATGTCATTGAATTTTCTGTGTTTGTCCTTGTTTGAACTGGCGCACATGCGATTTGTTTCTCTTTATACATGACTGTAATTTCCTCGTGATATATTCTAGTGTGAACATTTAGCGTTGACTAAATAGATATCGTCATACAAGTGCCAAATGGTATTTGTTTTTCTATTTTCGCTGAAGCTTATAACAAACGAATTTCGATTATAAACTAGATAGATTTATAATTGAATGTTTGGATCAAACGTGAAACTAATATTCTCTCCTCTTGTTATTTCCCCGCGAAATTTTAAATGTTAGAATCGTGTAACGAATGTGTAAATAGTATCCGCTAGCTAATAGCAACGAAAGCACAGAAACAGTCACAATTAATCTGGTATACGCGACTTTCAAATATTTTTAAAATGTGGGTATTTATATATTCTGGAATCAAAACGCTGTAAACATAAACCACACACGTGACTCATAATTTTATGAAATAAATTTGTTATACAGATTATTCGCATTATAGGTTTTTTTTAATTGATAAATTTCACTACGCCTCATTTCGGACTACACAATAATGTTACATCTGTTGGCATTCATCGCGATGGGGCAATCGAACATGCTGCGGGGGCCCACGCTAAAACTTCTCACTGTATTTATAGAAGAACGCGCTGGTAAACAAACGGTGCAACCCGCTGCGTTTATTTCCAAGCGCGACTTTTTTTAACTGGCTGGTCGCCGCGGCTGACGCTGGTGCGGCAGTGGAAAAAAAAAGAGATTCCGTAACCACGTTAATTTATTTATTTTTGAAGAACTCATAAATAAAAAAGGGCTGTTTATTCCAGAAACCGAAAGTGTACACTGTACGTTCAAACAGTGGTTTTTGTGTAATTTACGGACGCCAATTATGCTAATACGTGCATTACGGTGGTGGAGCTTTTAAAGGGACCGTTCCTTTATTGATTAAATCATACGGTTCGTTAGAAAGATGGACAGCTGGCGCTACATGGATATGCAGCTTGTTACGCGTTTTGCAAGTTGCTACTATAAAAAAATACGTACAATAGAAATTTAATGTGACATTTGTTAAAATTATTTGACTTTTGCTTTTTCAAGCATCAGAATTGTTATTCATCGTCATGATTACGTTTAGACTACGAAATGTAAGATATTATTTCCGAACATTTGTTAACACGTCATCTATTAGATGGAAATACTAAATATGATTACTTATGTAATAAATTAAGAATTTATAAAGGTATTCTTATTTAATTGAATAATGTCAGAATGAAAGTCAAAGTATTCTTTAATTACGAATAAATTACTGTAGCCGTTGAAAATTCCCAGAGTTTGGGATATGCTTTCTTCTCATTATGACATTAGTTTTTTTGAAAGGAGACTATATTTGACAAACGTCTAGACCGCATTGTACTACATTTAATTTAAAATTTAAACTGTATTCGATGCATATCAAGTTGATATTTTCATTTCGGAAACCTCAGAATTATTAATAACTAGAGATTTTTGTAACTTAATCACTCGGTTTAATAATTAATATCACAATTCATTGGTATTTAATTCAAATGGATTTCATTATGTTAAAATAATGTTAAACAAAATAGTAACAATATCTTTAATTAAAACAATTCTAGTTTGCCAATTACCTTTGATAATGTTTTATAGCAATATAGCAAATGTGAAATAAAATTAATTCACATGTAACTACATGAGAGATAGAACCATAATTGAAATATTCCTCCTGTGCGATTGATTTAATATTCAGTTCAGCCGGTGCGTGCGGTTAGGCGGTCTCGCGATAGCACACGCTTTCCATGTCCATCCATCGTGACGTGTACATGGGCAAGCACTGTTTCGCGTCGCTGGAAGACGTGTTGCGTTAATTTACCGCAACTCTTGTTTCGGAAACAACTGGGCAGGTACGCTCGTGATAAAGTTGTTTCCGGTAGTTCACAGAATGGGAAAAGAGACGTCTGTTCTGCAGATTCATGAAGACACGGTCACATCTAGTTCACGAAACGTGTTTACAATGTTACATTCAAGAGTTACAGACGGATAGTGACAAGAGGTACGCCGGATGTTCGAATAATTGAACCATGAGTAAAGGAAAGAAAATTAGTGTATGGAAAATGAACCAGAGTCCTGGAGTTAAAAGTGTTTAATTGACTGTATTTTTGGAGAATTAACGTATTTGTCACGAGAATGTTACCTTTATTACACAGTAGGAATAGGAGCAAGATTGTTTTCGTAAATTGATCTCAAACATTTTGTCAACATCTCGAATAAATTAACTTATGTACTATGAGTTAGTAAGATGTTTCATGGGAATTTTTGTCGCCAATATGAACAAATACTTTTATTTTGAGAAACTAAAAGGGAAATCTCCAAAGTTATCTTCAGTTTTACTAAAGAACTCGTGCAATACAAACTAGTGAAATTTATTACTTTCTCCCGAGTTATCCCACAAATATCTAAAACCTCTGAATTATGCAAAACAAAAATTGGCTAGATTTGTTTTATTTTTGGTGATAAGTAAAGTTATACACATTTCCTTTCGATATGCGCTATCAGTAAAAATTTGCAATTGCATGACGTTCTGCGGTCAATTTATCAGTAATACATCTCGCTTGTGCTTAAAAAAAATCATAAGTAAAATCACCTGCCGCTCTGCGGTGCAGGATTTTTCGGAAATTTTCAAAGCATTCGTGATGTTTCCTACGTAATAGTTGAGCAAATTCCAAGGTACGTGGTCGCCATTCTCTCTCCCACCCCTCGCTGCTCGGGAGACAAACGTGACGTGCTGAGATGCCGGCTCGAGCCGGTGGCCGTCGCCCGAGGCAGGCGCACGGGACGGAGTAAGTGGCTGGATTCCCCGCTAACCAGGAAGCGCGCGGGGCGAGCCGTGTACCTCTGAATTAGGAGTCGCCGCCGATTTATCTCCTCCGCTCGCCCCCCGAGAGCTGAGGGGGCGAGGGCGGGTGAGAGGACGAGGCGAGGGCTGGGAAGAGGTGGTGTAGGAGTGCGAGGGAACGAAGGTGGGGAGATGAGCTTATGGAAGAGGAGTGGGGACGTGGACTTGTGCAAGGGGGGAGTCGGGGATTGGGTATGTAGGCGGGGGGAGGTGAGAGGAGGAGGAGAAGGGGACGGGGGCCAGGGCGACGGCGGTGCTCCTGCCGCGAGCGCCGCTCTCGGGTCTGACAGCCGACAGGGCACGTTGTAAACGAGGATGTTTATTTAAAAAGGTGGTCTCGCCAGACAGCGGCGGGCGCTGCTGTTGCGGCGAGCGGCGCGCCGTGGCGGGTGCGGCGGGCGGCGGGCGGCGGGCGGCGGGCGGCGGGCGGCGGGCGGCGGGCGGCGGGCGGCGGGCGGCGGGCGGCGGGCGGCGGGCGGCGGGCGGCGGGCGGCGGGCGGCGGGCGGCGGGCGGCGGGCGGCGGGCGGCGGGCGGCGGGCGGCGGGCGGCGGGCGGCGGGCGGCGGGCGGCGGGCGGCGGGCGGCGGGCGGCGGGCAGCGTGGACGGTGGGCGGCGGGGGCAACGGATGGTAGGTGGCGGGCGGAGGGAGCGGGTTCGGGCGGTGGGGGCGGCGGGCGGCGGGCAGCGCGGCACGGCGCGCGTTGCAGGACAGGGGCTTAAGGGGCCGGGAGGGCGAGGGGCGGAGGGCGGTGAGAGTTGGACGCCGTCCGTTTCACGTGAGAGGGTTTGGGGGGTGGGAAACGCGTGCGAGGCCGCCGGGAAGGGGCTGACAGGCGAGTGGCGGAGGGGGATGGGCGAGCGGGCGCTCGGACGAAGCGGTAAACAGTTGACGTGCGGACGGCCGGTCGAGGGAGGGGAGTGGAAGGGAGGGGTAGCTGAAAAAGCGAGGAAAGTGGAGCAGGCTTTTGACTTGGAGAGATTGAATAAGCATAGGGGTGGTGTTGAAGCATTAGTAAATATCCAAGCAATAATGAGGTAATAAATGTCTGGGAAAAGGGAAAATCAGGTTGTATCGTACATCCATTGAAAATATACCCGTTTAGAATAACTGTATAAAATAATTGAGTACCACTTGAACAAAATAAATATAAAAATTCAAAATACTGGCTATTTTTTCATGAAAAAAAGAATTCAACACACTTCAGGGGAACATTGCAGATGCATTAAAAATTATTGATTCAATACTGTTTTCGAATTATTTTTAAACATACTCAAAGCTTATGCGGCAATACACGAGTTAAAACTTACTGGGATATTCTGAAACTTTTTACGACAGGTTTGCGTAAGTTTTGTGAAGTTCCGTAACTTAGGCCGTCATTGAGGAGAAGCGAATTCGTTTGCCGATCATAAGGGAAACAGAGTGTAAGCATACATACAGGAGCAGGAATGAATGCAGTGCAGCGTATCTTACAGAGCGTTAAAGTTCCAAATCGTGCAAGCGGCTCGATGAACAAGAGAAAACAAAACCATGCTCCTCTGAGCTCGAAACCAGGCATTTGAAAAAAAATCGTTTTTTTTTATTGAATCTTTTTCTGGTACAGCGCACTTAGCTGCTTTACAGAACTGATTAGAATAATACAGACTATATGCATAATATAATACAAAGTATAAATAAGAAGGAGGATGACCCCACTGGGCTCCTCAATTGGAAATCGCGGTGGGTATTTTAGAAACTATTGCTGGGTGCTGGTTAAATGTATGACATATCAGGCTTATGATATGGAGGTACAGTTGGATTTATGGAGGGCGGAATTTATCTTTGGGAAATCTTGATGGTATGTGGTTTAGGTGTGAATAAAATCGTAAACATTTGTTTCTCAAGATAATTTATTCTAAACCAAAGTTGCGTAACTATGTTGTTCAGCTAATACATTTATCCATCCATTTCCAGCAAGCGTGGAGTTTACCTACAGATTTTAGCTCCATACATGCAGACAGCACTGTAAAGCAGACCTGTAATTTTGAATATCTAGAGAGCGGACTTTTGAAAATTCCGCTCTTAGAGGTCGAACAAAATTTAATAGCCATGAATGAACGTAATTATTTTTTAATTTATACATAAATTTTAATTTATAATTTTTGTTTTCCCTTTCAGATTTTCGTTAAACGGTTTCAAAAGATTATTACATGACATTAAGTCCCAAAAAACGTAAATAAAATGTTACCGTACAAAGCGCACAAGGGACGGGATTGTTAACCGGATTCACTGGCATGCAGACAGGGAGCTTTCACGACACATGTGGCGTGTCCATGGAGGGATGTACCGCTCCATCGTTCAGCCAACCTCCCGCAGCCCTCCCCCCACTTCTCCCCGCATACGTTTCTCGCAACGACTGGCTGGGTGGGTGACGCGGGCGGGTGGCACTGGGAAGGGGAGAGGAGGGGAGGGGCGGGTTCTGCGCTGGCGTGCTGGGAAATCATTACGCCCCGGGTGGCACGGCGGGCAGTGCGTGCACGCGCCCTCTCAGCGCTATCCCTCCCCCCACCCCTCCCCCCCCACTCCTCCTCCCCACCTCCGCGGGCGATCGGAAGCGCATATCGTGCACTGATCTCAGATTGGGGCGGAAACTCGTTATCTCGTATAACAGTGTTTTATGACGAAATTGGAAACGGATTTGATTCCACGAAATCAGGCCCTACAGCGATCGTTACGGATATGAATAAATACAGTTGCACAATTGCGATTGTTATATAGTAATATCGCGAATGTGCAATCAAAGTTGGTAGGTTTCCAATCTCTTCCGATTATGGAGTTCAAAATTGTAATGTTTCGCTTATTCTGGAAAATCAGATTGGTGAAAATATATAATTAACTTTGTTATCTGTATGAAATCACGAAAAGAAGATAAATAATTAATTCAGCAGGGAAGCTTATGGAGAGGTATGATTATATTGCTTGCTAATATTTCTCAGAAAAGCGTAGGAGATTTTGGAATGATATGGTATCGAAATTAGCAGCTTTAGCGTCTTAAAACTCGTGAAATACATTGCTAGATGTAGGGAATTAGTGCTTTTGAAGGAAAATAATTATTTTATTATATACTACGTTGTCTCATATAATAGCTTTACATGTATAACTGACATTAGTATTCGTTACCACTTTAAAGGAAATACTGAGTATTAAAAATAAGATGCAAATATTTAATGACTATTAAATTGTTATTGAAAGCGAGTGCCTTTAACATTTGGCACTATAATGAAGTATTGAACTATGAAGTGGTATTTCATTTCACTTAAAGCATGATTTTAAAGGAAAAATCTGAAAAATAAACAGAAAATTTCTCCAAATTCTACCAGAAAGTTAAATACAGTTACTCATGTATTTGTCAAGAAAATTGTTTGTTTTGGTCAATAAATTAATAAGGAATCATTTACTATTTCTTGTATATAATATACACTTTCTGCCTGCTTTCTATCTCCTTCTTCTCCTCCTACTACTCTGCAATCAAACTTGCGCTTCATTTCGGGCCGTGGGGGTCAGAACAAGAGGACGCGCGGGCGACGGAGTTCGTCGCGGAGCAGATCTCAATTAATGCCGCCTGATGTTGCGGACCGCGCACTCCACTCCCCTCCCCTCCCCAGGGAGCTCGGCCGTGTTCCTTCCTCGCTCCGGCAGTTCTCGCCGCCGCGACAAGCGACCGCCGCGCCACCGGCCGGAGGCGAAGGGCGGCGGCGGCGCTGGGGGCGGGCGGCGGAGGTGGCGTGGGCGGCAGCGGCGGCGGCGGCGAGGGTGGTGGCGGCGAGGGTGGTGGCGACGACGTGGCGGCGGCGTGGTGGCGGCGGCGGCGGGGGTGGTGGTGACGTGGCGGCGGCGTGGTGGCGACGACGTGGCGACGACGTGTGCGGCGGCGTGGTGGCGACGACGTGGCGGCGGCGTGGTGGCGGCGGCGGTAGCGACGGCGGTAGCGACGGCGGCGGCGGCAGCGGCGGCGGCGGCACCGTCGGCGGCGGCGGCGGTGGCAGCGGCTGCGGCGGCGGTGGCAGCGGCAGCGGCGGCGGCAACGGCGGCGGCGGCGGCGGCGGCGGCGGCGGCGGCGGCGGCGAAGTTGGTGACGGCAGCGCTGAGGGCGGCAGCGGCGGTGGGCAGCAGCTGGCGACAAGCCCTCCTAAACACCACCGCCGCTTCCGTTCACCTTCGTGGTTTGGGTCCTTTTGCTCCAAAGCCTCGTTTGCGAACTTTGAGTGAATCATTGGGAACAAGAGTTTGTTTATTCGAGATCGGGGATTTACCTGTGAGCCATGGCATTCCGATTCGTTAATGTAGTACAATTCTGGCTCGAGACAATGTGATCGAATTGAACCTAAGGAAGAGATAAATGAAAATAAAGCTTGTTTTGCATGAAAACACGACTGTGTATTGTAATGGAATAAACGAGGAGCAATGTATCAGGGTAACGCGCTTGGTTCGGAGACCAACAAGGTTCTAAAGTAAAACATTTGATTTACTGATACCCTACTGATGCCAATAAACAATCACGCTCTTTCCCATGGTCTTAAGTACATATGTGTGAAAAAGGTATTTTTTAAAATACAATCACGCGGGTTAAAAAAACGATTTTTATAGTACATTCATTATATTAACATCTTGAGAATTTTATTTCATGTGAATTTTCCCATAGGCAACTCACATTTATTTGAATTTCCACTTTTCATTCATTACCAACTTACGTATCATTCGATGGGTACTAGGGGACACCTGATTGTGGAAAACGCTGGTAGGAGACACCTGGTTGTGGAAAACGCCGCTAGCCGACGGTCAGAAGGCGCCGAATCTGGCCATTCAGCGAGGGAAGACCAGCGCCACCTCCAGAGCGAAAACATGCAATACACTTACGGAACTAATGACACTGGTAGTTGACGCGAATGGAATCACTAACAATCAATCAATCAATCCGATCTGCTCAAGGGCCGAGGGTCGCGTTTTTGGATGGCCAGGAAGGCGAGTGGCGCGTGGCGAGCTGTTATTTCGGATTGGCGGGGAAGAGGACGCGGGCGTTGTTTTCGATGTTCCCCCCACCAGTTACCCTGGGGGGGCGGGAATGTATTCAAAATAGGGATATGCATAAACTCCAGCCGATTTGGCCCCTGGAGTGAGGGGAGGGCGTGTATCTTAAACATACTATCTTACAGACTAACTTACTACTAACTTAAAACTATCACATGGCTGGCCTCTTTGGGCCTAGCCTAGTTTATTTACAGAGTTTAATTTATGTTTGATTCAGTTCTTTAAAATGTTCTTTCTTCTTTCTTTTCATTTTTGTCATTCACTCACTCATTCATTCGTACAACTATATTTACAACTCACATTCTTTCACGCATTCATTCTCACATTCATACTCACTATCACGGGGCGGACGGCCGCAGCGCCCTCGGGAGCGCCGTCTCGGCCCGCCGCTGCAGCTCCTCCGGGAACTGGCGACGCGCGCCCAGGGTTTCGAAGACGTGCGGGCGTTGCGGCGGGCGCACCGCGGGACCTCTAGCCGACAGGCGCACGGTGTAAGATATATAGGTGTGTCAACTAGCCGCCTTTTGGACTAAATTTTTGAAGCCAGTTTGAGGCTAGTTCCTGGCTTATCCGTACGGTGCGCACGATCGAGTTGGACATTATGATGGCGTCTCGCGATTTAGTGGCTTCCACCAGAGGTTACAAAGCTATTAAATGGATCACCATCTTGTCCCAAAAATGCCCAAGTCGTTCGCTGCGCTTACATAGCGAGAACTGTGAGAACTAGCTTCACATTAGCTTCAGTTTTAGACGGGGAGTGAACCCACCTATATCTCTTACACCGTGGCAGGCGGAGCGGCCTGGCTTCGCTTCCGAACGCCACAGAAATCTGCACCGAGTCGGTCTGGAGGCGCTTATCGCGGACGCGTCCGCCCGCCCCGTTGCGTGCAGAAGGCCAGGGCCAGGGCCAGGGCCAGGCGCTGTCTGGTGCAGCGGCGGAAAAGAGGAAGTGCCTCGTGGCGGCGGAACGTCGGGAAGTAGGCGAGGCGAGGATGAGTAGACATGGCGAGGCGAGGCGAGGCGTAGCTAGGAGTGGCGTATCGTGGAATGGTGACGCGGTGCGTTGTATGGCGTAGGGTTACGTAGCGTGGCGAGGCCTGGCGAGGTGTGGCATGGTGAGGTGTGTGGGGTGGCGTGGCGAGGCGTTGCGTGACGAGGTGTGACGTGCGGTGGCGTGGCGTAGCGAGGCCTGGTGAGCCGTTGCGAGGCGTGGTGAGGCGTGACGTGGTGAGGTGTGGGGGGAGGCGTGGCGGGGAAAGGCGAGGAGTGGCGAGGCGTTGCGTGGCGGGGTGTGACGTGCGGTGGCGTGGCGTAGCGAGGCCTGGCGAGCCGTTGCGTGGCGTGGTGAGGCGTGACGTGTATGGTTTGGCGTGGCGTGACGTCGCGTGGCGCGGCGTGGCGTGGCGTGACTGTTATCACTATTTTTCAAATAAAAGGTCGATATTTGACTAACAGCAATCTTTAATGTTGCGATCACCTTAATACATGTACCAACTCGTTACGACATGTCATTCATCATCTTTTCTAACATAATACATAGTTACGCCGTTACATGGAAACGCCTATCTCTCTTCTTTTTCCATGTCTCGCGCATCACCAACCGTGACGTGGCGCGGCGCGGCGTGGCGTGGAGAGGCGTGGCGTGTTGTTACGTGGAGTGATGGGACGAGGTAGGATGAGCAGAAGGCCGATATGGGAAGAAGAGCGGGAGTTGGGAGAGTGAGTGCGGGGAGGAGCGTGACGGAACGGGATGGTTGTCAGCTTAGCTGGAGCCGGGAATGATTATATAATACAAATCGCCTTTCATCAAAATTTTACTTCGTTTCTTATTCCACGAAATCGTGTTTCAGTTTCATTTTCGTTATGTAGAAATATTGGATGGGGTTGCTAAATCCATTCGTAAATTATTTGTAATTTTAGATAACCTCCTCCAATAAACGTTGTAGTTCTGTATTCGTTCAATAGAGTAACTTACTTGGAAAAAGGCTTGCCATGCAGGAATGTATATTCCAGTCACATTTCTTTTTCATAATACTTCATATCAAAATTAAATGATAGTACATTAATTGCGGGCTGCGAGGTACGGGAAAAGTCGGTAAGGAACGGAAAAGGAAGAGAAGAGATTGAAGCAGGGCGGGAGGAACGGGTCGGAAGGGCCGGGGGAACGGGGTGGGAGGGACGGGGCGGGAGAGATGGGGCAGGAGGGACAGGATGGGGTGGAGAGGGACGGGGTGGAAAGGGACGGGTGGAGAGCGACGGGGCGGGGAGGGTCGGGGCGGGAAAGATAGGGCGGAAGAGCCGTGGGGGAACGCGGCGAGAGGGACGGGGCGGGAGAAACGAGGCGGAGAGGGACGGGGCTGGGAGGAAGGGACGTGGTGAGAGGGCCGGGCGGGTAGGGACGGGGACAGTCCTGGGAGGGACGAAACTTGAGGTGGAGCGCGGCGTTAAGGTCCAAGACGAGGCGAGGAGACTTGAGATACGGCGCCTGTTGTGGAGGGGCGGGGAACGACGCGGTGCAAAGGTCCTCCCAACTGCCGGCCTTGGCGAGGGGAGGAGCGTGGGGCGGACGGGATGTGGCTGACGGGCGGATGCCGCTACCGGAAGCTGTCGGCCTGTTAGGCGGTTCGCCTTGCACAGCGCCGGCGTTCACCCCATGCATGAATATTATCCTTAATATCAGAGAAGCACATCTGTTCGGATTGGGAAAATGTATCGCTCGTAATCGAATTCAGTTACAGTTTTGGTGGTGCTTTTTGGTGGCGTTCAGGTGCTTTGTCAGAACGACAAAAAATGTAAAGATTGTTTGCAAATACATGCAAATATTAAAAAAATCCTTTAAAAAAATTCTACTCAATTATATAACACTTATTAGCTCATTTTAAAAATAATTTAAAATAATTTCTTTGCTGAAACGACTATCTCTCTCTCTCTCTCTCTCTCTCTCTATATATATATATATATATATATATATATATATATATATATATATATAATCAGCCGATATTTTTTCTTTAGTTAAGAAATTAATTCTTCTTCATTTCTTTGATTATTGATTTTCCTGAGATTCACATCATTCTGTTTTATGTGAACAATTTTAGTATTTAAACATGTGCAACCCCAGTACGTGGGGATCATATTCACTAAACACAGTGACTAAATTTCCGTAATGAACTGCGCAAGACAAGACAGCAATGTTGTAGGTGCGGAGATGAAACGAAGATAGACGAGGTGCCTGTCATCGCGAACTACAAGCTAACGTTTACCGAGGGACGCGAAATCCTCTGGGTACGGCCAGTTCCAATGAGGAAGCTCCCCCTACGGAGAGCCGAGCTAAGGCGTTGTTGATGCGCGCATCATGGGAGTTGCTACTCTGAGGAAAACAAGGCAGCTCGCCCTATAATTAACCTTTTTATTTAATTGACCCTTCAGCAATGATAAATGGTACCTACAAAATAAATAATAATTGCTTAATTTACAACTTTTTTGATAAAAGTTTCTCTAATCAATTTTTAGACAATCAGTTTTCTGTTTTTGTTTTATTTCATTTGTACTACGTTCCGGAACTCAAATGTGACGCCATCGACTCCTATATTATTTCAGTAGTATACTAGTAGCATGTCAAAGTTTTCTGAATCTATATCCTTAAATAATTCCTAAACGTAGCGTTCTAGTGTCTTAAAACTAAAATTTTGAAACGGTCCTTAAATCGTAATCTATAGGATGAAATCATTCTTGACCATTCTATTACATTTTGCTGGTTCGACGCTTCTCGAATCTAACCCAGCAGTTCCGAGCCTGCAGAATCTGCAACTATATATGAAATTACTAATTACATGATATTCTGTGCGATTGAGTTTCACGGGTGTACCTCTTTGCTCGATAATAAAGTTAAATAAGAATAGTTTTTATTGACAAGTGTTTATTATATTGTTATCAATTACAAGGTGGCATATAGAATAAGTGACGGAGGATAAGAGGGTGTTGAAGAAAAATATATATTACAGGCTTAATATGGATATGGAAAAATAAGGAAGAGGATGGGGTATAGCATGCAAGAGTTCTCGCACAAGTTCGCTAGTCATCAGGTATAGGTACAAATGGGTAGGTACAATTGGCTGCTGTAATACAATAATTAAATAAAAACTTTATTTATATACACAATTTTAATATAATGAATTGAAGTGCAATGAAAGACATAAATAAGGGGAATAAGATAGGAATTGGAAGCTTACCTTTTATTTTTACTTTTTAAAAAAATTCTTAATTGCCCTGATAAATGAATGTATAAATGTGTTTAATACACAATTATTACTGTCGCTATTATTTTTATTATAAAAATCATTTGACAAGATAGAAAACTGATTGTCTAAAAGTTGATTTGGGAAACTTTTATGAAGAAAAGTAAAACAATAATTAAATAATATAAAAAAGTTACAAACTTTTCCTAAACTTCTCGGTAAATATTTGCCAGTATTAATACCATTCACATAATCTACATATGCATGAATGCACTTTATTATATTACACGTGTACTCATTATAATTGTATTTCCTAAGATATTTTCAAGTTAGACTTACAGCTAAAAGAAACAACATATTTAATTGCTTTTTTTTTATTCGAAGGCCTCATTTGCAGGACATTATCTTGAAATTTCCAATATCCGTATATTAAGTCATTATCTGTTGCTCTCAGTCGCTGATGTAGAATATTGTTAATTAATATTAATGCTCTTATTTCAAGTGAAACTTATTTCTTGAATTTTTGATAACTCTGGTTGAGTAAAAACTACCTTAAAACCGAGTTCTACTCGAGAGAAATTAACCATAAATTGATTAAAATGCACGGAAAAGTCTGATTGTTTGCAAATTTACATTCACATCAACTACCGTTTTTTAAGAACTTCTCAGTATCTAGTAGAAAAACTGTCATTCATACATCATTTATCCTCTATTATTGAAAGTTCATGCGTAAGTTGAATTGATAGCAATTCGTAGAATTATTTGCGTACTTTTGACCATTACATCAGAGTCGGAAAAATCATTTGACATTTAGCGTGGGACGTGAAGACTTCAAGATTATTGTTTTCCTTCTCTAATAGTTTTTATAATTGTGATTAGGATTCTTCAAAATGCACAGTGTTTGATAACTTCTTTTCGAATTCAAGTAAAATTATTTCGTGTTTAGAAAGTAATTTTCCTTAATAGACAATACATGTAGATACCTAATCTTTGTCATTGAATGGGAAACAATTTCTTTGAATAGTGAATGTAATCTTAAATAGTGACGTCCTTGAGCGTTTTTTTCTCGAATAACTTTAACTTATCTTGTAGTGTGAATAGTAATGTTATTGAGATACAGTATTTTCTTTTATTTTTTTTCTCGTGGTAAAAAAATGACATGTGTTGATAAATGCATATCACTATGTTAAAGAGCAAATGAAGTTTAGTCTCGTAATACATATTTTTCATCATTAATGCGATATTTTAATGTTAGTAATGTAATAAATGGGCATCTTTCCAGCAGAAAACGAAAAATGTGATTGGATTGTCATTATAAGAACACGTATGTGAATGTAATAAAGGATCCTCCCAATTCCAATTTCCATTCAGAAAATAAACTATTGGATATTCCGCTAACATTGAATGATCAGAACAAGGAAAAACCATAACGAAACATGTACTCGTGTTGCAAAAGCTGTTCGTAGAAGTTATTCATAATCCAAGGAGGAAATAAGGCAGCTGCCGTCTCCGGGGCGCCGTCGTTTCCTTATATGCAAGGCCGCGTGCAAGGCGAAGTGCACTGTGGCGTTCGTGTCCCGCTGCAGTAGCCCCTCTCCGCCCCCGCCCCCGCGCCTTGAGCAGGGCGGCCGCTGCTAACTGCGGCGTTAGGGCGCGCAGGCGGGCGATTAGGCGCGCGTGTTTAGGAGCGTGCGCTGCGCCTGTTAACAATGATGGACTGCGCCGCGCGGGGGCGGGGGTGGGGGGCCGGCCACAATGCGCCAGCGGGGGCGGGCGCGCCGGGCGAGCGGAGGGGGCAGAAGCAAAAGCTCTACTAAACACCTGATTTTAAGGGGCGATATTTTTACTTCCAACAATCGATATTAGATAATTGTGAAGGCACCAACCGATTGCCCAGCTTTCAATCTTTACAACTCTATTATAGATTTTCAGATTACTCACAATAAATATGTCATATATTCCTCATCATTGACTCCTAAGGAAAAGCATGAAGTTGATGTTTTATTCTAGACGTAAGGAGAAGACGGTGAAATGTACCACTGGGATACTTTCACCCTCATCAATTAGTCATTCTGAACTGTCAGTTTTATCAAATTTACTAATGATTTCAATAAGAAATAGATTCTAAATTTACTTTGTTCAGAATTTTAAAAAAATCTATTTTTGTTCAATGACATTATCATAAAACCCAGTATGATTTTTTTCGTATCTACTATTTAAATACTATGATGAATACTATTTAATAAATGAAACCTACTAATACTAATATGAATATTATAAATAATAATAATAATAATAATAATAATAATAATGAATTAACACTAATTAAATACTGTAGTTCGTAATAACTTCGTGTCGTAGACTTATTATAACGCTAACTTTCGTTCTTCGTTTTTGTTTGTACGGTTTTCTATAGAGACGTTTAGTATAGAGAATAAAAGTTTTCCACAGAGAACGATTTTCCAATTGCAGACCTTTTGTCACATTCGCTTACTTGCATGGTTATAGTTGTTATTGATATTCCTCCTCCATCACAATAGATCGCTACATTGGCGTGAACACGTGAAAAGCGTACGAGACGTAAGATGACAATAATGTTTTTGGAGTGCATTCCCAATACGAGACAAATTAGTAGAAGAGCAGGTTTGGGTTTGGAAGCCCGTGAAGGGCGATAAATTGAATTAAAAAAGCCTCAAGAAAGATTAGAAGTGAGTTATGATTAAAACACTTATTATTAAAATCAGAATAAATAAACCAGATGACGATTGGACAACTATATGGGACATTTTTATGAAAAATATGGTTTTAGTGGTGAAGGTGTGATTATGGAGTATTTCCGATGAGTAAATGGAGAATATGACAAAAATTATCGATATGTGACACAAATCAGTGAAAAATCTTTCAGATGTTTGTAGTACAGTGTACATTGCGAAATAGTACTATTAGTTGGGCAGAAAGGTGACCACACAGCAAATTCATGTGAATAAAATAGAACGATGTAAATAAAATTGGAACGTGTAATTTAAATTATACATCAGCACTATGCATTAAATACTGAAAATTAATGTTAACTGAAACGATGATAAAATAATAAACTTTCTGGATTTAATCCTCAGAACTTGAACGAAACTCTATGAACAAAAAAGAGAAATTAATCACTTTTTTGAGCAGGGTAAACCTGAGGAGATCCGATGGTTAGGATGGTACAAATCGACTGAAAAAGCGAAAGATTGCCTTTCAGGGTAAGTGAAGTAAGAAAGCGGGAGAAGTGTCCGAGGAAGTGAAGGTAAAGGAAGGGAAGGACGTGAAGGGGTGGACGTGAAGGGGTGGACGGGAAGGGGTGTACGTGAAGGGAAGGATGTGAAGGGAAGGACGTGAAGGGAAGAACGTGAAGGGAAGGACGTGAAGGGAAGGACGTGAAGGGAAGGACGTGAAGGGAAGGACGTGACTTAAATAACGTAGCGTAAATAAGGTTCGGTAAATAATGTGACGAGAAGAACGTGACAAGGAGAACGCAAAGAGGAGAACAATAAGACTTTTGAAACAGCCTGCAGCTGGAGCGTTTGGTAGAAGCGAGAGACAGCACCGTCGACAGGCGGGCAGGGAGTGCGCACGGGGTTGAGGAACAGGCGGAAAGCTCAGACCAGCAGCGCCGCGGCGCGGCGTCCGGCGAAGGCGACGGTAACGACGACCGCGCCGTGCGACGCGACGACGGCCGGCGAGCGTTTCACGGCCGTTTGGGCGCGACTGGGCCGTGGCGGAGGCCGCTTCTCCCCGCCCCGCCCCACTCCCCGCCCACCTTCCTCCCCGCGTCGTCCTCTGCTCCAAGGAGCCACGCACGTCCGGAGACGCATGGCGCCGAGAGGGGGAGACGTAACTTTTGAGCTGTGAAAGAAAACAAGCTACACTTTAGCCCACAGATCTCTAGAAAAGAGTAATCACGACCGCAATCAGTACCGTACAGAGTAAACAATGCACTTTATGATTTGTTTTGTATATGATCCTTTGAGAGCATAAGTGGTGTAAGTCAAATTTTGGAAGATTTGAGTTAGATGCACTGGTAGGTGGTTTGAACATTGTCCCATCACGGGCTAAATTGGTACGAGTCAAACTTCAATATTTCTTAGCTAGAGGCCAGCGCAATATAGAAGTAGCCAACAATTTTATCATACCGCTGCATGCAATTATGGTGTAAGTTACGGTTGGGACGAAAAAACAGCTTCCATGGTCTCCCAAGAAATAGCTTCTTGTTCCCATCACAGAAGAAGCATCTCGAAAAATCAACATTTAATTGCTTTTAGTGATACGTGCACAGGTCAGTAGTGCAACTTAAAAATTGCTCTCACATGGTTGAAAATAGTGAAAAGCCCTGTTTTTCTGTATTTTCTCATCAAATTAGTATCTCAGACGAAAATTGTGCATGCCTATTGTTTGAATGGAAGTCATAGTTTTCACAAACGGTGTGTGCAAAAGTGGTGAATGTTAACAAAATAGTTAATTAATTAATAAGTAAGGTTTCAGTTTAGAATATCTATAGAAAGTCAAAATAATATCTCCTTAATACGTTCATAACACTTCAGGTTACTCATTTCTAAGCATTATAGTTTTACAGCGTTTTTCGTTTACGTTCGTTAAACGTCATTTTCCGGAAAGTATATTTTTTGACTAACACCACTTTCAACGGCTCATATGATTCAATTATCGATTATTTGTTAGTACGAGTACGATAGTATATTTATCTTATCATACTCGTCTTGTGAACAAAAAGTTGAAGTTATTGCAGAAATAAAAGAATTAGCTAATTTATTCAATATTAATTATTAGCTATTTAATCATATTTATCTATTATAAAATGGAATTTTGCCATTCTCTGTTGTGAGCAAGCAACGCATTTTATTGCCTTATCACTCTGTAGTTGAAGATTATTTGCACAGTGCATTACTGTGAATTTTGTTTCGGATTTCAATCGTCACTTGTTCGCTGCTGCTTCCGTAATGGCATTTCCTTGACTGCAACTGCTGTTGCAGAAAAACAGTTGATAAAATTCGGGTGGTACTGATAACAATATTTTGTTATTAGAAATCTCTACCCCACTACAATCGATGATACAAATTTACAATGAGCCAATTTATTACCGGTGGTAGACCAATGCGTTCTAAGGCTCATTTTATCCGTTCAAAACATGCGGTAATGTCTGTTTTTTCATGAATTTTGTTAAAAACGGTCACGTTATCTCTTCGTCTGCGATAGAGAGCGGTTGAGATAAGATGGAAATATTGTTCAACTGCAGTATCTACTTAAAAGTCTACAAAAAATTGAGAAGATAAAAAAGAGATATATTGAAATTTAAATACCCTTACTACACGTGTTTCAAATGTCAAATATAGACAATTTTGTTCATCTTGTGTACCTTTAGCATATTTGATACCAGCTGTGGTGAATATGTGGTGATTTGGGGAACCGTTGTAAAAATTTGAATAAAATGATTTGAATGCTATTAATGTACCTGAAAGGAGACAATACGTACGAAATCACTTTAATTCTCTTCCCAATGTCGTTAGTTATACGGGATGCGCTGTAGCAGGTGAAAAGCGGATGATTATGTATCTGGAAATGAGATTCATTTTCAATGCGTGAACCATTCCCACAAGCTGATGTTTCCATTGGAGCCAGGTCAATGACAAAGTTAATTGAACGCATTACCCTACCTGATGCGTAATACGAAGCAAAATACGAGTTGAATTTTCGATGAACTGGAGGATGGTATAACTACCTGATTCTGAAACAATTAGAGGGCGCGAAAAAGATCAGAGAATAAAGAGAAAGGTGTTATTGAGTAATATGATTGTTAATGTCCCAAACTCTTTGATACTGGAATAACACATTACATCTTGCATGGAAAGCGTACACACACAATCAAAATATCCTGTTGAAAGTAGTACATTAGAAAAATATTGTCGATTAACATTGTTAATATGAAATACAATTTGTATGTAGTAATAAAGACGTTCTAGTGAATAGTTGTTTGCTATAAACATATAATCTAACTGATAAGTAACTAAATGCTTTTAATTTTCATTTAAAAGAGAAATTCACAAAATTATTTTGAAAACAAGTGCTAGAGCAAATTTAGGATTATTCAACTTAAGGTTAAAGCTGCTCTATTTGGAAAATAAATGAATCATTCTCCTTTAAGGAATCAGAACTTCAGGAAACAAGAAAGTAAACAACTTAATATTTGACCGAGGAAACTCAAGTAAACTCAACAGAGTGTATCAGTGTAATTTTTCTACTCATACGTTTCAGGGTGTAATTGTTTTTAGAAATAAACAGAGGTGTACCAATAAATGTATTGATTTATTTCATAAAAATATTTTGATAAAATGTATTGAAATATTTCGTGTGAGTATCAAAAACCTTTACTATGCTTATTTATGACAAACATTTTTGTTTACTACTGTTTTGCCGCAGAAACCTCAGGATAGAGCCTTTATCAATATTTTCAAGTGCTTGCCCAGGCGTATTCAATCTGATATACTGGGTATTTTCCAGAGATAGACAGTAGTTATTAAAAGCTCAGAGGTGGCATTAGAAGTAGTTGAAGGCGGAGCGCCGTCAATTTGCGAAGATCCCCCGTGGTCTTAACACGGCAAGTCGCGCAGGGTAGCGCATCAGTTGCAGACCTGCTGCACTAGCTCTCAGGGCTGTCTGTCCAGCGACCCGGCTCTCCCGGCCGCGCCCTTCATTTCCCACCTGCCCCCGATTCTCTCCTCCTCTCTCCGCTTTTCTCCACTTCTTTTCTCCTCTCTACGACTCTCCCCGCTATTTCCTAACTATCTCCGATTGTCTCCACTTCTCTTTCTCTCTCTCCCCTCCTTTCTCCACCTGTACCTCTCTCCACGTCACCCTATCTCCTCGATTCTCTTCGTTTCTCTCCGTATCTCTCCACTTTTCTTTCTTTCCCTCCGGCTCTTCCCGTCATTTCCCCACTATTCCCGATAATTTCCACTTCTCCGTCTCTGTCTCCTTCTTCGTCCACCTCCATCTCCTTGTGCTCTGTCCCTTTCTCTCTACTTCTTTCTCCTCATCTCTCCATCATTTACCACCTATCTCTAATTCACTTCGCCTCCCTCCGTTACTCTCCCTCCGTTGTTCACCTTCTGTTCTTTCGCCTATCCCCCCACTGCTTTTCTTCGCCTATCCCCATCTCTCCCCGATTTTCTCAGCCTTTTCCGCCTCTCTCTACGCCTCCCCACCCCGCTCCTATAGCCTTAACAGCCCCTACTCGTGTTTGGAACCCACCTTAGACCTCACCTCACATCTCGAACCGCGTGTCGCTCCATCCCGCACTTATCCTCACATCCCTACCCGCGCCCTGCCCAGTGCAACGGCCCCCTGCCTCCTCACTCGTCGCCACACCTCCTTTCACTCCGCCCCGTTCTCCTTTTCCCAACCGCTTCCCCTACCTTCCACCCTGCGCCTCGCATACACCTCGGCCCCCTGCACTCCTCCCGGTTAGATAGATAGATAGATTTATTTAAACTGCAAATGGGTATAACCCGGTGGCAGCTAATTACAAAAACAAAAATACACAGTCATTAAATAATAAATTACATTAAGAGAGAAAATAAAAAGAAAGAAAAAAAAAGAAAGAGAGAGAAGAAAAAAAACAAACAAACAAACTTCTATACTCTAACTCCACACTGAATGTTTATACAATCCGGATCACACTGCACATCACTGCACTTCACTTCACTAAGACCTGAAAACATTTGCTTATTCATTTCTCTGCTATACACTGCACGACACCTCACTTCACAATAGAACACTTATGCATCGCTATATAACTCACTATTCTCCCTCATTTACTTAATAATACCCTAAATTAATTTCCTAAACTGTTGAACACTTTGAGGAAAGGGTTCAAAGGTTTTTTGCAGGCAATCTATTCCATTCCGTAATCGTTCGATTTGTAAAAGAAAATTTCCCGACATTCGTTCTCTGCTGTCTTAAATTTATTTTGTGCCTGTGATCCACTCTACTGATGTATGTAGGAATACATAGCCGCCGATTAATTTCTTTCCAAGCTGGATGACCATTATAAGCTTTATACAAGGCGCAGAGTCTTGCTACTGATCGCCTGTTTTTGAGTGAATCCCACCCTGCCGTTTTCTTGTCCCTGAAAGTAAATTTAGCTGCCCTATGCTGAATCCTTTCCAAGTGTTTACACTGCATAATTTTGTGCGGATCCCAACAAATTGTTCCATATTCCATTATCGGACGAACAAGTGATAAATAAGCAATTTCCCTCGCGTTTGCGGTACTCTTTTTAGGATGCGCATTACAAAGTGAAGAGATCTCCAGGCTTTTCCTACAACAAAATCTACGTGTTTTTTCCAACTTAATTTACTATCGAAATGAATTCCTAGGTACTTGCACGAGGAAACTCTCGGAATAATGTCGTTATTTAAACGATAATTTGTTTCACTGTAATTACGACCTCTGCCAAAAGTGATGGATTTACTTTTAGAGCTATTTATGGACATTCCATTATTTTCCGCCCAGTAATATAACGCCTCAAGATCACGTTGCAGAATTTCTTCATCTCTTTCCGAATTAATACTACGATATATTATGCAATCGTCTGCAAATAGCCGAACATTCGAGGTTAATTGCGCCGGCAGATCATTGACGAAGGCTAGAAATAGAAGGGGTCCAATGACACTCCCCTGCGGTATTCCTGACGTAACGCTTGCCCCGGAAGATAACTCTTGCCCAATTCGGACTTTCTGTTTTCTATCTCGCAGAAATTCGCTAATCCACGCCACCACCCTGGGATCTATGCCTGAATTCATTAATTTCTGTACAAGCCGATCGTGTGGAACGACATCAAACGCTTTGGCAAAATCTATAACTACTGCGTCTACTCTCCCGCCCGCGTCAATTTCATCCGCTAGATCCTGAAATAGCGTGACTACCTGACTTTCGCATGAGTAACCACTCCTGAGCCCGTGTTGCCCATCGTAGAGCCATTTTTTAATTTCCCATTCTTTCTTAATGTAACTCCCAACTAGATGCTCCATAAGCTTGCAGACCACTGACGTAAGACTTACCGGCCTATAATTGCATAATTCGGTTTTGTCACCACTTTTAAAAATTGGTACGACAAAAGCTAATTTCCAATCTTCAGGTACTTTTGAATTATTCAAAGACACGTGAAAAATTCTAATTAGGTACGGTAATATTGCCTTTCCTCCTAGTTTAATTAAATCCGTAGAAATGTCGTCTGGACCCCTTGACTTACCATTTTTCATAGACTTTACTTTATTCCATAGAGCGTTTACTTCAATATTAAACTGATTCGCAACCGAAGACACTTGAATAAATGGATGGTCCGTACTATTTTTGAAAACTGAACTGAAATACTTATTAAATGCATCCGCTTTTGTCCGATTGTCAGTAATTAGCGTGTTTCCATTTTCGCGAATAACTGGGATATCCTCTTTATTTCCTTTCCTTCTACGAACATATTTATAAAAACCTGTCCAGTTATTTCCCTTTCCATCTAGGATACTTTTTAAATATGCCTCCTGAGCAATTTTCTTTTCGCCGGTTCCCGTGTGGAACAGGCGGAGGACGACTCGACCGGCGCGGTGCGGCGGCGCGGCGTGGCGGCGTGACCGGCGTGGCGGCGTGGCCGGCGTGGCCGGCGTGGCCGGCGTGGCCGGCGTGGCGGCGTGGCCGGCGTGGCGGCGTGGCCGGCGTGGCGGCGTGGCCGGCGTGGCGGCGTGGCCGGCGTGGCGGCGTGGCCGGCGTGGCGGCGTGGCCGGCGTGGCCGGCGTGGCGGCGTGGCGGCGTGGCTGCATGCGGCCGGTCAGCACATCGCCGCCATTCGCCCGTAACTTCTCGCGCTATGATGAACACGTCAGGCTCGCGCCCGCACCGTAAACTTCGCAAATGACTGAATTTACTTTATGATGCCGTTAAATCCGCTCAGTTCGTTATCCTGGGGGCGCGCAGTCGTCGCGCATTAGCGCGCAACAGACTGGCCTTCCATTCGGCGCAAATTAGATTGGCTAGCTGCGCGATCGCTGCGGAATTAGATTGCGGCCTAGCGCTGTCATGCGGCGGCGGCGGCAATGGAAGTGATGGAGGCGTGCGCGGCGGTGGTGTCGGGCGGGGGCGGTGACGGCAAGGGCGGAGGAGGCGGCAGCGAGGGCAGTGGAGACGGTCATGGAGGCGGTGGGGGTGGCGGACCGCAGGAGTGATGGAGGTGGCAGCGAGGGTGGCGGGGGCGGCGGAGGAGGCGATGACGGGGGCGGGGTTGCGAGGGCGGTGGTGAGGGCGGGGCGATGGCTACGGGGGCGGCGGCGGTGGTGGCGGCCGTGGAAGAGATGGAGACGTGTGTGGAGGGGGCGGGGCTGCGGGTGGAGGCCCGCGGCGGGGGCGGTAACGAGGTGAGCGCGCAGCTCATCGCGGCAACACTTCGCTCCACACAGGCCCTCGGATTCGCAGACGCTGTGCTTGGGTGGCTGTGCGTGGCTTTGCCGCTGCCGGGAAGTTGCTTCTAATACAGTTGCATTGCGGTGCATTGCTTCGTTTGCATGTCATGGGTTTGATGCCTCGCACGCTCCGCGGGTGAGCTCTTAGTCTGAGCGTGATGAGATACGTTTCCGGTGTCGCATGCATACGATTAATGGATTTAGTGGGAATTCTGGCAAATGCCAAAGCAAAAACCTACTAATGGATGAGAAGAGAAAACGTGCTCTAGTTTTCAAAGTATATTGCGACCATTCAAGTAATCTATCTGTAATTTGTATGCTACGTGAAAAGCGACATATTTATGAATTCGTTGTTTCCTCGGTGTTCTTTAAACGAGTATGGAGGGGGGATTTCTGTTACTGAAACGTTATTGCGATGTAATTTCAAGGAAAACTGGTAGAATCTTCACCATTGGCAAACTTTAACGATATTTGCCATTAGTTTATTGCACGCTAAATAATTTCAAATAGTCCATAAATGAAAATGTTTGTTGAGATTGATGTACGAATTGTGATTGACTTTATTGCTGACATTTATTTGTCGAAAATCATTTAATTGATAGTAGTATCACTATTAACGGAACATATTTCTTATGTGTACACATATTCAGAAAGTAGTTAGTCAAGGAAATAAATTTAATTTTGATCATTTATCAATATTTAAAGGAAAACGTTATTCAAAACGTGTGTATATTTATAGTCTGTGCCTTTTATAAGTGCATACTCGCTAAATATATCTCCATTTCGTATTGCTAGTGTGTTCGTCTTGGTGCAGCAGGAATATAAAAAATGCAATTCATGTTGCGCATTTAGAACTATGTGCGCAGAAAGAAAATGAGAAGCAAATTCGTTGCTGACGGCAGGTTTGTATTGTACATCACGAGCGTGGAGATCTCACAAGTATGCGAGTTCTGTGCACCCTTCACGATCTCTATGCCCCCACTCAAATCTACGTGCTACGAGCACTCTCGCAAGTTGGAGCACGTGCTCTAATAAGTGGCGCCCCTTTGCGCCGCATTGCTAATCAGCGACAATAATAAGCGATAAAGGTTAGCTACGCGCAGCAGCAATGTCCCATTAAGAATCTAAATGGTCTAATTATAACCATGGTTTTTATTTGATTGCAAGGTATACACCTGAATCAATACTCTTCCCAAAAATATTTGCGTATTGTGATCGATCGAATTAAAATTATTTCCAATTTTTAGTATTGGAAATGTATTGGAATTGTCACAACATTAAAATATCAAATATTACTTGTAAAATCCGTGTTTAAGATTATTTTCAGCTCTAACTACGCACACACCTCAGGAGTTCTGTCTATCAGTCCGGAACGTTTTCAACGTTTCTAGAAAAAAGTACAAATATATTTCTTGATTTTTTGATCGAATAGAAGAAATAGCACTTATAAGCACGGTATATTTCCAATTTCCAATAATACCTCTGACATCTGGAAAATTTCAAAGGTCTTTTTATTTAGAAAACTATGCATTTTATTTTAGAAAGAACTTTACGCTTTTTACTCAACCAAATTTCGTGATTTTTGCCTTTTGTAAAAGGTAGTTATCTCCAGATGTTTTAATCGCTTGCTATTTTTAATCGGTTTTATAGCTAAAACACAAAATTTTAATAAAATCATGAAATTAATAGTATTGAATGCTAATCTACCGTCATTTCTTCTCTATTAACTTATGTTAGTTGTAGTTGATCTATTGAAAGTGTTTGACATTTCCTCTTCGAAAAAACATGTGAGGTAATGTTGGTGTTAGAGAAACCAATATAAAGAGTTTTCTGAAATACGAAGAGTGCTTTTAAATATAAAGATTTGAGTGTATGTAAACGCAAGGTCTTACGTTTACATATGAGTTCTTGCACAAAAAGACGTCAATGTTTATAATTATGTGGTTAACTACATTTTTAAGGTAAGGTAGACAGCAACATTTCTTTGCCGTATTTTCCTACAGATTACAAGTACAGATCTTAGTAAATAAAAAAATATTTTCATTACATTTCAGAAATATGCTGAATGTTGGGGCCACAATGAAGAGTGATTGTGTTGTTCCAGAATGTGTACACCCCCCTTTTTTTCATTAGTCTTCAAGGCTTAATACTAAACGACAATGCTGTTTGAGTGGGTTTCTATTTTCTGTATAGATAATATGCAGAAAGTTTGTAACTTTTGTACATCCACATTTCTTTCTGCACAAACATCTAATTTTCGGCGTGCAACTTTGCTGCTCAAAATTTTAAGATTTATCTGAACTTTGCAAGCCACGTTTCAACCATATTGATTATTGTGTCTTCTATGTTTTCTGCATAAATCCATTCAATTGTTGATCTTTAAATTATTCCATTTCTTTAAATATCTGAATAACTTCTGAATAATAACACGAATAGAGAAACATTTTAGATATGTAGCGCTATTCCTTTAGCTATTGCGGGACTTATATACGCATTTAATGTAAAAAAAATATATTTTTTAAATTTTGTAACGAAGCATTACATCCTATATAAGGTGCACACCCATACATCCATTTAATGTAGTGGATTAAAATTCCTTTGAAAATATATTCAATATGTGAAGAGTTCTAGGTAGGAAAGGGGAATTAAACAAATAGAAGATTAGGAGAAAACCCATTATAACCCTTTCGACCTAGAATAAATTTAACGAAATCTTCTTAAGACAAACTTATTTTTAAAACTTGAACACCCGTTTGTGAGTTCACCAATACTGTCCGGAACACAAAAAAGCATGGGTATATATTACATAACAATTTTCTTGCCAAAACTATTTTATGTTCAATTCTAGAGGTAATTTTCACATGTTTCATTTTATTTTTGTTTCTTATCATGCATGTACTGAATTTGTGCTGTTTGTTTTCTTAATGCAGTCTCAAGTGTAAAAACCACGAACACTTATAAATGACAATGAATATATATGTTCTAGAAAACGATGAAATAAAACCATCCTTGTAGAAATTTCAAGTATTTCCTTCTTGTTACAGATATCTAGCTGATGAAACCAGGTGTCTGACGTTGCTGCGACAATCCATGGTAAGTAGACGGGATTTAAATTTACAGATTTAGTATGGTTGACAGAAATCATGTATTAGAAATATTCACAATTGAACAGTAGGTATTGCGTATTTTATTGACTAGTATATTTAAATGGAAATCCATTGTTATTTTAATATAAAATAAGTCATGGACTCGAGCCGCTGAAGCTTACGTGTATATAAAAGAAGTTATAAAAAAAGATGTATTTTATGACCTAAAATTTTTCAAGAGAAGCTATGTAGACACGTCTAACAACGTAAACATTACACAATAACCTATCTTGGCATTGGCTTTTCCAAATTAATAATACAACAAAATAAGAGAGTATCTTCTCTGGGAACATGAGAGGAGACCAAAATATAATTCGAATCTGGAGTTTTAGAAAACGCTGCTTTCGTGTTTTGAAAATTCCTTTCGAAGTACGGACGAAAGGGCAAAGTAAGAGGAAAACTTCGGCCATCTACTTTCCTCTTCTTTTGCGCTCTCACGTAACTTACACCTTAACTCGACAAACTCGCTGTAGCCTCAGATAGTGCGTACCACATGTTCGACAGCGTGAGTTCCGAGGAGCTAGAAAACTTTGAGACTTGCGCGCGCTCTTTATCCCGTCGAAGGAGAAATGCAGGGTATTTCAAAGAGAGTACGCCCTTCTAAGACGAATATTCCAAGAAGTTCTGCCAGAACATAAATCATTCGTTAAAACTCCCTTGCTTCCGTGGCCATTGTGAGATCCCGTTCCGTGTATGTGTTTTGTTGTTATAGGTTTAGTAGAAACCATACACGTAGAGTTACTCATAAAACCTGGATGTATTATATTATTTATTTTTACCGTTCTTGCTTGACAAACTTTGAACACTTTGTGTGATCCATAAGGGATGTAGGTTTATGCGTGTTGAAGTGTTTTATTAGCTATGTGGTTCTGTGTTATTTGTATCGTCATACAATAAAAATAGCCACCAATAGCTGAAGAACAGTTGGTTAATGCATTGCCTCTCGCGGAGAATCTAAATTAGGGCTAAATGTTTACTCGTACTTGAAGTTTGGTAAGTAATGCTGTTTTTTTCGTATAAATCTACTTACAATTTTTAATCAAAATTTTAAGATACTATGTTTTCTACAAACATTCCTAATCTTGAATATCTCTTAGAAATAAGTCTATCATTATTTACAAAGTATAACAGAAATATAGCAATATTTTAACATTTTATTACAAATAAGTCGCAGTGAATTTGATACAAAATTACATTTAACACGAAAAAAACACAAAAAATTACCTTAGATATATAAACAACACTTCATTACTCTGACTACTAAAAAACCATATTAAAATTACCTTAGATATAACATTTCTTTAATAATCGTTTAGGTATAACACTTCTTTACTCTCAGACTGCTAATTAACACGAAAAAACACTCAAATTACCTTCGGTATATAAAAAGCACAACAACACTTCCTTACTCTCACAAGGGAATGCCGCGATGTGACATGTCGAAACATACCCACATATTTTTTTCATTGAATGTACATGCCCTTTTGATCTCATGGTGTAAATTTTGGATGCCGATACACATTGCAAGTCAATTAAAAAACATCTTGAATTTGCGAATTGGCCCTTTGCTTTCGCCGGTGCCAAAATGGCAAAGCAGGTGTTACCCAGCGCGCTCGCTTGGGTTTCAACACCACCGCTCCAACATCACGCACCAACACCACGCACTCAACACCAACGCTTCACCGCTCCCCTAGAGCCCCTCCCGCAGACAGGCATAAAGAATGTTTTAAAGAATATTTACAGGCATAGAGAATATTTTCAGCCACCAAATTGAATGTTTTCTATTTCAAAATACGAATTAATTTAATATATATGAAATTAACCTAGAAATTTAAATAATTATTCTGTAAACAGTAAATAAAGTGCAGTTTCTTGCATGTGTACTTTTATTAAAAACAGCTCATTATTTGTAGTACATGCAAAATAGCTTGTTATATTGTGTATTTTCTCGAACATAGGATATAACTTTTCTTGATGCCAATCAATAATTAAATGAATGTCCAATTTTCGTGATGTAATTTAAAATTAAATTTGTGATTATTTCTTATGCTTTAGATATCTACAATCACTGACATCTTAAAAAATGCCAATAATTATAATTTACATACAACAATAATTTACGTGAACAATATTACCGTGAGAGATATACTCCTTAAAACATTGTAAGGGAAGAAATTGAAGAACGGTAATTTTCGCGAACAAAAAACAAAATGAGGCCATGAGATGCGAAATTGATTCACAAAACAACTCTTAAATATCTTCTTTACATAATTACAATTAAATAAGAAGTGATATAGTAGTTATATGATATATATTTTCAATATTAAATAATTGTGCATGTTGACGATATTCATGGTAAAGAAAATATTAACATACTTTCATTGAGAAATGGTTAAAGAAATAAAATATCTCAAATAAAATGGACTTATACAATAAGAAAAGCAATGAGTGTTCTGGGAATGGCCTGCTCCCAACGAATGCCATTCGACATTGAGGAAACAACCCTCTGCAACGCCAGCCTCGGCGGTCGCGCGCTCGTTGCTGGGCTTGCGAGGGCTGTCCAAGTTCTCTGTAGAAACGAAAAACAGAGCGAAAATGTTGGCAAGTTTGAAAATTGGCAATAAAATTGGCAAAAGTAATTGGCAATATGTATCGGCAGCCAAAATTTTCATCATGAGATCAAAATGACATGTACTTTCAATGAAAAAATATGAGAGCATGTTTCGACTTGTCAAATCGCGGCATTCCTTTGTCAGACTACTAAATAAAAACATCACAACACTTCGTTTCCAGCCAGTTTTTGATGCATACGACTAAAACTTGTTTTATCACCCTCTGTGAGACACACTATTGTAGTATGTCTGCGTGTGAGGCTTGTCTCATTTCATCAGAAACAAGCGTTCAACGCGAAGAAATAAAAGAGCGGACGAGATCGAAATAAGATCCCCTAATCCGCCATTTTCTGCCATTTGAGCTCGGCCTTTGTGAGCGAGCGAATCACCAACAAAATCTCCCGAGAAATAGACAGTTGGCAGGTCTCTTTTCCGGGGAGCGACCCGGCAGTGAGTGGCGAACAGTGAGCCGAAACGGACCAAAAAGAGCGTAGTTCAGGAAAAAAGGTTACAAATTTCGAACACCTGAGTTAAAAGCTTAATGTTGATAGTTAAAATATATCACTCAAAGTAGTATGATCGATAGCAGAATAAGTGTTTTTAGAAAATTCGTAGTTTGCTGTTATGTAGTCTACTAGGCTAAGGAAACTAGAAAGGAGAGATTTTTTGACGGACTCTAGAGTTAGTTCGAGAAGACTAAATAAACAGTAATCCACTGTAAAAATACTTTATTTGTTTTAGGAAATCAAAACATTCCTTTTAGATAGAATCAGTTTATCTTATTTTTCGTATCATCGGGATACCTTCGTTTAAATAATACAGTTGTAATCAAGTCTGAAAACAATGTAGGATGTATAAAAAAAATTTAAAATGTTTGGGATACTTCCCTGGTATAACGTACACAGGGCAGAAAATAATGATTGATGTTTGAAAAAGAGATTGTTTGAGATGAGAGAGGTAATTTTTGAGACATTGAATGACAAAAAATTAATAAAAGTAGGACAACAATCTATACTGTTATTTGAAATAATTTTAGAATATCGAATTATGTTACAAAGGAAACAATTAATTCATAGATAAAATTCGCTAAACATCGAGCATCAAAAAAAGACATCAAAACGACGAGAGTGTCTTTTATTTGTGGACAAAGAAAATATTGCTAAATGTGACCTTTGAACATCTCCCACTATTTCAGTATTATGTGCTTAATGAGTTGCTCAATTGCTGGTAGGAACAAATAATGAATAAATATTATTTTTACAATGTTGTATATTGACGCCTCCTGTCCCCTTTCTAATGTCGTCTTGTCTATTGAGACAAAAAGGTTAATTTAGAAGAAACCACCCTTGTTGAACACATACTTATGAACCAGAAAACTTGTCAGGCGTACTTGCCTCGTGCAAGTCCTGACTGGCTGCACTCTGACTGTGCCTCGGCAAGGCTTTTCGGGAGCGCGAGGTATGACGTTCGTAATAAAAGGAGGCAAGATCATACAATGGGTGCCCGTTGGCTCCCGTTCGACGAATGTATTCAATCAACATTTATTTAAATGTTTTCTTTATTGACGCCTTTTTTCTAACTTCTTTCTATCGAAATGCGAGGGTTAATCTAGGGAAGACTCCCTTCTTGAAAAAGTTACTTATAAGTCAGAATTCGTGTCAAGCAAACTTCTTAATGTCATTCGGCATCACTGTGCATTGTCAATGTCTTCTGGGTAGGGCGCGCGAGGCCGCTCGTATTAAAAGGACGCGCGGTCATCCTTGTCGACTCCACTCACCTCTGCCATGACTCGTTCCGTCCGGTCCCATCTCATCCCATTCCGTCTCGTCCCACGAACAAAATGAATAAATATTCATTTTGCAATGTTTTCTCGACTGACGCCTTCTGTTCATTATTCTAACTTCGTGCCTATCAAAATGCAAGAGTTAATCTACGGAAGACAACCTTTGTTGAAAAACTTGCTTATAAATCGGAAAACATGCCTGGCGAACTTCTTGATGTCACTCGGCCTCACTGTGCTTTTGCGAGGCCTTCGGAGTGGGGCGCGCGAGGCCCCGCGTAGTAAAAGGACGCGCAATCATGTGCGTCGTCTCCACTCGCCGCCTCTGCCACGAGTCGTTCCATCCGGTCCCATCTCAAACTCCCGTCTCGTCCGACGAACAAAATAAATAAATATTCATTTTCCATAGTTTTCTCGATTGACGCACTGTCCATTACTCTAACTTCGTGTCTATCAAAATTCAAGAGGAAGACAACCTTTGTTGAAAAACTTGCTTATAAATCGGAAAACGTGCCAGGCGAACTTCTTGATGTCATTCGGCCTCACTGTGCCTCGGCGAGGCCTTCCGGGCGGCAGCGCGCGAGGGCTGCTCGTAATAAAAGGACGCCCGATCATCCGCGTCGGCTCCACTCGCCTCCTCCTGCCACGACTCGTCCCATCCCGTCCCGTGCCGTCCCGTCCAGTCTCGTCGCGTCGCGTGGCTCTCCCGCCCGCCCACCTCCCGTCTTGCCAACCGTGCTCCTTCCACCTGGCCGGCGCCGTTTTGACATTCTGCGCCGCACGCCTTGCCTGCTCCCGCCCTCGCCTTCCTCCCCCGGCGCCGGAGGATTACAAGTGTCCCGAGGGAAGGCGTGGGTGGAGGAGCAGAACGCGAGGAGGGGGGAAGGAGAGGAGGTGCGCGCGGACGGGGGGGGGGAAGGGATGAGGCCAGGTGGGCGGAGGTCTTAGCTCTTTCATCGATCGACCGGAGGAAACCGCCCCGTGTTTTATGGAGTCGTCGTGTTAAAGCGCCCGAGCGCCTTAGGACCTGGAAGCTGCGTGCTGCCAGCAGACGTTCGCGCCGCGTGGCCTTCGCAGCTGCTCTTGGCACCTTCTCCGTTCTTTCGTATTCCCTAGGCATATCTTTGCCTTTGCCACTTCTTCTTCTTCTGCGAATTTCTTTTACTTTGGGGAGATGAGGAGTTAATTGTCGTTTTTCCTTCGCGTTTACGTTTACGCAGATTCTATTTCGTATTCTCGCAGTATATTTTTTTAAATTTAATTCTTTCACACCTCTTTCTCACCTCCTTCTCACAAATGTGTTCTTTGTGAAGACGTAGTGGTAATTTTGTCTTGCGGCTGTTCCCGCTGCCTCCCTTGCGGTTGTCCCCGCCCTATGGCTTCCGCAGCCACTCTTTGCACTTCTGTTCCTTCGTATTCTCTTGTCATATTCTTTCCTTTTCCTATTCCGCGACTATTCATTTCCTTATACTTTGGAAAGGCGTACCCTTCCATTTGCTTCTTCTTCTGTTTGCTACTGCTACTTACTTTTACTTGGGGAGACATGGAGTTCATTTTTGTTTTAACTTCAACTGTATTTACATTTAAGCAGATTATAACTTCTTTGTATTCTGGCGGCATATTTTTATTTTTTATTTTGCTTCTTTCACATCTCTTCCTCACTACATCACATTTTATGAAATCGTATTGCTAGTTCCGTCTTATGCTTAGTCATTGTCTTATACGTTTTTGAAATTCGCTCTTTTCTGTTTCTCTAGTTTCTCCTTTGCTTCTTGTACTTATGTTATCCTCACTTTCTTCTATTGACCGAAATTGTACAATTATATTCGTCATTACTATTTCAGCTGTGTTCACGTAGTCTAAAATAATTTATGTTTACAAAATCAAGAGCTACATGAAGGAAGCATTTAATTTGAGCAAGACTTACATTTACGTATTCATAAAAATTCTGAAAATAATTAACTTACAAAATAAAGGAGCATTTGTTGGAAAATAATCCTATAATGTTTGGCATCAGCATTGATGGTGTAATTAATATATTTTTGTATTAAAACGATTCTTATTTTATCTTTTATAAGCGATAATTGAGTAAGAAAAACTCTTTCTTTCTGTAAGGTTTTCCATAAAATTACAAAAAGTTGAAAACAGAATCTGCAGAACTAAAAAATTAAACAAAATGATTGTAGTATAAAAGGAGAATGAATGTGAGGACGGGCATAAATACGGTTCTAAAACCATACGAACACAACCCACACGAAGAAAGAATCAATATCGAAAACAAGCAAACTATCTACGGAAATGGTATGGTCAACTTTATGAATCACGAAGGAAAATAGAAAATAAACAGAAGTTTTACTTTGATCATGACTACTTGTCACACACTTTTTTCATACAATTGAACGCGAGATGAGAAAATATTTATCATCCAAGCAATAAAGCTTACGGATGTTTATATTCCGACAATTATTATGAAAAGGAACTACTAATAAAAAATTCTCAATGCCATTATAATCTATTCAACGTTCCTAAGTATTAAATACGGGAACATCAAAGTAAAAAAAAAAAAAAAAAGAATTCGACTCCCAACAAAGTGAGAGCTCCATAATCTCAAGGAAATTTCTCCTGACGCAGGACATATTCTCACCACCCAAAGTGCCCGAAATAAGGCGTCCTACAGCGTGCTCGAGGGCTTTACTACCCGTCTCGCTTTCATATTCACTTTGGGCGCGCGGTTTTCGCCGAGTCAGCGCGCCCTTGGCGTCAGCGACCGCTCGCGTCGCGTCGCGTCGTTCCCCTCGATGTCCCAACCGCCTCCGCCGCCGCCGCTGTCGTCGCCCTCGTCGCGCCAAGTGCGTGGAGGTCGCGAGGCAAATCGATTCGCGCTCGAAGAGTCGCCGGCGAGGCTGCGGGCGGTGCCAGGGCTGCGATTTCCGCGACTGTGTTCTGCGGATCCTTAGATCAGCGGTTCCGAAACTGTGGCTTGCTGAGTCGTCGCGAGATGGAATGTCGTTCGGAAAATGGAATGTCGACGATGATGATCGACGTCATCTTCTGGCGAAAGTAGTCACAGCAGAATTTTGTTTGTGATGGGAATTTTGTGGTCTTGCAACCTTCTTGTACGTGATCGTACTTGCGTAGTCTGGAGAATGATTTGTCTATTTGGGAGTCACAGTTTCTAGATTACTAGGAGAGATTTTTACTAGGAGATTTTTTTTGCTTAAATAACTGAAACGGGGAAAGCAGGACGTTCGCGTTCACTTTATTTGTCAAAGAACGTTTGGAATACGCATCGGCTTGTTGGGACCTGTATACTTTAGGTTAGATTCGAGAATTAGATACAATTTAAATAAGGCACTGAATATCAATAAAGTAAGTGATGAATCTTCCAAAGCAAAAGAAGAAACGTTAGAATGGAAGCGCATTCACAGAAAGACGGTTAGACTATGTTGCTTCCTTAACCTTTATCCGGGCAACCGGGGTCCATTGGACCCAAGAGCAAAACTTTCAATATTTTTCTTGAAAACTATTCAAGATATTAGGAAAGTTTGTTTGACTTTATTTGCTACGGTGTTTTTTAATTGTTCCTGCAACCATTTTACGAAAGCCTTACTGGATTATAAATAAAAAAATATTTATCTTCTTTCAGCCGCAACCTAGCAAGAGGGGTCAATTGGACCCACGTCTCTTTATCTGCGTGTAATATTGCATTTTCTGCTTTTGTTTGGTCGATTACTTGACTACTTCATGCCCAAGGGACGGACAGAAGTCGGGTTGCGCAACATCTTTTCATCGGAAAGTTATCTGACACTACATGTGAGCGATTATAAGATCGACGCCTACGTAGACGGTGTTGCTGCGGGTTAGTATGTAGCCATGTCAGGAGAGTGAGTTTTTTAAGTCTTGTGTAGTCCAGGTTTTGCGGAAGAACTGCACAGCGACAGGAAAGTTGCTGATGCTGACTGAATATTAGAACAAATGAGATCATACGTATACTTATTGTTGATATTACAAAGAATTTGGTTCATACATAAAATGTAAACAGTTTCAACAACTCATAAAATGTATAACAATGCAAAAAAGATGTCATTTGTGACCTTGGGAAAGAAGTAGGGATCAAAGAACTGTAGTATCTTTTCAAAACCTGTCTGTAATGAGCATAGCTAGGTAATCGGTGTGTGCGATCTGTAATAAGAACAAAAGTGATTAAAAAACAAATGTAGAATATTTTGAAAGGTTTTGTTATATTAAACAATTATATTAGTTGTTCTGTATCATTATCCAAGTCCAAAATGTCACCTCTAAGCATAATTTCGTCGCAGACACTCCTGGGTGCGATGGGCGCCCGGTTGCGTCATTAAAATTGGTTGTCTGGAAAAGGGTTCAAGCGTATCGGGGGACACCAGCGTGGGCAGGAATAAAGAAATGGATAGATATTCTCACGCAAAAGTGAACAAACGACTGAAATACAAAGTAAAATCCAGTGTCAGCTAACCGACAGGAAAATATCTTTTTGCAAATCGAACCAAAAGGACTGAAACTATTTCTCTGCAACAGTTCTGGAGCCTTTCCCTGAAAGAGTGGGTATAAATGTGTGATTAAAAATGTATTAGAAAAGTTAATAACAAAGTAAAATAAGAGACTACATGTTAAAAACATTTTAAGTGCGGTAAAGTGTGATGAAGTTATAAGAATCTCAAAATCAAAAGTTAAAGTTACTTGATACTATGCAGTTAGATTCAGTGTATAGTGCGAACGACAGTTTTAAATTGAAATAAAATAAAGTTTATAGGAATATTCAATGTCATTGTATATTATAAAAACGTGTTATGTGATGTATGAATGATTACTGTTTTAAGCATGTTTGAGAGTGGTATATCCTATCATATTTTTGTACACATCTTCGACTGTCAAATGGTGGATTAACCCACTTATAGTATAAATAAAGTATTGTCTTGTCTTACTTTGTGTTACTACTGCCTACTACGCACAAGAAAGGCATCAACTTTCAGAGTCCTACTTTTAACACGATGGATTTTGAAGAAAAGAGATTCAGTTTCAATAATAACAAAAAAATTGGGAAATGAAACTATAAATAGCTATTCTAAAATATAGTAAGGAGAAAATATGTTCGGTTTTGTAAATCACTTTTCTGAACAGCAAGCTGAGATAAGGAACATGCCGCTATAATGATAGGCCGCGTTTCAAAATATAGCTCCACTAATTTTTGTAATGTAACTAATGATTCTTTTACTTCTCATCATCATAAATCTTAGATTGAAACGGAAGAAACCCAAATCCACATCTTACAGGGCATTATTGACAAGAAAGCTAAATTTGGAGGCTCAGAGATTTGCGCTTATTGGCGTGCGTTCATTGGAGGGCTAAGAAACGGATATATTAAATTATCTTCGCAATACAATTACATTTTCTTATGATATGTAACAGATTTTGGAAGTGCTCCATGACTTATTAGATGACGTCGTCTTTTATGTCTGAAATTGTCGATTCGTCTTCCTAATAGGCAGATTAAATTTGCAGTTGATATGTTAGAAAATAAGATGAGAAACAAGCCTCGAGGGTCGCAATCGTCCTCTAACTTGGATTTTGGTCTTGAAAGGGAAATAATCCAGCTCATTTGTCGCTCTTTGAGATATTTGGAGGCAATCGCCCACTAGCCTCCGCTCTCTGCCCGCCCGTCCGCCCCCGCTCCGCCTGCCCGCCTCGGTTCCGCCCGCCGGCCCCCGCTCCCCCAGTCCGCCCCCATGCCACCCGTCCGCCCCCATGCCACCCGTCCACCCCCACGTCACCTAACTGCCCCCACAGCGCCCGCTCGTCCCCACACCACCCACCCGCCTTCGCTCCGCCCCGCTCGCCATCCTCTGCCCCGCCCCCCCCCCGCCCTCTTCCACTCTGACCTCCCGCCTCCGCCCCGCCCGCTCGCCTGCCTCTGCCCGTCCCCCGCTCCCCATCACTCCATCCCCTTCCCCACCCTCCACCGCTCCGCCACGGTCGCAGCTCCGCGGTGCTTTCATCTTCGCGCCCTTTGATTCAGGGTGGCGACCGAATTCTTATCCAATTTCCGGAATCGTTCTTTCGGCCGGCGTCTCGCACGATGTAATCCCCTCGCACGTGCTCGTCACGGCTCTTTATCTCATTTCCCCGCGCTGCAGAGAACGCCTCGCGCCCGCACGGAAGCGGCTGACCGCGCCTTGCTCCGGTTCTTCTCTCAGCGCGCTCCTTGCCCTCTTACGTCGCCCCCTCCATCGTCATGGCGGAATTCAAGGGCGGTTATCACCGGCTGAATTTAGCTCGGGGCCACCTTTGCCGTTGTTTCCGCAGTGAATCTAGCCGGGAAATCCTAGGTTCGGATTTCGATGGCGGAGGACTTGTAATAGCCGACTGCTTCGATCAGTAGTTTTCCGTATTTTTTTTTTGTCAATCAATACGAGGTGAATGCCGGAGCAGTACCCTAACAAACGGGCCAGGGACCTTAAGCAACCATTCCTTCTTCGCTGTATCCTCTCCCCTTACACACACACACACGTACACTTATATCTACTACTACGACACATGACGGAAGACCAGTCGGGATCCTAGGGATAGTCTCGGATGGGAGAGATATCTGAAGGGGGAAATGCTCCACAAGCGGACATATAGGTCGGTACCGGATCTAGCCATCAAGGTGAAGACCGTCAAATTCCGTGATAAAAAAACATTCACTACACTTCGGAACTAATTGCTACAGTAGTTGGGAAACAATCAATCAAGAATGACTGTTTCTACATATATTTCCTCTTCGCTAGTAAATCGCAACTTCGGTTTCATAAAATGTTACGCCTTACTTCGTTCTAGCAAATTTTCTTTTCAGCAACCTTCCCTAGTATTGATTACATGATTTCTAGAAATCCATTTCTATGAAATTTATTCTGCAGACTATGTTCTGAAGACAATGAAACATTTAGAACTTCTTTTTAATGAGTTGTTTTTGCTTCCAGACGACAACACATAATTTCATACTCAACGCTGTTTATTGTTGTCTGTAACGAAATTGAGAATGATATTGAAAAGTGATTGGCTTTCAACTTCCTCATTCAAAATAGTTCTTAGAAGATCAAACATTACGATAATTATTTGGTAAGCTTTTAAGCCAGCAGAAAAGGCAGAGAAAAGGGATTATCTTGTAGCCGAGCAGTCGCGACGGACACCAGCAAACACAAATAGACCTGCGATAGCGTTGGTCACTTTCCTCTCGACGTGGCGAATGCGATGTGATCACTGCTCTTATGTAATTATCCGAAGGGGGCTCTCTAGCGGCAGAACTTTCCCAGGCCGTCAGGCTTGCTCCACCCCTTTCCGCCCCCGTCCCCGCCAAAACCCCTACAATCCCTCGCGCCCACACGCCCTTCCTGCCCACACGCGCCGGAAGCGCGCTATATGTGGGCCAATATTTGTCCTACGGCGCGGCGGGGGAGGGGGGGTCGGGGTGGTCAGAGGAGGAGAAAGGGACGCGGAGGGTGAGGGGAGGGGAGGCGCGCTGTTGACACGGCGCGCCCCGGGCCGGGCTTGCGTCTTGATGGCGCAGGCCATCATACGCGCCGTCCTCTCAGCCCACACGGCCCCTGCCCTGCCCGCTGATCATCACGGCCGCTCCCGCTAGCCCATTTCTGGCTGTTGCCAGGTTAGGGGGTTCTCCCCTAAATTTAGTGTTTTTGCGGTATTTAGTGTTGGGGGGGGCAAATTGATTTGGGAGTTTTTCTTGGGGTGTTTCGTTGTTGTTTTTTAAATGTTAGTTTTTTATAAAAATATCTATTGTGCATCACAAAACTCGAAAATAGTTCCTCATAATTATTGCAGGTGTATTTATTCAAATATAGCTAAGTGTAGTTAAGCACTTATAGGTGCAATTCATTTGAATGGGTTTCCTTGTTTAATGTTGGGCGGTTATTTGTCTCAACCATTGATTAGTAGAAGAGAGCAACACATTTAATGAAAAGGAACGAATCATAGTAATAAGCAAGTAGTGCAAACAACTATTTCGAATAAGGAAAGTTTTTATAAAGAGGCATGATTACCTTTTTTCAGTTATTACAGTGAGTGGGACTAAAGTTACCTCTTACGTTTCGTAACTTGTACACAGGTTGAAACTATTTAAAACAATAATTATGCAATATGTATATGTAGATACATTATTATATAAATAGTTGTTATGCATGTTTTTATATATTAAAAATGTTGGTGTGAAAATATAGGTATATATAAATATTGTCAATGACAATTAATAATGGTTTTCGTATTTCTTTGATTTCCATATCTGCCCATATGTTTTAAACATTAAATAATATTTTTTTGAATTAGGCTCTTATTTTACAATAAGGCGGTTTTCGCAGCGCTATCTAGTGGGAAATGCTTAAGACCTCCTCGCAATACTCCTTTCTGGGTTGCACCTCACGACACCTTGCCCTCATCTTCTGTGGTGTCTTCGTCTCTTTCTGGCACCATGCCTCTGCCTTCAGAGCATCGCGTTTTGTTTGGGAGTCACTTCCGCCCCGCGTCGCGGTTTATGTTTTTCTGTGATATTCCTGTATACATAAATTAATACATGCTAATCATGTTTACCGTCGTATTTGCAACATATCCCGTTTGCATTCTCTTTCCATGTCTGTTCCTGTGCTCTCTTCTCAATTTTCTTCTTTTATACGCTGTCAGCTCTTTCGATCCCGCTCTCCTGTCGCTCATTTTGCACAGTTCTCGTCTTAATTGGTTTAATGGTCACTAATGACACACTTCCATATCTGCTTTTTCTGTTTCCATAATTTTTGACACGTTATTAATACTTGTTTAAATTGTTGCCTTATCCTGTATTTAACAATAGTCTTCGCTATATCCACATTTGTTTCCTTCATTATTACATTTCCTCTTACTCATATAAACGTCATTTTCCGTAACAAATTGTTCATCTTCGACTACTATTGTGTCATTCTAATGCTTCTACAAAATATTCACTCGCTTAAACTCGGTTTACATGCTTTATTTTGAGGAGTTTAAGGAACAGGCGAATGCATAGAGCGACTTCAGGGCACGACAGAGCCACCTTTCACTCAAGTGCACGTTTACTAAATCTCCGAAATTGTTCGTCAAATGAAAGCCTGAAAGTTGATCTTAAGTATTTATTCCTCTAGGCTTCTACAGTCCCCGACTTCCCAGTACCACACTTCAGGTTCCACAAATATCTTCCTTCCAATCATTTTACGTCTTTTTCATGTTTAGCCTATTTCCAAATTTTCCATTATTAGTATTGTCTGGATTAACTGCCTTGAAATTTTTTCTTACATCTTTTTCATTCAGTAATTTCATTTTTGACTTCTTTCTGTCTCTTATAATTGCCAATCTCCGACCTCAACGTACCGTATATCCTTTACTGCATCCACAAAATATCTAGTCTTTGTTTTTCTCTCTCTCTGGACCTGTCGTAGATTGTCTGGATTATCTGACTTCAATTTATTTCTTAAATCTTTTTCAGTAATTTTATTTTCCGTCTTCTTTCTGTCTCTTATAATCGCCGATATCCGCCCTCAGCCCATCACCATACCTCATACCCTTTACCGCCTCCACAAACTATCTACAGTCTTTGTTTCTCTCTCTCTCTCCTTCTGGACTTGTCTTTCCACCGTCCTCCTTCCCTCCCGTCCTCCTCGCGTCCTCTCCGTCCCCGCGGCGGCGCTTTGTGCCGCGGCCCTGGGAGCGTCCGAGGGCGTCTCTGTTATCGGAAGCAAATTACTGAGCGCCTGCCGTGTGTTTGCCGACTGCGGCTCCGCCCCGGCCCCGCTCCCTCGCGCTTCCCGCCCCGCGCCCGCCGCCGCCGCGCACCTGGAGACACCCGCCCCGCCCCGCCCCGCCCCGCCCCGCCCCGCCCCGCCCCGCCCCGCCCCGCCCCGCCCCGCCCCGCCCCGCCCCGCCCCGCCCCGCCCCGCCCCGGCCCTCCACGCCCCGCGCCTCAGATTTACTGCTGGCGACGCCTCTGCGGTCGGCGCCGCTGCCGCTTGGGATGATCGTAAATAAACGGAAGCGGCTAGTGGCTGCTTAGGTGCATCTGGCGTGGGGCGTGCAAAGCAACCGAACTGTACTTGTGTATAGCGGCGATAATGATTTGTATGAGTTCTGTACATACTATTAGCAATAAGTTTGTATTAAGCCCACAATACAAATGTACTGTGAACTGAACTTTGAAAAATCTGAAAATGATTGTAATAAAAGCATACTATCTTAAATAATATTATCTTTACAAGTGGGAGGAAGACATCTTGGGTATTTACGAATACTTGAAGCATTCGTGTGTTGGAAGAATTTTTATATTTGAAGAATAGGAATATTATGATAGATAATTACATTCCAGAATTTAATTGAGAATTTCTGTCTCGCGACTGGAATTCGGCGAACGAAGACTTAAGTAACCAGGAATGACACATGATGACCCAAAAGCGAAAATAAGCACTTCAATTTTCAAGTAAGGTAAGCTTGGTTTGCAAAGAAAGTTTGCTCGTTTGTTGAAAGGAAAATCAGATTATTTGTTCATTCAGCATTGTTTCAAAATCACGAGGCAAGACTAAACCTTCATAACCTGAATTTGTTTCCTTCTTTCTATACTTTTAATAATGCTCAGTTCAATATTTACGCATCATCCAACAAAGACACCAACTAACCACACAACCACGACTTTCTAACACACTAGTGGTATTAGTGTGACTATTCATATTTTCAGTATCGTATGAATTAGAATTACTTCTCTTATTTTATTCTGTTCCAATATTATTCGGTATTACACTTCTTAATTATAAATTATATGTTGCAGTAAACTACTCGCAATGCACTACAGCCAACATAACGTTTTAAATAAATTAGTTTAAAGGGACTTCGAATTTAAATCTAGAGAAGTTATTTTCACTTTACTATTTTCGTGAATTAAAATGGAAATGAAGCGCAGACGAACCCAAAATTTGAATAGTAGTTTATATTTCAAGGGCGTGAAGTAGATTTTTTCCATCCAGTCACATTTTATTCCAAGATCGAAAAAGTTACTTCCCACCTGACGAGCATAAAATATTTTGCATAATGTCAATTGAATTACATTTACTACTATTGGAATTTACATCAAGTTAAACATCACTGTACAGTCATCAGAAAGGTAGAAAACTGAAAGAAAAGAAAGTAATGAAGTCCCTCATACTTTCACGTAATGCGTAGTTCTAGATGGTGCAAACAGACATTGATTTAGTTTCCAGCGTTCCTAATTCTTAATTTAATTTACTATTTTTTAATTGCGTTAGAATTACTTTGTTAATTTTACAACTTAATTCGAAAAATGTTTGAACCTAAGCTATATATGAGGGTCTATTCTATTTTAAATGATCCGTGATCCAACACATAAGGTGAGAATACCAAAAATAGCTTTTTGTGTACGTCTTATTTCACCTGATATATTCATAATCTTCACATATTTTTTTCTCATAATAGTATGATTTTGTGTGAATGAGATAATTTTCAGAAATTTTTAGTTGAGTTTGGTCTCGCTGAGTAATATATTTTATGGACTTTATTTCGCATTTTAATCTATATTTATCTTTCAGATCACAAAATTATTTGCAAAATACCAAAGCTTGCATTACGAAGGATAGCTTTATTGCAGCTGGTAGTTTTGACTTCACAGAATAAATATGCCAACATACGGAGAGATCCATCATTCTTGTGAATTGAGGGCGATAATTACATATGAAGTGGTTAAATCGTTGAGAAATTCGTTATCTTAGAGACTCCTTAATGTAATTCAACACACGTGAGAAATTGTAGGGTAAGCGGGAGATGCACTTGGATTTATTTAGAGCTGCCTCTGACGTAAATCATCTGTGACGGTGTCATCCAATCGGAAGGTTGAACGTCTCCATACGGACGTCACTGTAGTAACGTGTAAGCTCCCGATTGGGTGATACCGGAACAGCTGACGACCTGTAAGAGGCAGCTGTAAATAAATCGCAGTATAGTGGTTAGTGGTGCGATGTACAGTTTTTCGCTGGGCTGGTTGCATCTCACCTGCGTAGGCGTAGCGGCGCGATGCCATGCCGCTCAGGTGGCCGACTTGTTTGTATTTGTTTTCGTCAAAAGAACAATATCAAATGTCAGAGCGGAGCATCGCGCATCCCCCGCCGCTCTCAAATATTTACCCTGGCAGGTGCCACCCCAGCCACCCCTACTACCTCAGCTGCCGCCGCCGACGCCACCGCCGACGCCACCGCCTCCGCAGAGTCTCGGGACCTGGGGGACCTCCGAGACCGCGATAAAAAAAGTGAACTCTTGAGGACGCGCGCGGGGCCGCCTTCATGTCTTTTCTCCACTCGCCGCCTCTTGCGCCGCTTTTTCGTTGTGGCTGCCGTTTGCTCACGGGTCTAAAAAACTTGTTTTTCCTCTGTGGAGCAAAATTGTTCTTGCAGCGTTTCTTTCGTCGTTTCGTGCAACGCGAAAAAAGAAAACTGCTTACAAATGAAATGAGGTAGAGAGTGACACATTACTATTAACTAGGCTCTACTCATAGTGTTTAATATCCCTCTATAAATGATATATTAAAAACATATTGTTCATCATTTTTCTCAATCTTTTTTGTCTCAATTAATTAAAAAACCATATCGCATTAGTGAATTAACCAATAATTGTCATTAATACTACAAGCCACCCCAACAAAGCCTATATTTACGGAAATACATGATATGATAACTGGCTCTTTTATTATCGTGGTTCCATACTCCCCAAATGAGCATTGGTAGTGTCATTTCAGAAGCGCAATAAATACTATTTACCGGTATCATTCGCTGAACACCAACATTTTTATTTGAGATTGCTCCTAGTAATCGGATTAACGGGCCTAAAATTCACCGATGCCTCATTAGCCGTGGAAGCTGCTGCAGTATGCGTTTCATTAACATCGGAGCGACGGCGCACGTTACCGCGGGGCCCGCCAGAATGCGCTGCAAACCGCGGGACGCGAGGATCTCGCCAATGCAGCTGCGTAATGACCTGCTGACGAGGTGGGGAATTTGAGAAAAAGCGTTCGCGGTCAGGGCAGGCCTTTGATGGAAAGCATTCCCCCGCGACTAGATGACGTTATCAGGGAATTTATGCAGGTGATACGGGATTGACGAGAGGCCAAAATCGCCTCGCTGTTTCATTAAGGAAAGAGATGATTGATAGAGAGTTGTTTTTTTTTACTTTCTCACCGTTACGAAAGTACTTAGTATGTTATGTAATCGTTCGCTGGAAAACGGCGAATTTTCGTCAGAAAAACTATTTTTGCCGGGTCCTGGTATTACAAAAGAGGATAAATACTGTTGCTAAATATAGAAAAAATTCTCTAACACGTAGTGTAGCCTTAATACATATTTTCTTGGTTCTTGATACCGAAAAATCGATTGACGGCAAAACGTCCGTTTGTGGTGAACGCAAGCGTCTAAATCGCACAGCTAATTTTCTCCAAAGTTGATATTCCCCGATCGATCGGAATGAACTAGAGGCTTTGGGAGTTTCAAACGGATATTTTAGTTTTTGAGGTACTTTACATGAAGCCACAAAAAAACCTTTTCAAAAATTTCTGAAAATTGTCAACAAATTTTTTGAACAAACTTCTTTCTCGGATTGCGTAAAAGACGCTTAAGAGAATGATGCAGGTGACATCTCCGTTGAATTCACATATTTTTTGAAAATTGCAAAAGTGCAATTATTTTTGGAGCGTCTTCCTATGGCTATAATAGATAGAGATTTCTTTTATTTATAAAAGTATGTTCCTTAAACACGGATATTTAAAATAGTTCATGTTCAATGTTTCGAAAATACGAGTAGTTTTTGTGTAATTTGACACAAAATATGGGGAATTTAAAAAATTAACATTTTTTCTCAAAAACTGCTTCAGATTTTTCCTCTAAAATGTTTCAACGGATAAAGGAAAGGATGCTTAAAAGAATGGCGTAGGTCTAATTTTCGTTGAACTGTCTAAATTTTCGAATATGTATAAAGAATGCGAGAAAGTACGTGCTGTTGGAGCACCATTAATTTCGTTTTTTGTAAGGTCCTGTGTTCATTCCTTCCTTTTCGAAAGTTACTGTTGGGCATGATGCGGGAAACTAAGAAAGAGGGAGCGTCGAGAAATTTCACATATTCTTCATTCTGCGGTTTAAAAACATATTTTCTTTCTGTAGTAAAAAAGCCATTTATTTTTAAATAAGGAATGTAAATGCTGGATTCTAGAATGTTTAAATAGGATTGTGTGTATAATTTGCTACAGGATGAAGGATCTAATGATAGTGTCCAGGGTATTACTTATCTCAAAATGAAGCCTAAAAAATTAGTGTTGGCAGATTGTATGAAGAAATTGGTAACTGATATCTGCAGTAGTAACACATTGTTAGCTAATATTTCCAGACGTGAGACGTTTTCTCGTTTTTAGTATTCGTGGATAATGTATAATTTGAGTTTTGATTAAGTAAGTAAAAGGAACCCTTTAGACGCTTAATACACTAAGAGTTAGAAATGAATTCGTTGAAACTCTGAATGCAATTGTTTGTTAATTGAGTGCTAAGTGGATAAAGCCTTTCTTTCAGAAAAAATGTAATCCTTGCTGGTGTAGAAATTAGAGAAAATATAGTGTGCGAGACTATATTTAAAAAAAATGTTATTTCTGCTTTTAACTTCTATAATTCGTTGTGTGAAAATGTCAAGTTATCAAATGTTAAGTAATCAAAGATTTCAAAGTTTAAAATGTTCAATGAAAAAACCTAAGTGTGTTCCTAGACTGTAAATTTCTTTAATAGCTTGAATACTAAATGTAATTTGTGTTTTGATGCTAACAACGGCATGAGCAATTAACCCAGACGCAAAGTCATCTCCATTTACGAGGTTGCTTCGTGTGTATTTATAGGCGTTTTGGTATGGAGATGGTAATACAACTTTGTATCAACTCCAATGCAAAACAGACAGCATATTCACATGCGATACTCCCCATATTCGAGAGAGTAAAATACTCGTAAACTTCGTACCTGATTTATCTTTCTTTTTTATTTGTACTACCTTCCTTGTTCACGATAAGCTCTTGCGGATGAAAAAGTTGTCTGTCTAGCAAATCTACTGCTGGATACGAAGTTTTGCGACATCACAAAAAATGGCATTACATGAAGGTTTGGGGATAAATGTCACAAAACCCTTAATAACAGTTTTAAATGAGAAACATTACGCAATAACGCGTAAGAATTTTTAGAATGAGCGTGCGAGAAACTCGGATTTAACGTTATAGCTTATGCTGGTATTTGAGATGGTGCCGACGCACCAGTTGTGCTTTTAATTTCAGACTTATTTTCGCATTACTTATAAGCGAATATAAGCCACGGCGTCGCTGACCACCTCATTTATGTTGACCTCAAATCGTCTTCTCTCCGCGAAGGATAGCAAGGGAGCGAATTGCTGGCCAACTCCTCGGCATGGGATACCGGAATCCAACAATTCAGAAAATTTACAAAAATAAAAAGTAAAAGCATTTCAAGAAACAATAGTTTTTAGTCATTTTGAACAAAACTGTAAAACAAAAACTGAAAATAATATAGTAATCAACATTAAAATAAAAAAAATATGTCTCAACTCAGTTTTTTAATGAGTGGTGCATTTATTTTCGAAAATTTTTATAGTTATACTATCTATGTCATTGTTTTGAATAATTACTCCTTGAAGAAGAAATAGTAAGTAACCTAATCGGATAAATAATGGGCAGTGTGGAACACTATTTGACCGTTTTGTAGCAACATTGTTCTCGTAGCAAACCAGCGTTGAAAATTTTCGATTCTTTTTTCAATATCGGAATCTGTTACTGTATATATCTGACAGTCATTCAAAAACTGCTTTCTTGCATTATTTTAATAATAATAATAGTAATAATAATAATAATAATAATAATAATAATAATACATCATTTTCTTCGTATGTAAAATTAAAATATTCAATAATCATTTACATATGGTGACTCAACCGACAAGCTCAACCGAGTCGCTTGTATATACAACTAGCAAAATGTCCGGTGTTGCCCGAGCTTTTTCATATTCAATCATTGTTAAAAAAATTGTGTCTTTCTCTGTATCTGTTTTTCTCTATCTGCCTCTCTCTGTCTCACTCTGTCTCTCTCTTTCTATCTCTGTTTCTTTCTGTCTTTTTCTGTCTCTGTCTCTCTGCCCTCTCTATTTTTCCCTCAATCTCTGCATATCTCTTTTTCTTTCTCTGTCTCTTTGTTTCTCTCTCTGCGTCCCTGCCTCTGTCTGCCTATGTCTCTGTAAACGACTCAGACACACTATAACAAACGCCTCTGTCTGTCTCTGACTTTGCTGTCTCTATCTCTCTTTCTCTCTCTGTTTGTCTCTCTATCTCTTTCTTTCTCCCTTTGTCCCTCTCTGCATCTCTCTCTGTGTGTCACCGGGAGAGATGGCTCAGTGCATCAACCTGATGTCACTGCAGTCCCTCTGACCGGGAGGTCCTAGGTTCGAGTCCCGACGGTGGCAGGATTTTCGACACTAGCTTGTCAGCTAGGTCGAATTCAGTCGCTGTCTGGAGGAGAATTCTAGCGGCCGGCTGCTCTGATCGGTAGTTTTCCGTGGTTTCTCCGATCACCACCAGGCGAATGCCGGAGCAGTACCCTAACAAACGGGCCACGGACCGCGCGCGATCTTTCCTTCCTCATCCTTGTCCTATCCTCTCCCTCTTACACACACACTTACACTAACATGCACTACACTACCACACATACCGGGAGACCGGTCGGGAGATTACAACTTGTCCCGGCTGGGGCGGTGCCCCGCTGGTGGGAGATACTTGGTTGAGGGGAAAACCCCGCTAGTCGACGGTAGGTCGGCGCCAGATCTCGCCATCCAGCGGGGAAAAGATCATCGCCACCTCCCGGGGAAAAACACGCACTACACTTACGGGACTAATGACCTCAGCAGTTGACGCGCCCGGAAACACGAATCAATCAATCAATCAATCAATCTCTGTGTGTCTGTATATTGTCTCTGTCTCTCTTTGTGTCACTGTATCTTTGTGTCTCTCTCTCTTACTTAAGCGCCTCTCTCTGTGTCTCCGTCACTCTCTGCATCTCTCCATCGCTCTCCGTCAATCTCCGTCTCTCTCTGACTCACTGACTCTCTGTCTCTCGCGCGCGTCCTTCCGATTCTCCTGGATCTCGCCCTGCGTCACAAGGCAACGCTCAGCAACAATGAAGCCCAGATGAAGCGCAGTTGGAATGGAAATTGAATGAAAATGAAGCGCAATTTTGTTCTGCACCGCCATGTACTGGGGTTACAACAGAATTAACAGCACGTAAACCTTCTGGGTGAAAAAACACGTAGAAATGCCAACATTCATGGAGATCGGTCACACGGTTTCAAAATTTACCTCTCCATATCCATTTTTTCTATCCACGTGTCAATCCACAAATTTTCTTCAACACATACACTGTACAGAAAGATATAATGTTTCTTATTTGAAAAAAAGGTTTCCTAATTTCTGTGCTGAATTACCGTGATTTGAAGAAATTTTCCTGCGAATCACCGCATGACATACTATAGGCAGGAAACACATTTTCCTGAATCTTTATTTAATTAATGTCTCTTCGGATAGGGAATCTTAACCTTCACCAAACGCTCGGAATCAAAAGTAGAGAACTTCTTCCTTGAATTACTGGACATATTGTGAAAGAATTAACTATGATTTTCATGATTGTACGGGATAATTGGTTGTTTACCTTTAATTACCACATGCCAATTACAAGATGATTACATCCTAGCTTAGAGCCATTGCCAGCGCACTCGCTTGCAGCAATGTAGGTTTGAAGTGTAAGGTAGTAGTTAAAAAACAGTTACAGCCACGTTAAAGTTTCTCCAAGAGTCCTCAAGCTTGTAACTGAGGGTCGAGTGGCCAAAACTGTTCTCAGTCAGTTGACTTAGAATCAGTTTGATGTGATTTTTTAACTGTTCCTTTCTCAACCCGTGGGGGGAAGGAGGGGGTGGGAATGGGACCGTTAGACGCGGTGGATGGCGTAGTATTTTGCTTCCGGTGCCCGCCCTCCGAGCGGAATCCTCTTGCGGCTCTGGCTCCGGCGCCGTGCCGCGTCGGCTCCGGCGGCGCCGCTGGGGCCGATGAATATTCAAGGCCGACTGGAGATTGCCGCCGCCGGCAGCCGCTGATCGGAAACTCCGAGGGCCCCGCGCCTGCCCCGTGGCCCGCCCCACCCCACCCCACAACCCTCCAATACCCCTCCGACACCCCTCCCCTTTCCACCTCCTCCTCGCCCCACCGTATCCAGCTTTTCTCTGATCCATCTGCGATTCCACCGTCCCAACTTCTACCCCGCCCTCCTCACGCCTTCCGGTAACATCTCAGTGCCCCTTACGTCCCAGCCCACTTCACTCCCACCTCGTTGCCCGCCCCTCCGACCCCTCCGACCCCTCCTTCTCCTTCTCTTCTGCCATGTCCCCTTATTCTCCGCTCAGTCTGCCCATCCCGCCCTCCACACTCCTCCCTGACTCATTTCACTCCACCCCGCCCTCATCCCAAATCATTGCCCTCCCCTATGTTTCCTCTCCTCGCCCTGCCCTTCCCCGCCGTATCTCGCAACTCTTCACTTCGTCTGCCCAACTCCCGCCCCGCCCTCCTCACCCCTCACTTCGACATATCACACTCCATCCCCACCTCATTGCCTGCCCTTCCATTTCCCCTTCTCCCCTGTCCTTCCCTAGTATCTCCCTACCCTCCTCTCCGTCTATCCTCACCCCACTCACCCCGACACATTGTACTTCACCCTGCCAGTCGCGCCTCACTCCATCGCCTTGTCTTGCAGCACTCTGTCCCTTAAGGGGCCGCGCCTCTTAGCGGACCAACCACTTGCTTACCTTGTCGGAACTCTCGGTGATGCTTTGGCGAGGCTGACTGGAGACAAATTCGCTGGTAGGATCCCTGTTTTATACAAAGGTAACTAACAGGTTGATGTGGGTTTTGAGTGGTGGATATGCTGTCGTAATCTTAATGCCTTTTGCATTTTTTGCTTCTCACATATATGTCTTTTTAGTTAAGGTTAACTTTGTAATATTTAAGGATGTGAGAATTAAATACAACTTGTTAAATCTGAAAGCATATTCATGTTAGTGATCAGACCTTTTCGGTCCTGCCGTGCGATTACATCACCAAGGATCTTTTATTTTTAAATTCTTTTGAAAGCTGGCATTATGATTAACCACTATTTATAAGAAACAGATTTTTGTTTGTTTTAATGAATGTTTAATTAAGTGAATTTCTAAATTCCACTTGGAAAAATATAAATTTAAATAATCACAGGTCTTAAAACGAAACATCAAGATAGTAAAAGGTAAATTGGTTAGGTTATGCACTAGGTGAAGCTTTCGGCCTTGACCGTGTTTCTGTATCTCTTATTAAACAAAAAAGAAATGAAATACATAGTGTAAAATGAAAATATTTTTCTTTTTTTCCTACCACGTTTTTCCCAGCTCCGTTCGGCCCCTTGCTCAGCCCCGCCAGCCTGTCTTGCATTGCATTTCAAGTAGCATACCATTATTTCTTTATCAGTATGTATACGAATGGTACTTTTCTATGATCACTCAAATATTGTCTTACGATGTAGAAAGGTTTTAAGCTGCAACATCTTCTGCAATAAAATGTGGAAGCAATAGTGAATATCGTAATGAAACCCACGTAGAAATTCTTGTTTTTAGCGGACAAACAGCAAATATAGTTTGTTTTATAAATTCGAGAAGGAATTAAGCTGATAATTAAACAATATACAGATGTACAGGGAGGAAACATCGAAACTTGAAAAATAAGCTCTTATGACAATTTTAAGTATATTTTGTTAGAATGAATATATTTGTTTAGAAAGAAAAATGAACACAGAAATAAAAAGAGCAGCCAATTTACACAATTCGACTGCCTTTTTATTTCTGTAGGTTTTCTTTGTGAAAAAATATATTAATTTCTTTTGTAAAAAATAAAGAATGGACTTGTTTCTGAAATTCAAATTTTTGCATAGAAATTATTTTTTCAAACTAAATTTAGAGTGCTTATTGTGGCTTAAAATTGTCTTAAGAGCTTATTACCGAAGTTTCGACATTTCCTCCTTCGACATCCAGTATAACGGAATATCGGTATTACCGACAAAATTACACAGGATAAAATACAGATACTTTTGGGTTTATTTCAAGAACGATTTGACTATTTATTGTAAAGCATTTAGCTATTTTCCACGTGATTGCGCACATGCTCAGCACGCACGGATGCACTGAAGCCCTGTCACACACATAATCCGCGGCTGAAGACAGCTTCTCTAACTTGCGTCCGCAGCAGTCGCCGAGCTGAAGCACGAGCGAGCAGCGAATTAACATAATACGGCTGAGCGTTCTCATGGGATTTTCCTGTCGCTGCCTTCGCTTGAATGTCCGGCGAGGCGAGGCGTGTCTGCACGGCGGATGGGCAGCGGCGGCGGCGGCGGTGGCGGAGGCGGCGGCTCTGAATTTGGGGTCAGCAGCAGCTGCGTGGCGTTCGCGCGGCGAAAGGACTGGGTTGGCGGCGCGGTCTGTTATCGGCAGCCGGAGCACCAGGACCCGGGTCACACCACTGGCCTGCCTCCGCGCCACCTCCGTCCCGCCGCGTTTTCGCTCTCGGTTCGACTTTCTGCCTCGCCCTTCTCCGCTCCTCTAATGTTCCCCACGCTTCCCGCCGCGCAACTCATTGGTCACGTCCCTTCCTCACCCGGTCTCGAGTTGTCTTCGGCCCTTCGTTGTCCCAATCCTGCCCCATTGCCACTCCACACCAACCCTATTTCCGCCTCATCCCCTCATCACCGCACATCCCCTCCATCCCGGCGCATTGTCGCCCCATCCACTCCCCACCCCATTCCGCACCATTGCCGCCTATCACCGTCCCCATCCGCGCGCCATCTGCCCCTCACCTTCCAACTCCGTCCACTCCCAGCCCATTCCCGCCCCATTTCACCTTTATCCCCACCTCATCCCCGTTTCATTCCTCCGCCATTCCCACCCATATCCCTCATCCCCACGCCATTCCATCTCCAGCCCATCCCATCTCCAGCCCATCCCATCCCTCCACCATCCTCTTTTCCGTTCCTGCCTCGTCCCCTCTCAGCCCATTCCCCAAACTCGCCGGAATTGTTCTCACTCTGATCATGCCTATCCTCGCCCTTCTACACGCCTACAATCCAGGTTATTTCTCCACAAATGTGTCCATCTCCATGTCTAGCACCGCGCCCAGCCTCCCCACCCTTACCTCCAGCCCTACCCCAAACGATGCCCCCGCCCCCTCCAGCATTCCCGCCCACGGACTGCTCCTCTCCTCCGCCTCAGCGCCCACCTCACTACCACATCGCTTGACCCACCAAGGCACTGTTTCCCACCTCTCTGCTTCACGTCTTTGGATTCCAGCTGTATCTGATTACAGCCAGTAAAGCCCAGCCTGGTGATTCGACCATGCGTGACCCTCTTACCCCGCCTCAGGTTACCGTGCCAGCATGTTAATGAAACTTTGAATCTGAATTACATCGAAATTCCCTTCAGCACTTTATTTGAATATTGTGTTACCCTTTCAAGCGCATGACTCTGCTAATTTAAATTCGTGAAGGCTTTTGTTTACCACATTCCTTTAACCTTTACTCCTACGCTTCCCTCCATATTCTCTTAAACATTCTTTTGTGTAATGTTCTTTTTAAACCAACTCATTTCCCTTTAATTCCGTCTGTTATATTTTCTGACATTTAAAAGTGTACTTTATCTATAATCATCAATGGCATTGTTCGATTTGCTGACTTAATGTTTAGTTACACGAATGAACACTACATTTTTGCATTGTGTTGTGAGACACTAATTTTATCATATTTAAATATTTTATCGCATCATAATGATCAATCTTAATTTTTAATATTAAATTCTATTTATTGTATGCGCATTTTTGCATAGTTTAAATACTTGATACTGCCGGCCTGGATACCCGAGGTTGCTAAGGCTGAAGGATTGTGGCTGCCTCGACTCGAAGGGTTGCGGGTTCGAACACTGCTCCGGGCGTGCATGGTTGTGTGAGTTCATATTGTCCTTACGTGTTTCCTTACAGTTACCCTAATGTTTAAAATTGTTCGCTCTAAGACCAAGTACTTAAAAAGAGACCTTAAAAAAATTATATTGCCAGTTAATTTTCCTTCCCTTTCACTTGCATCTTCAATCATCAGTCTACTGTTGTTTTTCCTCTTGCTTTCTCTCGTTTACGTGCTTCTTCGAACCGAATGGCTCTCCAGTTCTGATTTACGCACTGTGGAGTGGCTAGGCTCTTGAGCCACTCTCCCACTCCCCGCCCCGCAGCCGCAGGCCGCTTTCCGCCCCTTGGGATCTGCCTGCGCCGCCCGCTCTCGCCCTTCGCCGGGTGCGCCCTTTGCGTCTCCGCCCTCGCCTCTCGCCCCGCACCTCGACCGCGCTCCCACGCGCCGCCGCGCCCCCGCCCCCGCCGCGCCTCATCGCGTCGCCCCGCCTCGCGCTTCGCCGCTCCGGCGCCCAGGCCCCGCCGCGCCGGCGCCACGTGGTCTCAAGGTGCCCGCGTCGCTTGAGCTAGCTTAGCACCGGGGCACCCTGCGGCCGCCAAACTTGCTGCGCAACCCGCGTCTCCCGAGAGAGTGGGCCACAGAAGGCTCTGTTTCCATAACGGCGGCTTCTCTCTTCCTGTACTACTTAGTGGCTTTCTCGCGCTCTGTAATACTGCGTGAATTAATTGCTATCTTTCAGCACTGCTACATTGTATATGTCTCCTCGAGAATATTTAGAGCGATGATAAACTTTCCAGTCACCTGAAACAATTCACTATCTTCATTTTTGGTTATTTCAGCGACATAATAACATTTTATTCTTAAAATATAAGAATAATCTTTTATGAAAAAAATAAATACCTCACTGATCATCTCTTTGCCATTCCTTAATTACTTCCTTTGCTCTTTATCATCGTATTCTCTTCTCCACCCACAATGCGCACGCTTATTTAAAGCCTCTCTGTAACCTTCTCCTTTGCCTATCCCTTCTATCTCACTCGTGGGTCTTCTCGTACTCTCATCATTTTCCGTCTTGCGGTTCGCTGACCACTTGGACTCAGCCATCCACGCCACCCTCCCTCTCTGCAAGCAAAAACCCCGACCTCCACGAAGCTCCAAGGGCCATTCTGCGTAGCCCTAGCCTTGCCTTCGTCCTTCACCCCTGCCACCCCCTCCGGGCACGTCGCCACGACCGCTAACGCAACCCCGCTGGCTGGTCGACCCCAGCCCCGCCACCCCCGCCTCTACCTCCGCCTCCACCCCCGCCGCCCCCGCCCGCCCCCGCCGCCCCCGCCCCGCCCCCCCGCCCCCGCCCCCCCGCCGCCCCCGCCGCCCCCGCCGCCCCCGCCGCCGCCGCCTCCCCCGCCGCTCCCGCTGCCTCCACCGCCCCCGCCGCCTCCGACGCCCCCGCCGCCTCCGACGCCCCCGCCGCCTCCGACGCCCCCACCGCTTCCAATACCGCCCTCGCCTGCACAGCCCTCATCCCCAACTCCGTCGCCCCGCGCTCCCGCCGCCTCCGTCACCATCGCCGCTGACACCACCACTGTCGCCGCCGCCGCCGGGCCGCGCCTGTTGCCTTGGTGACAGACCCTCATTTGGCTCGGGCAAGTTTCTGATGGAGCGCCGTCTAACTGGGTGCCCTCACCCCGGCCCCGCCACAGGGCCGGGCCACCCTGTCTCGGCCTCGGGCGACCTCCTCCGCGCGCCGGGCGGGCAACTCTCAAGAAGCAGCCAGTGACCGCTCCGCCGCCCGCCGGACCGCACTCGGCGCAGAGCTTGCGCCGGTTCATATCCCAACACCCCTCCCCGCCCTCGCATTTGCACAGCCGTCCCTGCCATCACCCTCAACCCCCTCCTCCCTTCAGTGCCGCGCCCCTCTCTCTCTCTTTCTCTCTCTTCTCTCCCCCCCCCAGCTGCTCACGGACCATCTGCCCTCCCCGCCGCTCCCCGCCTCTCCCCGAACTTGCGCAGCCGTCCCTTCCAAGATCTTCCAAGATCCCCTTCCAAGATCTTGTTCGTATTCCTCTAATTCATCTCTCTCTTCTCCATGCTACCCCCTACACACTCTTCTCTCCCTCACACTACCCCCCGACCATCTTCCTTCCCTTCCCTTTCCGCCATTCCTCGCTCTTCCCCACCGCTCGCCGACTCCCTCTTTTTCGATACATCATTTCGGTATACTTGCCACCCATTCCACACCCGCCCTTTCCAGCTTCACCCCGCTTCATCTTTATCCAACCGCCCCTTTACTTGCCGTCACTCGCGTCCTCTCCTTGCCTGAGACCGCACCACCGCTCCGACATGGCTCTCTTTCGCCCCTTCGCGCCGGCCGCCCCGCGGTCACGCCGGCTTCCGCAAGTTCCTTTGAATGGCCTTGTTAGACCAACCGGTTCCTGCAGTTTCTGCGTCTCTACGCAAGATGAGAGGCTAGCTGCATTTCACTAGCCCTAACGCTGCGCGTCTCTCGTCTTCTCAACGGCATGTAATAAACTAAAGCTGTGTCTGGACGCTCTAGTTTAGTTCCTGTGAATCACGCCCGCGTAGAATACAGGAATAGGGTGTGGCTTACATAGCAAGTCCAATGAAATATGAATAAATTATTTCCTCAAATAAATAAAGTTATTAAGGAATATTAATGGCAAAGTTTGAAAATATTATTTATGTAGAGAAATTGAGAAACTTCATCGCAATATAACATTTTAATAATTACTGAGTTAAATCAAGTTTTATTGATGTGAATTAACTGATCAGTTTTTAATGTTAGTGCCAGTTTATCATTAATCAATGTTAAACGCTGGACAAAATGGTGATATTTTGCTTCCAACTTTAATATGATTACAAACAAAATTCATGTTCACGAGTAACCGTCTTAGTACCTACAAAATATTTCCAATTTTTTCCAGTCGTAGCTGTAAATATTAGGTTTGTTTTTCTGTTTTCTGTTTCTCCATTTACTATGATAAAGATGTCGATATTTAATCCTGTGGACTTTTTCTTTTGAGTACAAGGTTACTAGTATATTCGACTGTTGTGCATAATACACGAACTCTCCGTGCACGTACTGTCAGACTTTGAAGCAATGAGCACTATATCTAGTTTTTGATCGTGCTAAAATCAGTAAGACTGATAACTAAGAAATTAAGTAGTATTTTTGGAACCGTATAGAAATGGAGTTTCTCTCTCTTTACTGTGAGAGAATCCGTTTGTGAAGTTTCGCTTTTGGATTCGTTACAACTTGTCTAGCTTTAACATTTATTTTTTTCTCAGTTGTAAAGGACAATATGATATATATATATATATATATGATATATTGATATATATATATATAGTTAATATTACGTTACAAAAGGTTTTCTTCGTCCGTGTGCAATGAATAGTTAATGTCAATTGCTGTGATACAAATGTAATGTAACAAGGAACAAGTAATACATATATTGATATTAAGTAGTACTTATATTTATATTTCAGTTTTATTAAGATTCAGTATTTATGTAGTAGTATACAGAGTGTCCGGGGAGGAAACGTCGAAACTTCGAAAATAAGCTCTTAAGACACTTCTAAGCTTATTTTGTCTAATAAACTACGCGGATATTCCGAATGGTTGAGCCACAATAAGCACTCAAAATTTGGCTTGAAAAATTGATATCAATTATATTCTATAAAATTTGCACTATGGAATCATAGAAACACTCCAGAAACACATAAGTTGTTTATTACTTACAAAAGAAATGAATATATTTGTTCAGAAAGAAAAATTAAACGAGAAATAAAAAGCATCCAATTTACACAATTCGACCGCTTATTTATAGCTCTACCATTCGGAATATCCACGTAGTTTATTAGACAAAATATGCTTAGAATTGTCTTAAGAGCTTATTTTCGAAGTTTCGACGTTTTCTCCCCGGACACCCTATATTTAATTTCCATACGTGTACCTTGGGTAGTATTCGCACATTAAAGCCACATTTGAAGGAATACACTTAATAAAATTCATACTTCATATTTTTAGCAATGTTTCTTCCTTGTGGATACAGAGAGCGTCGTTTTGCAGCGTCGAGTCGTCGAAGTAGCTCACACAAAACCAACGCGATCCTCAGAAAAAGCCTCGGCAGTTCCGCTTTCTCAGAATATCTCGCTGGATGTTCTCGAATCGTGTAATCTCTGAGAGTACTGCTTGCTCTCCCTAGAGAACTTTGCCCCTGTGCTTCGTGCATAACCAAAAACAAAAGAAGCGGAGGAAAAAAAACTACTATCTGATGCACAAGGATGTCTTTGTTGCGACTCACAGTAGAAAGGGACTTCATGCTTGCAAATATATGAAATGCGTCGTTTTCTATTCGTTCTTCTGTCTGGTCTGAGCACGCGTATGGCGGTGCTCCCAGACTTCAGTGACCTCATTCATTGACGGGATTGTAATGAAATCAATGAGAATGTCATTGAATTTGGTTAGAATAATGTCATGAGTTGAATCGGAGACATTATACCCATTAATAACTTTGCTTGGGCTCCCGAAGTGTTGCATAATAGTCACGGGTCACAACATTAATAGTTATAATAGTCACGGATCACAAAATTCCTGAAAACGGTTTTTACAAAGACACCGACTAAGAAAATAATAATTTTTTGGTTGTGGGAATCATTCTAGCTATCATTTAAATCCTCCAAGTTAGAAAAAGTTATAACTATTCTGACAGGTTAATTACGTTAAACATTATCAGATGCAACAATCGTATAACAAATTTATTCGTACTATTTGGACCCGTGTGAACAATCTGCACTTTGGAAATTGTTTTTAAAGTGAAAATAGCTTTTCGTATTGACTTCCAAAGTAAGTCTTTTCTGTGTCAAAATAATATATAAACGTTGAGGTGGCATATGGTCTAATGTCTTCCCTGCTGGATGAAACAGGCAGTATCAACGGACTAGTGTAAAAAAGAGAAAACCCCAAAAATGTTTTAGAAGGGCTCCCAAAGATTCGCAATAATTGCAATCTCTTCAAAACATACCTTTTTAAATAATTGTTTCCAAATTGAAAGTAATTTTACACTGGATCTCTACTTTTCAGCAATTCTTGTATCATAATTGTAATTCATGTTACTGAGTGCTGGAACAATACAAAACATAATAGAAAGACCAATTAAAGACTCATTTTGAAACTTACGGTGTATAAAACGTAACTTGTGTCCCGAGGAACACAAAAAACTGCATTTAAGTTTCTAGGTCGCAACATTCCCGAGTTAAGGACAGTGTGTTGCTGTGTAACGTGTTTTGCGGGTTGCATGTGCGCCTGTTAATCCACACATGACCATCTAGGAACTTCAATGTTTTTCATCTTAAAAGGCTTTGCTGCATCCCTAGGAGTAATTCCATACCCAGAAGTAATGTACTTGCGGATTATTGTAACCATCGTTTCTTATAAAAGGGAGTATTGCATCATCGTTCCTTTAAGAATTGTAAAGAGGGGAATTGTACATAGGCCTACATATAAAGGATTAAATAAAATGATAGAATGTTGACAGGATATGTTCTGGAAGGTCGGCGGATAGATGGAGAATGTCTAAAGCTCTAATAATTTTGTAGGTGGTTGTAGATGAATGTACTACTTGATGAAGTAGTATACTTGTATGATGAATAATTTATTACTGAGACTGACGATACAATGAGTCAGAAGAATCCTAAAAATAAATGAAACTAATAATAATAAAGCTAAAATATTGTTCCAGAAAGGCTATGACAAAATAAATAAAGTAAAAACCGTGCGAAAAATCATGAAAACCTGGAGGAAGTTGATGACGAACGTTGTAGCGACAGTTCGAGATATATCTCATGCAACTGATCAATGTATGTATTAATTGTTATGCATTAATTGTTTCGTCGTCTTTGACAAAATTGTTTGGGTGTACACAGAGGTCTGTTACGACATGCCTTCCGAGTGGGAAGAGTTTCGTTGCCGCACATAAAACGATTTGACGGTTTTAGATTTTTTCTTTTAAAATAACGTGTGGGATACGAGGTGCGCAACTCAGTATGTTTCTGCTGTCATAGTTCTTAGACTTGAAACTGTATCTCCGGTGAGCAACGGCGTATTGACGCAAGTTCTCAACTGAGCAACTGTTAGGAAATTTAGGGCTCCGGCTTGACGTAGCAGTTGTTCAGTTACGTTCAGTTCTGCATGAAAAACCTAAAAAGCACGAATTTTTTACAAGCAATTTCAATTTCAATCATAAATTTAGTAAATATGAAATTATTGGCCGACGCATTGTAAGTAAAACGTAGTAAGTTTCTGTTACCACTACTTCTTATTACAACTTCGTTTAAGTTGTTATTTTCACACTACTTTTTTAAAATGAGTACGATGATGCAAATCCCGATTTCGCCGGTGAATATTATTGGTTAGTAAAAAATATTCCCCCATAGGATGTACCAGAGCTCAAACGAGACTTGGGCTTCTCGCAATCGCTGCTTGCATCAAACATTCTCAATCGTCGCACATTCTCAGATTACGCGCTTTGCAAAAACTTCACCAGCGGGAGGCCCTAGGTTCGAGTCCCGACGGTGGCAGGATTTTCGACCCTAACTAGTTAGCTAGGCGAGTTCAGTCGCTGTCTGGAGGAGAATTCTAGCGGCCGGCTGCTCTGATCGGTAGTTTTCCAAGGTTTCTACGATCAACATCAGGCGAATGCCGGAGCAGTACCCTAAGAAACGGGCTATGAAATGCGCGCGATTATTCCTTCCTCTTCCTTCTATCTTCACCCCTTACACACACACTTACACTAACATCAACTACACTACAACACATGCCGAGGGACCAGTCGGGAGCTTCGAGCTTGTCCCGTCTGGGGCGGTGCCCCGTTGGTGGGAGATACCAGGTTGGGCAAAAGCCCGCTAGCCGACGGGTAGGCCGACGACGGATCTCACCATCCAAAAGGGGAAGATCACTGCTACCTTACGTGATTAAAGTATACACGACACTTACGGGACTAACGACCTTAGCAGTTGATGCACCGGAATCACAAATCAATCAATCACCAATATAATTATTCGAGCCTGCCTCCCGTTGCTGCTAGCGGATCTTGCTCACCTTCAGGCCTCGCTCCAGGACCATCCAGAGTTAGCCGGTAAGTGGGGAACGAGCCGCTCTTCGACGACCGCCCGGAAGGCAGCCTGTTCGCGAAGAACAGATTTTGTTTAAAATTTCATGGATTTAATCCTGTCACGGGAGCCCGTTAACGGGAGTCTCAAGGCGTTTACCCTCACTACGTCGACGACGGGACATGACAAGACGCGACGCGATGTGATGCGACGTGACGTAATACAATGCGTCACGACGCGACGTGGAGTTAACCTAATCTCATAACGTTGTTTCACTTCGTATTTCCCGGCTGCTCCTCCACTTACCTGTAATATGCTTTTGCGGAGTCTTCGGCTAGCAGGACGTGTTTTTTAAATTTCAGAAAATGTCTTCGTGTAGGAAATCATACCAGGTGGTTCTAAAAGCATATAACGTAGTTTATGGGCTGCAACAATGGCACAACTCGAAAAACACGAATTTGCAATGATTTCTTATGAAAGGTAGTTTCACATATTGATTATTAATAGAATTCCTATGAAGCCTTTTAATGCTTATTTCTTCACCCAGCATCATTAAGCGAGTGATTCCTGGGTTCGAATTGTGAGCGAAAAGGTTAAACATGTTTATATTGCTTTTAGATGTCACTATTGCAACCTATGAAATGTATGTTCACAGTTTCTTCTGAAACACAGTGTATATATTTGTAACACATTTTAACTCCAATTGTTTGTAGTTTTAATACTATTGTTCTTGGAAGTGTATAGTTTTGTTCAAAATTGTAATTTTTAGACTGCACAAACAAGGATGCAATGCAATTTAAGTATTTTTGTTTACAGTTAAGTACTGTAGATACTGTTTGATTGCAACAAACGTTTTGTGACACGCTTTCTTGTAATATTCTTTTCATTCTGATGGTGGAGGCAGCAAAAATAAGGAGGGATTTCTGGTATGTACTTCAATAATTTAATGAAGAAAACGCTTCAAGAACATAAAATACATATGTTTTTATTTTCACTTTATTGAAAATATAAGGAACGTACTACCTGCCAATAATTACACGAGCACTACGTAATTTGAAAACTGCGTTTCACAGCGATAACCTTATTTTATAAAAAAAAACTAAATATTCATGGTCCGTGATTGAATTTTTTCTCGTGCGTCACAGTGATTTGTTATATTTGCATATAAAACACGGCCCGCGTGTTCGCGTCACTTACATGGCTGAAGGTTTACTGTATCTGGTCACTGCATTGACGTTTCTAATCTCTGCGTAATTGATTTTGTGATGTAAAGCTCTCATGTTTATGTATTGCAGCGATATCCGGACAAAGCGCGCCCGTCCCAGCAATATGCCGAAATATCAGTGACCTCCATGGCTCGGCTTCCATTATATTCTCTCACACTGTAGAAATTCGTGTGGAAGTTTCTTACATTTTTTATTTACGAACATTTTAAGTGATTTTAGAAAACAAAATATTTTTCTTTGTCAGTAAACTCCAATATTTTTTATCTTGAGTTTTTTCTAGATGCTCTGATCACAAAAATTCTCTCATAAGGTAGCATAGTGTCCTACATAAACAGCACTGTATGGAGTTGCTTAAGATCGTTTGACGTTTCATCAGGAAAACAATCCACAAAGAAGCCACTGGAATGTACGATACATTTGGTGGATATCGACAACAATTTTTACGTTGTTTCATTACTATAATTTGTAATACAAATACGCTTTCTTGTTATGAATATTAAAATAAAATTATATTCATTGTGCAATTAACTTGCAGAATGTCGTACAATTTTCCCCGACAACATGAATTGCCGATTAGGACTTGAACAATTATGTGCTACCATGACGTAAATCCTGTTTTACATTTTTTCTGTCCCTCTCTGGAAGTTTATTGCATTATTCAGGGATTACATATTAACTTTCTTTTGATTTTTACCTAATTATCAGTTTTTAAGTGTAGATATTTCCCTATTGTACATTCTGCAATATTTAATCTTAAGTGTGGAGGAGATATTTGTTCAAGCACTATCTATATTGGCCGGCATACGTGCATATATTTCCGACCTGGTTGGCAAAGAAAATTACGAGCTTGGCGCTGTCTGTGTTTGCGCTTGCAAGTTGGCAGGAGTCGCGCGCCAGGAATTTCAGCAGGTTGGCATCTAACCAAATCACTTTCTGGCGATATTTGAACAGGAACAAGTAATAAACACAAACTAAGCGCGAGTACTCTGCCAATCGGGTCAGAACATTTTATGGAGAATGAAATGGAGGAGAAGAAATCAGACCTCCAAAGTAATCTAACCAGTGGTGCCAAGCTGACATCATTTGTTCGTGAATGTATAAGCTCGTAAAGAAATTTTCTTCTGTAAATGTTTACGTAACGAAAAAAGTCTATATTACTATCAATCACGTAATGAATTTTTAATATTGAATTGTAGAGATTTGTTGAAAATGTAGCATTATAATGCGGTTTCAGAATAGTAGCTCAGTGCACATAATTTTTGGTTTCTACTTTTGACACAATCACAGCTTTCTGGACGATCAATCTGATGGCACTTGTTTCCCTCTTCTTAATTCTTCTTCTTCCCAACAGGGTTTAGGTCATGTGACCTGTTCCGGCACCCTTCTTAATATATCCATTAATTGTGATATTGTACGGAAGAAATGTATGCCATTATTTATTGCCTTACTGTTCAACATGATCCTCAATAATTCCTCCTTTCAAAATCTCTGCAGTGCTAAGCATGGCTCTCATTTTATGTTATCTTTTGTGTAATTTATTGTTTAAAACCTGTATTTTTAAAGAAGAATAAAACGGAGGAGAAGGAAAGTCTAAAGTTATCTAATAGGAGGTTTCTAGGTAACGTCATGTATTAATGAATATGTTATGCTCGAAAAAAGTCTTTGTTAATATTTACGTAAACTCTATGGATAGAATGTCATATATCTCTCAAAGAGGAATCCTCGAATGAATTCTCCCATTAATATGACATTTTCTTTATTTCATCACTAATTATTCATTAGACGCGTCTTTTCATTAATAACTAAAACCGAAACGGAAATCTCCAGTAATTTTAATAGAAGCGAATATCCCTATAAGTTCTAATGGAAACGAATGTTTCAAAATTTTTCAGACTGTTTCATTCGTCAAAACCTAAAGACTTAAATGTTTTTGGGGATAGACATGTCTTTAAAGGAAGAGTCACTTTACAATCACTCCCATTCATGTGCAATTCCCAACATCTCTAGAGCCTCTAACCTAGACGAGTCCAGACGTATGGCCAACCCCTTTTCTGAGAAACGTCAGTTCTCGTTGAGGCGCTCGCTGAGGCGGCGATGGAGGCGGGAGTGGCGGCGGCGCGGGCTCCAGCCGCTTCGGCGCCTCCGAAATGACAGTTTAATCCCAGTTGGGCCGCGGAGGCGGTGGAAGAGGGGCGGGCGGTTGCGTTAGGCAGTAGACGGTGGGGGGAGGGTGCGTCCGTCCGCGGCTCAAAAACACTCGAGCGAACATCGCGCGCCGCCAACTTCCCGAAGAGATTTCCCAAACAAAAAATCACGAAGCTTTCAATTAAGCGTCGAAAGGAAGAGAAGGGCGAGAAACGGGAACGAAAGGGGGATGACGGGAGGAGAGGGAGTCGAACTTGAGAAGCCTTTCGCGCGACGAAGTGAACGACTCCCCGTCACTAACGTCGCGTCGCCCGCCGATGGGAGATTCGTTCCTCGCGCGCGAGAAGTTTCCGCGATTGCCGACAGAGCGCAGACGGCACGCCGCGCTGTCAGATGGCGCCGATGAGGAAGAGAGCGTTCGAGGGGCTGCGGAGTGGGGGCGAACGGCCTCGAGGTCTCGTTCGTAATTAGCTCTCTGCCCTCTCCGTGGCGCGAAGGCGTCGGAATTTTGATGAACTTCCTTCTAGACGTACGTGCCAGAATACGCTTTTCTCAGTTTTGACGGTACGTCTTGGAAAACAGTGTTAGAAGCAGCGAGGTAAAGTTCTTTCGATATTATTCTCTTTGGCTTTGCTGTGCAGAGAAGTTTATTGCTCGTATCTTACATGAAGGTGCGTTATGTTTTGTCCTTGTTGGAGAAATGGTTTCATAACTTTATCATGTTCTTCTAGGGAACCAGACACATACTTTACCAGGAGTAAACATTGTGTAAACTATGCAATAAAGGGACTTCCATTTTATACTGAAAGCAATGTAGTTGCCGTTAACCGCGAATATCGATAATCGGAGACATTCCGTAAATTGTTGGAGCTTGTTATTTTTTCAAACGGTAGATGTAAGTTCTTCCAAGCCAGCGTTCTAATATTAAATAACAAGCGATAGCTAATCTAAAACAAAATACTTATTTTAACATTATCAGCTGTATTTACGTAACTTATCAAAGGCGGTAATCTTTGAACTCATTTCAAATGAAAATTATAAAGTATTATAAAGAAAGTGATTTTACCGATATAAAGTTTCTTCGATATTATCTCGCATTGGTTTCTGAAAACCAGTTGTTCAAAGATGTATCCAGATTTCAATATCCTTCACTGTTTGTAAAATATTTTCCATTTTGGACTGGTTTCCGTCTTATTCATGTTCCGTCTCAAAGATATTTTACTGCAATTAATACATCGAAACTCTAGACGTTTTTGTTCGTTCTATGACAAAACTTAAACGTGCTAAATTATCTCGTCAGTTATAGTGAAAAGTAAAATAAAGTATGTTCATAAAAGTTAAAGTTACGTTGTAACATGAGCTGTGCGTGAGGTCAAATGAAAGGATCGCCAGCAAAAAGTGTTGACAATAAACTTAATTTTACAGGAACCACAAAAAACGTTTAAGTATCAACATATTGATACTTTTACATAGAAATGTAACTTTCGACGAAATGTAGGTTTGGCACCTTTTGCTGCTGACCTCTTTAAATGTATAAAAAACAATAATTTTCACAACAATAACAGTCATAGAGTAATAATATCACCTACTCAAAACACTTCCTTTTTTCTTCGCCATTGTCAACACCTTTAGCTACGCTGCTGGCGCCGTCACCTGCACCCCTCACTCCCCTTCGGGGACCACTGACCCTCTGTCTAATTTCCCAAGGTGCACAACGCCCCACCGCCTTCATCGCCTCCCGCTGCCCCATGGGAATTGAACTCGCGACCTTTGCATGGCGGGAAGGTTGGGGCGGAATCGAAAGAGGGGAGAACGACAGCCCGCTCTCCCTGTATTGCTTCCTCTCAACAACGTAGGTTGTGTCTCACCATGACCTTTCGCCCTTTCACGGTTTCCCTTCGGAGATTCTGGGCCCTTCGTTATGATGCTTCATTAAACCAATGGATGATACTAGAAATTTGTGAGACGAAGGAATATTATATATGGTTTGCATGTCACTCGTGATGTGTTAGGAAAAGCGTTGTTTTACTGTAAATTTTATGTTTTAGAATTGCATGTGATAATATTTTTTGATTCAGATGAAGCACATTGTTGGTTGAAAATGGTCAATCTAACGATTTAGTTCCATTGTTTTAACAGTGATTGAAACTGTGAATATGTGGCTTCCAAATCTAGTCATATTTAGATTTAATTGTATTTTTTTTACAGAAGGTTTGATGAGATTCTAAACAAAAGAATTGATACTGGTCGTGGCATCGACTACGGGTGTCATAAAGCCCTTGGTAGTGTGGTAGGGTGAGGTAGGCTGGTGTGAATTACATCTGCGCACGTGGAACTGTTTGAATGCGCGCCTCTGTGAAACAAGATTGGTTCACCTTACAATGTCCAGAGCACAGCGACGCTGGTAGGGGAGGTCGACTGGCCTCAGGGAGAGCTGGTTGGTAAAAGCGGGGAAGGTAGGGGTACAGAAGGGGAAGTGAGAGGAGGTAATGGAAAATTCGCTCTCATTTCTTCCTGACAGCTGCCGGTGAGAAGTCTCTGGAATGAACGTGCATACAGTTGTTATACAGAGTGAGTCACGTAATGTTAGCACCTCCTATACCTTTTGCACGGTTGAAGTTATTGCAATGCAGTTTTCACGGAGGTGCATGAGGGAATGGGGCTAATTGACATGTGTATTCATTTCTATTTTATCACTTGTATTTTACGAGGTATTTCAGGTAACTTTCTTTCTCAAATGGAACTATACATATTTCTTTAGTCTATCATGAAGAGCGTAAAAAGACAAATCCAATGTAATACATATTTTCATTTGTTAGATAAGCATTTTTTTGAGTAATTTTCATTTTTTAGCGACCAGTGTTTAATGGATATTTTCTATGTAACAGTCCTCCACACAAGGTCACGAAGCGCTTTATCAGCAAACGAGCGCTCGGTGAAGGGAAGAGAAGGGATCTTAGTATTTGAAGATACGAAACATTTTCCAAACATTCACAAAACTATTGAAATTTTATTCCTGAAATCCGCTTTCTATCCTTCCTCATTTTCAGATTTTTTGTATTACTTAAGATTGAAAATACGAATTTGTCATAAGTAGTATGTGTTGAAATAAGATTGTTTCTATCCCTAAGTTATTACTATATGCTTATTAGCATTGAAATTGTTTGCTCAGAATACGCGTGTGTAGTAAAATATTCATTAATTTATTCTTATAGTGATTTGTTTCAAGATCCCATTCATATCCTGTGATAAAAAACATTACATTGAGTTGAAGTAATAAATAATTGTATTACAATACATACTTATGACAAATCATTATTTTCAATCCTTCAGTTGCTTCAATCAAAGAAAGACAAAAAAATCTGAAATTCTCTCATGCACTTCCGTGAAAACTGCATTACAATAACGTCAACCATTCAAAAGTTATAGGTGGTGATAAAGTTACGTGACTCATCCTGTATTTTATAAATAGTGGATTTGGAAGTACTACGGACGTAGAAAAGCTCTATATGAGGTAATTGCATCGAAGTAAATTCATGATATGCCAATTCAGGTTTCGGAAGAAAGTGCATGACTATAACGTGAGTACACGGCCATGCTAACACGCGGTTATCTATTTTCAGTTTTTAATGTTCATTGGCCGGAGTAGATTAAGTACATGTGTATGCTGCGGGTATAAAAACCTATTTGGAGTCCTGCCATTGCTATAATTAAACGGAATCTAAATCGTTGAACTCCTGGGCGAGCTGAACTACGGGATTCCTGTTCAAGAGCGCGACAACATGAGGCAAGGCGTGAATAGTATAACCAACAGCCTCCCCCAAGTAAGTTCGACTTATTGTACAGATTTAAGAAACACAGTAATCTGAAAATAAAATATTAGAACGAGCCATTTGACTTGTGATAATGTGGACAAAAGTGTAAATAACTAGAATGAACATTAATCGAACAAAGCATTGATTTTATGCAAATTTGGTGTCTCTGGATTTCATTGTAAACAGACATTTTGTAGTGTAGAAATTTCAAGAAGTTGGATTAGTTTATGAAACTATGAAAGATTTAATATTGTAAGGAACTGTAAATCTGAATTTCAACTGATTTAAATGAATTTGAATTGAAGAAGAATATTAATTTGAACATGTATTCTTTTATTTGAGGTCGGCTATCAAGGCCATGCACGCAAGTAGTGATTTTTCTCGCCATCAGTGTAAGATTAAATTATTACAAGGTAATTTATGTTCAAATGAAATTTTGTGTTTAGGGGTTATACCTAAAGTAAACTCTGGTTAGTGAGATACATTTTGGGTAGAAATATGCACACTAGGAAAATAAATAATATAAATTTGAGATTTATTTGTAACTGGTAAAGACCTTGAGGAGTTATTGAGAACGAAGGTAAAGCTAAGTATTTAAATAAGCGTCTTATAAATTGTTAGAGTTTGTGTGTTTCTTCTTCTTTTTTGTATTCAGTGTATTTGTGTTTTTGTTTTGGGGAAACAAATAATACTCAGGAATTACATGACGTTCAATTTCATAATCGAGTAACGATACCTTTCGCCTTGAGTCTTTGAAGAAATCCTATATTTTTAAGGTTGTTGAATGGAATAGCAGTCAAGATAGATTTGTCTGTAACTTTCGTTCTGTTAATCAACAATTGTAAGTTATTAGTAAGGGGAGTACGACAATTATTGCATCACATGCACCGCGTTCGGCCGGGATATAAAAAAGTGACTGAGATTGCGTTTGCGGCCAGAATTGTAAGTAATTAAACAAACTAGGGGGTGGCGGTTGAAATAGTGTTGAACGTCTGTATGGGGCCAAATATTAAAACGCATATCAGTGCAGGTCATATCGTGGGTGAGCAAGACTTAACTTTCTAGAGCAGAAAAATCCAAGATTAAGTAACATAGGTTTTCCTTAGTGATCATACTATTTAATTAAATAATTATAAAAATATAGGTTCATACAGTGTTGTCCCAGTTCCATTAGGTTCCATACGTCGGTGAAATTCCACACACCAATACAATCTTTTAGAGAATAATAGCGTTACATTCTTTGAAGTTTCAACAACAGCTGTTACGAATTTCAAATTGATAGCATTGCTTCAGCAGTCGCCCGTTGACGCGAATATAACAGTACACGTCTGACACTCGTCAGAAAATGGTATTGGGGCAGCGATACAACATTAAGTTAGGGATATCAGCCAGTGAAACGTTTGATATGATGAAAAAAGTTTATGGTCATGACTGTTTAAGCCGATCAAAAATTCTGAGTGTTATCTCGACGTCCTTCATTATTTTTGGGCAAGAATTTGTCGAGTTCGACCAGAAAACCGAGAGGCAGGATCACGGTCGCTCCTCCACGACAAAGTCACAGCCACAAGAGATCATGCGCGAGTATTGGACCCGCTAACGGGTCACAGTTCTTGATCACCCGACGTATTTGTCGGACACAGCTGACATCTGATTGTTCCAAAAAATGAAGTTGGCAGTGAAAGTACACCGTTAGCGCGACGTCGGGACATCCAAGAAAATTGTACAGCAGTACTAAATGCAAAACAGGACTACTATGGCTGTTTACAAAATCTTCTAAAACGATTTCAACTCTGCATTGATTCAGGGAAAAACTATTTTGAATATTTAAAGTAATTTTGTGAACTATTTTGAAAAGCAAAAGCTCCTTTGACTGTTAAAAATCAAAATATTTATGAGAATATTGGTGTATGAAATTATTATCTTTAAGACATTTATATACAACTGTGCAGTTATTATAGATGTACAAACGTAAGGGGGTCGATGAAGCAAACAATTTGTTTAAAATGTGTCTATGAAAGAAATAAAAGATTGAGAATCCCTCCCTATCTTTTATAAACTGCGCCGTATCGGTGGCTGTGGAAGGGGCGCTCAGCGACAGCGTTATCCACCGACTGCACATATACATTTAGAAGTTGGCCGGGATTTGCCATCATACCTATGTTCGAATCAGAAAGACATTCGTAACTGTAGTCCTTTTGATCTTTAAATTACATAATTTTAGAATATCGTTATGAAACTGATTGATATTTTTTAAAAAAGTATTTTAAAATTAGATGAAATTAATGAGTAATAATAGTTTCTTTTTACAATCTTTGCCTTTATCATTGCAATCGTTGAGCAATAAACCTTATATGGTGAATACATAGAACTAACCAAAGAAATGTGTTTTCTGCGTAGAAGTCCGCTGTTCGTTCGAATTACCTCTGCGATTATTTTCAGCTTCTTCATTTGCAACGATGTACCATTGTAGACCCCCAAAAAACATGCAGTAAGCACTTATAAAAAATACATCTCATCATTGTTTGGAAAATAACAGAAAAAATTATTTTGAACTAATTTGCATTAAGAATCCATTCATACTTCAGATGAAAAAAGGAATAAAGTAGCATTTGAAAACAGTCTATTGCAAATACAAAATTTTTTAACGAAGTATTTTGCAGCTTCTATGTTTTTGTTTGCGTATGTTATTTTCTACAATCGAAATGTATAATTATTTTACTTCTTTATAAATAGAATAAATAAATGCAGATGAGCAAACTGATACATCAGTTCTGCATGAGCTGCGAGGTCAATTAGGACTAAATAGTAGGGGTCAAACGTTTTGTGCTATTTAAAGGTATCCTGACAAACGGAGGGAAAGGAATTTGTCGAGAATTGACAGCCAAAGGGGAGATAGAGGGAAGCCCAGGTGGCTGAAAACATGCGTCAAAATGAGTTAATGTAGTAAAACATTTCCATGTAATGTATAAAGTAATACGCAGTGTGAAATAAATGTTATTTTGAGAGAAGTATGAGATTGAAGAAAGGGACCTTCCCTGTTTCACCAGTTTAAAATTTCTCACAGCGATCTCGTCACTTGGAGACCTTTGCAAAGCGCGCATGCAGTGCTGTCTGGCAGGCTATGGGAAGGCTGCTTGCCAAAAGGGCGAGATAGCTGGGGGGGGGGCGCGGGTCACGGTCACGTAAAGTGAGGGTAGCGACTCACAAGGGAATGAGAAAGAGGACGAAATGAAGGGCGAGGAAGAGCGAGGGTCAAGGTTGAGGACGACCACAAGGGCGAAGGAAAGGCTGAGCGAGAGGGAGAGGGTGGGGTAATTGTAAGTGCGAAGAAAGAGGAGAAGGCGAAAGCGAGAACGGCCGAGAATGAGGGTCAGAATAAGGAGGGCAAAAGTGAAGGCGAGGGTAACAGCGAAGGCAAAGGCAATAGCGATGGCGAGGACAATAGCGAATACAATGGCAATAGCGGTGGCTAGGGCAGAGGAGATGAAAAGGGCAATAGAGATGGTGGCCGCAACAGCGCTGGTGAAGGCAATAGCGATGGTGAGTTCAGTAGCGAAAGGGAGCGCAGTAGCGGTGGCGAAGGCAATAGCTAAAGCCACGACAATATCCATAATGAGGGCGAAGGCAATGGCAAGAATGAAAGTAACGCCGAGGAGACGGCGAGAGCAAGGGCTAGGGCAGCGGTGAGAGAGGGGCGGGTCTAGAGCGGTGCTCATATCGGCTGCTCGTCTGCGCTCTCGCCCGCCTGCCCGTCCGCCGCATGCCGCGCGCGTCTCATATCCAGGCGGCGCCGCGACCCTTCGGGCGACTTATTGCTCCCCGCGCGTGTTTGCGGCTGAAATATGGCGCAGCAGATCGGCGAGTCGGGGTGGGGCAGGCGAAGGGGTGCGGGGGGAGGAGGGAGTCAAGGACGCCTGCTCATGAACTCTCGACGCCTCTCCTCTACCCGTTTGCTGCAGACTGTGACATTCTCGCTACGGCTTTTAGGTTGAAAATGCGGCAGTTCAGTGCACTTTCCCTACCCCAGTTACGTGGCAATTTGAAACGTTATTCTTTAAACTGTAATCTATATTGTTTCCCATGAGGAAAACTAAATATCTCCGGCAGTATCTCCGTGTGTTTCTCTTTGTATTTTAGATCCCTCTTGTTTCTTTAACTAATTTTTTTCTTGTCATATATTGTTTCCACTCGATATTATATAATATACTAGTGGACTCGCCAACGTTTTTAATGCTGTTGCAATGTATTTAACTTCACACGCTACTGGTTACGTCTATCGCATTTTACACTACGGTCTGCAAATATTTTAATAGATGAAAGACTTTCTCGCGAGTGTAGGTTTGTTTTATGTCCTGGCTTGGACATGAATCTATTGTTAAATTTTGGGCATGCATTCGCTATGACCTTGTCTTAAAGAAATTTGATTTAATTGTCCCAGATAACGTTAAAGTAATAATTCTGGCCGATATTTCACAATCCCAGGGGTAAAATATGCAGGGAAGACGCGCTTATTACTTGAGGGTGCAGCGGTTTGGATAGAGCGCCTTTTCAGGGGTCCTTGAGTCAGCATAAACGCATAAAATCATCATCAACATCGCCTTCATTTTGCGTCTGTTTGCGAGACATACGTACATTCCTATTGTACTACGCCTGTATTCTTCGCGCAAGTACAAGCAACAAGTTGACAATTTTTTTATCACAATCGGATGAACGGTACTGCAGCGTGTAAAATACGAACAAACATTGATTTTTATATATTAAAGTATCATAATACAAAATTTGGTCATTTACTTAGAAACCCCAAATATAAACTATTACAAATAATAATGATGGGGAAAGTTCAGGGTAGAAGGGGAGTCGGCAGGAAGATGTCCTGGTTGGCAAACATCCCGAAATGGACAGGTATCTGGAGTGCTTCTGAGTTGTTCCATGTGGCACGGTGAAAAGTACGGGAAAGTGGTCGCCAACCTCCAGTAATGGAGGTGGCACTTCAAGAAGATAATACAAAAACAAATAAATAAATATTAAAATATTTTTAAGTAAATAATTATTAAGTTTACAATTTTTAATGTACTTGTCTGTAAGATCTTCGTACTGCTGCTTTTACTGAACTTTTAATTTACTGTTCCATCCTGATTTTATTCCATATATTCTTCTGGTATTTTTCTTTATGTCACCTTCTGTGACATACGAATTGGTACGTCAGCACTTCGCCTTCCCACGTTCCCTTGTTCCGGCAGCTCCCTCGTGCTTCAGCTCCTTTTTCACCCCTCCCATCGCACGCTCCCTCTCTCCGCTGGCCCGGTCGCGAGCCGTCGCTCGAGTGTCGATATATTACACACAGGGTCGAGGTTTCCGCCCCGAGAGGTCATTTTCTCCGGATGAAGTTTCCGGTCGGCCGCCACTCTCTTTTATTTGCACCATCGCTCTATATTTATGGCTTGTCTCGATTTTCGGAAATATATCGCTTTTGTAACCTGCTTCGCATAAATTTCCGCGGCAGATCGCCGCTCGAGGGCGGCAGGCTTCGACCGCGTTTCCGTTCCGTCCTACCATTATCACCCGGCGCCGCCCTTTTGTGTCAGGGCTCGTACGTAATGTAAAGTAAGCTGGGTGCTTTAATGCACCGGTAAACAATTACGCGTTTTAGTGCTTCCCGATGCGCGCAGTAACTCACGCGCTGTCACGGCTGCCCGCCCGCCCACTCGAAAGCACGCCCGCTGCCCCGCTCGCCTGCCCGCCCCCGATTCGTGCGCCCACTCGCTCACTGGCGTAGTCACTCGCCGATTCGCTCCATCGCCCGCCAAGGAACTTACTCTCCAGGTCTACCCATTTACCTACTCACTTTCCTTCCTACCTACCTACTCTCTGGTATGCCTATCATAATGCATAGAGCGTGCCCACCCGCGCAGCTATACTGGGTTCTAAGGGGCAGGGCGGTGCATGGCGCTGCGAGGCGTGGAAGAGCCGGGCGGGGTGGGGCGGGGTGGAACGTGGCGGCGCGAGGCCTCGAGCTGGTTGAGGCAGAAAGATGCAAGGCGAGAAAGCGGGACAGAGTGAGAAAGGGGGAAGTGAGATAGGGAGGGGCAAGGTGGAGTGGAGCAAGGTGGGGTGGTGCGGGGCAAGGTGGAGAGGAGCGAGATGAGGTGAGGGGAACCGGGGCGGGGCAGATCGAGATGAACGTACTGGGGCGGGGCGTATTGGAGCGAGGCGGACTGGGGCGGGGCGGACCGGGGCGGGGCGGGGCGGGGCGAACCGGGGCGGGGCGGCATGGACCGGGGCGGGGCGGGATAGATCGGGGCGAGGCGGACCGGAGCGGGGCGGACCGGGGCGGGGCGGGGCGGCATGGACCGGGGCGGGGCGGGATAGATCGGGGCGAGGCGGGACCGGAGCGGGGCGGACCGGGGCGGGGCGGACCGGGGCGGGGCGGACCGGGGCGGGGCGGACCGGGGCGGGGCGGACCGGGGCGGGGCGGACCGGGGCGGGGCGGACCGGGACGGGGCAGACCGGGGCGGGGCGGACCGGGGCGGGGCGGACCGGGCCGGGGCGGACCGAAGCGAGTTGTGTAGGTGCGGGACTGAGCGGAGCCAAGTGGGGCGGGGCGGGAAGCGCCGGGAGGCGAGGCGGGGGCGAGGCCGTGGAGGAAGACGCGGCTGGCACTCAATTTGAATCCCTGGGGCCGGTGAGGCAGCCAATACGCTTCCGGCCAAGACACCTGCGGCCGCGGAGCAGGCGCCCGCCTGCCGAAGCGCCCTTCCGGGAACTCGGCGAGATCGCGCTTCGGTGAGCGGTGAATCTCCTGGATGGAAACTTGCGCTTTGTGGGAGAGTCCAATATTCTAAATGGTTGAATGGGGCATCCGCGCGACTATTTACTCTTCGTCAGATGGAGGCGATAGAATATTTGTATGAAACCCATTGCCAGTTGACTGACGGCTGATTACTGCAGTGAGCTGTTACACGTTAGACCTGACAGCCGAACGACAACGGACGTAGATGCTGAATAATATTATGTCTCTGTTCGTAAAATCAAAAAGTTAAATATTCTGTAGGACTAATGAGGATTTTGTATGAAATAATGTGTTGTGTTATGTATTTAGTTAAGACGATTGACATGCATTTAAGTTGGATGCTGGTTGCTTCTGATGAATCCCGAGCTTCGACAGCAATAGAACTGACATTTTTGTAAATTCAGTGTTCTTCTGGAACTAACGTAAATGTCGTGTGTAGTTGAAAAGTGTGCAGAGTGCAAAATATGTATTTTACGAAAATAAACATCGGGCATATATTCTCACTTTATTAAAACATTCTTACATTTGTAAAAGATTAAAAATCTTTAATTTTTTCAACAAAAAAAACGAAATTCCAGACATGTTCATCGTTTCTGTGGATACATTGCGGAAGATATTGGGGGCGTAGTGCATTACAACGCGCACAGTCATGTACGAGAGGTGAATACATAAAAAGAATCATCGTTTGATATTGGTTTGCCCCATTTCAGAAATAATGTAGGGTTAAAAATAATTCATGATTCGTCTGAGAAGGCGCGATAGCAGATTCTTGAGGCTGACGCATGTAGAAGAAAAAACTCAGAAAGGTATCGACATTTTCAGGCTGATCCTTCTTCAAAAATTGAGATATTGAGCGTAAGGTTCACAAAATATATTATTTTTAAGAAATATACTCTAAATTAAAAATGACTGTGCTCCGTAACTATTAAGAGCCATTTAACATCATACAACAGTGTTTCACTTCGATGTATTAGATTATTTATTAGATTGTGTTGATTATCGGCGTTTATCGGATTATTTATTAGATTAGCGGATTATTTATTAGATTGCGTTGATTGATTGGTTAGTGATTCCGGGTGTCATATGCTAAGTAATTATTCCCGTAAGTGTAGTGCACATTTTTATCGCGAGAGTTAGCCGTGAACTTCCCCTCTTGTATGGCGAAGTCTGGCGGCGACCTACCCGTCGGCTTGTAGAGTTTTCCCCAATCAGAAATTTCTCACCAACGGGGCACCGCCGCAACCGAGACAAGCTCTAAGCTTCCGTCTGGTCTCCCAACAAGTGTGGTAATGTAGTGCATGTGAGTGTAAGTGTGTGTAAGGGTTGAGAATAGGACAAGCAAGGGGAAGGAAAGATCGTGCGCGGTCCGTGGCCCGTTCTTTAGGGTACTGCTCCGACATTCACCTGGTGTTGATCAGAAAAAACACGGAGAAATCGCGGTTAGAGCAACCGGCAGCAAGAATTATCGCCCAGAAAGCGGATGAACTCGATCTAGGTTTCTAGCTAGTGCCTAAAATCCTGCCACTGTCGAGACTCGAACCCCATAACTTCCTGGTCAGAGGCACTACAGGGATATCAACTGATGCCCTGAGCCACCTTTGCCGGTTGTTCATCGGTGGTGTAGGTCTTAGTATCGTTGAAATTCTTTCAAGAAGAATTTCTGTTGTAGAGCGAAGTGCGATCGGGAATTCGTGTGCGGGGGTGGGATGGTGGTGTTGGGTTTAGGTTTGCGCTTGGGGAGGCGGAGCACCTGCGCTGTCTCCGCGCTGGATTTCCCCCGCGAGCGCTTCTTCGCGCCTTCGCCAGACGACGTCGCCCTCTCCCCGCGCCCCCACTCCGCGTCACACGCCGCGGACGATTCCTCTGCGACCCATACGTCTGGCCACGCCCCCTCGGACCCAGGCCTCGCCCGTTGCACTTCGCCTCACGAGCCGCTCCCCTCTGGGCGTCTGACGCTGCGACTCTTCTTCTCATGTTGGTTCTCTTCGCTTGTCTGCGCGTTCTTCATTATTTTATTCTTATGTCACAGAGCTAGGAAGATACATTCCCTTTTCTGTGCTTGTACTAATACTCCACTCCAAAAAATTATTCTCATTTTTCTTTTAATACTTTTTTATTCTTCTGATTCATCGTGTTAACCTGGTAATCTGGTAAACTGACCATTACTGCAAAAGAAGCCTACATCGAGCTGACGTCACCGCTCCAATCCTAGGTTTGTAATATCTCCTATTCTTCGAGAATCAATATTGTGCTTCTGGCCATGCCACCCTCTCGCACGCCTGCACTTTGCCGCGCCTTGTAAGCATATGTCGCTAAAGTTGTCTTCCTGTTTGCCGCTGCGTTTGTATTCTTTTTTTCTTCTTATTCTTTTAGCGATTAATCACCTATTTTAACCAGCACTCTCAATTTCCTGTAAATGATTTTTACTCTTTCCATTTATCAGAGAAGCTGGCTTGACCAATGAGCCAGACTTATGACTTTTACGTAATTTATCTCTGATCGTCCAATCAAGGCATACGATGTAGCTACAACAAAAAAAGAAACTGCATCGCCAGAGTAATGGGAACAATTAAAAACTCTACCTTGATCAATTATTCAAGCAATAAATAAATGAAATAAACAAAAAAACTATAGTAACAATAAAACCAATACCATTTACCTATAGATTACTCTATTATTTTCAATAGACTTAAATAATATTAGTTTACGATAAAGGATTAGAATAATAAAAAGGCACACAGCCAACATTTATATTTCGGCACAGTCCAAATTTATATTTATACATCAGTGATAAAATTCACACTGTTAGCATTTTAATACTTCAACACTTCAGACCGACCAAGGCAAAAAATAGAGTCTATAAATCATTACTATAAACTTGGTGCGTTTGTGGCCAATCGTATGCTTGGGCGCAATGTCGTCCAAATTCAACAAAGAAGGAAACGAGCTCCTGCAGTACATGGTTCTCGCACTCGGCATTCCCATTCATATTATGACACACGCCACGAGTGGGACTTGCCCCATATAATACCGTGCGCTAATCAATAATGGACCATACTTTTGTGCACTATCCAATCACAAAGAGTTCATAAAAAGCATTCGTAACACTCTTGATTGCTTTAAGAAAGTGCACTGTGGCGCAATGTAAAAGTCAAGAACGGATCGGCTTGATATCTCCATGGGGACGAGTGCTTGGTGGCGCGACCAGATAGCCACGCTCTCCGGAGTCCTCCTGTTCTGTGGAAGGGAGTACAAAAACAGGCAAAATTGTTCATATTGAGGGGCGGGGACGCTCAAAAGATGACATGAGGGTGGCAGAGATGGTGAACGCGGTGGCGACGTGCGCCTGAACGGTCGATGGGTCTGAGAAACGCTTGGTTGAGGCGGGGACGGAGACGGTAGCGAAATATCCAGGAAAGGACACATACCCAGCCTGAGACAAATACAATTTGTATAGCAATTGCATTTGTAAACAATTTCGGCCAATTTTAATAAAGGTGCCACAATTAAGTTTGAAAACATGAATCTCGCTGTATTCCAAAATTGTGAGTCCACAGCTGACGTGTGAGATCCCCAATAAACGAAAGATTGGAATTTATTATTTTTTCGACTTCACTGATGGCGTTATCTAGGTTAAGAACTTAAACTCTTAGACAAAAAGACGCTGATGTTTGGGCCTGGATGACACCACAACAAACTGGGTCTTGGATCAAATCTCATTCATCGGCGACACACACATTTGGGTCCTGTCCGCTACCGCTTCTCTTTATGGCCAGATGCTCTGATTGTTTTTTTTATGTTAGTTTTTTCATTTAATTTCAACCAAATCCCGGAGCAGTATCTTAATAAACAGGTCACAGACCGCGCGCGATCTCTTTTTTTCTCATCCTTATCCTTTCACTTCCTCTTATTCATACTCATACTCACATGCACTACACTACCACACTTGTAGAGAGATCAGTCGGGAGCTTAGAGCTTGTTCTGGCTGGGACGGTGCCTTTTGCTGAAAGAGATACCTTGAGGAAGAATTCCCTGAAAGCCGATGCTTATGACGACGCCGCATCTCAACATTTAGAGGGAGAAAAATACCATCTCCACCATAAAAACAAAAACATTCACTACACTGACGGGACTAACGTCCACATCAGTTGAAGTGCTTGGAAATAACAAACCGGAATAACCCTGACGCACTGTTCAGTAACTCGAAATTTAATTAAATACCTCTGGTGAAAAAAATATCACTTCTAATACCTTACTTTTTGTCATTCTAAAAGTGAAGGAAAAAGAGAATAAGATGTTACCAGGTAGAATCATAAAATTATCTAAAGTGACACATTACTTTAAACTTTATATTTAGTTGGTTCAACGATGTCAGGTAAGAAATAGCGAATTTAAAATAGTTGCAAACCCTAGAAATAGGTCTGAAAACTCAGCGCGGTTAAAAATCCTCACCTAGTATTTTGTTTCAAAATCCTTCAATTCATCCGCCAGAACGTTTTCAATTTACGCAAAACGTTAATTCGATTTTCTTTCTCTTTTTTTCATTTCACGTTATTGGTCTGGCGTAGGACGGGTACCCACATTCCTGGGAGGCTTTGGAGCGCAACGAGACGCAACGAAACGAACGAACGGGCGGCATTGGACACACGAAGCCGTTGCTAATGAATGCGGGGTGCGCGCGCGCAGAGACATTCGCAGGGCGGGCGCAGCACCGTGCGCGCGCGGCTGCGCACCGCCCATCTGCGCGCAGGGACCGAAGGGGGCGGGGGGGGGGCTTCCGGAAAGCAAACCAAACCGCTCGGGGCCGCCAACTAATAGGAAGCGCATTACGTTACGCGTCGATGTAACGCGAGTTTAACAGCGCTCGACGGCCCGTCGGCGCCCAGCTGTGGCTCCGGTGGCCGGTCTGACCGGTCGAAAAATTGCTGAGGTGCACTTTCGCGTATTTGCACAATGTGATATAGAGCTATTTGAGCTCATCAGCGGCTCTTATGTCCAATTTTGCGTTCAATTTCTGAGGCAATTACTATTGTAGCTAATGAAATGTAGCGGGCGGTTCTATTTATTATATCATCTGTCGGAGCGGCGAGCGTTTAAAAATATTTAATTTCAGATAAATTCCTTTATTATGGTCTGAAAAATTTCATCGCGGATGTGTAATAGCGTGTCTCGTTGTGTTTTGATAACACAATCTCTGTTGTAAATGATATGATTGGAATAGCCGCAAAACGATGCTTCAGATTTTCCTACATTGCATATTGATCACAGACAAATGTTGGACGTCGGCAGAATGGAACAAGTAATCGCGGAAAGCGTTAGTTTACTCCCTTTTTTTCTGAGTAGATTCTGAAATTTATCAGGTATAAGCTTATGAAATATTCCATAATAAAGACATATCGAAGCCCATATAATTTTCCATATCAAGTTTAAATTATGTGCTGTGTACACCTTTAATATTAATTTATTTTATATACGTTTTGTGTAGTATATTTTACGTACGTTTTATGTAGTACATTTTATGTAAGTTGTATACAATATATTTTATGTAAGTTCTTTTGTGTTCCAGTATTACACAGAAAATTTTCGTTTCAAGAAATCGTTCATAAAAGAACGTCTTACGGCACAGATTATGACATTTTTGCCGTTTGCGGCACGAAAAATTACGTCACCACACATTTAGTCAATCAAACCGAGAGAAACGTGCAGAGGTACGGGTAAACGGAGCAACCGACCACGGTTTTCTCGTGTCATGTCAAATATCATGTTGTTTCCGAAAATTAACTTTGATTTTCTTACAAATTTATAATGTTTTTATACAAAAAGTATAGTATAAAACTTGTGCATAATGTTGCTTCATTGCAATCGTACAAATTTGAAAACGAACGACGTTAGGAGATGGCGATACAATTTGATATTCATCCTCAATACGCAACCCATAAGTCCAATCATTGTGGCAACCAGTAGTAAATATATTGCTTGAGGTACTAGAAGCAAAAGAGTAGGTTTTTATTCTACCCGTATGTCATTTAGAAGGGGTCATTGGGCACTCGTAAGCTCTAGTTTCTTGAGCCGGCGCTATAGGCTGTCACGAGTTGTGGCCTGAGACATCTGAGGCCATGGCCCACAGCGTGCTTCCCCGTCCCCCGCCGTGCGACCGGCGTCGGGCTGTCGGCGAACACAGCGCGTGGGCAACTTAACGAACGCGCTTTTGTCCACGCGTCGAACAAATGCCGCGCATCAGTCAGCGACAGCGGCGGGGAAAGAGGAGCGGGTTGGGAGACGGGCGCGGGGCCGGGCCGGGCAGGCCTCGGCCGACGCCGCGCAGTGACAGCGCATGACACGCCGCGAACAAACAGCCGGTCGCCGGGCCGCTGCACCCGCCGCGCCTTCACCCCCCCACCCCGCCCCCGCCGCCACCCCGCCCACGCCCCCATACTGCCCCCGCCCCCGCCCCCACCCCACCCCGCCCCCATACTGCCCCCGCCCCCACCCCACCCCGCCCCCACCCCGCCCTCACCCCGCCCTCACCCCACCCCCACCCCATCCCCACCCTACCCCACCACCATCCTGCCCCATCGCACGTTGCGCTGCACGAAGCGTGTTGCGATGCCCTGAAATAGCCGGTTGACTTTGTACACGCCTCATTTTTTTTGCGTGGTGGTTTTGACTTCTGTCAATGAACAATTGCGCGTTGAAACAGTTGACGATTGTAAAATGGCTAAAGAGACACGATGCCTGCTTTGTTTTAAAGTAATAGAGAAAATGATATCAAATTATTGTATTATTTAATTTTCCACATTTTAAATCCTGGTTGCCCGAGAAAGAAATGGGGAGACCAGATATGAACGGAGGGGTAACAGGCGGTGCCCGTGTATCTGAGGACGATAAAGGAGAGTTTTCTACAAGAAAATATGTTGGATTCGTGGCGTTTACGAGGATATTATCTAAAAAATGTGTATGGATAGGAAATGTGGATAGGAAATATGTCAAGTATTGGTATCTTAGTTTTGATATATTTGACTCGTGTCTGTTGAATTATGTGAAAGACTGAAATGAAATAATAAAAGCAAGAATGTATGAGATAAAGATGTGAAAAAAGCCAAAATTACAAAAGCCTTTTTTATTAATTTATACCTACTTTTTTGGTACCTTTTTAAAACACTTAAACAAATTTAAATAGATAGAGAATATAATAAAGAACAATTAATGTATTGAAAGAAAATAACCTATTTCTTAAATACTATGATCAGTGCTCTATATATTATTGCCACTACATGAACCCCTTTTAATTCTCTGAAGTTTATAATGTAATAAATATGAAAGTTTAAGACAACTGAAACGCTCTTGAAGTAGATAAAACTTTTAACTGTTTCTCTAAAGTACTCGAACTCTTTGCACTAGCTAATAGTGTGTTATACTCACTCTTTCTACTTTCGAAATGTTCCCGCGTTGCTTCAAAAGTTCTTGAGAAGTGTTCAGAGGTTGTTTTGAAAGCTGAGCGAGATCTTTCTCACGCCACTCCGCCTTTCCTTTCTTGCGCCATCTCATCGTGCACCCCGTTGTCTTGCCTCGCCTCTCTGGTCCCCAACTCGCGCTTCCTTCCTTCCTTCTGCCACACGCCAGCCAGTTCCATTGCACTCCGATTTGTCGAATTCTGCCTGGCCCTGACCAAGGCAACCCCGTACAGACTCCCTCGCTCTATTCTACTCCACTCTGTGTCGATCCACTTAGCCCCATTCAGCTGTCCCGCTCCGTCCTGGTACAACCTCCCACTTCTTCCCACCAGTTTGGTTCCGTCTGTCTTGAGCTACTGCTTCCCTCCCCGATTCGCCTCATTCTGAACCAACCCGTTCTATAACGTTCTGCTTACCCCGTCCCATCTCACCCCATCCTACCTCATCCCGACCCGATATTTGCTGTCCCACCTTATCTTATCTCACCTCATCGCGTCACGCTTTATCCCGTCCCGCCTCATTCTGTCCCGCCTCATTCTGTCCCGCCTCATTCTGTCCCGCCTCATTCTGTCCCGCCTCATTCTGTCCCGCCTCATTCTGTCCCACCTCATTCAGTTCCACCTCATTCTGTCCCGCCTTATTCTGTCCGTCTCATTCCGTCCCAACCCGTCACTCCACATTCCACCTCATGTCCTCTCGTCCCACCTCAGCCCTCCCCGCCACTTCCCGTTTTTCCTGGTGCAGCCCTACTCCCATACTCTGCATTCGTTCCAGTCTTATACCACCCAACACTACCTCACCCCGTCCTACCTCCGCTACTCTGTACTACCCTTCTACCTCCGCTTTTCGTCGACTCTCCGCCCGGCGCGGCGTTTGCTTGCAACGTGCTCACCACCTGCCGGTGAACTGCTCGCAAACTGTCGACAAACTGCTCACGTAGCGCGCGAATTGATCTTCGCGGAGCGCCCACCTCCGGCCTCCCGCCTCCGCCTCCGCCTTCCCCGCTGCCTTCGCCTCCGCCTCGGCCTTCTCCTCCCCGCCGGCGAGACTTCCAGGCAGACGCGCGCGCCCAGCGCCGCTGAGGAGTTGCGGTGGGGGCGGCGGCGCTGGGGGTCTGCGGTTGCGCGCTTTAATTACAAGGCGGCAGAAAGGGCACCTCGTGGCGGGGACGGGGCGAGGGAGTGGGGGGGCGAGGGGGCGAGGCGAGGGGCGCGCACGCGGCGTGCGGACGGAGGCCGTGGCGCAGGCAGAGAGCACCCGACCCAAACAACAATACGGGGAAATAACACGGGATCAGAAGGGAGAAAATGAAAATTAGACTAAAGAAATTGGTGTGGTGGTAAGAAGGTTTAAGCTGAACCGGCTGCTGCAAAAGATAAAATATAAAATGCGAAGCTCTGGGGAAGAAGCTTGTCATAGGTGTCTTGGTGGATCATAGGTTCCATGAAATTTCCTCTGTATATTATCAGTTGTCAGAATACATATTAAGCTTTTTTTATATAATTATTCATATTTTTAAGCAAGTCTGTGTTTTGACATTTCCTGAATGTCGACACTGATAATTTCATAGAGTCGCACTTAGAATACGTAGTAATTGAGTAATATTCAACAGTTGAAACTTGTAACGCCACCCACGCTCGAAGAACATTGTGAATTTGCTGGGATAGTGGTACGGGGGTTTTGAAAAAAATCAAAAATAACAAAATAGAACACTGACTACTAGAGCAAGTAAATGCAATAATGCGTGTTCAAGTATGTTCTAACAAAGAAACATGATACAACAAAACAAAAGGAGAGAAAACGGAATTACCTAAATTACCTAAACCTAAACCATATTAGCGATCCCTAATTACCTAAACCAAAAGAGTTAAAAATCATCACGCCTGACCATAATTGTTTGATAAAATACTTTTTGAGAATAGATTACGTTGTTGTGTTCATGCGTATGTACGAGAATTTGAGATAAATCCTTGGAATACTTCAGAGAATAATTGTATATTTTACTGATTGGGATTTCATTATGCGACTGGATAAAATGCACGACAAAATGTAGTTTTGATGGTGACGCAATTTTATCATTCCAGGTATTCTACATTTTATAAATATGTTACTAATTGTGTTGCAGCTTAATACTTTCAGCGTAGTTTTTTATTCATTTATTTTAATTCCTCTATGTTTAAATTGTTGTTAACTCTAAATTAAATTAATTAATATTAGTTTTTACGAACACAATTATGTATGTTTCAATTGTAAATGAAATAAAGATGCTTGATACATTTTCCCTTGAATTGATTTGAAACATAAAATTATAAATAATTTTGAAAATCCATGCATACTAGAAATTATAACTAAGTGAATATTTTTAAATTACTTAGCTTGATTTTAAGAGACACAACTTTTCCACTGTAAAATTTATTCAAATCATATTACATCCATCGAGTGAATTCCACATGCATTGCGCATGATAAATATGGTTATTTTAAAAAGTGTGGACAGTCTTTTTAAAGATTTCTTCTTACGTATGTTAGTACATACTTGTCATTTTGTGTGTATATACTGTTAAACATGGTGTTCTATGCTTCATACCTATTTTTTGTTTCAGGTGAGTAATTGTGACAATTCATTGCTGAACTCCACGAACTTCTATGTAAGTAAAAAGCAGAAATATTAAATAATGGTACAATTGGGACGGTATCAAGATTCCACAAATACGGAGTCTGGTTAAACTGTGATAGTTTTTTTTTCTGAATTTAGCAACTGAATTTATCCACTTTTTCGCCACCAGGACCCTGTAATAAAATATTTTGTACCGAAAATTCGTCTTTGTTTAGCGCAGCATTACATAACTTTCTCTCTAATCGTAGGGAGAAAGTAAAAAGAATGGAGCCTCGTTTATGTTCGTTTCTGCCAAGGTTTAGACCAGTGCAAGAAGGCATGGTAGGGTAATAAAGAGGGTAATCCATGGAAGTGTTCTTACAAACACAGAATGCCAAAACTCGGAAACTGTGACGAAACCGTAATATTCAGGGTGAGTCACGTAACTAGCACCTCCTGTAACTCCTGAACGGTTGAAGTTATTGCAATGCAGTTTTCACGAAAGTGCATGAGGGAAAGGGGCTAATTGATACGTGCATTAATTTCTATTTTATCACTTGTATTTTACGAGATTTTTTAGGTAACTTTGTTTTTTCAAATGGAACTATACATATTATTTCAGTCCACCATGACGAGCGTAAAAAGACAAATCCAATGATGTACATATTGTTATATGTTAGATGAGCATTTTTTTGATTAATTTTAATTTTTGCGACTGGGATTTAACGGACATTTTGAATAGTCCACCACACAAGGTCACGCAGCGCTCCACTGGCACCGCGTGCCCGGGCAAGGGAAGGAAAGGGAAGGGGAGGGCTCTTATTTGAAAATTCGAAACATAGTACTCCAAATATTTACAAAATCATTGCAGTTTTTTCCTGTACTGTGCTTTCCATCCTTCCGCATTTTCAGAGTTTCGTCTTTCTTTGATTGAAGGAACTAAAGGATGGAAAATAAGGTTTTGTCATAAGTTTGAATTGTAATAAAATTGTTTGTAACTTCAACTCCATTTAATGGGGTTTCATAAGATACGTATTAATGGGATCTTGAAACAAAGCACAATAAGAATAAATAATTAAAACTGTACAAAAAATATTGCATATTTTGAGCTAACAATTTCAATGTTAATAAGAATATAATAATAACTTAGGTACAGAAATAATATTATTTCAATAAATACTACTTAAGACAAATCCGTATTTTCAATCCCTAAGAAACACAAAATATCTGAAAATGGATCAGGATGGAAAGGAAAGTCCAAGAAAAAATGTAACAGTTTTCTGAATATTTTTCGTATCCTTAAGTACTAAAATCCCTTGCCTTCCCCGACCCCGCGTTTGCTGGGGGAGCGCTGCGTGACCTTGTGGGGCCGACAGTTACAATGAAAATATCCGTTAAACACTAGTCGCAAAAAATCACAATTGCTCAAAAAAATGCTTATCTAACATATGACAATATTTATATCTTTGGATTCGTCTTTTTACTTGTCATGATAGACTAAAAAATATGTATAGTCCCATTTGAGAAAACAAAGTTACCTCAAATATCTCATAAAATACAAGTGATAAAAGATAAATCAATACACATATCAATTAGCCCCATTCCCTCATTCACTTCCTTGAAAACTGCATTGCAATATCTTCAGCCGTTCAAAAGTTACAGGAGGTGCTAAAGTTACGTGACTCACCCTGTATACTGAATCGACTTTATCTGGCTCTACATTTATATTACGTTATTTCAGTCAGTTAAAAAATATCAAAAATTAAAGTAAAACGATGTTTCTTTAAAAGGAAATACGTTTCCTAATTACAAGCACAAAAATTATATTCTAAATATTACTTGATCAAATTGAAAACCAATGTGAAAACAATGTGCGTGTTTCTCATGGCCAGATTTGTAATTCAGCTAACAGTCTTAAAACAAAAAAGTTGCCACCGCTCAACAGCACAAAAACTTCCAGAGTCATGTTCTAAAAATTTAAAGACAACTACACAGCACCCCCTCTTTAACCATCATTTATATGTCTAGCTGCCAGCTTGATCCACTCCACCCTTCAACGTTGAGTCTCCACGAGTTCACTGTCGGTGATAGTTGTTAGACTTTGAGCACGATTGCGCCACACCCTAGCACCCGTTCCTAGCATACTACTTACACAGTATAAAGTATTGTAACGCTGTGGTATAAGAAAGTATTGTAACGCTAACATATAGAACAAACAGCGATCGTTCTACAGAAAAACTTATTTTGTGAGACCCTGATTGTAGTATGCGGACGGCAGTTCAAAGTTGCCGCGCTAACTGCGCGGCAAAGAGCGCCGGCAGCATGTTCCCGCCTCCGGCAGCGCGCAGCACAGAGCGTCGGCATCAGGCGCGCTGAGCTTCGTCAAGCGCGCCAAGGGTGTGCTCAGAAACCAGCCACGCCTGTTACCTGGGCTCCGCGCACTGGTGAACCGGCCAATCAGGGGAAGCCGCGGGAAGCCTTGCGCGGGAGCTGGCCCAAATAAAAGGACGCCGACGGAGGATCACCGGCAGTAGAGCGCTCGGCGTGGTTTCAGCCAGATGGCATATTGTTTTTTGTATATGAAGTTTTGTGGTAACTGTACATAGCGGCCGAGTTGGCCCAGATTTTTGTAAATAAATATTCTTATGGAAAGTGAGTGTTTTTGAGTTATAACAGTGGCGACGAGTAAAAAGGAGAATGAACGCGGAACAATTTTCACAACTGATGGCGTGTCTACAGCAGCAACAGCAGCAGCAGATGGCGATGATGGTGCAGACATTGCAGCAAGCGGCAATTTCCTCACGACCGAGCAGCCCAGCCCCGCCGTTCGCAACTTACGATGCAGCAGAGGAAACCTGCGAAGAATATGTGGCCAGATTGGAGCAACATTTGTTATGCTATGATATTAAAGAGGAATCTCGTAAAAGAGCATTTTTTCTGGCCACAATCGGCGCACCGTTAAATAGGTTGTTACGTAAGTTAAGCAAGGAAGAAGAGATTTCGCAGGTGTCATACGATATACTTAAACAGCGGCTGCTAGCTCATTTTTCGAGGGAGACGCATTTAGTGGCGGCACGCTACAAGTTTTATTCATCCAGAATGAAGCCAGGCCAAACGCATGCCGATTGGGCGACGGAGTTGAAGGGTTTGGCGAAGCGTTGTGCGTTTGAATGCAACACAGAGAAATCGTATGCGGAGTCGTTGATACGGGACATGTTGGTAATGCATACGCCGGAAAAAGAAGTTCGGTGGGCATTATTGCAACAAAACAACCCGTCTTTGGAAGACGCCTTAAAATTAGCAACATCGTATGAGGTAACGAAGCATACGGCGCATCAGATGACGTTAGGCGATAGAGCAGCAAGAGATGTAGAGGAAATGAGTGTACAGGAGGAAAATTGGGTAGCCAAGCCACGAAGCAGGAAGCAGCAGGAGAAGAAAAGTCCTTCCACCAGCAGAGGCAAGCTATTGAAGTCTTGTAGACAGTGTTTTATTAGTCACGACAGGAAGGTTTGCAGATTCCTCAGAGCGGAGTGCTACAAGTGCGGTAAGAAAGGGCATATTAGAGAAGTGTGCAACAGTGGTTCTGCTGAAAACAGACGACAAGAAATGGACATCGATGAGGTGAGCGGGCACGTCAGAGAAGGACGCAGCAGTGGTTATGCCGAAAGCCAGCGGCAAGAAAGAGGCATCGATGAAGGGGATGGTGATTGTATTTATTCAGTTATGCAGTGTGATGACAAAAGTAAATTGTTTGTAAACTTGGAAATAGGTGGTAAATCTGTATTATTCCAGGTGGATACAGGTGCAGCAGCAACTCTAATAAGCATGACTACTTATGAGCAGCTGGGTTCTCCGCCTTGCGCCTCGCTGAACACAGTTTTTTATGGATATGCTAGACAGAGAATCAAGACGAAAGGTAAGATAAGCCTGCTAGCGAAATACAAAGCGATGGAAAGACAAGTAACACTGGTGGTTGTGGACAGTCGTGATGCGGTTAACATTCTAGGAATGGATGTTTTCACAATTTTTGGATTTACGGTTCAGGACGCGTTTGTCATTCAGACTAGCGCCCTGCCAAAGGAGGTAAAGAATGTGATAGATTTGAATTCAGAAGTTTTTTCGGAGCAATTGGGAAAATGCAAATTTTTTGAGGCGCATTTGCAGTTGAAGAAAGATGCCACCCCTAAATTTTTTAAAGCACGACCTGTTCCCCTGGCAGTGAAAGATAAAGTAAAAAAGGAAATCGACAGGTTAGTAGATTTGGACGTCTTGACCCCCGTCAGTACTAGTGCATGGGCAACTCCAGTAGTCATAGTAAAAAAGAAAGACGGTAAAATTAGAATGTGCGGAGATTTCAAGAGCACCGTTAATGCGCAACTCATGGTAGAGCAGTTCCCCATCCCCAGAGCAGAAGAGCTTTTTCAGAAGCTAGCGGGCGGGCAGAGATTTTCAAAAATAGATTTGCGGGACGCGTATCTGCAGATCCCGTTAGATGAAGAGTCTGCGAACTTATTGGTAATTAACACACCGTTCGGGCTTTACCGATACAACCGGTTGCCTTTCGGGGTCGCTTCAGCTGCGGCTATTTTCCAGCGCTGCCTGCATACGCTGACAGCCCAGGTGAAGGGCAGCGCCAACTACCTAGATGATATAGTGGTAACGGGCGAGTCGGAGGAGGAATATCTACAAAACTTGAATCTCTTATTAAAGACTTTAAATGAATGGGGCCTAAGGGTTAACTTGGATAAGTGTGATTTTTTTTAAAGAACAGATTACTTATCTAGGTCACGTGTTGGATAGCTCGGGGATCAGGCCAACCGGAGAAAACTCAACGGCGATTCAGCAGCTTCCGGTTCCTGTTAATTTGCAGCAGCTACAGTCATTTCTGGGGAAGATTAATTACTATGGCAAATTTATCAAGAACATGGCGGAAATAGCAGCACCCCTCAACGCGTTGCGTAAGAAAGGCGTAAAATGGCATTGGTCGGCAGATTGTGACAAGGCATTTCGGAGGTTGAAAGAGAATTTAATGCAGGCAGTTAAATTGGAACATTTTTTGCCAGATAGAACGACTATACTAGCTGTAGATGCATCAGAATATGGTATTGGGGCAGTCCTTTCGCAGAAGGATGCTAAGGGTGTTGAGCGGCCAATTGCTTGTGTGTCAAAAACGTTGAATGTTCACCAGAAGAATTACTCTCAGATAGAAAAAGAAGCTTTAGCAATTGTATACGGCGTGAGAAAATTCAACGAATACTTGTATGGGTCAAAGTTCATAATCATTACTGATCATAAGCCGTTGGTGTCTTTGTTCTCGCCACACAAGCGTATCCCAGATAATACGGCGCGTAAGATGCAAAGGTGGGCGCTTTTCCTGTCTGATTATAGTTACAGGATACTTTACAGATCTACATATCAGCATGCTAACGCAGATGCACTATCCCGTCTTCCGCAAGGGCCGGATGCAACTTTTGACTCTGAGGACATCGCCTGTCTCCAGCTGGACCAAGCCGAAGAGGAGGCAGTATCAGGTTTTCCAGTCTCGTCATATCAAGTGGCAAAGGAAACAAAGAAGGATCCGCAGCTCAGGCAAGTGCTGTACCACGTGCAAACTGGTTGGTCCAGCGCGCATAGGCGAACCAGGGCGCTGACGGAATGGTATAAGCTCCAACACAGGCTGTCGGTTAAGGGCGGCGTATTATTACTGGCTAGCGATGAAGGAGTTAGGGTAGTGATTCCGCATAAGTTGCGACCAAAGGTATTACGCCTTTTACATGAGGGTCATTGGGGTATAGCCAGGACAAAGCAAGCAGCCCGCCGTTATTGTTATTGGCCAGGAATAACCAAAGATATAGAGGAGATGAGCAAGCATTGCGAAGCATGCCAAACTAGTCAGGCAGCGCCGAGAGCGGATTTAAGCTCATGGCCCCAACCCTGCGAGCCGTGGGACCGCATACATGTAGATTTTGCGGGTCCTTTCTTAGGGCATATGTGGTTGTTAGTAGTGGACGCATTGTCAAATTATCCGTACGTGATGCGCATGCAACACACAACTGCACCACATACAATAGATGCTTTGAAGAAAGTTTTCGTAACAGAAGGCCTCCCACGAGTATTGATCTCCGATAACGGCCCGCAGTTCATATCAGCGGAATTTCAAAAATTTTGTAAAAGTAGCGGGATACAGCACATTTTGGCTCCACCGTTCCATCCTCAGTCAAATGGAGAGGTGGAAAGATTAGTGCAGACGTTCAAGTCAGCCATGCTTAAAGCAACTAGAGCGGGTGCATCAGTAGAGCAGGCGTTACTTAGCATGTTGACCACCTATAGGACGTTACCAAATATGTCAGGTAGAAGCCCCGCTCAAGTATTGCATGGTCGGCAGCCCCGTACCTTATTGTCCTTGTTATTTCCGGAAGAAGTGCCAGTGTCAACCAAAGGCGCTAAATTCAAGAGAGGAGATAAGGTACTGGTAAGAGTGTACGGAAGTAATTGTAAGTGGCAACCAGCAATAGTAACTGCAATAAGAGGAGGCAGAGTTTACGTCCTCAGGACAGAAGATAGATCAATCTCTCGGCATCAATCACAGATTAGGAGACGGTACTACGATTCTGTAGTAGATAAGCAACAGGCGGGGGGGGCAGCGCAGAGCAGGGCAACAGAAAGTGTAATGCGTTTTCCCTTTTCAAGCCAGCAGGAGGAGCGGCCCACACTGGATTCCGGCGCAACCATCGAGGAGCCATCTCTACAGTCGCAGCAGCGGCCGGCATTGCGGAGGAGCAACCGACTGCGTCGTTTCACCCCCTACATCACAACTTCGGTGGGGAGGGTGTAGTATGCGGACGGCAGTTCAAAGTTGCCGCGCTAACTGCGCGGCAAAGAGCGCCGGCAGCATGTTCCCGCCTCCGGCAGCGCGCAGCACAGAGCGTCGGCATCAGGCGCGCTGAGCTTCGTCAAGCGCGCCAAGGGTGTGCTCAGAAACCAGCCACGCCTGTTACCTGGGCTCCGCGCACTGGTGAACCGGCCAATCAGGGGAAGCCGCGGGAAGCCTTGCGCGGGAGCTGGCCCAAATAAAAGGACGCCGACGGAGGATCACCGGCAGTAGAGCGCTCGGCGTGGTTTCAGCCAGATGGCATATTGTTTTTTGTATATGAAGTTTTGTGGTAACTGTACATAGCGGCCGAGTTGGCCCAGATTTTTGTAAATAAATATTCTTATGGAAAGTGAGTGTTTTTGAGTTATAACACTGATAGCGAAAAAGTGGGTAAATCTTATTTATTACAACGCAGAATGAAATTACTATTAGGATCAGGAACCGCGTAGGCAGCATACTACTTACATAGCATATTATACGCATAGCATAGACAGAGTATTGTAACGCTGTGGGGGGAAACGGTGTTTGAATGACAGAAAAAGCAATTTCGTGAGACCCTGATACCGAAAAAGACCCTGATCGTTCCACAGAAAAACTCATTTCGTGAGACCCTGATACCGATAAATCATATTTACTACAATACTGAATGAAATACCATTAGGCTCGGGAAGTTCGTAGGCAGCCGGTGCGTAGTTAATGCGCAGTAGCTAATGTGAGGCTGCTCGAGGCGCGTGGAGTGACACGGAATGGCGGGCGGACCCGCCCTGTGGGAGCGCAGCGAGGCTGAAGCGCGGGCGGGGGCGGGGGCGGGGGCGGGGCGCGAGCGAGCGCGCGGTGCGGAGCCGCGCCGACCGCGCGAGATAAGCGAGGGCGGCAGCGCCCGGGGCCGGCTCCGGCAGCGAGATTACACTGCATTATTCAGGCGCGCTGGCGGCTGGCGCCCCGCCCCACCCCACCCCGCTCCGCTCCCCGCCCCTCCCCAGCGTCAGCCACGTGTCGCACCTGCTCGGACGAATTACCCCCTCTCCCCGACTCTCCTCCCACACTTTTCTTTTTTTAGCGGCGCAGTTGTGAGCGTTTTTACAAGGGCGTTGCGGGTGTTATCGCGTGCGGATTGTAATTCTCGCCCCTTCTGTCGCAGCGATTAGCGCGTGTCTGTACGGGGTGAGAACTAATAGCGGCCGCATCTAAATCATATTTGTTCCCGTGGTGTGTTTTGTTGAGGCTTTCGGATTTCACGCTATTCTTTGCGAAGGGCGATCACGTCAGAATGTTTGTAGCGTGCAAATCCGCACAGCGATTTGTTTTGTTCAGATTAAGCGGTTGTATATCTCTTGAAAATTCACCTGTTTGTTATTTTTATGATGTATATTGGTCTCAGACTAGTTACGTAAGTTTGTACGTCGTATCAAGACATCTGCGCAAAACTTTAGTTTTTTTAATAAATAATAAATGATCTTTCAACAAGAAAAGTAAGTGAGTCGCATATTTTACAAAGAACGGAATGAATACGTATGAGAAGTGTACCGCGTGTTTGGGATACGCAAAATGGAGACGTAACAAGATCTCAACTTTTGAAGCAACAAAGAGTCGAAACAAATGCAAATTGCATTCGAGAAATACGTTCCAATTCTCAAGACACGCAATACGATTAGGGCAGCAAATGGATTTCTCTTCCATTTTTCATCCTTTCCTCTCTTATTTTCTAGAACAAATACAGATTTCTTTTATGTCTCTCATATATTTTTCAGATAGATGTTCACTGCTCGAGAAAAGGGTTTCTTTATTCTATTCTACCATGACAAGTTTAATGTTTCCTTCAACTTAGTACCGATAACAATAGTTGTGCTTCACTAAGCAGAATGAAAGTTCGTATTTACAGTTTCTAAAATGTTATATCTCATAACTTTCTTGCAAGCATGAAATATCCTAAAGAGATGCTTTGGGCTGTTTTTACTTGTAGAATTTTCCTTCTATCCAGAATAATTTATTAAAGGTTCTTCTATAATTACACAAAATATATTATTCTACCATTTGTGCGAGTTGATTCGAAACGAAAGCAAGTTGGCTATTTCTTAAAATCTCAGCATGGTAAGTTTCGAGCAGAAATGTAGTGAAGTCATGAAAATCGAACCCAATGGCACGTAATTGTATTTTATTCCATAAAACTCTTCTCTTCAAAGCGGCTACGTTTGAAGACACCTTGCTAGTTCCCAAAGAAGCAAAAGACGCCGTCGCTTCCCCCACCGACACTCCCGGGAATTCCGATGCCATTCGCTCTTTTCATGTGCCGCTCAGCGGAAGGCAAATGACGAGCACGTGGCGTCGCGGCGACGGGGACGGCGGCAGCGGCGGCGGCGGCGGCGTCGCGACGGCGCGGGGGGCGTCGTGCCGACCCGCGCCAGGCGTCTCCTCGTCCCCGTCCTGCCGTCGTCCCCGCCCCGTCCAACCCCGCGTGCGAAGGGCGCGTCGCTGAAAGGACTCGGGGCCGCTGCGCTCCCGATATGAAAATTCCTTTGCTGTTTTCATTTCTGTGTCCACGAGAGCGTGATGCTTCCATTTGGAGAAAAACTCGCGCTCTGCGTCAAGCAGCGCCCCCTCCCCGGCCACGGTCTTCGCCCCCTCACTACCCTCCCCGCCGGCTGCTGCCGTTGCACCGAGCACCGGCGGGTTGTGACGCTAAGAAAGACTTTGTGATATGTATATGCGTGACAACTTTTTAAAAAAATATTGACTAGTTTTAAATAGTCACATTACATTGTAAACAACCTTCGGAGAACAGCAAGTTCAACAATTTGTGCTTAAACTGTTTTGTGTTTATTAAGAGAATGAAAGTTTACATTGATTTTGGTGACAAGAATGAAGTCATGACGGAATAAAATATCAAAACCCAACGAAACAATTTTATCACGAAAATCATTTATTGTACCGTTGAAGTTCGTATGAATGAACCCTTAGAAGATTGTTTGTGAATGCTTTATACGTGCTATTGTGCATTACCTCAAAAATAAAATGGACATTGGTGTTAAGTTTCTTGCCGATCTATAAACCTTTGTGTAATCGTGTGCCACATTTATGTACTCTGCACTAGCGTACCCGTCCGAGAACTCTCGCATGTTGAACCCCACCCTCTTCCTATCCATTTGTCTATTCTTTCCATTAAAAAGAAAAAGAACTTCTTAAGTTCTTACACAATACCAAATAAAAATAACAATGCAATTAATGCAATTGATGTTGGCAATTAATTTTCAATAAAAGTACATTCAGTATTGTAGAGAGATGTTCTTGGAACTATTCACATATATTAAAAACATTTGAAGAAATTATTCAATCTTCTTTTACAGTTAGGTTTTCCTTTCCTTGATAGTCACAAAAATAACAGAAGAGGCTCTTACTCTTGATAAAGCCAAGTAAAATAGTGCGAAAATACCGGATCGGGCAAGTACAACCCTACTCTTTGCAATATTATTTAACTTTCCTTGATTTGTTATGAGAAAAAGAGGGGGTTTTGGAGAGTGAGGGTGCCAGCTTGCTGGGGTGCGAAAATTGAAAAAATATTTGTGTGTTAAAAAGTATTGGATTATTTTCTGCGTTCTTACGTACCTTAAGAAAAGCAATTCCGAGCCAAAAAATAATCAAACTAATTTTTTCATCTTTGAGTACTAAATACTATTTGTTACCATTAGAAACAATTTAGTAGGCTTAGACTTCACTTCGGTACATGGGAATGTTGCTCAAATGATGTTTGCATATTGAATATCATAACGAACCGACACCTGGAGTTAATTATCAAACGGTGTATTATTTACAATATGAGTTTGCTGCTGGGCGTTGATGTACATACTTCCAGATACCGCCAACATTCAAATCGTGCGTTTGGACTGCAATCGTTGGCACCTTTCGAGTGAGTTGCTCTATTCTTTCTATAATTTTAAATTTAGTTGATTCTTAAAAAAATAATTCACGTAGTATTGTAGGCTAGTGCGTTTTGATTTTTGTTTTTTTCATTTATTTCAAGCTATTTTAATTTAGCTACCCTCTACCCTACAAGTTTTCCTCTACTACCTCCACGTACCCGTGCGAGATCTGTCGCATGTTAGACCTCACACTCATCCCTATCCTACTTCTATTCTAAGAGAGAAAGTTGTTAACGAAACGTGTTTATTTGTTTCAAATCTATAAAGGAAACTTTCAATGTACTAACACAATAACAAATAAAAATAAAAAAATAATGCAATTGATGTTGAAAAGAAATTTTCAATAAATATTTATTCAATATCATGGAGAATTTTCTTGGAACTATACACAACACTTCCTTAAAGACACCATTTGAAGTAATTATTCAATATTATTTGTCAGTTAGCATTTCGTGATAGTCACAAAAATATTAGCATTTTACTTTTGAGAAAGCTGCGTGTCTGAACCCGCTGACTTATAAATTTCATCGATTGATAACGAAAATATTGGTATAGGTAAAACACTTTTGCTGGAGAGCAAATCTTTAATTAATGATTGTGCAGTCTGACGAGGTTCATTTGTATAAACCACGGTGTATACAGAATGCGTAAACATAAGACTGAGTAATCTAAGCCTTCTAAGTGTGTCATCACAAAAATCAAGGACTGAAATATTGAGGTGGCGATGATAATATTGAAGCGCGGAACCGAAAATTTAATTGAATGTCTAGGAATATCTCATCTTGTAGATTATGGTGTGAGAAACGTTTCTTTGAGGTTCTTGGCTTCAAAATTTTAGTTTTTAAGGCCCTAGAACTCTTTTTTAGAAGTTATTTGACGAAAACTTTGACAAGTGTTGCGAGTTGCATTTGACTTGAATATTTAGATGCGTTTTTTTAAACAAATCTTTCATATTTTTAAAGTCAAAGCGCAAATCGTCACGTCTCCGTGAAATTATCTTTCTTTACACTCCTCAATTACATAGATTGGTTGCGTGTGAGAGCCGGAACGGAAAGGTATACTAGTGAAATAATCCAGGAGACGATTTGACAACCAATTATAAAACTATTTATAATATAATGTCCACAAATAAAAAAGAATTACTATCTTTACGCAGACCACTTTGTCATAATGCCTCGAAATAACTAAGATTTTTAAGTACTACCTTTACTTCCTGCTTTAAAGCTAATGACGGTTGTTATTCAAACGTATAGTATTACACTTGATCCCAGAATGCCATGTTTTATTTGCATTATTATTTTTATTTTCTCGTATTATTAACTTGTTTAATGAACAGCAATATACAATTTCTGTAATTAACGGCTAAACACACCTACCTATTTTGGAGACGACATTCGCTGTTAATTAAAGAATATTAGAAAATGCATCATTCCCAAAGTAAGAGGAAGGATTAAATTGATACTTTTCGCGTTGATTACTTTTCTAACTCCGAATCTATTAACTACTGCACACTCAGCAGTGACAGCATCGCTTCTTGTAGCGAGCACCAGAGTCGCCGTGTTCTTCGTTCTGTGCCCTGCTTCCCTCCTCCTTCTCTTCCTCCTCCTGGGTTTCAGAAGCAATACTGCCCTGTCGCCTTTGAGGCGGCACTTGTGCCGATGCTTCAGTCCGCTGCCTCGCATTCTCTCACTCTTTCTAGTGATGTGCTTTCAGAACTATCCATCCCCCCTCTCTCCTAGTATCGTGCATCCAGTCGATGCGAAAAGCATCGACTTTTCGCTTAAGTGGAAGCGGCACACTTCTCGAGTTTTGTGTCGTTGTTCTGATAATGATTGAGCTCAATTCGAAACTTTGTGAGTGTGTGTGAGTATTATGAGAGTTGTGAAAATCTTTAATGGACACTCCGTCAGTGTTTGCGAATAGAAAGTACAAAATTTCTTTTTAGATAATTTTTCATTGTGTAAGAAATTTTCAATGCTTTATTTACTGCAATACACAATGTAGAGAAGAATAAATATAGATTGTGTATACCTCCAACATGTAATTATTTCGGGTTCTTAAGAAAAACTTATGACCAAATAATGTAATACTCGTTGGTATGAACGTGCTGGAAAATACATTTTCTCTGAGATAAATCATTTTTTAAGGTGAACCATCTTTATATTTTCTTGCGTATTCAAGACATTTACTTGAAAGCTTTCATTAAGTAAATAATTAGATTTTTTAATGTAAAGTATATTCAGATGTGTTATTTTCATTTGTTTGATCTCATAAAAATGTTTAAATTTGTTGCCACTTCACCTTGACCCGTTGATGTTGGAAATAAAAATCCGAAATTATAATTTTTCCCTTTTCATCTCCCTCTAGTGTAATACAATATTGTGATCGCGCACCAGAAAATACAAATGAACTGTCGGAAAGCCGACGTTGCAGAGGGGTTTGCCAGTTGCTGGGAAGGCAGAGTGCCAATAAGCAATCGCAGAGCGGATGACAGATATTGTCAACGCGCGCCTTTAATCGCTCGCCGGCGGCGCCGGCGGCGGCGGCGGCGGCGGCGGCGGCGGCGGCGCCGAGGGCCCGCGCCCGCGCTCGAGGCTCTCAGAGGGAATTGCGGCTTCGGTTTCCTTTCGGCGGCGAAGAGATGAGACGCGGGACGCACGGCGGGGGCGGGGTGAGGCGGGAAGGGAGAGGGGGAGGGGCGGGGGCGGGGTGAGGCGGGGAAGGGAGAGGGGGAGAGGAGTAGGAGCGGGGTGGGGGTGTAGGCGGAGGCGGAGGGCGACGTCTCCGCTGTCAGCGCGTCGTCGAATGGCTCTCTCGCGCCCCCTTCCCCTCCCCCCTCCACCCGCCACGCCCTGCCACGCCCCCTGGGAGCCCTCAGCGCCTACCCGCGCCCCGCTATCTGCACGCTTTTTGTCGTCGCCAATCGCTTCGCCCGCCGCCACGTCCTCAGCCAACTTGCCTTTCTGCCCTCACGATCCGCCCTCCTGTTGCCGGGCCTACGAGAGTCCTCGGGGCTCAGGATCCAGCCCCACCCTCTAAGATCTTCGCATTTTTAGGGAAGTCGTCATATTTGTGTTGACTCGTCTTACATATTTTTTCTACTTACTAAAGCTTCTATTCTTCTTTTCGTGTTCTTTTTCATGCAGTCTTTTGTATTCACGAATATTTTGTTAGCTTTTATAGTCTCTTACAAAAGCCATGTTGTAGGTTCTTTGATGTAATGAAGACTATTTTTATTTCCAACAGGCTCTTTCGGTGACAATATACAATCAGATGGTCGTCTATTTACTTGTGGGCAGTGAAAACGTAGCTTTACTATTCTTGAAAGGTCATATTTTAAGAATCTGTTAACATTGTATTGTTGCTAATAAATTTTCTTTATCATTATGAACTTATATTAGCTTTCAATTGCAATTGCTTCATTTGCTTGGCACTCAGATTCTCAATATACTGTTGCTCTTGGCTTCCTGTATCTTTTGCTTCTCTCTCTTTTGTTCTGTCACCTACTTTATTTCCCTTCCTTTCTCTTTTTTAACCTCCCTTTTGTTATCTTTATCCAAAATATAATTTTCCTTAATCTGGGAACTTTATTATAATTATTGTCGTTTCGTCCTTTTTATATTTTCATATTCAATATTTCGTGTTCCCATCATATAGAGACCAGCGATTTTATTTTCCTAACGTTTCTTCAATTCAGGTTGCTTACCTATATTTCTTTCTTTCCGCAGATTCCATTTCTGGGTATGCGTTTATTTCTCTACTCCTGTTTTTCAATGCATCGCCCTGTTTCACAGTGGGTTCCGTTATTTACTTTCTTTGTCCTATTTCTATACTTACGTTACCTTGGCGCTCTGCGCACACACGAACGTATTGTAGTTGCGTCCCGCCGTTTCACTTCTGACACAATTTTGCTTCACTGCGCTCCGCATTTTTTGTCGCCAGAAAGACCGCTTCGCTCTCGCTCAACCCCGTCACACCCTCCAGAACGCTGCATCTCACCGTCCCTTTCCCAATTCAAGACTCAATACCACCTTTATGCCTTCCCCGCTACAACCCAACTCGCCCTACTTCATTCCATTTTGTTCTTCTTTGTCCCATTTCGTCTCGACTAGATCTGCAACTCCCCGCCTTGCCCTATCGCCTCGTCTGGCTTCGCCTATCTTCTTCTTTGTCCATGTCACCTTTCCTCGACCCACCTTACATTTTCTGACACAGTCTTTCTCCATCCCACCATACCTCACCCAGTCAGTCCACCTTTCCCAATGCCTCAATTGCCCACCCTCTCCCTCAATGCTTTCGCCGCCCTAAGGCGACAAAGCGACTTTTTACTCGACAGGTTTGTGCCTCACGTCCCCTTCCCTCGCGGATTTTCTTGCAATCGGAGTTTGTGACGGAGAACGTCGTTGTCGCGTTATTCCCTGCGGTTCTCGCAGTTTTCTTTCGCGAGGGAAAATAGTTTCGGATACATCTGTTCCCTTTCCGTGCAGATATGAAATTTTTCTCGTGAGAACCATTTGTCTGTTCCTAGAATACAACTGCTGCAGTGCAAGGTTTCGTTGCCAATCTCCAAACAATCTGCGAAAAAGGCGTTGTGTGTTGAAACAGTTGAATCCAGGAACTACTATTTCAAAATTTATTTTTCTCTTTCACTGAGAAAACTGTAGCCGTCACTGAGAGTGTTTCGAAATGCTCAGAGTAGATTTCTCTAAAATGTTACTGCGTGTCGTTATTGAAAACTATCATATGCGTTACGTCTCTTGAATGCATTGAAGAACATCAAAAGATTTATTTTCATAGAATCGTCGAGGGAGGAAACGCATTCAAACGGACTGTGAACTGGCTTTGATAATTTTTTCCTAAGGTGTTATTTTCCACATCAGAAAGGACTTCTCAGAAGAATTTTATTTGAAGTAGCGTCTGGTACTTCAAAGTAAGTAAGAGTAGTAAGTAGTAAAGAAATAGCTTATGCAAGACATGACTTAATGCCCCCTTTGTTATTTACTGCATTGTGCAATTCAGAGACATTACCGTAGGTACATTGGACAGTGATTGGAGCATGTGATGTCATTTGAGTCCAGCTATATCACCTGGTGCATCCTCTCAGCGTGTGATGTGAGACGACAGATGCTGACAACGGTCGCGACGGCGGGAGTGAAGACGAGGATGGGGATGGATTAGAGATCAGGGGAGGATACGGGGAAAGGGACGGTAAAGGGAACGGGAAAGGGGACGGAAAAGGGGCCGGGGAAGGGGATGGGGAAGGGGATGGGGAAGGGGATGGGGAAGGGGATGGGGAAGGGATGGGGAAGGGGATGGGGAAGGGGATGGGGAAGGGGATGGGGAAGGGGATGGGGAAGGGGATGGGGAAGGGGATGGGGAAGGGGATGGGGAAGGGGATGGGGAAATGGATGGGGAATGGGAAAGGGACGGGGAAGGGGACGGGGACGGGGAAGGGGGCGGGGAAACGCACGATGACTGGGGAGACGATGGGGGGACGGGGAAGGGACGAGGAAGGGGATGGGGAAAGGGAAGAGGAAGAAGACGACGGAATAGATTGAGAAAAGAGAGAGGATGGGTATGGGATGGAGGATATGGAGGAGATAATGGAGCACGATGCTGGAGAGGGGATGCGGAGAACGGCGAAACGAAGAAGGAGGGGAGACTGACAGCACTTGCGGTGATGAATGCAGTGGAGCTGAGACACAGGCGTGGGGCGGAGTCGTGAGGGGGCGGGGGCGGGGTGATGCGGTGGCTGTGGCTGTGGCTGTGTGGCAGGTCCTCGGGAGGTGGGGTCGATGACGAGACGGCGGTAAGGGGACACTGGTGTCTGACGGCACCTGCGTGCGCTTGGCGGCGACAGACGGCGCTCGGCAGCTGCCCTTGAGAGGGGGCGGAACTAGACGGCGGCGCGCCATCCCACCCGCTGTGGAGACTTAGATATCTAGAGACAAAGCACTGGCAGTAGCAACTATTCTCTACCTGCCGCATTTTTATACACTAGGATCGCGAGAAATAATACTGTTTGGTCGCTTGGTTATTCTCACATTTTTTAACATTTTCGTTCCACAGTCTGAGTGAGATGCATTTATATATTTTAATTTTTTTCCTACACCAAGTTAAAATATTTCCGAGTTCATTCGAATCCTTATACCGCCTTTGGTATATTAATAATTATTATTGTTTATGGATCTAATATTATATTTTCTATTCGTTCATTTAAAATTATCCGTTGCTTTTATCAAATCACAACTTATATGTCACTGTCAAGAGTATAATTTAATGATTTATTTGGCTAAGTGCTGTACGTATTCCCATCACAAATTGTTATTTGAATATTACACGAATTTCATTTTTAAAATATGATTCTTCACAATACTAAAACTAGCAGATTCGATTTTTTATCAGTTAGATTCTCCTTTTTATTTATGACGTTTAATGTTTTAAGGATTTATTTCGGTTTCCCTTCAAATGAGTGTGTTTCGAATATAAAAAAGTCGAGAAAGAAATGCACCTGATGGGTCATAAAAATAAAGAGCAGTAACTTAAGCGTTAATTGTAATGTCTATGAAAATCAAATTTGATGGCCTAGAAATGCTGAAAAGTCTAATTCCGTTAATGGTTTGTAAATAAGAAACGATTATATCTACCCCTCATTCGTGATTCTTTCCTGTTCTTCCATATCGTCATCCCGCTCTCATGCGCACTTGACAGATTCTCTCGTCTCTCGCATCACCTCGAGTGCCGCTTCCTGAGCGCATGACTGTCTCCTCCTCCTTATCCTTCTCCCCCTCTCAGGATAGCGCTTAAAATTTTTCAGGATCTTTTTAACGTCTATTCAAATTAGTATGCTCAGAATACAAAAAAATAGAATCGATGTATATTTGGACACCATAAGGCAAAGGAGAGTCGCTTAGGTGTACTGAAATATCTATACAAAGCTAAGTTCACAAGCCTAAGAAATACTGAACCTTTTTTCATAAATGGTTTGTAAATTAGAGACAATTATTTCTTTGTCACATCCTTTTCCGCTCTCCCGTATCGTCACCTCGCAGTCTCGGGCGCTCTTTGGTCTGTCAGATTCTCGAGGCTCTTGACGTCACCCGTCGCATCACCTCAAGCGTGACACCATCTCCTCCTCCGCCTCCTCCTCTGACGATCGTGCTCATATGCATGGAGCGTCAGCCGCCCTGCAGCTTTGCCAGCATTGTCACACGCGCACTCCGTTAGCCGACAATAGCGCACCGCCTTCGCTTCCGCCGCCGCCGCCGGCGCCATCACCAGGTTGAGCACCACGCCGCCACCGCGTTGAGCGCCAACGGCTGGCGCGACGCCTTGGCGAGCAGGTAACGCGATAATGCTCGCAGCCGGTTAGCGCCCCGCGTCTGGCGCCGCGCCGCATTGTTCTCGGCCATCGGGCGGAGCGTCGTTGCCGCCGCCGGCGCAGCTACAGGAGCCTTGCGTTATCGCTGCTTTAACGTGTCGCCGGAATTCGCTGCTGCGAGCGGTTCGATCAGGCAACGCTCTCACCGAATAGCGTCAGTAGACTGCAATCTAACAATGCCGAATCCGCATAAACCAGCTGGAGGATTAATATAGAAATCATTATTTACGATTTGTACCCTATCTGAATGTTATTAGAGCTTAATTCTTTTTCAATAGACGTAAATCTGAATTAGTGCTTATTGGCAATGAGTAACACGATCATTAGAGTGAACGTTTACTTTTAGGAATAATGTTTAATCTTATTTTATGGATGTAAAAGAAGGACGGATAAGATAGTTTCCTATCTAAAAAAATATTTAGATGCTGATTAATAACATTGTTATTTTTATTCTTCATCTGCTGCAATTTTTTCGTTTTTTTTACAATCTTTTACCTGCGAGCTGTTCGGTCAGGCATTGTTCGCGTCTAGTTTCAGTTAACGTAGACTGCGAATTTTAAACCAGCTGGACGATTAATATAGAAATCATTAATTAGTATTTATCCAGTATTTTGATATTCGTGTTTAATTCTTTTTTAGTACACATTAATCTGAATTAGTGCTTGTTGCCAATTATTAACACGATTATTAGAGTGAACAATTACTTTTAGGAATGTTTTCGTCTTCTTTTGTGAAAGTAAAACAGGGCGTCGAATAAAACAGCTAACATTGTCATGTATATGCTGATTGATGCCAGTTATTCTTATTCTTCAACTGCTACAATTTTCGTTACTTATCACGCCAGGTAATGTTTTAAAAATTGTCAGAACCTTATCAGTGATACTTCAAAAATTATACTTTTTTCTTGGAACTTGTAGTTTCAGATGTGTGTAAATAATTAGTCGTATTCTATATCATGTTTGATTTTTAAACTACAATGTAACCCTATTACAATTTGCAATTGCCCTCTCTTAAATATTACAGTTCTTTTGAGATGTCTCCATTTTCTATAAAAGACCCAACTATTTTATACCTGAGCCACCGAGCAGTCGCATGTGTAACTTGCGCCACCCCCAGAGCGAGCAGAAGAGAATAAATAAAAAAAAGGCGCTTTGAGAGTGCACAGCCGAGAATAAGTGAGGGTAGGTATGGAACGGACGCGCTCATTTCGCGGGCGGCCGCTCTGAAATGGCGCTCTCAAAGGAGGGATTGGATGGCGCGCGACCCCAGACGCGGTGCGACGCGAGGCGGGGTGTGCGGGGGGCGGGGCAAGGAGCGGGGGGCGGGGCAGGGCGGGGCGAAGCGAAGCGAGACGGCCTTCCGCCCCTCCGAAAGGCCACGAGGCGGCGCGGCGCTCGCAGGAGACAGATGAGGCACGTGCGACTGCGCCGGAGGGGGCGGGGGGCGGGGGCGTGGGGCGGGGGCGGGGGCGTGGGCGTGGGCGGGGGCGGGGGCGAGGGCGGGGGCGTGGGCGTGGGCGGGGGGGGCGGGGGCGGACCTCGGGCGCCCAAGGCGGCGGTGCTGCCAGCTGCAGCTGACGACGACGACGTCGCTGACGACGTCGGAGCTGCACGCGCTCTCTGCGCACCAGACGGCGGCAGCGTGGGCGGAGGGGCGGAGGCGAAGAAGCGGGTGGGGGAAACGATGGATTAGGTTCAACTGGTCGAGAGACTGAAAGGGGTGGAAGGGTCAAAAGAGGGTGTATGTGGATGGAAACGACGCAATGGGAGGAGACGGTTGGAGAGGACAGAGGAAACGGGAAGTTGGAACGGGTGGAGGGAATAGCGACAGTCGAAGTCACCGCAGAGAATGTGATCCAGGTATAGAGGCGGACAGAGAGAAAGAGTTCAAAAGAAGGAAGAAGCGACATCTCGTTCATATTTCTCACACAAATGAAGCGGAAGAGATAAGATTTGAATCTGAATGTTTAATGTAAGAAAGACGTGTGAAAGTTGTTGAATAATTCAGCATGTTTTCAAGTTTTGGTAATTGACATATCATTTTAGCTGTTGAGCACTCTTATGATATATACGTTTAAATAAATATATACTTATGTTACAATTTTGAATTTTATTTTTTATGAGTCTTTTTTTTTGACTTTTTAAAATCATTAGGGATAAAATGTGGTTCTCACGAGGAAAACAGTTATTTTGCATTAACAGTTTAATTTTTATACTTACTATTTTGAATTTTTCTCAAACTTTCACGATCATATGAAATAGAAACCAATGAAAACACAAGTATCAACACGAAGGGAACGAGAGGGATTAAATAATGGCAATGGTTGATGGCAGTAACATTGGAAGGGGAAGAGGCCGCTGTCACGGGCTGGTCGAGGCGCTTGAGGCGGGGCGGCGCGGGGCCTGGTAAGGCGGGCGTGGCGCGGAGATGCGAGACGGGGTAGGGCGGGCGTGGCGGGAGAGGCGAGGCGGGAGAGGCGGGGCGAGGCGAGGCGGGGCGGGGCGAGGCGAGGTGAGGCGCGGCGGGGCGAGGCGGGGCGAGGCGGGGCGAGGCGGGGCGAGGCGGGGCGAGGCGCGGCGAGGCGCGGCGAGGCGCGGCGAGGCGCGGCGAGGCGCGGCGAGGCGCGGTGGGGCGGGGCGGGGTGAGGCGAGGCGAGGCGGGGCGGGGCGAGGCGGGCGAGGCGAGGCGTGGCGAGGCGAGGCGAGGTTGGACAAATGGAACGGGACGAGGCGGGGAGAAGCGGAGCGAGGCGTGGCGGCGTGAATCGGGGCGGAGGCGGAGGTATGAAACGGTAAGGGGCGTCTTGAGGCAACGTGAAGTGGGACGGAGCGAGGCAGGGCGGGACGATGCGGTACTTGGCGACGAGAGGCGTGGCGTGGCGTGGCGCGGCGCCGAGTGTGAGAGGCGCTGGGCTGCACGCGCAGTGGTTGCTGCGCGCGGCCACCCGCCTCTGCAGCGAACGCACGCGCGAAGCGCTTCGAGGGCGTCTGGAGGGAAACGGCGCCGATGCGAGATGTGTGAGGCGGGCCAATTGAGTGGCAATTACGGAGGAGGCTAAGGTACGCACTGAGAGAATGAGCGAAATAGTGTATACGTTGGGAAGGATGATTGAAGAAGAAACGAAAAGGATGGAAAAGGACGGATTGTAGATTAAAAAAGGTAAGGTGGAAAGATGTAAAGATATTTAATGAAGAGTAGAGGGGTTGGCAGGATTGTTAGGTGGGGTGACACCGTCAAAGGTGGCAAGAACGAGCGATGTATTGAGAGAACGGAGAGAAAAAGATGGAAAAAAGCAAGTACAGATGAGAATGAGATACTAAGTGAAATATAATAGAGTGAAGCTGGCGAAAAAACTGGAACATGCAGGGACGGGAAACAACAAAAGTGGAATGAAGGGTAAGGTGAGAGTGCAGAGGTGGCAACGAGTTCCAACAGAGTGCGTAAAGGGTGAGGCGGGTTTGCGAGAATTTGGGGGAAAGGGAGGGCAAAAACAGGAAGTGTGGGAAGAGGCGGGGAGTTCTCGAGCACGGCGCCGTGGAGTGCGTAGCTGTGAGAGCGCTCGCACATTGTGGTTTGCGCCAGGTACACGGAATGACTTTCACACTGTACAATGCCCCTGTTCTTCCTCCACTCGTCGTCGAGTGACTGAGGGTTTTTCCGGTACACTGCTGCTCTGAAAGCGACCGAAAATGGAGTTTTCACCTACGTTTCATGCTCCTGTTAATCTTTTGTGCTCGAATGCCGAGAGTAAAGCACTTCTGGAAACCTAACAGCGTAGCGTTGTTATGATTCAAGTATCCAACGTTGTAGAAATTTGCTGATTATGCGTCCAGGAGATTTTAATCTCTTAGTTATATAGCACATTTCTATTACGGGGAGAGGCTCATTAATTTGGTAGAGAACTATATTTCCTAGTACAATGTTTTCTTTTTATTGAAAGTAAAAACTCTTAGTGGTATAAGAATTTCATGAAAATAGAAATTATGAAGAATTATATGTTTACTATAACTGCAAATATTTACTACGAATTTTCAAAAAATAATTCTTTGTAAAATAATTTTTAATGCAACAGATATTTTAATTTGCTTTTTATTCTAATTCACAATATTTCAATCTTTATATTTTGTTAGCTTGTAGATCTAATTTTTTAAATAAATTGTCTTGACGTAATAGAATCCAATTGCAAGAAAATTTAAAGAAGTACAAACGTTCTTGCAAACCTACACCGTCAATTACTCTCGGGTTACACGAAATTTAATATGTGAACACAAACCGGTCATATATTTCTTAATTAAGTTAATATCAATTTTACATTTTTAATATTATTTGTTATATTTTGTGTACTTTTTGGTAATATATTTAGGACTTACTTTAAATATTATGCATTTATTTAATTACTAGTTTATTTATTGTGAACACGTAATGAGTATTCAAAATGACGTAACGTACCTATGTTTTTCATTTATTAACAAATAATATTTTCAGTCAGCCACCAGTAAAAGCGTTTATTTCGGGGCGTGCTTAGCGTGCTGAAAGTCTCTCTGCCCACAGCGCTCCGTGCACGCCTTCGGAGCGAGCGACGCGCCCTTTGGCGTTACTGAAGGGTTGCGCTTGCGAGGGGGAGTCCTGACTGCGCAGAGCCAGGGACGAACGCATGTATTCACTGCGTTGCGGACGGGCGCGCCGGAGAGCGGATTTTGCTTGTTAGCGCGATTTGCCCAGTGCAATCCGCGCTCCCCTTGACCCGTGCGTGGTTAGCGCTGCAGGGATGATCGCAAACCTTGCGGAGACGACTGCCCGCAAGCTGTTGCTTGAACACAAGAGCACGCTATTTTGGTATAAGGAGCTGATGGCTGCGTACAAAAGCGGAGAGTTACGAAAACGGACCCTGGAGGTTGTTTTGTTTTATAAAATGTTTAGTTTGAATAAAAATAATATTATGATACGTTTATTGGTGGGTACGTCAGTACTAGCTTAGAAATGAGGAATAAAGACACCTTACGGCGTTTTACAATTGGGAATAACCTGTATTTGAATTACACTAGTCTACAAAGTGGTGCACAGATCTAGAAGCATAAATATGAGCATCAGCAATTTAACCCAAGAATAATGTTAATAAAATTTAATATTAATATTTGTAGTAAACGTCTTAAAACTAAAGATCCTAATCGTAGTATGTAGAAAACAGAAAGAGAATATTTGTATTTGACTTTGTCTTTGCTCAGAGGAAGACAAGTGGGAGATGGGTGGAGGGGGATATTATTAGCGGTGTGAGAGATATTTTAAAAAGATGTGTTAAGATTCGTTTAAGAGCGTTCCGTAAAATGTCGGTTAAGGAAAATATTGGTCATTAATCAGTTTTTATTGAAAAAAGGATTAAAATATGTAAAAATGAAAATATTAGGATAATAGTTTTCGTCTCTCTAAAGTTGACAATATTTTCATTTTTAGTTATGTTGACAGTCATTGCCGAAAACAATATCACGGTTTTACCTGACAATGGTGTGGTTCATCCTAATTGATACAACCACAAATAAATGTGAAGATAATATTCGGTATAATACGTCAATAAATTCTCCTGTTTTTTTCGGTTTTCCTGCTGTAAGTGCAGGAAGAAATATAAATGTTTCTAATTTATGTGTCAATATTAAAATTTGGTGATTATAACATTGAATAATTAACACCAATAAAATTAGTACAAATTGTTTCATGTTTTATAATATATTTTTATTTTTATTAACAGGGGATGACGCAGATTTAACGTAATTAATCAAGAGGGTTAAAGCTCGTGTTACGAGTGTGTCACAGGAGGAATATGTGGAAATACTCCGAATTTGCGCTGCGTAATTTATAGGCGTTCTCATTTTACTTTCTTGCAGTTGTTTTTGTTTTTCGCTGTTTCATCCTAAAACGTTAGGCGAATATACGAAGTACGGAACAAAAAGAACGAAATTAATTAGTACGCGAATCTGTAACAGAACAGTTTTTAACAATTTTCATTTGAGAAACATTATCGACTGTTCCTAGTTTACTGGTCTGGTAGGAACCGTCCTTCCTATTTACAGTGCAAGCACGTACATGGCATGTTGAGTAAAAGCAACTGCTAAGTTTCACGCGCACTTCTGTATTTGAGAAGGGATTTACGATAGTCGCCAAATAAATTAGTCTGTCCCAGCCATTTTAGAAGTTTATGGTCGTAATGAGAAACGCGCAGGAATCCTTCTCGCCATACCGGGGTGTGAGTACGTTGGCGCACTCATCTACTATGTAATCGTAAAACATGCGAGAGACTTTGTCGAGGCGCGGATGCAACCTGGAGCACAGGTTTGAACAGCGGGCTTGCATGCAAATTCTCTCGCAGGCGCTGAGACATAATGTCCCTTATATTTCAAGTGAGCGTGCCACTAATATTAATTACGTGTGTGTTTTAACGGCAAATATACTCGTACGTGTTTTGGGTAGTAATCACATGATTTATTTAAATTCTTCGGTAAGTTAGTTGGCAAGTTATTACGTTGTCCCTTTAAATGAATAGGTATGACTCGACTAGTATTCTCATGTGAACCATCAACTTACATATAAATCTCCTTGTGTCTCATTAAGGATCAGGTAAATGGCTTAGGAACGTTTATTAGGTACGTAATTATGCATAGTGGAGGACATGTGATGACAGTGGGAGAAGGAAATCTAATAATGTAGATAAATAATCAGTGGTATGTTCATATATTTAAAATAAATGTTTACTCATAATTTTCTTAGAAAAATTAAATAAATATGGCCTTGTTAATAAGCATGAGTTAATAAAGAATGCTCTGAAAACTTTCACGTTTCTTGCTCCTTTTCTTGAACACAAAAGACATTTGAATCGGAGCAAACAAAAAGGTTCGTTGTCACATTTTTTAGGGTTTTGAGTTAATGGCGGGAAACTATTCTTTATACATAAATACTTCATTTCATGCATGAATATTCGTTGTCTGGGCCTCTGTAATGTCTGTAAGGAGACCTTCTACTCTTAGTGGCAAGCAAGGACGTTCGATGCATGGGACTTTGAACCTTTTTGTTTGCTCGGTTGGTGGAGTTATCGCAGATAACAACGTTCTGACGATTATTTATCTTTTAAGATTATTTTTCTTTTTTCCTCCCTGCTTTTATTTCATTGTTGCGTCCACTTAATTGTTGTGTAATTTTTATTGTCTCCTTTCATTGGAAAGCAGGTTGAGTTAAAGTGTGTATTTTTGAAATTTCAGTTCGGAATCAAGTTGAAAGGTATCTATTTTTGTGGTTCAACAATAATAATAGATAATAACTTCAACAATAATAGTTTGGAAGAATAACAGGCTTCAGGTCGTAAGAGAAAAATGAATATGAGTGGAAAAAGTATAAAATCAAGACGGCTAGAATTAAGAGAGCAGAATATGTAAACTAGAAAGGGCAGTTGGTTTCTGCGCTAGTTGTGGGTTCAGACTGTGGTTGTAAGAAAAAGTATTATGAACTTCAAAGAGCTGTGTAGTGAAGAGAAAGAGAACTTTTATTTGTAAATTATAATTAATTCTCATAAAATAGAAAAGTTGGCAACATTTTTAAGAATAATTATTTTTTCTTTTCCATTTGATTACTTCTTTAAAATTTGCGTACTTCAATATTGAAATCCCAATGGCGTAGTAAAAGGCTCGAAGTCCGCAACACTTTTTACACGAAAAATGTATTCATAAACACTAAACCAAAAATACCATCAGGATTACTTTAAGAAAGTAAGAATAAACTTCATATTAGTTTGATGTGAATAAAACATAATACATTTTGAAGTAAGTTTGATTCATTTCCCCAAAAGTTGACGCCCCTGGACCTCGAACGTTTTTATTTTCTTTGATTCATTTATTACCTGTTAATATTTGTAGTAATCAACATTTAGCAGAATTTGCATTTTCTTAACAGAAATAATATTGTTCAAACAAAAATGGTTGATACGTATTACATTTATAATGCTATTTGTGGTCGCCATATTTTTTTAATCATCACGCAGAGATATTTTTGACAATTACATGTTTGAAGTTTTTGTTAATTAACCCCTCATTTGTAAATCCGATGATCTCTAATTTTGTATCCTGTTATCACGTTTTAATTTAATTTTATGTTTTTCATTGTCGCTGGATATAATAAAGAGCAAATACTTTTATATTTCGTCGATTTGTCAAACAATAATTCGCTAGAGCATTAACTGATTTGGACTAAAAACTTCCACGTAAACAAAAATCTAATTATTTCTGCGATGTCATGAGAATGCTCATTAGGCAAGCGAGTGCATTCGTGCGTAAGTGCGGGCTCATTACGGGGTCGAAAAATTATCACTCTCAAATTAGCGAATATATCCACCGCTAAAATTGACTAGTTGCACCGTACGATTATTCGTCTCCGACAACTAAGAAAGCAACGATAAAAATTTTATCATTGAGAATATATAAGCGATGAAAAGTTTAAATCTACAAAAAATTCGATTCATTTGATAATTTTTAACCAAAGAAGTTCTAGATATTTTGCATTGTGATGATGATTTGGCACATTGATTAAAGAAAAGTTTTATGTATTAACAGTTTACGTGTTTTAAAATCGAATTGTAATCAAAATGTATCTGTAGATAATGGTTAACTACGTTTATATTTTATTTATCTCTAGTGGAGATGTATGTAAAATAATTTTGAAAAGGTTTTATGTCAATGGGTACTTGAATATTGGAAAACATACGTACACAAAATATATGACGTAACGAAGATTCAACAAAGAAATTTAAGAAAATATTTCAACTGATTTGCTACATTATTTATTTTCTTTCTTATTGATTTATTTTGTGACGAATATGTCATTGTTGTTCACCTAGAAAGCTAAGAACTTGATGGTGAGAAACTTTTGAGAAATAATTCCAATCAATCATCATTTATCTGTCACCTTTATACAATTTTACATTGCTTTGCCGGCAAGTGACCCTTCCTCGCATTGTCTGCCAGAAACAGCCTGCTGTCTACCAACTAACCTTTTGTATTATTGGTGACAAAGTGCACTGTAGGTTGTTCTGAACTGGAGGTAACCTGCTTGTGTGTCAAGGTAAATACTCTTGAAACATAAGGAAGAGGGTAGAAAAGTCATAAATGGTGGTTGTAAGAGCCCCCAACAGATCACAAACCGTAATCAAACATTCATGCCTAAAATAGAATTCGGACCCGTGTTCCTTCGAGCTAAGAAGGCTGCGATGCTAGCGTCTCAACGATTTCCGCCACCAAGGCACATTGGGATGTTTCTGTTATCTCTGTAATGTACAAAATAAATATTGTGGATTGTTAAACAAGTAATATTATCCTCAATAAACAGTACACGCAATACGCTCCTGGCGACACAAGAAAAAACTCATTTCCGTGGCAGCAGTGAAATATCGATAGACCCCAACGCAAAACTGTCGCGCCGAAAAGCGAGGTTCCGGAGCGCGAGTAAAATTTACAGTACAAGAAGAGAAAGGGCGAGTACTAAGTGCAAAGTCCTCCCGAAAAAATTAAACGAGCGGCCACCAGCGGCAGCTCACGGGCTGCGGGGATAAACCAGAAAAAAGTACGCGGGCGGTGTGGCAGGACGCAACGTCCACCTCGACGCCAACGAGGACTTGCGGAATGAGTGGAATGGGCGGTAACTTTTCAGATGGCCGCTCCTCAGACAGGCGCCCTTTGCCGCGCACGGCCTGCTCCCTCGCGGCGCGGAACCTCTCTCCTTTGTTGCCGTTTTTATTGCTTGCGTTTCGCTAGGAGTTTCCCCGACGACGTCGCCTTCCCTTTAAGTTACCTTCAACGCAGGAGCGTTTTAATACTTTACTCTTCTTACACTATATTAAGTCTCATCATCTCGTAGTTGATCTGTTATTGTTTAATATTTCCTTTTGGTTTCTTTCATTTGTTCTATTTTAATATGACACTTCATTGTTTGCTTTTAGTTAGTTTTTTTTATTTTATTCGACTTCTCTACAAAATGTATTTTGTTCTTCTGTGTTTTTGCAATAAACAATACAAAATTAACGATCAAAAATGTGAGGCGATTATCGCTAATTTTTCTCATTTTTCATATTTCTCCTTTCTGTTGATGCAGTGTGGTACCTTCTTGTGTATTTCGAACACTGCATGTGCGTGATGGAAAATGCGATCTTGATCCTTCAATCAGGAAAGATTTCGCCATCGCTTCCGCGGATCTCTCTAAAACCGTCTATTTCCTGCATATCCCTTGCTTTTTTGAGGCTGCACGATCGCTGTGCCACGTGCTTCGCCGCCTCAGGCACGGCGCTGTCTGCGTGTGGGCCCAGGGGCGTCCGTGCCTCTCCGCTGCGCGTGGTCACGCCCTTAATCGTATTCCGCGCGACACGGGGCGCATATACACAGGGTGCCGTCCCCCCAGCACGTCACGTTTTCCTCTCGCCCCATGCCTCCACTGCCCCTTCATCACCGCCCTCGCCGCCGCTCTCGCTCCAGCTCTGCTCTTGCCCCTTGCCCACATTGATTGATTGACTGACTGTTGTTTTTAGGGGCGTCGACTCCGGAGGTCGTTAGTCCGGTAAGTGTCGTATGTGTTTTTATCGTGAGAGGTGGCGATGATCTTCCCCGGTAGATGGCTAGATCCGGTACCGACCTACACGTCTGCCAGAAGGAGGGCCTCATAACTAGGTACCTCCCCCAGAGAGGAAACGCCCCAGCCGGGAAAAGCTCTAAGCTCGTTACTGGTCTCCCGACATGTGTGGTAGGGTAGTACATGTGTGAAAGTAAGAGGTGAGGATAGAACAAGGAAGAAGAAGGGAAGATCACGCGCGGTCCATGGCCCATTTGTTATGGTACTGTTTCGGAATTCACCTGATGTTGATCAGATAAATCACAGAAAACTACCGATTAGAGCAGCCAGTGGCCAGAAACCTCCTCCAGATAGCGTTGACCTCTTGTCGACCTTCTTGTCTTGTCTTGATTCAACCTCTTGTCGAAAATCCTCGCAGAGTCGGGACTCGAACCACAGGACCTACCGGTCGGAGGCAGTGCTGTAACATCAATTGAAGCCCTGATCCGCGTAAGTCGGTCCCCTGCTCAGCCTCCACCACTTTCCCAACCCCAATCTTGCCCCGTCGTGATCCCTATCCCGCGCACACATCTATAGAATCTCCCCTAGTGAAACGTTCCGGCTTTGACCGTTCCCTTCCTTACCCTTCTCCCTGCTCCTTAACTCCTGCCTGCCTCTCTCCTGACTCACGTCTTTGCTCACTCCACGTCCGTTGCCTCACTTCTCTTCGCCCATTTCGGATTCCGTCCAAACCACCGGCGCAGTCCGCCCCGGAATAGACTATTTTATCCTTATAAATACCTTTTCTCTCGCGATCCATATTTGAAAAGGCTTCGTGTCGCGAATTCGCAACGAGAACCGAGAAAGATTTTTTTTCCAGGATAAAAATATTACCTTTATAATCCATTACACAGGCTCGCGGATGATGAAAGTTAATAACACTCTTTCTTACTTTCTGCAGGTTGGTTCGCTCTCTTTTCCAGCAGATACATAAAATTGCACTCGACCCCGACCGTTTGAGATGTGTATGGAATGTTTAGCTTTAAAAGCCGGCGCGGCCGGGGAAAGGCCGCTTCTGAAGCTTACGTGGGACTTAAGACGCGCTATCAAAGCCACTTTACTCTTCGACTCTCCCGAGAGAGGTATTAGGTTTTATGATGGATGGGTTTAATGCCGACCGCAGAAGAGGTAGGAGGAGGAGGAAGAAAAAGAGGAGGCGACGGCAGCGGCGCGGCGTCGCCGGCGGCGGAGAAAGTGGGTGGGTGGGGAGGCGGTGGCGAGAAGTACTCTGCGGCGTGGAGGGGGCGCTTCCTGGCTGTGATAGTGGGAAGTAGTGCGTTGAAGAAGGATTTCGCTCGGGGCGACCGCAGTTGAGAGGGATTTTCTCACATTGCTGGAGCTTCTTTTCCACTGCGATAAGGAAATATTACGTTTTTACAGCGATAAGAGAGGGGCTCAAATTACATTAATCTCGAGCTAAGGGCTTTGAAGGACTACGTTTATGAGATCCCATTAGGTTTCCTTTATTTATTTTGTGTGTAGATTCCATAAAATAAGATACATAAAATCTACTTTAATTAGTGTAATATTTATAGACATTTTCGTAAATGTTGTTCCATTTTGTAAATTGACTTATCTACATTTTAATTAGAAAGTAGTTTAAAGGGAGTTCAACTTACAATTTTCCCAAAAATTTATTACAGACATGTTTCTTTAAGAATGTTGTACGATTTTATGTTAATAAAATACCCAAAGCTCTTCCTTGCGTGTCTAATTTGTGGTATTTTCGAAAATATAGGATCTAAAAATTGAGGATCAAAGAATTCCTTATCCTATAATTAAGTCCTGTATATAGGCTTTAATTAAGCTATTAAATTGAATAGCATTGTTTATTACATAGAAAGATGAATGAAGAATTTTATTCTTGAGGCGTTGTAGCACAAATTATTGTAATGTATTCTTTTCAAGTTTTTTTGGTTATGAAATATCAACTAAAAGGCTATCGGTCATTATGTATTTTTCTATCATTTACTGTGAGGTTAATTAATTTATTATTTTGATTACCAATAAAAATCATTACTGATTGTATTATTATTAATTTTTAAAAAGGAAATTTTTTAACATTATTTTTTAATAAAAGGTTATTTATCTCGTAAGACATTTCATACCATGGCCTATTATGGGATCTCGTATACTCTTCCGATAGTGATACGTGTTCGCAGAATATCATCATGAATCGTCTTTCATTATGCACGGAGGAAAGAAGAAACTAATTAATATATATTATTTATAATTTTAATTACCGAAACTGTTTGTATTATTTATATACATTCAACAGTCACCAATATTTTTACCAGTTATTGAACAACATTTAATTGTTTAATTTTCGAGGGTAATTCTTTCTTTAAGAGGATGAAAATTCCGATTTCAATCTTACGCTGCAAAGCAGAGTTAAGCGTTATGAAAAAAAGCCCTTGTTATATGAAGTGAAGATGAAGTATTCATATTTTTTAACCGGAGCGTGTAACCTCATTTCTCAAATTAGCGCAAATGCGAGCTGCGTGCCGCCGTTAAATGCGCCGCAAGGGGGAAGGTGGGAAAAGTACCGCGCGGCCTCCACGTGCTGTTGGCACGCGCGCCGCTCCGTCCCCGCCGCGCCGTCCCCCCCCCGCCCCGCCCCCCGAAGGGCTAATGCGATTTGTCACGGGGCGTTCGCGCCCGCCCGCCCGCGGAGGGAGGGCAGGTCGCCGGGCGAGGCGTCGCGAGGCGTCGCGAGGCGTCGCGAGGCGCCGCGTCGTCTGCCGGGAGATCTTTTCGCGGTGGGACTCGAGGGCCGAGGCCGAGCCAGGGGGCGGGGCGCGAGCTTCGCCCGCCGTTTGTCAATATTTTGCCTGGCCCCGGGGCGTGCGTCTCGCCAGTGAGCCCTCGCCGCCGCTGCGCTGCCTACCTACAGCCTCCTTCCACCCTGACGGCACACCCTCCTCCCCCTCCAGCTCTACCGCCTTTTCCTTATCTCCACATATATTTCTTCCTCCATCTCCTCCTCCTACAGCACTACCTTCTTTTCGTTCTCCATCTCCACATATATCTCTTCTTCCTCCTCCTGCTGCAGTTCTACCTCCGTTTCCTTCTCCATCTCCTCCACATCTATATTTTCCTCCATCTCCTCCGCCTCCTTCAGCTTCCCTCCTACTCTCCCTCCTCCTCCTCCTGGCGTGTCTCACATTTCACCTCCTCTTCCACCTCACCCTACCTGCTTCTTCACCTCCAGTTCTTTCACGTGCACCTTCACCCCTCTCTCCCCGTTCCTGTCCTCTTAATCTTGTCCTACATATACGATTCCCTTTACGACTCGGACTCCTCCTAAGCTGCTCTCTCCTGCTTCGGCCTGATTGTCGTCACTGCCGTCTTTTTCACCTTCTGTTTTTCTTTATATTTTTTCTCTCCCTCTGCTTGCCATGTTTCCGCCTCCTTCTCATTCAACTCATCTGACGTGTCCGCCAGTTTCTCTACCTCCATCGCTATCTCCAGCTCCCTCTCTGCTTCCACCCTTTCCGCCGTGCTTTACGAATTCGTTTCCTCCTGCTCCTCACATTTCTATGCCTTTTCCCCAGGATCTGCTTCTACCTCTGTCTTTGGCGCTTTCTTCTCGTCCTCCTTCTCTTCCTCCTCTATCTCTTCCCGCTTTCCCTCCGCCACCTCTGTTGCCTTCTTATCCTTCTCCTCTTCCACCCCCATATCTTCCGGCCTTGCCTCCACTGCCCTGGACGCCCTCGGCGCGGAGCGGTGTTTGCCCGCGACGGCCACCCGCAGCCCTCGTAATTGGGTTGCCTGCATCCTTAATCTCGCGTCTCGCTCCCGCAACTCTCCACGCGCCGGCGATACCACTGCAATGACCAGGCCGGTGAAGACGTGGACAAAGACGGAAACGAAGAAATCAGGAGGAGACAACGCATGTTGTAGGAACATTGTTGTAAAAGAGGAATGAGTTGGTAAAAGAGAACAAGAATCATGAAATGGAATATCCAATAAATTCGAAAATATGTGATTTTCATTAAAATTTGTTGATAAACAAAAAGTAAAATCTTTACAAATAATAAAATTAATAAGTTATGAAATGGAAATGATAATTATAAAAAAGCAGTTGCTGGAATACAATTTAATGAAAAAGACAGTGGTTGTACAAAACGGAAAAATCTCACTGAATATTATGGTAGAATAGGTGAAGGGTGGCCACTGGTGAACCTCATAAGTGTACCAGAAAGTGTAGCTAATGGAAAAAAGGAAAATGTAACGTTGGGGCGTGTTGATAAGGGACCGTAAAGAAAAACAGAAAATATTTGCGTAGGAGTAGTAAATGTGCTGAAATATCACGAGAGGGTTCCGAGCGTGACCGAAGGCGGGACGGAGAGCGTACTTTGGTCAGGGTGAGGCGAGGGGGCGGGGGCGAGTGCGGCGTGCGGGTGGCGGAGTAAGGCTTGGATGTTTGCCCACGTGATGAGTCGCCCGACGATCGTCATTTCAGTGCCCTCTTGTAATTTTCGCGCGCGAGGGTCGGTCTGTGGACATGAGACTACTCCGCCTACTCTGGACGTTGCGGAGGGAGGTTTGCGTTTCTCCGCCGTGCTTAATACAGAACACAGCTTCTCTACCCCAGCGTAATTCCACAAAATTTTGGAAGTATTTTCGTGATGTAATGTGTTATGTTGATTCATCCACCTTACGTGAATGATTTGCAAGTTTTGAAGCCTTAATATATCATTCGGCGTGCGTTTTTAGCCTGCTGAAGGTTTTTGAAGTGTACTAGAAGGAGTGATATCAGTTTTTTTGTTATGTTTTTTTTTGTAATTTGGACAGTAAAAGACGACAGCAAAAGTCATGCACATAATTGGAATTTCAAAGCCGTTACTATTTTAGTGTTCGACAGGTGACAAATTATTAAAAGATTTCGGTGACAATTTGCAAGAGAATTTTCTTTTCAGAATGTAGAAAGACACATGAGAGTTAATTGAAATACAATATCTGTATCTTATGCTAATGTCTAACCCTGAGATTTATAAATATTTGTTCAACAATTTGTGGTATACAGCATCGCCTGTGACTTTTATCATCTTAAATACTTTAGATACTTTTGAACACTCATAGCACATAGACATTTTATAACACCAAATTCTATGTTTGATAATGTCGTATAATATAATTAAAACTATTTCATTATCTGAGAAATGTTAATTTTTTTGAGCGTATCAACGTACGTTAAATTATACTTATGTTATAATTTACTATTATTGTTATTTTCATTATTCCTACTTCGCGACTAAAGGTTTTATAAGTCGGTTGATTATAAAGTCTACTTCAAGTTGTAATTAGCGTTCTAAGGAACAGATCTAGGGACTCTTTGCCTCTACAATGCTTTGCGTAAAATCTGGGCTGTTTACAAAAGAGCAATGTTGTAGTTATTATTATTATCATTATTGTTATTCGTATTATTGTTATTATCATCATAAAATTGTACCTCCAACGGAACTTGTATTACACGAATGGTCTGAATGTTAATAATTCACGAAATTTTTGTCAGTGAATTACGGTTTGTTGGCAGCCATAGAGGGAGAGACTCGTCAAATGTCAAATCCTATTTTCCACCCCTTTCGCCGACAGGGATTTTGCTGAATTCGGATGGCATGCTGTCAAAAAAAAGCATGCGTGGGTCTATGCATATGCACAATGTTCACAATCAAACGTTTTAGATGACTATTGACAAAATGTACTATTGTATAATGAATGCATTTCATTTTTGTTCTGAGTTAATGTGACAATGTGTGGATGATCAGTTGTGAAATTGTGTAGAGACGCACATTTACATTTTAATGAAGGAAGAAGTGTTAAGAGAGACACGTTGCTTTCTGATAGATCATTTAATGATTTACACTTAAATGCCCTATTAGAACCATTTGTATTATCATATTCAATAAGGAACATTTATTTTCCCCATTTGATTTCACATCTTTTTAAATTTTTTTAAACTCTACTTTATTACTATTTTGGCACGGTATTTTTGCAATCGCTAACATCTAATTTCAAGTCTGTAACCCTCTTACTGTTCTCCACTTCCACTTCATTTCTTGCCACTTCACTTCGCAGGGACTAGATGCCATCGCTGCCTCACGTCCTATGCTTCCGCTACCGTCCATCAGCACCTTTCACGCCCTGCGCTCTCTCCTCCGGGAGCCCCTCACCGCCGCTGCCACCCCCACCGCCCCGCCGCCCCCGCCGCCCCCGCCGCCCCGCCGCCCCCGCCGCCCCCGCCGCCCCCGCCGCCCCCGCCGCCCCCGCCGCCCCGCCGCCCCCGCCGCCCCCGCCGCCCCCGCCGCCCCCCGCCGCCCCCGCCGCCCCCGCCGCCCCCGCCGCCCCCGCCATCGGTTCTGCCGCCGCCGCCGATTTTGCGGCTTCCCGCCATCAAATCACTCGCCGCCCCGCTCGCATCTCTCCATCTGGGGTTCCACCGCCTGCGCGAGGACATTTCCGCACCGCACCGCGCCGCGCCGCGCCGCGCGGGCATCCACTCGGCAGCACGAGGCGCATCGCCTCCCGCACTCTTTCCGCGCGCCACTTCACCCCGCCCCCGCCCCCGCGCCGCTACGCCCGAAGAGGTAGCGGGAGCAGCAGCGTAATCTCCTGATAAGAGCCAACTCTTGTCAAAACCGTTGGCGAAGCGCGGGCGGCGATGGGAGGGCGACACGCGTGGGGGTGACTACGCAACGCTGAGGCCGAAGGCGCTGTAGCGAGAGGAGAAGCGAGGAAAGGGAGCGAGAGGACGCGAACGGGCCGGGTGGGACTAGGTATGGCGGGATGCCGCGGGGAGTGGTGGGGCGGGAAGTGAGTCTGGGCAAAGAAGGCCTTGCCGGGAAGGACGAGATGGGTGATGTGGACCAGGGTACGATGGGGCGGGAAGAAGTGGATCCGGATAGGATGGGGCGGGGTAAGGTGGAACGAGGTAGAATGGGGTGGTATGATGTGGAATGGAGTAGGATGGGGAGGGGTGAGGTGAAACTGGCAAGGATCGGTGTGATGAGGTGGAACGGGATAGGAAGGGGCGCGATGAGGTGGAACGGATAGGATGGATGGAGCAAGGTGGAAGTAAGAGAAGAGGGATGCGCTGAATGAGGCGAAAAGAAGTGGGACGAAGCGAGGAAAGGTGAGGCAAAGAGGGAAAAAACTGGGGAGTCGGAGCAAAGCGGGGAAGGAAGGGGCAACAAGTTAGCAGGCAGAACAGGCCGGAGCGTGGCGAGGCGAGGCGAGGCGAGGCGAGGCGAGGCGGAATGGGGTGAGCGGCAAAGGGTGTGGGGCGTGTTTTCGCAGTGGCTATCGTGACGGGAAGCTCTCGCGCACACGACAGCTGTAAGTTCCCAGACGGCCGCTGGCAGCCCCTTTGCCACCCCAGCTCCCTCCGCCCCTGCCGGCGCCTTCGCTCGGCCTGCATTGACAGGCGCCGCGGCGGCGGCGCGCGGCGTCACCGGCGCAAAAGTTTACGGGAGGAGAATAGGGAAATGCGAATCAGCGAGAGGCAAGAAGTGGGAATGGCAAGGCATCGATCGCGAAGGAAAGCGGACCTCCCCGTGGGGAAAATTAAGAAAAGGAATGAAGCTTAGAAGCTAAAAATATAGTCTAATAGTTTCAATTTGCGTGGGACATGCAGTTTTGAAGAAGGCTGAATATTTGAAAAATGTTAAGTAAGGCATTGCTGCATATTAACTCACTAATAAATATGAGATACGTGGAAATTATTGAACAGAAATATAATGGAAAACTGGAGAAATATTGTAAACAATAAGGAAGATTTATTCTATGAATATTTATACTAAACTGGAGCACTTTTTACATTAAAATTATAATGTTGTTCCTTTATTTCGATTTGTTCTTTTCTGTAAGTTACTAATTTTAATAAAAATATTTGAAATGTTAATGTTCTGAATATACATATTCATACATATTTATTACAACTTTTCCTTCTTCTAGAGTTTCCACGTCATCCCTCAAAATACTAATACTATTGTTAGTGCCTCGTTCGTATTTGTTTTTTTTATATTATAATTACACATTCTTGTGATTGTAATTTCGTAAGTGTTATATTTAGCGTTTATCACGCACATAAGATTATTCTTTTGAAATATATACTCTGTTTATTCTTTTAGTTATGATGGTAGAATCATACTGTATTATTTATTGGGACATGATTTCTGCTTAAACAAATATTTGGTTACAAAATTATCAATTTGGTTTCATGTTTATTTGAGCAAATGTGCAGAATGTGAAGGGGAATAGATAATTTTGTTCATGTTGGTGAAATATCGGTACGCCTTTTGTCAATTATCAATTTCCATAACTTGACACGAATGTATCTGTTAGTATTAGAGGTTGCTTTCAAACTATATGCCGTGTGGTACGCAAATATTTCTAAAATACTAGAGTATATTATATCCTTAGAACTCAATTGATTTTCCACTCAAAGACATTCTCGTCCGGAGGCACTGTGCACGACGCTGATTGAAATCGCTAGGCTTCCCTTGTTTGTCAATCCATTCTTCAGTTTACTCACGCGCGGCTATAAAACACCTGAGCCGCCCCGGGGGCTCTTGCTTCCTTCTGATGCAGCGGTAGGAGCAGGAGGAGTAGCAGCGGCGGGGGCGGCGGCGGCGGCGCGTCTTCTGCCCTTCGAGAGAGGCTTCCCGTGTCGCTGCGCCGCCGCGCCCGCCCGCCAATTACGGCGGCCGCTGCCCCACCCCCGGCGCGCCTCCCGCCAACCGCCGCCCTCGCTCGCCCGCCGCTCCCCGCCCACCCGCAGCCTTCCACGCAGCGCCGCGCCGCGCCACCCGCTGACCGCTGACCACCTCGCGCCTCGTGTCAGGAGGCCGACTCGCGAGTAGCGCCTAATTCTGGCCAGTGGAGTTTTTCTTCGTATCCTCACATCTTCTGCGTTTTCCCCTGAATCTCCCTGCGTATTCTTCAGTCTCCTCATTCGAGTCTCCCCACGTCGCGACGGGATGACGTAGCAAGATGCGAGAAGGTGTGTCTAAACGAGGAGAGATGAAAAGAGACGTGGAAAACAAGGGGGAACGTGTGAAGGGAGATGCGGACCCATCTCTCTCTCATTACCTCACGTCTCCCCATATCTCCGCACTTTCCCCCTTGTCTTTCCACGTCTCCTTTCATCTCTCCTCGTTTAGACACATCTTCTCGCATCTTGCTACGTCATCCCGCTATGTTGCCCCTCGCTCCCCTATGTCTCCTGTCATCTCTTCTTCTCTAATCACATGTCCTCTTTACCTTTATCCACTTCTCTCCACAATTCCCCACGTCACTCGTACCTCCACGAAGCTCCTCGCACCTCGTCACGTCTCCTCGTATCTCCCTACGTCTTCCTTTAAAATACTCACTTCACTTCAGGTCTCTTCGTGTTTCCCAGCGTCTTCCTCCATCTTCACGTGTCTCTCCGTATTTACTCACATCTACCATAGTCTTCCCTCATCTTTACGTAAGTCTCAGTATATCAATACATCTACCCGCGTCCTTTCTTGTCTGTCTGCATTTGAGATTGCCACTTCTCAGTTTTCCTGTATCTCTCCGCCACACTCCACATGTCTCCTCATCTACCCTCTCTCCACCGCGCCCCCCCCCCCCGTCTCCTTACGACACCACCTACTTCTACTCCACGACTTCTACTTCACCTATTACTCCACGACTTTCCCTGGCCACTCTGCCACTCCAGGTATCGCACCGTCGTGCGTCTCCCTTCCCCGCCTCGAGGTTTCCTCCCCACCCCTCTTCCGTTTCCCCTCCTCGTCTTGAGCCTCCGTGCACTGCCCTCCCCCACACCACTCTGCAACTTTTAAGGGCCTTGTCGGACGCGTGTCCCCACGACGGCTCCAAGTTACAAGGCCGTACTCCCCTCCCCTCCCAACTGGTCGACTCTCTTCGCGGCCCCGCGCCGCGCCTTCCGACGCGAAAGGACCTGCGGGGAAAATGTAAATAATAGCGGCGCCTGGGGGAAAGTTGGCCTCTTGCTCGGGAGAAGTTCGGGAGAGGAACGGTGTCTTCCTGCGTCGTTGCCTGTTGCCGCGCACTTCTCTTAAGAGTCGCTTGTTAATAATGAGGCGCCTTGCATCACCTGCGAAGACATGAGATAATGAGTGGAGCGCGAGTGTATTGCCAAGTAACGTTCGCGTCTTCAAGTGGAGGTGAAAATTTTAACACACATTTTTAACACTCGTTTTGTTATCGTAAAATATTTATTTTGCATGTATGTGAGTTGTTAAATTATTCATAAACTCTGAAATAATGTAAAAAAGTTTAGGGACTTCATGCAAAAAAATTCAAAAGTGTGTAATTACGAAATGCACTAGCAGGAAAGTGTGTTTTAGGAAGGGAGTGTGAGGTATTTAATGCAAAACGAACTTCGTAACTTTCGTTACGATACGTCACAGAAACATTGGAAAACAATTTCCGTTGTTTTTGAACTACTTATTTTCTTGTGATTGTTAGAAACAGTTGTACAATTTTTGTGTTTATAACCGTATGAATAACATTTATGCTTGCTTGCCTGACTGGCTCTGTCGACCTTGCTCCGCACTGTTCCTTTGCTTTTCATCACATTCGTTGCTCCCGTCCGATTACACATAACCAAAGCTCTATGTGTTACTGCAAATAAAATCATATGCCGTGATTAAAACCCTAACAATCAAGAACTAGCTACACAGTCAGAAATACAATTAAATTTAAAGTAGATTAGTAAATTGTACATAAAACTTAATGTAACCTTGTACATTACAAAGAGCTTAATATATTTGTACATTAAATTTAAAGCGAATGTTAAAGTCAGTGTAGATTGAATGTATTCTCCCATTTCCCCTGCCATCATTCATCTCATGTTTTCACAATCACCAGTCCATCAAGGACATTTTTCAATCAAATTTAATATACGTTCATGGTAATTCTTTGAAGGTGCATTTCATGAAAGTAATTCGTAAATTTCTGACAATGTAGATATTACTCGTTTACCTATCAATGAGATTTTGTTTCATCGCTAAGCAAAGCAAGCGAATGTTTCTTGTGGAAGACAGCTTTCAAACGACCATCAGATCGCAGCCGGCCGCGATAGCGCGCCTTGCAAAGAAATATTAATCCGTGACAGGCGGCGATATGGGTGCGCTTCCCATCTAAGCCTCGCATCTCCTCTCGCGTCAGGCGATCGCTCGGCGAGCGAATCCGCGCCGTTTTTGCGCGCGCACGGAGCGCTCAGCGCGAGCCTCGCGTTCTCGTTGTCAGACGCAGCGGCGCTGCATCGCGCCGCGCGGGCGATTTGCACGCGATGCCGCGGAGCCTTGTGCCAGCGGGACACGTGGCAAGGGATCTAGCATGGAAGTACACCGACTGCATGCTGCGATCAACGTTTTTGTGGCTTTGGTGGTATAACCGTTACTCTATCGGGTTGTTGTGCTCGAATTTGTGGGTTCAAACCCGATGAAAGCTGTGGATTTTTAAGGGGGGGAAATCCTTCGGAGGGGAAGTAAAGCCGGCTGTCCTATGTAGTAGATTTACTGCATGCGAAATATCCTCAAGCCTAAAATAAGCCTCTGAGCTAAATTCAAATCACGTATTTCGTTGCCCGAGATAATACCTTCTTTCCTCGCTAGAGGTTGAAAGGAGTGTAGCGAAATTTGTGTGGTCAGACGGAAGAGCGGGCCTGATGGCCCGAGTCGCGCCACGTACAATCTAAAGTATCTAAAATAAAAGGTATCTCCACCAGCGGGGAACCGCCCTAGCCGGGACAAGCTGTAAGCTCCTGACCGGTCTCCTGGTAGGTGTGTAAGGAGTGAGGACAGGACAAGGAAGGGGAAGGAAAGATTGCGCGTGGTAAGTGGTCCGTTATCAGGGTACTGCTCTTGCATTTACCTAGTATTGACCGAAGACACAACCGAAAGCTACTGATCTAAGCATCTGGCCGCTATAATTCTCCTCCAGATCCCGCGGTTAAATTTTCCTCGGAAACAAAACATGAAATCACCTATCTTTAACATCTTCTTAACCCGCTGACTTAACGTACACAATTCCGAAGACTCTGTAATATTCACCTGTAATCGAGGTTTTTCTCTGGACTGATGCGAGAACATCTACATGCGCTACTTATAAATGCAACGGATTAGAGCAAAGTGATCTAAGATTTTTCTGAAATCTGCAATGTACGAAAGTTATGTCACACCCAATATTTTGGGGCAAAAGATTTCTAGATCTTACGGCATGGAAAGAGCTTTGAATTAAAATTCTCGCCTTCATTGCCTAACAACAGCATGTTAGACAAATTTGAGGAGTGTAAATGTGTTAATTTGATATATTAGCGTACTTTATGTCAGGACTTTGAATCTGGAAAATCTATATTTTTCAGGCAAGGATAATGTACTCATTTTATTCCTTGAAACAATAGTTTTGATACGTGAAACGAAATACAACGTACTTCTATTTCTGGATCACAATTTTCAGAAACAATTTGCTGTACTAAATAACGAACTTTATATTAGCATTTTGATGACGACTTAAAATTTAATTTGAATAAACTTAAATAAATAGCTGTAATTACCTAAATGAATGTAAATGGACTTGAATCATTAATACGAAGATTATCAATAACTAGCATGAAAGCTATAAACAGGTGATGCAGCGTAGAATATACATAAAAAATATGGAATTTGGAATGTTATTGTATCTAATGGAAAAGTGAGGAGTTACCAAATACGTTTGACGTGTAATAAGTCACAAATCTGAGACACAGAACATTATAAAGTAGGAAACTAAAAATTTGTAGAGTATGGACACATGTCTGTGAAGACAAATGGCAAATAATAAAACTGATAAATGAAAACGAATGAAAACGTTCTTATGAGAATTTTTAGAGTGTATTCTTTTAATGCAAAATAAAAGATAATCATCCTAGTTTAGACATAAATGTTATAAATAAATTTCTCTAATAACTGATTGGATATAATAGAAGAAAAATGATACATAGGAAGAAAGAGAAATGAAATATTGACACCCGTAATAAATCTGAGATATTACAAAGAGGTAAATGAAACGTAAAACCACAGTGCATGCATGCGCTCTGTTTTGGAACATATTTATTGAGAAGAAGAAGAAGAAGAAGAAGAAGAAGAAGAAGAAGAAAATGGGTTAATTCTTCATCGTAGTATGAATTAATACATCAGCATAATTACTCATTTTCACAGGCACAATTTTACATGCAGAATTGAAAGTACCGTTTTTGATATGGAATTGGGATTTTATTGATGAATTTCAAAATTACTAGGCGGATTTGACGAAACGCAAGATTGACTACCCCATGTACATGAATGTAACAATATAACGGAACTATTTCATCCAAATTACTCTGTGACGGGCATCCAAGGGAGCACTACAGTCTTCATGTGCGAAGAAGCTACAGCCTCTTGATGCCGTTGGCGATCGAAAGAATCCAGAGGTTCGTCGTTCGCTCACGAGGAGCGCCAGCAGCTGACAACGACAGCGACGGCGGTGGTTGCGGCGACTGTCATCTCAGGCCATCGCACTGCCGCCTATATATCAGGTCTGCGCTGTCTAAAGCCACGTGACCAACTGCAGACGGTGCGTTTGAGATAGATTCCGGCTGCGCACATCTTTAGAGTGTTGATTTGAATATTTCTATGCATTCTGAATGAAGAAGAAATACAATAGTGGATTGTTTGTGCGATATTGCTCTATTTTCTTGCTTCATGAACATTTCTGGAGCTTATCAAATTGCAAAAAGCATGCATTTTCATTGATAATACTTACTTAAGTTATGTAATTTCTAGGTTTTGTATACACTTGTGTTGTTTTTCGTGGAATATATGCCTACATATAACTGACATTATATTTAATACACACAATTTTTATAATAAAAATTCCGTGTATTTGTTCTTTTAAGCAATCAAAATATCGTTAAGATGTTCTGTGCCTCGATGCAATTATAATTATCAGTCCCCTTACGTGATCTAATTTAGGTATACTCGGGATGAAGAATGTCGAAAGCACTGCATAAAAAGAATTCACAGGGAACATTTCCAGTTTACTGAAAATGTTCGTGTGTGCATTACACATTTTCCAGTTGAAATGATAGTTCGGGAAGACAAATGGAAAGGCAAAGATAGAAAAATCCGTATCTCACATGTCAGCCTATATCTTTCCAGATGCTTTTCCAACTATTATTAGTGAAACCAAACATTAATTGAATGTTGAACCTCCTAAGAAAATGAAATCTATACAGAGTGTCTATTATTCACTATTTATAGAGATAGACAAAGGGATTTTAAGAGATCAACCTTACATGCTGTAAAAGTTACATGTACGTGTTTGAAACTATTGTTAAAAATTACTATGAAGATTTCATACAGTGCTCGAACAATCTTGCTCTTCTGCAACATGTATGTTCTCCTTATGTTAATATGGTAGTAAAAGATTTAAGTGAAATGGGCATTGCTCGTTACAATTACAATCATATTGGTAATTTTAATGGTGTATGTTCTACGATTTGTAAGATTATTGTGAACAGTTATTCTATAATGATAAGTAAAAAACAAAAGATTGGAAGTGGTAACAAAAAGAAAAGTAAGGAACTCTCTAGTTCTTGACAGAAGTATATTCTTCACTAAGGTAATCTATATGTTTGTTAACTTAATTTCAATATGTGATAATAAATCTTCTTACAAGAAAAATCACAAAAGTGTCTGACTCGTGAAATTTTTCTTGTTAATAGTAGTTTGTGCCTGATTCAACCATTATAGATAGAACATGGATATAGCTCTTTTATTCATTTATACGGAGTCATACAATTTAACATGCTATTTCTTGTTTTAATTCATTTTTTAAAGTGCGGTATCATCAGAAGTGTGGTAATATTATTTTCATTCAGGAAATATGTAATTGATTACACGATGAACTTATTGTAGTGGACGAGAATCCCAATGTCTTATCATTCAAGTCACACCGTCTCACAAGGTGGGATCCATTCCTACTTCTTCAGACTACGCCGATGAGCGCGTAGGTCTGATGTTCAGTAGGCTTTGGCCAGGGAGCCATGACAGCGTGAGCTTACCACGTTATTTCCGCACACGCGGACTTCTGGGCCGGGTCGCAGCGCTCTGCGTCTGGTTTTCCTAGCAGAGCCAAATCTTTAAAATGTGGTTTACTGGGGCGAATTTCCCAACGTGTCGAATAGAAATGATATATCGAAATTATGTTATGTTATTTATGTTATTTTATTAACTTTGGATCATTTCCGTCAGGACACACTAATGCAGAATGTTGTTTTTTCAATATAGTTGGTAGAAATGGAATTGTACATATGGAAACAACCGTAAATATACTTAAAATATAAATACTATTTACTAAATAGTAAGTTCTTTGTTATCAGTGGCAGATTACGAACAATAATTTGAAACATTTTTAGAAAAGTGTTTTAGCATTTTACGTAGTAATTCAAATACGTCAATATCCTCAAGAATATAGCTCTAAAGATGTTTTCTTCGAAATTCAAATTAATATCGCTTATTTATGTTCTGTAGTTGATTGAAAATATAGTATGTTTATTTAAAGCCTCATGTTCAAATTATATTTAAATAAAACATTAAATTTTCACTCATATTATTAGACACATTATTGACGAATTCAATCATTACATACCGAATATTTTATTTTTCAGGTGAGTAAAGCGAGAAATACGAACTGATGTAGCAGTAACCTTCGTAAGTACAAATTTGTTATTTCCCAAAATCTTTTTTTTAATTTATACAACTAAATTTCAGAAATTAACCGACAGATTTAATTATTATTTTTAAAATATGCCCAATAAAGCTTTTTGGATAACATCGTTTTCAAAATCTTTGCATTTGTGATTTGATCAATGAACATTAATCACAAAAGTCAATACTAACGGAGACATTCAAAAAAGTTTTTCAGTTTCTTGAACTCACAAAAAATCAACATGTTCTCCCAATCGGTTGATAAATAGTGTTCTATTTCTTGTAGCCTTTTGTTACCATCAAGTTGGCCATTTTTTTTATCCAACTGTGTCAACTACTTTTTCTTTCTCAAACTAGTATATCACTCGATGTCCCTTTTTCCCTCTCGCAAGTTCCCTTCACGTCATCCCAGTCCTTTCCACACCAGCGAACTTAAAATCACCGTTATTTGTTTCGCCTGACATTCCGGCATTGGGCGCTTAAACAAGTGACTTCTACCATTGTCCTCTTCGTCTTCAGCCTTTGAATGAAAAGTGTTCCTAAAGAAATTTGCAGTCACATTCAAAAGAGGCGACGTTCCCTATTCAACACTTTCAAATCTCAGCTTTGCTAGCTATTTTTTATTCCCTTGAGAGAAAATCACGAGACAATTATTCTAAAATGCTATTACTTGCAGGTTCTTCCCTGCAGAGAAATGGCAAATAAAAAAAGGGTAGGCAAATTGAACGCGCTTTCTTGGAATGCGAGGCGCTCTTTTTTTCGCTCGTTTTGGTAAGAAACAAAGTAATTAGAGTTCATTCCAGGGAGCAATAAAATGAGGGGAGCAGGGCACACTCCAAGGCAAAGCTGGCAGAGACCGCCGCGATTCCAGTTGATTTTCAACTCTCTTAAAGGAACATCGTTTCTCAATACTAATTACTTATCGTCAATTAAATAAAGACCTATTGCTTTAGGAAATTTATATTATATGCATAATGTATTTCAGAAATTATTTGAATTAATGTTGTATTTATTAATTTGCATCAAATTCATTTGGGTAAATAAATAAATAGATATATTCAGAAATTTTTGTGACGATGTTTTCAATTTTGGAACGCTGACATTATTCGAAACAAAAAAATGAGTCTTGTGTGGAGTAGATTCAGCTCAAGAGAGTGACAACATTTTATTATTGAACAAAGTGATATTCTGCAGTAAAATATTTTTAAGTAGATGGATTACATTTAAAAGGAACGTTCACCGTAATTGAGGTAAACCAATAAGACTGTGACCATAACTGTCACTGTTCCGTCACTAACTGTACCTGTAACTGTCACCGTAATTGAGGCAAACCAAACTATTTGTTGTACGAACGAACCTTCATAAAAATGTTCTGTTTGTAAGTAAATGAGTTTTGCTAAGTGAGTTCGTTCCAAATTCTCACATCAGAAAACAGTTGAGAACAAAATATTGATGACATTACTAATTTGGGCAAATTTACTTAAAAACTTCATAATAATATGACAGTATTTTCCTATTTTTCTAACTCTGTTAAAACTCATCGATCACAGTTATTTTTATTCAGTCAAATCATTTTCTACAAACACTACAACTAATGTACATCACCTTTAATATTATTAAATTATATAATTTATTAATTCTCGTATGAACTTATTGAATATTATCACTCTACAGAAAGTTTGTTGTTTCCAATTAAAACAATAAACGAGAATCCTCATTATCTTGTGAATTGTGAATGTGGCGCGAAATTAACGTAAAGCTTCCCCTGCAAGCTCCCTTTGTTTCATTTTTGCTCTCCTTCATTGTCTTTCCGCGGGACAATACGCCTCGGAAAGCAAAAAAAGAAAAAAAAACCTTATTTTTAAAAAACCTGAGTTTTATTTATGCACGAAGAGAATATCGCATCCCGTGCAGAGATATCATTTCTGACTGTCAAAGTCGCTTAGCCCGTGAGTGACGGCGCCCAAAGGGAGCACGTGGACCGGCGCGGCGCGGTGTCGCGCGCATCTTTAATTGAGGCGCTGAGTGGCAGCGCGGGTGGGCGTGGCGCTGTGAGCTCGCGAGCTTTTTGCGGCGGCCGCGGAGCGCGCTGCTGCCGCCGCCGCCGCTGGGCTACGCGGCGTCGCTGTCACGCGTTCGCCACCCCGCCACGCCCCCCGCCCTCTTCCCGCGCTCAGCTTCCCACCGTACCTCGCCCCGCCCGTCCCATCCCCGCCCCGCCTCGCTGCGCGTCCCGCTCAGCTCCGCCGCTAAAACGGTTCCGTTGCTGCGCCTGTCAAGGCGTCACTTCGCCCGCGGATGCCTAATTCAGGTGACATCGCATTGAACTTCCGCTGCCCTCGTCCCCGCCCCGCCCCGCGCTGTCCTGCTCCGCCCCGCATCCCCGCCGGCGGCAGTGCGTTGCTTCCTGCGCGTCAGGAAGCTGCCGTGTTCCTGCCAACGCCGGCACTCCGGCCCATCCGCCCGTCATGTCACGCGGGCTGCAGCGCTGAATCATCGGATGCCTCCGTTCTTCAATATTTACTCGCTTGCGTGCGTCCTTCACCTCCCCAACCGATCCCTCGGAATCCCATCATTCAATCTGCGTGGGACATTTGTGGAATATAATGAATTATGTGCTAATAATTGGCACAAACCTTTTGCGTCAGAATAGATAACTTAACAGTTCTATTAAATTGATCTGATTCGTAAACGGCATCGTTACATCTGATTGAAAACAAGTACGGACCGGACTCTGTATCTTTGAGAGTATTCTGAATTTTGATTATCCCAACAACAGTACACATTGTTACTCTTTCTTTCAAGGTTTAAATGACCAACGTAGGATACGAAAAGATATTTCGTAATGTTATTTGTGAAATGGATCTCATCTCTTCTTTACAGAATCACTCAGAATAAACGTAACAAACTTTCATGACATGTATGTCGAAAATAAAAATGTTCCTAATCATTGAAGTGAGAAATCTCGTATAAGGTAGTTGAAGACGTGATATTTGATCCTGATGAGCAGGAATCCATTCTGAACTGACACTGTCAAAGAGATTTCGTGTACCTATCAGGATATATTGATTACCAGGAAATATCAGACGTATATCTTCGTTTCAGGTTTATCACCATATGTTCTGCGAAAAAACATTCGTCCACATGCTCTAGACATTTATTCCGAGACACACTTATGTGATACAATAAATAAAATATGACACTTTTGAAACATAATATACGAATCAATGGATACAAAACCCACTTAGGTCCATTGTTACTGCTGTATAAATAGTTATCCCCCCTGAAATGCACCAAACAGATTTAAGACAAATCATTTAGAATTTTGTACTTTTTAACATTAAGGGAGAAGGAGCTCACTGGAACCCACAGTACACGTTACGCTGCAACACATGTGCATAATTAAAACAATATTCATGCTAGTATCTTAAAACTTTGTTTTAATGACCTTTGCAAGATGCCTGGTATTTTTGTCATACCCTATAAAATAAGATCTTCTTGAATGTTCTATTACAGTTATGGAATGTATCCTCACTCCGTAACACGAACTTCCAGAAACATTCAAAGTTGGGATTTACCATGAAGATATTTTTACTATTAAAACAATTGTTTCAAAAGGGCGGAATGTTTGCAATTACTATTTTAAAATGTCATAACATTTTATGAATGAAACTCGATTGCTGAAATCGTCCAAGAAACGACATGACTTTTTACTCCTTCCTTTTCTTTCGGTATCAACAGAATTCGCCGAAATGGTCGTTTGTAGAATTTGATGGTTGGAATATATTCTAATATTCAATATTTGACTTCCAAAGAAACAACTTATAGCAATATGGCAAGCGTTCTTTACCTTCCGTTAATCTGCCTTTACAATATCGTTCCATCATCTTGCACCCCCTTTACAAGTACGTCACATTCTCCGCCACGACCTGGCCTCCTTTGCGGCGTTTCCCTCAACTAAACCTCCCAGTCTCGTACCCTACGCATCCCCCCCCAACCCCTCGCGTTCCCCCTCCGACCGCCGCCACCGCTGCCTTCTCGGCTCGGGAAAGTTCTTTAGGTCGCCGTATTTTCTCAGGCGGTGGCGGCGGCGGTTCGTTCCTTTTTCTTCTTCGGCGTGTTCTCGCGGCGGGCGACCCGGCCTTCGCTCGTTCGCTCGTTTATCTATGTATTTACGCTTCCCCGCCTCCCGACCTCCTTCCTTTCCCTTCCTGATAGCTAGTGCTGAATAGGAATAACGCTGTAAAATAGAAGGAGGCGTTCTTATCCGAACTAGAACGCGGCCCAGACGTAGCGTGAAATTGCGTATCTCACGCGCTTACTCGCGTCCGCCTTGGTGGAAGGAAGGGCACTATAAATTTGGAAGAGGCGTGTACACGCAAGGATGTAGACGTTATTTCGTTCCTCGTTTTATTACGCCGAAGTCATTACAAATTCAAATTCCGCCGTTGGCCTTTATGATATGTCTCATATATATTGCGAGAGACGCTTCTGGTGCTTTATACGCCCCGTTGTCACATGGGTGGTCTCATTTTCGTAGAAATTCATAACGTAAAGTGCTTCGTAATGGGAATTTTTTTTTGACAGCTATTTTGTGCGTTTGTTTCTGAGTCGCGGTTTTGCTTCGTCACATTTCATGAATTTCATATACTTAGAGAATAAAGATGACATTGTTATAATTACGTCATGTTATTTATTTTTGTACGCTTATTTGACTTTAGTGTTTAGTTACAATTTACATTTTCATATTTTAACTGAACTATTGTTTCTTAGAAAAGAGTTATACATGAAAGTTTTTTGTTTATATTCAATACCTTTCTTGAGTATAGAAAGAAAATTTAAAATTTAGTCACTGTTTTGTATTGAGAAAGAGATTTCAAAGTTAGCAAGGTAACAAAAAATACCAATGTAATCGCACAAACTGAAAGTTATAACAGCATTCAGAAATTTAAAAAAAAATTAAGTACATTTGGTAGTAGAAACAGAATATTAGTATATCTCACAAATAAGTACGTAAATATAAAGTGGATGATGTAAGGACGTTAGTGTAAATTTAATTTCAAGGAATCTCAGAACAGTGTTAGACGTTGGTGAAAGCCAAATTCAGAGCTTTAAAAGAAAATGTGTTTAGTTTAACTAAACATGAAGGGAGCTGTTTATTAGTCTCAGACTGCATTTACATATCAGGAATGGGATATATGATCTTTAAGGAATCAGGAATGGGGTGTAAGTATGAACAAATAACAGTTACAGAAGTGTTAAGAAATTGTTTATCTTTTTATCAAGACAGTGATTAACATAGATTCACATTGTGAGAGGAAGTCTTTTGTAGTGTTGGAGACCGCCCTCCCCAACAACTTTTGAGCATTCGTGATACGAAATTAAAAACATAATTATACAAAACCACGTTTGCAATGAAGAAAAAACTCAAGATGGGGTGTTTGAAAAATAGAAAAAAATGAGATCCCAGTACACAAATGATATATTTTTACATTCGAAAGCATAAAATAAGTTACACAAAGTAAATAATTCAATGAAGTACAAACATCAAATAGTTCTTTACCTTTATTTAGGTTGACGAATGTAAGTTTGTAAAAGTTGCATGAAATCACGTTTAAAATATTTTAAATTGTAAGGGAAGCAATTTTCTTTCTTAGCAATTCTATACTATGAAATCGAGATACTAATAATACAAAATAAGAAACCTTATGAAATAAAATCCCATGATTACGATAATATCGTACATCATAAATATCGGATGAAGTACTCAAATCTACAAGAACTGCTTCATCTACTCAACACGTGAATCCACTTTGTCGTAAAACGTAAAAAAACATTCTCAACGTGCGTCAAATTGTTCTTCTCGCAAAAATAGAGATAAGCTCTCGCATTTGATAACCATCCAATCTCGAAACCAATAGAGGTTCCTGTAACACACTGCGGTGATCAGGTTGCACTTCCCCGTTCTCTTTGGCCCCGATAGCCCGGGGCTCCTGTTCTCTCGCGTAGCCTACCTCCTCCCCCAAGAACAACTCCGCGGCGAAGTTCTTTCGCCGGGAGCGCCGTCGGCTCTGCCGTGAGAGGCGGTCGGAAGGGAAAGGAGCAAGAGCGGGGGCGGCGGGGTCTATGACGCGGGTGGGGGCGGTGGTCCGGGCAAAGGCGTCGTGTCGTAATTACGTTTCGGGCCACCGCCGAGCTATCTGCCTCCACAGTAGGCGTTCGCGGAAACCCCGTGCTCTAGGACAGGGACGGGAATGAGAGTCGCTTCCGGAGGAGTGACAGGGAGGGGGGGGGCGGAGAGAGATGGAGGGGGGACCGCGCGGGGTAGGGGCAGGTAGGATCGGGGTGGCACAGAGTGGAGGTGGAGCAAGAAGAGCTTGGGTGTGGAGGGGGAGGCGCAGTGGACTGAAGGATGACAGAAAATGTCGTGGCGGCCGGGGGGGAGGGGGATTTCGAACTGCCAATTGCGGTTCTGGAGGCGAAAATGAGCTCGTGAGTACAAAAAGCTGGGTGAAGTGGCAGTTGCTAATGTCGCGTTTTGCTGCAGTCGCAGTCCTCAAGGGTTCCCATTCCTCGCCGGTGTAACGTACTTTGACGCCCTCATTCTGTCGGCGTCATCAGATCAGCGGCATTGTGGTTATTGCTGGTCATTTTCATTCCTGTTACTATTCTCATCCCCCTTCAATCTTAGCTGTTCTTGTTACTTGGGTGTTCCGCATCGTTTAATGTGATCGCAAAGATGTGTGCTTTAGACTATCGGGAGAGCAGAGCTCATTAGTTGAGCTTAATAGATATTGGCTGTCCAAAGAAGCCTGTAGCGAACCGCGCACTTACAGTCCGCGAACACACCTCTTGTCAATTGACGTTCTATTCAGTGTGGATTGGGTAATTACAGAAACGCCAAAATTTTACATTAGGTACATTTCGTTTTTCTCTTTTAACTGGAATATTTGCTCTCTTTAATTCATTTTATTTTACAAAACACTGCTTGTCAACACTTTCAATACTGAAGATATTGTAGATGTTGGTGATAAACGGACAGAATATTTTTTAAAAGTGCCCATTTTGCTCATTCTTGCTTCTAATCAACAGACTTTGGATGTATTGCTTAAATTATTGCATGTATATTCGTCTCCATTTGAGGAAAACATACATTAACACATTTTGTAGTTAATTATACACCCGACTTAACCATAACCAAAGTGATGTGTTATCCCAGTTTTTGAAAGCGTAACTGTTGCTTCAATTCAAGCTGCTCATTTTTTCATGAAAGGTTTGTGATTTAATTACTTCTGTTTCAACTAGATGTTATTTAAGTTTCTCATGTTTCGGTTCCGTTTCTATTTTTTAAATTCTATTTGCCAAATAGCCGTATTGAAATTACTTTCCATTCTTTTTGTTTGGATTTTAGATACTTTACAGTTGAAACTATGTTGTCTACCGTTTTGCTATTGGTACTATCGTCATACTCGTGCTTTCCGTTCCATGTATGCATGCTGATTACAAAGGAGATGAAAAGGAGGTTCCGCTACAGTTTTCACCTCACTTTCGAATCGTATTATCAGTTTGTTTTCAATTTTCATAGAATTTATTTAATTGCTATTGGTCGATGTGCTTCATTTATTGCGCAAGTTCTTTTTTTTGCATTATTTTCTAATTACTTAGCAAGAATTCTCTGAGTCTTTCGTGCGATGTGCCACTCCTTCAGCACTTTCATGTACACTGTACTGCCATGTTACTGTAGTGTCGAAACGGAAGGTCTTTGGGTTCGACACCAGCTCCAAAGCTAGGTCAAGTTAAGCCACTCTCTGGAGAAGAATTCTAGTGGCCAGCTGCTCGGATCTGATTGCTCGTTTTTCTGGGTTTCTGCGATCAACACCAGGCGAATACCGGAGCAGTACTCTAACAAACGGGCCGGCCACGAACCGTGTGCCATCGTTCTTACTCTTCTCTACCCTATCCTCATCCCTCACTTACACTCTGACACTTTCACACGTTACACTTCCCCACATGTTGGGATGCCAGCTGGGAGCTTGTCTCGTCGGGTCCATGGAGGATAATTGGATGGACAAAATCCTAACAAACCAACAGAACCAACAAAACCCAAACGAAAAAGTCGGTGCCTCGTCGTCTAGTAGGGGGAGGGAAACATCGTCACTTCCCATGATAAAACATGTACTACTCTTACGGGACCAATTACCATAGCAATGGACGCGTCCGGAAACCGAAATAATCCATCATTCGTTCTGCACCGCATCTCTGTCCTCTTACCTCCTGCCCACGCTCGTCCCCCGTCCTCCCACCTCCTCCGACCTCATTACCTTACGGCCGCCGCATCCCATCGCTATGGCCTCGCGGAAGGAGCCGCGTCACCCCACTAAGAGCTGCGCCGCCGCCGCCGCGAGCCTTAATGAAGCTTCTGCCGAGGACGACGAACAAAGGAAGTGAAATTACAGACGCCCGGGACGCGTCGTCTCGCGCCACCGTCGCCGCCGCCGCCGCCGCCGCCGCCGCCGCTGCAGCCGACATCCTACTTGTGATTCGTCAAGAAGCTTCCGGCATTTGGCTCGTCGGCGCCGTTGCCACCCCGGCCACCCCGTCCAAGGCGTTCTCTGGCGAAAACCAATAAAAGCACGCCTTTTCTGCTCGGTTCGACTTTGAAACTTGGCTCGGTTCGGTAGTAATGAGAAGTGGTTATATGGAAGGGAAGGGAGGGGTGGGGCGGGACCGGAGAGGTGATGATGGTGGTCTTCAATCGGCCTGTCGCCCCAAGCAGACAGGTGTAAGGCTGCTCTGTTTGACGGGTCGGTATTAAACGTGTTCATGTTTAAGGGTTTCATTGCACTGCTCGAGAGAGATGTCAGAGTTGTGAAGAAATACGCCTTAGGAGCAGAGAGGCTTTTGATTTGCAGAATTCAATGTTTCTAAGACACGAGGAAATAATAAAAGTGCTTTTTTATTCCTTCTGAATTAGTACGATTTATTAGAGCTAACTTCTTCATTGGAAAGTACACGAATAATGAATTTCCAACATTTATTTACATTCGGATTGTAGATAAATTGTTGAGTTCAGGTGCATAATTTCAAAAAAATGGAAGGGATACATTTTATTTTATGTTAGATTGAATGAAATCCAAACCTCGTCGTTTAAAAATAAAGGCTGTGAATAAGTTAAGCTATTGAGTATGCAGTTATTATGTTTAATTTAAAAATAATTTTGCAAGAGTAACATTTATTTTTATTGTCCAAACTATTTTTCCCTTAAATCTTTATATTCATTTTTCCTCATTTTCCATTAATAATATTACGAAGGGATAGTTGATTTATTATCCTTAAGACTGTAGGTTATTAAATCGTATTTCTGTGTTTGAGTTTATCAGATTGGAACTATTTTAAATTTAGGCGTAATACTAAATAATGTGACATTAAGTTTGAAAGTAGAAAAAATAGTAGTTATTTAAACGTTCAGAAGTGAATCGAAGTAACGAATTCATTTACACGCGTTAATATGGTCTTAATTTTAAAAATTGCCCCTGACTAAATAATATATATTTTGCATAGGTTGGTAGACGAATTTTTGGAACAATCCACTCATTGATTATCTTAGTTACGTCTCAAAAAGAACACCGTGTTTCATCATTTTATGTTTCATTATAATGGGGCCAAATACGTATGTTAAGACGATGTGTTTCTCCACGTTCTCTCTAAAGTAAAATTTATGTGATAACCCTTCCGTTTTATCTCCTATTTTACGCGATACGATTTTCGTAATGCATCTTCCCCTACGTTCACCGTGCCCCTTGCACTGCCGTCGGAGTTCTTCTGCAGCTGATGCAAGAAGCGCCGGCACGAGCAGCCTTGAAGCCTTGACAGGACTCGGAGCGAACCTCCAGGCGCCGCCGTCTTCAAAGAGGAGAATTTAAAAAGAGATAAGTTTTACTTGTTAATAAAGTTCGAGTTTAATAGCACTCGTAAAGCGCGCAAAGTTGGAAGAAGATTGTGCCTGAAAAATTAGCCAGCTTCACGCGGAAGCGGTGCACCCGCGTCGCGGCGGTGAAGCCGAAAGAAGGGAGGAGGGCTACTCAGAAGGGGAGGCCGGCAATGCCCGCCGCCATGTACAGGATGTTCCCGAACTTCTGCTCGGTTTTCTACAAACTTTTAAGCTATTTTCGTCCAGTTATTGCGTTGAATTTGATTTGTTACCCAGTTTCGAACCTCACATCGGCTGGAGTGGCTTAGGGGCAGCGCTGCCATTGCCTTCCTACCATTGATGACTGGGTGCTCCGAAAGATTGAGTTTCAACGGTGTCGAATTTCCAACACACCTATATTGTTAGGAATATTGATTGATTGTTACTGATTCCGGACACGTCAACTCTAAGTTCATTATTCCCGTAAGTGTAGTGCATTTTTCTCGGGAGGTGATGGTGGTCTTCTCCCGCTAAATGGTGAGATCCGGCGCCGACCTTCCGACGGCTAGCGGGGTTTACACCAACTAGATATCTTCCACCGCGGGGCACCGCCCCAGTCGGGACAAGCTCTAAGCTCCCGACCGGTCTCCCGGCATTTGTGGTAGTGTAGTATATGTTAGTGTGTGTAAGAGGTGAGGATAGGACAAGGAAGGGACAGAAAAGATCACGCGCGGTCCGCGGCCCGCGGCCCGTTTGTTAGGGTACTCTGACTGAGGTATGAAATGCTATGACTTAGAAGGTACACTGTATAAAAATGTCTGTATGTCGAATAGGATTGCGAATATACTTAAACAATTTAATTTCAATTGTAACAAACGTTTCTTCTAAAACAGTTGTGTATCAAACTATAACGGAATGAAATGCAGCGCTCAACAACATTGACATTTATTCACAATTCCATAGAAATATGTGTTCATAGCCAGGTCGTTCTACTCAATACAATTCTGTTCGTATAAACTATCTACTACTACGTTCCAAACTGTTAGAGTAATCTGGACTTCCAATGTAGCTCAAAGCTTATCAAGTGACCAGGCGTGCTGCCTATACTTCGAGTTTTTAACTTGGCGTCTTAAGGACCCGCACGAAAAATGGAGGGGAAAGAGACTCCAATAGGGTGCTGCAACGTCACTACAGCTCTCACTTTAACGGCACTCTATTGGAGTCTGCCTTCCCTCTCCCTTTTTCGTGCGTGACCTTGAGATGCCACGTTAAAAAAGATCGAAGTATGCCACGCCATTCATAGCTCCCGTCCGGCGCTGGACTCCTTCGCCTAGACCAGTGGTGTCAAGGTCTTCTACTAGCGGCAGTGGCACGCGTCGTGACTCCTTAGCATGCCACGAGCTATTCCGCGCAACTAGCGTCGGGAAAGGAAACTATTAGTAACCCCACCGTTTTACAATAGGGATGGCGTTGTCTCTGGTGGTGGGGTGACGAACTGCGTGAAGGGGCGATTTCGTCGTGGCACTCGTGCCACGGAATTCCGCCCATTGCATGGACCTTGACAACACTGTCCTAGCCGCTCCCAGACGGGGAAGGGAAGTGTCTTCTGCAATAAGCCGCTGCTTCCTTGTGACGGCTACGCCGACGCTACCTGGCCTCTGGCGACAAATAGGGGAATCATCCCCTCGCGCGGTGAACCTCAAAAGCAATTCTGCCTTTTTAGAAAAGATGTGAAACTTTTCACGACTCGTACATCACCTAATGACCTTGTATCGCCAACATGCTGGTATGTTTAATGTTGCACCCTGACATTCATCCTGAGCGACTGACTAGTCCACATGCACTATAAAATTGGTACAAAATTTCGTACAAATCCTTTGCGATATCTTAGCAGTAAGCATCTGAGAACTATATTGCCCACGATTTAGCTGTTTTGTATTTTAAAAAGTTTTCGTTGACATGGAATCAGTTTGTCAGTACTTATCATGGCAGTTAACCGCAATTCACTGAACGAACAAGCCTAACTGAGCTCTATTTTAGTCGCACTTGTGTTACAGAGATTGTTCTTCGGTAGCGTGTAGACATATCGGTGGCGCCATTAAAAGGAGGAAACCAGAAGTTACAAAAATATTTAATATACTTATCTTTTATTATATTATGTTGTGTCCAATAATTAATTAATTATTCACAACCAAAGTAAACATCTAATAAGATGTTTGATAATAAGACCTTTTGTATTAATCTCTGTACGTTCTCCCAATTCAATAACCCCTCATATCTTTTTCTTCTCTGGTAACGTATTTTACACGACGACTAAGACAATACGCAAAAAATAGATCTCCTCCGTACTACAAAACCCCGATCATAGGTGACACCCTGTAGTGGAAAGAAAGTCGAGGCCTATCCGTCGCGCGGCTGCCGAGATCGTAACATCTGGAAGACCAGTTCGCTCGCCGCCCCTTCCCTCGTCCGGGCGGTGTTCGTGAGCGGCTTGGCAAGTCCTCCACTGCGTCTGGAGACACCCACACCCCACCACGCCACGCCACGTTGAGACACTTCGCGCGAGCATATTCATTACTTTAAGTAGGTGTGGGCAACCCTCCTCCCTCAGATTGGGCTGATGGGAAGCAGTGCGAGAAGCTACGGGACTAACGTCTCGTAGAACGACATGCGCGCCGAGGGGACGGTTCAGGATGTTGCATTTGGAAGTTTTCGAGAGCTGTTAGAGTTGAACAGGATGTTGCGATTAGGGTCTGAGAAACTTCCGTCTTTCTGGGTTATCTCTTCTTTATCCTTATATTGCACCAGTGTGATAGCATCGTTCATATGAGTAATACAAATTGTGGTTAGCAATGTACAAAAATTGTCATTGGCCCCACTTACGAGAGTTAAATTATTTTTCTACATCGTTTTAAAAATAGTTCATTTAGATTAGTTGTAAAATTCACTTTAGTCTATATTGATTTGAAAACCCTCCACAGTTTTCCACTCATTAATGAAAAAATCGTACCCAATCACAACGCGGGTTATTAGAAGATTTACATTCAATAATGACATCCAGTATAAATGTTTCCAATGTAATCTATTAATCGCATAGTTGCGAAAAGCCGGAATTAAATTAAGTCATTCCCGTTTCGTGTTTTCCGCTGCTGATACATATATTCTTTTTGGTTTCGGTGTTTGTTTCGCTAACCACATTTTCAGGCATTAGGAAAGTTGTACCACAAATACTATAATAGTGGGTAGAGCTTCCTTAAAAATGTGTTCGGAAGAGAAAAGACTGGATAATAGATGTGAATGCTGAATTAGTTGATATGTTTAGACACAAACATTTTGCGCAGTTTTCGAGAAAACTAATATTACCCACTTTATTACAATTAAAACTGGTATTTCCCCCTTTACCGCATAAGTATTTAAGTGTTCGGAGAGTTAATGTGACTACGTGCTATAATTTTGAGGTGTTGCAAAATACGTTTTAATACGTTTATTTGTCAGTGGCAATCACAAATAACAATGGCAAATAAATTGTAATGATTTTGAATGCAATTGATGTAGAAGAGAATGTAAAGATATAGATATTAGAATTTTACAAATGTACTTAGAACTAGACAATAACAATAATAATGAAAATCACACTCTTTGTACCTTTACTCTGCTAAAACCACCTTCAGCGTAAGGAAGCAGAAATCACGCCCAGTTGCACCAAAGAGCTACTCCTTCCTTCTCTGCTAGAGAGTGCCATCGGACACGAGAATTCCATTTCGGGTAAAGGGTCGGGCCAGCGCCCCTCCTATTCCGCGCCGAAGAGGTTCACGTGCGCTCTTACGGCGCCACCAGAAGTCCGTCCGTGTTCACTCTCCACCGCAGATCCACGCCAGGTGGAATAGCGGTAGACACAGTCCGGGCGCGGTGCCATGCGTCACGGGAAGAACAAAACAGTATTCTTAGGTAGCCACTAGTAAAAGCTGTTCGTCCAGGGCGTGCGTGCCGTGCTGCAAGTTTGATTTTTAGCACTTTTGTTTTTTATTGATTTATGTTGGTTGTACATAGTTCAGTATAATTTCTACTTTTACATATGTTTGAAGGCCTATATGATAACTTATATTCAAAACTTACTTCTAACTCTTAAATCTAACATAAGGGTGAGGATGCCCTTTTCGGTCCTCTATTCTGGTTCGAATTCGGAGAAGGTTTTCAAGAATATGTTGTAGGGATATCTGTTTGTTTGTTGTTTTTTTTGGTGTGGTTAGGATTTATTGTGAGTCTGAAGGTTGCAAGGGAAGGGATTTGGGGTAAAAAATGGTAGAAGTCAGTGGCTAGGTATGTGATGTGATGTTCAATGGGTTCTAGGCTGAGTTCTTTATGAAGCTGATGATTGGTATTTTTAGCACTAATGCTGAACGAGATGATGATAAAGTGTTCAGATAAAACTGTGAATGTCACAAAGAAAACAAAATACTTTCGTGTGAGTTCATCAGCTATTACTGATCTCAATGTGTCATTTGTATACCTGAATTAAAATAAAATGGAAAAATTGTAAGGCTGTCTAAAAATAGTATAATGAAACATATACAAAAAGATGTTTTATTTTGCTCGTAGAATTGCGCCAGTCGGTCTGCTGGCCTCGTGTTGCAAGCTTCTCTACTCGCAAAATAAAATGTCGCTTTTACCACTTGTATAATAAATAACAGCATTTGCACTTAGCAAGTGACGCGGTGCGTCGAATTTCAAACAGATTTGTTTTTTCGCACGAAAACCCGTGAGCAGCCATAGTCACCCAGCAGCCCCTGACTAACACAATGGATCGGGATAATAAATACATATATTTTAGATCAACACTTTGCCGGTCAAAGAAAAAATATCATATTAGAAGTGTTATTAACAATAGATGGAAAACATCGCGGGAAATTGATTCATAAAGTAGGCTGAAATTTATTTTACTATAGCTTAGTGGTCTCCAAACTTAAGACGTTTCTGAGCAAACCTACAGTCTTACTGTAAGCTAGCAAATAAAACCAAGCCAAAAGTAAGAACGTTCATCAAACTACCCATATTAGCAAATGTCAAATGAACACATGCAAAACGTACAAATAAATAGCCTCAAGCTCAACCAATTAGCTGAGAGACACAAAATAAGTTGTGCGAGAGTATACAAGCAGCTATTTTTGTGATTCATCTTTCTGAGCTCAATGGAGCAATTCCAGGCTAAACCACTTGAGCGTGACACTCCGGTCTACAAAGAATATCCCCACCAGCAACTACTATCTTGCGATCGGCGGTTTGACGACCTGTGTTATTGCTCATACATTCCCCTTGCCTGGGTCTTCTTGAACACACGCCTTTCTTAAATTCATTTCGCTTACTCTCAATGTTTTTCGTTTGAAATACAAATTCCCACACGGAAATAACCCGGGTGGTTTCGACAGCACATTTTCGGAACTGTTCGCACCGCTGCGCGCTCGTTCTGTAGACACCGCTGCCGCTTGTTACTTTCTCGCTCTTACGAAGGAACTTTGTAAGAAGAAAAAGTTATGTGCGCCGGTAAACGGCGAATTTTCGGCAGAAAATTTCTCATTGTCGAGACCTGATCAAGAAAAGTGGATAAATCCTATTGTTAAATATAGAAACAAAAACCCGTGGTGTACCCTGAATCCATATTTTATGATTGACGGCAAAATGTCTGTCTGTCCTTCTGAAGTCAATGCTCGCGCCTACACCGTTCAGCCGATTTTCTTCAAGATTGATATTCCCCAATCAATCTGAATGAACTTTTTGGGAGATTCAAACAAATATTTTGATTTTTATGGGTACGTTACATGGAGCCTCAGAAACATTTTCTTTTTCTAAAAAATGACACCAAATTTTTTGATCAAAGTTTGTCTTTAGATAGCGTTTAGGACGACTAAGAGAATGGCATAGATCTCATGTTCATTGAAATCCCTTTTTTTTAAAATCGCGAAAGAGGACTTTTTGGGGCGTCTTTCTACAATTATAACATTCAAGATAGAGATCTTTTCGTTAATGAATTATGTTCTTTAACATATGTTCATTTTTTCGAAGTAATTTTCGTGTAATTTGGCGCGAAATGTGGACAATGGAAAAAATAAACAATTTTTCTCAAAAACGCTCCAATTATTTTCTTTAACTTTTTTCATGAATAGAATAAGGAATAATAAAAGAATGATGCGGATTCCATTTTCATTGAACTTGGGTCTTATTTTCGAAAATATCAAATTTATAAATTATGCGAAAAAGTAAGTTTTGTTGTAGTACCATTAGTTGAGTTTGCTGCGCCGCGCTGATCCCCACCCCACACTGAACCCCTCCATGTCACATCCAGTCTGTCCGTTTCTTCCCTAACACTCCAAAAATCTACAAACTTGACAATTGAGGCAGTTTAGTTGGGCTCCACAATGCATGGAATGTACGCCGCCTCGGCGCTTAATACGCATGATGGCTTCATTCGAGGAAGAAAGAAAAACAGCGGCGTTTTGACAACGACTGCAACGATGACAAACGCTATTTACTTTTTCTCGCAAAACCAAAAAAAAAAAAATAGTATGTCTGTTAGTTCAACTAATCCGAAGTGGGATACAAGACGGCAGGTAGACTGAAGTGCAACTAATGTAAGTAATAGCGCTAATATAGCCAAATATTAAAGGTAAAGTGAAAAAGTAAATAATAAAGTTGTTACTTTCCTACGTGTCTTTTAAACATTAAGAAATGTGTTTCTTGGACCTATGAATCTCTGCCTTACTACAGAATAATTTTTGTGACATCCATACAAAAACCGAACGTGAAGCCACTCGGAGTAAAATGTTTGTTGAGTTGGTTAACGTTTAAAACATTATCAAAACAGTCATAATTCATAAAAAAGTAATTTATCAGTTATTGTTTGAAAAGTACATATTATCCAAATGAACGATGCACTTGAAAAATGTAAGCAATATTTTCTCAATGTTAACCCTAGAAATACCGATCTTGTTTTGGTAACACATTTTAAATACAAAAAGTGTTAATATATTTAATTTCGAATTATCAACAGAAAACATTATACAAGAATATTATTTTTGGGAAAATTGGTCAGTTTTAATGTAATGTGTGTGATGTTATTCATAATTCATTAATAAAATCACTAAATAGTTGAAACATGGTTGGAAAAATGTGTGTACATTCACCTTAGTTGTTATATTATATGGGCTTGTAAACTGATATTAAACGTTTTAAAACTTCTCAATTACACAAAAACGTCTACGCAACAATAAGCAGCTGCAATAAACAGCTGCACTGTACTGTTCCAACAATGTATGTTGTGAACAATTGTATGGCCGAAATAAGTTTTCTTTTCCCGAAATACGTTTTGCTGGCTACGGGCAAAAATTCCCCGAGGCGAAAAAAAAGAATACGTTTTACAGATATAGGATTACATACAACAAATTATAAGATTTAGTTTTTTTGACAAATAGCATACGTACTATAAAAATTATTCAAATCATTTCAAAGTATTTCATTTTATTGAAATGAACTTATAAGCACTTTTAGCACATGTTTGTTACAGATAAGTTTAATGAATTTCTTCAAATACAAACCACTAGATAATATTTATTTTGGAAATAAGTTTTATGTATCTCGTAGCTTTTATCAGAATTTTTGTGGAGATATGGCTAGATTAAAGTGAATCAACATGAATATTTATCAATTAACAAAGTATTCCAAAAAGCATTGTTGCAAGAAAATACCAAACTTTCAAACTGTATCACACCTTCACAGTATTAATTGGCACAATATAATTTTCAGTTATCCTATAAAATTCTGGAAATATAACTATACACAAGACTTTGTCTCCTTGACAACTGGAGTTGTTATTACTGTTTGGAGAGAAAGAGAATCAGAATTGGTGCGATAAAAAAATAAGTTATGTTTAAGCGTTAGAAAAACTTAGTTAAAAAAAGATTCTGCCAAAATGATAATATTCGAAGTAAGTATGATGTAAATGGAAGTAATTTACTTATGTTAAAACTGTTTACATGGAGATATGTAGCTATATAAATGGTAAAAATGAATTTGAGAATTTCACTAAAAAATAAATGAAAAAATACCTGGACGATAGAACATTAAATTGTAGGTAGTAAATACTAGTTGTAGGATCCCTTAAAACGCTCCAAGAAACATAGGAATACGCAGATTTCTATTACTCATAATTTAGTTCCCACATTATCCCGGATGCTGGTGTCACTACTGCTTAAATATAAACGCCGATATTGAGCAGTGAAAATGTTGATAAATTGTTAAATCTGTCAAGGTTGAGACTTAATAAGTCATCCACGCAGTGGTAAAATTAGTTTAGTGTAGATAAAAGAATTAAATAGGAAAATTAGATATTGTAGATATATACAGCACGCATCCAAAACACATCATCCAATTACAAGTACTAGCAGCAGGCATTCCAAGTAAGTTCACAGGGCAACCAAACGCCGCACAGGGCAACCAAATGCAGTACACTAAAGTACTTGCATTAATAAAGTACACTAAAGTACTAGTACCTCACAAAATCCGTAGGAGTTCCTTTTGGAAAACCATTGTGTTTATTTAACATTTTTTTAAATAAGCGAATGCGACTGTATTTGCTGACCATCATATTAACTCGATCTCCGGCCAAAAAAGCCTCACTGCGCCAAGTCGATGCCGTCTCACCTGCCTCGTGCCGTATTTGTTTTTATGTTGTCGCCTTACAAATACTTCATAAGAAGAGAAAGTTATGTTTTTTTAAATATTCTCATGCGACCTTATGCTGACCGTCATGTTATGGCGACCTCCAGAAAGAAAAAGCTTGCTGCGCCAGGGCGATGGCGACGCAGCTGCCACGTATCGTATTTATTTTTACTTTCTCGCCTTACGAATACTTCGTAAGAAGAGAAAGCTATTTTTTTTAATATTCTCATGCGACCTTATGCTGACCGTCATATTATGGCGACCTCCAGAAAGAAAAGGCTCGCTGCGCCAGGGCGATGGCGTCGCAGCTGCCACGTGCCGTATTTGTTTTTACATTGTCGCCTTACAAATACTTCGTAAGAAGAGAAAGTTATGTTATTTTTTAAATATTCTGATGTGACCTTATACTGTCCGTCATGTTATGGCGACCTCCGGAAAGAAAAGGCTCGCTGCGCCAGGGCGATGGCGTCGCAGCTGCCACGCGCCGTATTTGTTTTTACATTGTTGCCTTACAAATATTTCGTAAGAAGAGAAAGCTATTTTTTTAATATTCTGATGTGACCTTATGCTGACCGTCATATTATGGCGACCTCCAGAAAGAAAAAGCTCTCTCTGCGCCAGGGCGATGGCGTCGCAGCTGGCACGTGCCGTGGATGGCTCCTCGGGGCCAGCGCCCGGAAGCGGCCTGGGGTCCGCAGAGCGCCGGAGAGAGTGGAGAGCAAGCTAATTGGGCGCGGAGAATAGGGGCAGGGGCTCGCCATCACGTGGAGTGCAGGTGGTCGAGCCGAGCGGACTCTCGCGCTAACAGGATGGCCCCGCCCACCATTTCGGGCTACACGCTTTACTTTTTTTGTATTACAAGAAAGTTCGTAATATTAAAATGTATTATCTTGAGCGAGCTGTGTTTAAACAAAATATTCTTCAAAATAATTGTGAATAAACAGTTGTACCCATCTGGGCCAACACAGTAAAGGATTATGTTGATGCCTGCAGATCTTGCATGTTTGTTTGTTCTAACCTGGCGCTGGATAGTGAAGACAGAAATAATTACATTTTGAATAACTTATTTTTTAGACCGTTAGTGGTAAAAACGTTTCTTTCATGGCATACATAGAGAGTTCAATTTTTCATGCTAAGAGTTCAATTTTAAGCACTAATGCGAAAAGTGAGACGATGTTTAACCGTTCGGATAAAATTGTGAATGCAACAGAGAAAACTAAAAAGTGTACTTTCGCGTGACCGTATCAGCTACTACTGATCTTTATGCATCAGCCGTTTGCCTACTTGAATTAAAATAAAATGAAAGTCGGTAAGTCTGTCTAAAAAAATAGTGTAAGTCACATATACTAAAAGTAATTTCATTTTGCTTAACAAAACATTAGACACCTCTCACATAGTCGGAGGCGGCGTAGTTTTCTTTTAATTTCTGTGTGAATTGGAAATATGCAATGTAGATTAAAGTGTTCTGAAGAGTTTGGAAGATAAGAAAAAAACGTGTTTTTTTAAGTAAAGTGGAAAAATCTAATAAAGCATTGAAACTATTAATATCCCAACATATCTGAGGAAAATTATTAGAATGAATACAAATGGCGTTTTGTGTATAAAAATATAAGTAATGTTAAGGTAGTTATTGATTATTTTTAGAATACTTATTAGATTCCCTAAGTTCTGTCCATAAAAGCTTCAAAATATTATTGCAGTTAATGAAAGGGATTTTGTTATCGTCGCAAATGATTATCTTATGCTACTATTTTATATATTTGCATATAGTGTAACTATGATTGTTTAGTGTAAATACGATTGTTGCAAAGAGCAGAGTTGGTAGTATCTAAGTATTTGGAAAATTAACCTTGATTCCTAAGTGGATATAAGAATTCATTGTGGTATCTGGTACTGTAACATTCCACTTTCTGGCCTACTTAGAAACAATCAATACGTGCAAAACCATCAAAAAAGTGAAATAAAATGTATGGTTGAAGTCAGGATTAACATATATTTAACAAGAAGTGTCCTAGTTTAAATTACAAATATGTTGCGCGATGCAAACAATTTTAGCACAATATTTTTGCATATGGCCAACGTGAAGTTGATGATAGACACACACACACACACACACATATATATATATATATATATATATATATATGTGTGTGTGTATACATATATATATATATATGTGTATACATATATATATATATATATATATATATATATATGATGAAACGAATTGTTATCACTCACGTGATAACAATGCGTTCTGACGAATATGAATCATTTGAACTGCGCGGCACCGGCCAGCGCAACACGGAGTCGGGTGCGAGGAACCGGAGTCGGTTCGCGAGAAGCACCACAGCGGCCATGAGGCCCGACAGTGGGGAATAAAAGTTGATAGAGTTCGGACGTGCGAAGGGTGGCGGCAAATTAATCATCGGACGAAGACGGGTGAAGCGATACAGACTGTTAATCGGAGAAAGGAATGCGCGTAAGTGTTGCGCCACTGAACTGGGAAGGTGTTGGTTAAGGAAATTGAGTGACGAATGTGGAAGTGCAGTTTAAGGAGTGAAACAAGACGAAGCGGCCATCAGATCGTAGTGGAGTATAGCCTGAATTGAATGATATCCACGTGGTGTGAATGGAATTAGGAGAAGAAACGGAACAGTCCATATCTGCAATCGGCCTGACTAATGATAAATTAGGTGAACAGTCGACGATAATTAATGCCGAAGTGAAAATCCGCAGGCGAATGCAGTAGCAACGTTTTAGAAACGTTAGGAGCACGACAACGGCCGAGAGTGGGGTGAGAGCAGGCCACGGTGGCGGAGGGGCCTCCGGTCTCCCGAACGCGGCCGAAGCCAACGAAGATCCCCGAAGGGCCCGGCGGCGGACGACGCGTCGACAAGCAGCGTATGAAACAAGCGACCAGGGCGACCTCGCAGGACCCCCTTCCCCTCCACCGGCTCCCCGGCGGTACGAAGAGGCCAGAACGCAGCAGTGCGGCGCCCGGCGCCGGCTCGCCAGCGAAGGAGTGAGCGGTTGGAGACGCTATTCAGGTTGGAGTGTCACGGGTAGAACGGCGGGAATGGTAGGGAGGGAAAACAGTGAGCCCTTGGAGAGCATTGATTTTGTATCGAGGTTTTCTTTTTCAAATTTAGTTAAGCATAGGATAGGGAATAGAAGGAATGCCAACGTAAACGTTAAAGGCCAACTATTTGTAAAATAGCTATTTGTGTAATAAAAAGGAAAATTTTTTTAATCACAGTTTCTAGTGTATGCATGATTAAAGCCGGAGCCCATTCCCGGACAAGAATCCCTGTCCCTTATATCTCTATTTCTCTCTTCTTAATTTTGTGCAGAGTCAATCCACGACAATCATGCGTACACTGGAAATTGTGATTAACAGAATTTTCCTTTTATTACACAAATAATTATTTTACAAATTGGTTGCCTTTAACGTTTATACTGGAATTCTTTCTGTTCCCTCCTATGCTTAACTATATTTGGGGAAAAACCTCGACACAAAATCAACGTTCTCCAAGGGCTAACTACCTTCCCTCCCTACTCTTCCCGCCGTTCTACCCGTGACACTCCAACCTGAATAGCGTCTCCATCTGCTCACTCCTCCGCCGGGGAGCCGGCGCCGGGCGCCGCACTGCCGCGTTCTGGCCTCTTCGTACCGCCGGGGAGCCGGCGAGGGGGAGGGAGTCCTGTGATGCCGCCCTGGTCGCTTGTTCCATCCGCTGCCTGCCGACGCGTCGTCCGCCGCCTTGCCCTTCGGGGATGTTCGTTGCCTTCGGCCGCGTTCGGAAGACCGGGGAACCCTCCGCCACCGTAGCCGGCTCTCATCCCACTCTCGGCCGTTGTAGTGCTTCTAACGTTTCTAAAACGTTGCTACTGCATCCGCCTGCGGATTTTCACTTTGGCATTAATTATCGTCGACTGTTCACCTAATTTACCATTAGTCAGGTCGATTGCGGATATGTACTGTTCCGTTTCTTCTCCTAATTCCATTCACACCACGTGGATATCATTCACTGCAGGCTATATTCCACTACGATCTTATGGCCGCTTCGTCTTGTTTCACTCCTTAAACTGCACTTCCACATTCGTCACTCAATTTCCTCAACCCAACACCTTCCCAGTTCTGTGGCGCAACACTTACGTGCATTCCTCTCTCCGATTAACAGTCCGTATCGCTTCGCCCGTCTTCACCCGATGACTAACTTTCCGCCACCCTTCGCACATCAGTACTCTATGAACTTCTCTCCGCCACTCCACGTCCGCACCCCAGGACATTCTCCCGGCTACTGTCGCGCCTCGTGGCCGCTGTGGTGCTTCTCGCGAACCGACCGGTTCCTCGCACCCGATTCCGTGGTGTGCTGGCTGCTGTCGCGCAATTCAAATTCCTAACATGCGCCAGAACGCATTGTTATTACGTGAGTGATAACAATTCGTTTCAATATATATATATATATATATATATATATATATATGTATGTATATGCTTACTTCCAGTTTAGCGTTTACATCATTTAGTAGCCAAGAAGAAGCCCATAACTCTGTAGCGACCAAAATAGAAGTCCCACAGGACGTCTTGACTTCAAGAACCGAATTCATGAAGTCGGGGTTACTGTTTCAGGAGTCCAAGATGTCCTGTGAAACTTCAATACGAAGTTGCTCTTGCTCCGCCGAGCAATGAAAAAGCGACGAGTGCATTACACTCTACCGTCACTCAAATGCTGTCTGCCAGCAACAGACGCAATCGACATACAGGAAAAGGTTCACACATGCCCACGAAGGTTTGAGGTCGGCTCACGCAAGCGCACTTGACGCGAATCCATCGCGTCCCCGCCCCCCAAAAAACTAAAAAAGGGTACTTTCCTAACAGACCTCAGAGTATTATTGGTCCAAATTTTAATTGGCTCAGAAACGTCATATTTCTTTAGAGTATTATATAAAGGAGATAATTGAAAACATTCTCCAAGGGAACACGACTTTAATATTTTTGAATAGAATTTTATGAAGTCCTAAAGAAACTGGCGCATTTCAAAATAATATGTTAAAGCAGCAAAATATTCCCTGCATCTCTCTGGAGATTCAAGGCACATGCAATAGTATTCAAGTCTGAAAATCAGTTAAAACTTTCAGTCAATACTGTGAAATGAAGAAAATGCCATACATACAAAATACTACCTACACCCTTTTTTCCTTTAAACAGAAAAAAATTTAAAAATCTGAATTGAAGGAGCAAACAGTGAACACTTTACTTACTATGTATGGAATGAAATTGATTTTCAGGTCATTGAATTCATTCAGTTGGTTCTCATCTGAGAATTTGTCGGCATGGTTAATTAACCATACATTCAACATAGCTGCCTACTGTAGTCGGAAAACTCGATCATTGCCCGTACATCTGTTTTCAAGCGCATTCGAAATTATTTGCATTTCTGGTCTGCGTGTTGCACACACGCACTGCGGGTGTAACCCATGCGTGCGGTTAACGCTTCCGTCGATCGAACGGTGTACTTGGCATTTGAAATGGAGGTTAATAACCTTCATTATCTCGGATATTATTTCTCCCATCACTTCAAATCGCTGGGTAAATTGTACTGCTGTTTACATTTCACTGAACGGGTGTTAATGGTAACGTACCGTTCATCTTTGCTAATTCATTTCATCTGAATAATAATTATGATATAATAATAATAATAATAATAATAATAATAATAATAATATTGGAAAGAAAAATGATACAACAACATTAATAATATAGATGCATTTTATGATCATAGATGTTGATAATAAAATATTATATTTAATTTTATCAGCTAGTTGAAACATTTTTAGAGACTGAGGCAAGTTACAGAGTTAATTTTTATAATATACATATGCTTATTGTTTTCTTGTTACATTAATATGTCTCTTTTTAATTATTATTGTGCTAAAGATTTCGGAATAAATTTGAACAACAAAGATTTTGTATCAACGTATCATTCATTAATGTGGGTATAGTACGTACTTTCTATTCTTAAATTATTAAATGTATTGTTTGCAATAAATTCAAAATTGAATATTTCTTTTAATTAAAATTAATTATTACTTAATTCATTAATTAAGTCATTAATTAAAACTAATTATTAATAGTTACTTTTCTGTTTTCCTAATGGTAACTCAGATATTTGTTTCACTTTTCGTTTGAAAGCAGTATCAATGTTGAATTTTATATTCTATTCACAAAAATATCCGTCAAAATTGAGATATAATTGCAATTTATATGGATTATGATTATTTTTCATTGACCACGGCACTATGATTAATTTGTACAGTAATGTAGTCATTGGTGACAAAAAAGTGACATGAACAGTGTTTCAATACGTTCCATTGTCTTATTCCTGACCTTTAATTATTCATCTGTAAATAAATTATATTCTTATTCGTATTGTATTTGTATGTAATTTTTTGGTTGATATGAACTACAATTTGTAAAGAAGTTTGAAAATGTAAATAAAATAAAAGCACACTTTATTCGAGTGACAAAAATCATGTTGTTGAAATTATTATTTCGTGGAAACGTACATTGACATTTTTTTATTAACGATAGATCTCAAATTATGAGAATCGCAGAAACTGTACAAACTCTTGCAAGATTTCTCCACACGCCGACACTATCGACCTCTCTAGTATCACATACGATATTCACTACCGGCTAAAATACTTAGTGAAGACCTCGCCAACTCTGCGTTCTTATCTGCGCGGTTTGCAGTAGTCACGTGCTGCTGGAGCCGGTGCATAACACAAACATTTATACGAAGAAGGCTCCGGCATTTGACATTTCCATTTGCTCCCCGCCACAAGCGCCACTTGCGTTGCTTGGAGCGTAGCGAAGCTTTACGACTTCCTTGACGCTCCACCTCCCTGTTCCTTCCTCTCCCTCGCCCGCGCCGTGCGCGCTCGGGGTGGTGCAGTGCTGTTTGCTCCGAGCGCGCGAAATTGTTTTTCTTATTAACACACACACGCGCGGGTGCACGCGTGCGTACGAGCGAGCTGCTACTGGAACGAGGATTGCGAGAGTCAAAGCGTGGTGACGGCTCCGGTGACAGACAATGGGCGACCAAGGTGGAATTGGTGGCGAAGTTTGTTCATGTGGAAAATGGAGGGCGTGATAAAGGAGCGGATGTGGAAGGGTCTGGGTTGGTTGAGGTGGATAGAGGGAAATGCCAAACCTGACAGAGGAAAGCGACGAAATTAGGGAGGTGTGTAAAACGACGTATGGGTAAATGATGTGCAGAAATCGCGAAAGAGAGTATGAGGACGAGTTAAATCATTCAGAGAGTAGAAAATAATTCCTCTATTCCTACTGCATGGTTTGGACGAATGGATGTTATATCTGAAGAAACTCATCAGCAATTGGATCGTTTTTTTTGTGAGATACCAAAACTGGATTTGAACCTTTACTTCATATCCGTGCACAAGCAGTACTGCTGTTTTTTCTAGGTCGTGGGGGATGGACTGTGTGAGGATGGGGGATTCGTCCATGTATATTTCTAAGAATGATAATGCAGACGGAATAGAGAAGAAATGATCGCACATATTCTATGGAATATGGACCGGAGAGATTCTGACCCGCGATCCACCTGGAATTAAAACGTTGGGAACGTGAATACGGTCGATCGGGTCGAGAGGCCATTCAGTCTCCAGAACTTTTAGCCAGTTTGCATTGTCCCACTTAACTACTTATTTGGTGTGGAAAATCATCCGCGATCGGAACGTACACATAGGATGCACCTTTTTACAGCGCTTCATATACAATGTCTGACTGCGTATGAATTATTTGAAAGAAGGAGAAACAATTCACGTAGAGAAAAAAGTGCAAGCCACTGATACACAAGCGGCAATGGCATCGTTCAGCTCAGCAACTTAGCTGGCGTCAACAGCCCGTCACCGTCAGGTCCTCAACTTGGGACCACGCCTGGCTGTAAAGATTGGACGAATTTTGGAGAAGAAACCAGATCACTCGCCTCCCACCGCTGTCACAATGGTTCAATTCCCCGACGATCCTTACGGAAATAGTGGAAGAGAAAGCGGATACATAGCAAGAATTCATAGCCAGGATTCATGACAGGGATTCTCCAATTTCCCGTGCCTTTCATTATATTAATGCTTCAATGCAATAATCATTCTTTATTTTATCTTCACATTTACATTCCCACGCAATCCGTAATCCTTTACAGGTAATGACGTAAAGCATGTGGACTGGCTTCGTAATAAACAATAATATATCTACGAAGGTTTGAAGACTGGGTCAGAACCGTATAAAATATTCAAAACGAGAGAGAATTCGCTCGAATCGCAATGGCGGATAACCTTCGCAACCATCGCCGCCATTTTACATTTCATTGCTAGGTCGCAAAACAGCCATTGCCCTCCGCAGATACTTCGCTGGTGTCAAAAACCCACTGCCATCCGAACTAAAACTTAGGACATTCTACGTCGCTTCAGAGACGGAGTGTCACCATATATAAACATTCGAAGGAGAGCGAATCCACGCGAATAGCGAGGGAGACCGACATCCTCACCATTACCGTTACCGTCACATCTGTCGTTTCCATCACCCTCACCGCCTCTCGCAGCTTATCGCTACCTCGTGGAAAAGACAAAATGACGGAACACTTCGCGGCACTTGGACTGTGCTTGGAGACGCAGTATTATTCGCCACGCGGGGCGCGGGGCGGGACGCGGGGCGGGACGCGGGGCGGGACGCGGGACGGGACGCGGGGCGGGACGCGGGGCGGGACGCGGGGCGGGGCGCGGGGCGGGGCGCGGGGCGGGGCGCGGGGCGGGGCGGAGCGCGGGGCGGGGAGAGGGTGGTGCAGGGCGGGAAGGGGCGTGGGAGGACGCAGGGCGGTACGGGGTGCGGTGCGCGGTGCGGGTTGGGGCGCGGCGGGGGGCAGGGTGCGGGGCGCGCAGCGCGGTGCAGTGCGGGCGCGGGGGGGCGTGGGGCGGGGCGTGGGGCGGGGCGTGGGGCGCGGGGGGGGCCCGCGGGGCGGGGCGTGGGGCGCGGGGGGGGGGGGCCGCGGGGCGGGGCGTGTGGCGGTGTGCGGGCCGGATGTGCTGCAAGAATTGCACTGGTGTGTGCTCGAGCGCAATTTAATTCCTACGTCGCGCCGCCGCGTGTTTATCCTGGAATGTTGGAAGTTACGTTTGGCGAGATCTTTTGCTCGGCAAAGCGAGAGGCAAATTTGTGAAATGAAAATGAGAGAAGTGTGTGTGTGTGTGTGTGTGTGTGTGTGTGTGTGTGTGTGTGTGTGTGTGCGCGCGTGCGTGCGTGCGAGAAATGTATATTACGGTAATGTAGTGTTTGTTGACATGTTTTTTGGTCGGAATTGGCTTCACTAAGTAGATGGTTTACTGTATGTTAGATGAATTTAATATTTAGGGTGCATTTCTAAATTCTTCCTAACGTCATAGCTCAAGGTTTAAGCTGATGCTAGATTTTACGCAGAAAGGTTTATTTGAGTGTTAAAACTGAACTATAAACCTACTCTTTGTAATAATATAAAATTAGAAATGTTCGCTTCTACATTTAGGTCATTGTCTTTTATACTGATAGCAATGTTAAAACTTTAGCTGAATTTGAATTTTTTGTCACTATTTCTAAATTGAACAGATAATTTTGATGCATTTATTAATATTTTTTATTAAAGTAACAGTAATCGACGCTCTTTTACAAAAATACATAGATATTCTCAAACTGCACTGAATGGCTCAAAGCGAATATTTGCCCTAATTTATACGTGTGTACGTTTAAATCACTCTTCTCTTTTATAGTGCCGATTCCATTATTCCACTCGCGTCTCGGAGGGATTGGATCTTTTCTCGTCAACTCCCCGCACGAAACTTCTCACGACGAATCGCGACGAATCTCGTCCTGTCGGGGATTCCCCTCGCGGGTTGCGGAGGGCGCGCCCGCGCGACGTCCGCTGGAACCACAGCGGCGCCGGAGGCGGGGTGGAGACGTGGAGGGGCGGACCACGACGAGCGCGCCCCGGCACGTTCCGCGCAAGTCGCCTCCGCCGCCGCAGGAATGCTGCACTACCTTGCCCCTTAAACCCGGGGAATCCCTGGCAGCGGGCGTATCCGCCGCACGTGACCGCGGGGCGGCGGTAGAGGCAGGGCAGTGGAGCTGCGAGGTATATGTGACGGAGGGAGCGACGGTCGGTGGCGGTGGCGATGGCAGGGTTTCAGACGGAAATGGAGTTGACGTTGGAGTCGGGGATGAACGAGGTGGAGTCGGTAAAGAAGAAGTCGGTAACTGTGTAGTAGAGGCAACTTCCGTGGTGCAACAGCTTATGGGAGTGTTATATCCAAGTTTGCTAGTTCAACTCCGATTAAAATAGTGTATTTTTACGGGCAAAAAGTTCGTTTGAGAGGGAAGTAAAGCTGCCTGTTCCACGTTGTAGATTTTCTGCATGTAACATATCCGCAATACTAAAAGAAACCTCTAAGCTAAATTAAAATAGCATATTTCGTCGCCATGGAAATACCGTCTATCTCTACTGGATGGCGAAAGGAGCGTAGCAAAATTTGTCTGGTCAGCGGACGAGCTGTTTGAGTGTCGTCATGTAAAATAAGATACCATTGAATTTTATTGAATCGAACTGACTTTGCGTCGGCGGAGGGGCGGGTGATGATGTTGGGGATGGTGGTGGAAACGGCGATCGCGTAGAGCTGGAAGCGGTGGCGAAGGTAGTAGATTGATTGATATTGATTTATTGTTATCCGTGTGCGTCAACTTCTAAGGTTATTAGTTCCGTGAGTGTGGTGCATGTTTTTCGCTCGGGATGTGGCGGTGATCTTCCACCACTAAATGGTAAGATCCGGCGCCGACCTACCGTCGGCTAGCGGAGTTTCCCCTTACCAGGTATCTCCTCCTGCGAGGCACTGCCCCATCCGGGACAAGTTCTAAGCTCCCAAGATGTGTAGTAGTGTAGTGCATGCTGTTGTGTGTGTAATTAATTGGCGAGGATAGGGCAAGGAAGAGGAAGTAAAGAATGCGGGCGGTCCGTGGCTCCGTATCTTCGATGGCTTTCTCGCCTGGTGTTAATTGGAGAAACCACGGAAAACCACCGATCATAGTAGCCGGCCGCTAGAATTCTCCTCCAGACAGCGACAGAATTCGACCTAGCTATCTGGCTAGAGTCGAAAATCCTGCCACCTTAAGGACTCGAACCCCAGGACCTCCCGGACAGAGGGACTGCGAGGTAGAAGAGATAACTACCAGGCGCATACGACGGAAACAGCGGTGGCACGAGGGGGTGCGGGCGTGGGCGGGAGCGCAGGCAGGCGAGCAGCGCGCAGCACTTCCAACCTCGGCCGGGAAGGAATGCTCCCTGCCCCGTGTCCCCGCCACCGCCTCCGCTGCCGCCGCCCACGTTCGCGCCCCTGTCTCCGCGGCCGAGTGCAGAAACGCGTTCGGACGCTCGGAGTTGCCTCCAGCGAGATTTTTCTCGTTTGTTTTCTCTCGGAAGGAAGAACATTCCGGCGGCCGCCCTCGCGCTGCCTGGCCGAGTTTTAGGTTTCAGGCGGGCTGTCTCAAAAGCATTCGCTGGCCATTTTATACGTTTTCTTTCTAGGAAAGTGCCTCTAATGTTCCATTTCAGGCGCTCTTATGCTGTTTTCTGAATGCGCTGGATAAATTGGAATCAAATATTGATAAATGTGGAGACGCTTTCATCTTTTTCTTCTGGTTGTGTGACGTATAAACAACAAGCTTTGATAATCGATTGTTTCTTTATGTATTAAGAATTGCGAGCATGTTATGAAGATATGACCCCAATTTTTAAATTCGTAACATCGAAACAAACGATAGGGGAAAGAGAAGAAAAGACGAAAAGCAATTGTGTTCATAAAATACGTTAATGTGAAAAGCATTATGGTGAATCTTATGGAGATTAATATTGTGAATGAATATAATATAACTGTTGTAATGTAGATACTTTTTTTAATAACGAATGTGACACTGATGTTGTCTTCGTCAGAACTTCGTTTTCCGTTCAGAGGCTGTAAGATAGCTCTGATGATGATAGCTAAGCTATCGAAAAAGATCTTTCAACTGTAAATAAAACATTGATAACAGATAACAACAGTGTCACATTCTTTGTGAATGAATGTTTATTTGAGAAAATTAGAGTAAAAACAATACATTTTTCGTGTATTTGATTGGTCACCCAAATATCTCAATAGGTTACATATTGGTTTCGTTTTATATTCATTCATACAAACATAATAAATCTGTGCGTGTTTCGAGTCGCAAGACACACCCGAAGTGACGCACGAAGATGAACCACGAATCAGGGCGTAGTGGAACGCCGTTTGATGAAATTGAACGTGACAGAGCGCCACCTCTACAACGAAGTCCGCGTGAGGCGGAATGCATCTCACAGGCGCTTGAGGTCTGCGCGAGTGGGAGCGTTGGACGGCTGCAAGGCAGAGCCCCCCACGCGGCCTTTAGCGAGGGCCGTCGTTGCGCGGAAGAGCGGGGACGGTGCGGGTGGTGGAAAGGAGGGGAGGAGGGAAGGGTGGGAGGAAGTTGCCGCGCGGCCGCGCTCGGGATATACGACGCACTACATTAGGCCGTGGCCGAGGCGGGGGCGGGGGCGAGGGCGAGGGCGGGGACGGGGACGGGGAGGGGGACGGGGACGAAGGCGTAAGTCTCCGGGCTGCAGCTGCCACCGCCGCGCCGCGGCTTTTAATATCCGCCGCTGCCTTCCCCCCTCCCGCCTCACCCCACCCCTCCCGGTGATGTCTACCCAACCCCGTGCGTCCTCGTCCTCTCCTAGCCGCCGGGCCCTTTTTTTTCAGTACGCCCCTTTTCCCCTGTTCCTCCCGCTTAGAGCGTGTTTTATTTCATGGTTGCTGGGACGTACAGCCCCCTGTTCTTTCTTCCTCATCCGTGCAATCTTTGGTGCTTTGGTAGCGGTGGTGGGTTTGCTTCTACCTGATTCATTCGAGCTACGAACCCGAACTTGAACCTTTGTGTGGGGATTTCATCCGAAAGCCAGATTTCTCGTCACAGAACCCAGTTTACGTAGAGATGTCTTCTCATTCTTCGTTCCTACTTCACGCCTCCTTTCTTTCGTTCTTATTTCGTTCTCCTATCTTTCATGCCAGTGAAATTTCTTGTTATATACATACCTCTTCTTAAAAGGTTTACTATTGTACCTTTATTTTCCATCCTTCAGACTTTTATTTGCTTTTTATAGTTCACCTGATCTAACCGTTACTCTTTTTCCTGCTGTTTCGTTATTGATAACTATTTGTATACGACAGCATACTACTAATCCTCCGGAATATGCTCTTTCTGTTAATGCAGGAATATTATTATACTACTACTCATATTCCTTCTGTCTGTATTGATTAATGGGTTTCAATTTGGCACAATTCACAAATCAAGTTTTGAGATAAACGCGTTTTAAGTTATTGCTGACGGTGTAAGTGCAGTATCACATCATTATTCGTGAACTTTGGAGTAAGTAATTCTCAAAGTCTGTACAGCACTTCTAATAGTAATGATTATTACAAAGTTTTAATCATAACCGTAATTATTCAAAATTTTAGTTGAAGATGATGCTGCAGCCCATGAACCCTGTGAGTCATAACTTTTCACCATAAGTTTATTAATTTCTAATGAAACTATACTCCCGTAATTGAAATTCCCTTCTTCTCTGACTATATATTTCACAATCAGCATTTTTGCCACATTTTGTTTTCGTCATCCCTCTCACCCCTTTCTCTGTCTCGTTCTCTTGCTGTTTGTGTCGTTTATGTTTCGTCTTTCAACGTGCTCTGACCGCCCAGCAACTTGCAGTGTTTCCCTATCCAAACGTGCCCAGTCTCTCTCCGCACTTCTCCCTCCCACTTAGTGACGCCCGCCTTGCCAGCCGATTTTTTAACAGACTGCTTTACATTCATCTCTGCCTCTTTGGGCGTCGTTTATTTTCAGCGAGTTTCACTTTACAGCACACTGCAAAAAATCTTCTAAAAGAAACTGGCTGGTTATTAAAATCTTAAGAGGATTACGGCATGGGGCCGTCATGGTGTGCAGCGACACATGGCGACGTCAAGTGCTGTTAATAAACAGTTCTTTTAGAAGAGTTTTAATGTTCAGCCCTGGCAATGATGTAAAATTAATATTTCTCTCGTCATGAAGCGTATGAAACTACTTATACTGAATACGTTATTAACGGTTGGTTAAAACCGCAATTCTGTTATGTATGCTTTGGCTGGTTTAATACACTCTTTGCTACACCATGGTTTTCATAGAGGTTTAAAAAACGTACAAAAGACGTGATTGCTTTTTTTAATTAATATTTTAACGAAAGCGTGAGGCGAAAAAAGTTAAATTCAGTACTTTTTGCGGTATTGCGTGGGATCGTGGCGATCATCAGTTATTGGGCGACAAGAGAGAATGCAAGATATCATGACCAATAGGAACCTGAGAAGCGCACGGGATTGTTTTTGTTGGGCCAATAAGATATAATGCATCGCACCTAGTAATTTGTAAATAAAAACATTAATTCAAATAAGAAAAAAATGGTGTTGATTTTCAATTCAAAAACCAATTTTTCCAACTCTACGTTACGCATAACTATACAATACAAGAGTATGCAATAGTAAAATCTAGTGTGTGTTAATGAGAGCCAATTAATTTCCACCTGACATGATTTGCATGCAGAATATATTTTTTTAAATTATTTAGTCCCTAAAGATTAGTGACCACTGTTGACGGAGTAAAATGAATTCTGCATTTTTATTGCTTTCAACTCTCACCAAAGATATAGTAACTTTAAACTCGGTCTTTAAATATGCTAGAAATAGTACTAATATATACACAGTGATCTGCCATATTATTAAACCCATTGCAAGAAAATCCATCTTTAAAAGATAAACTTTCAATTTTAACGTGGTGACGTGCGGATTATTGAGTTATCTTTTCTTAGAACTGTAAAATACATTGTAAGAGATTAGTGTGTTCTAAAACTTCAAAAGTGAATAGACCTGGACCTTCAGTACACTTTAGAAAAAAAGAAGAGTTTTCCAGTAAGAATATTAGTTTATAAAGAGTAAATAAGACTTCGGAATGTCCTTGCTAGGAAGAATCAAGAACAAAATCCGTTTCAAGAATGCCAAGAAGGATTGTTGCTGGGCAGAGTGATTTCACAAAAATTAGTATTTTAAAGTAAATTGGAGTTTAAGAAATAGATTTTATCCTGGAAGATTATTAGAAAATATCTATAATATGGTAATAAAAATATATGAACGTTAAAATAATAATATTAATATAATGTGTATAAAAATGTAAAAGTTTTATCTAAAATATTTTTCTTTTGAACAAAATTCAAACAATATATTTTCGTAGACAGTATAATAATTTGGCAGAACATTATAATTTGTTTTGATTCTGTCGTGGGAAAATGTCACTGTCGCGTAAAATGAACACTTCTTAATTTAAAACAGAAATTTATTAGTTACTATTTGATTTACACTGAGTTTTTAAATATCAATAATATATACAAATGGTCCCAGTGTTAACCAATTATGAGAGAGAAGTTTGACACCTCTCATATCAATATTATTTTTAATATGAATATAAGAATAACGCACGCTTACGTCTCATAAAAAATGGATGGATTCATCGCAGGCTTCAATGTCATAGTTCTTTCCCACCTATTCGATGCAACCTGGCACAGCTTCACTGCCTACGGTGGCGCGCATTTGCGTACAATTCGTAGCCCTAGCATTTATAATGAATCCGGTAAATCACCCAACGCCCAATCTGTAAGTCTAATTTCGCGGTAATTGATATTTAAAATCATTATTTCCACGCGCTCGGCAGTTTATATGGAACTTAACCGGCAATTAGGGTAACGAGGCGGCGCGTGCTGGGGCGATCGGAGAGCGACCGGCGGCGCGGGCCTGCGGGCGATGGTCGATGGGCGGGGCGTGGAGGGGCGGGGCGGGGCGATTGGGCGACCGGGAGGCAACGCGTGCTCCGGCCGTTCATCTCCCGCCCGCAGGTGACGGTGTTCGCCTCGTTAAGCCAACCGCTCACGCCCGGCGCGGGGCGGCGCTCGCCGCTTCTGCCTTCTATGGCTGCTTTGCCTCCCGCTGCCCCCGAACGTACTACCTGTTTCCGAGCTCGTTGCGCTGCCCGCGCCGACGTCGTCGCTCACGCCTGTCGTTCCTCGGTTAACTGCTGGCTGCGAAGTGAATGCGCTATTAGATCTCTCGCTCTTCTTCGCTTCGGGGGCGGCCTGTGCGGAAGTGGTCAGCTCGGAGCGCAGCTGGGACTGAAGTTTACATCTCGCGCGCTGGGTCAAATGCAGGCGCTGTCTGGAGGAGAATTCTAGCCGGCGGCTGCTCTGATCGCTAATTTTAGCGATTTCTCTGATCAATACTAGGCCGGGGCAGTACTGTAACAAGTGGTGCACGGAGTGAGCCCATCCTCCGTCCCTCATCCTTGTCCCATTCTCTCCCCTTTCTCACACACACACGTGCACGTACCGCTGGCGGAGGTACCTACAAGGTGAAATCCCCTCAGAAGTGAGTGTGAACCGAGAGAGGTGGCTCACGGCATAAGCAGATGTCACTGCAGTGCTGCTGACTGTCAGATCCTAGGTTCAAGCCCCGGCGATGGCAGCATTTTCAAAACTGACTTGACAGCTAGGTCGCTGTCTGGAGGAGTACTCTAGCGACCCGCTGCTCTGATCAATAGTTTTCCGTGGTTTCTACGATCAACACCAGACATGCCAAAGCACCTAAGACCGCGCGCAACATTCCCTTCTTTTTCTTTGTCCTATCCTCACCTCTTACACACACACACACACACACACACAAATGCAGAATAAATCAGAAGTGTAGGGTGTCGTCGGATCTCACGTTCCAGCAGGGATGAAAAAACCGCCAACTTCAACGAAACCCTCATACGTTGGCTCGATACCCCATACTTACCCTTATACATCAGACATATTTTCTACATTTACGAGAATAATCACCTTATCAGCTTACTTACCCGGAATCATCAAATAATCAATCACTAATCGTACCTGTTTCGGAACTAGTCGCGCAGACCGTTCCATTTTCACCGCTCACGGCCATCGTTTCTGATTGCTGCTGAGTGCAAAGTGAATGCAATATCATAAATAGACCAGCGTGTGGATTCCTATGCTCAAGAAAACGGGCACAGAGGGTACTTCACCCTTATGTGTCACACAATTTTAGCAATGTTTCTGACGATAAAAAATTAAAAAATGAAATAATTTTAACGCAAACAATTATTTCAGACTCGCAAAAATTTATTAAAAAGTAAGAAAAATGGTACAGGTCAGAAATATATTTAATATATTTGAAAAACTGCAAAAGTTACCCTTTTTACAATGAACAATACGATGTTTTCTAATGTCGCATTATTTGGTTTATTGCAATGCGTAATTCAACCTACAGTCATGAATTGTTCTCTTCATAAAATGCTTGTTGATTGTTCGCTTCATAAAACGTTCTTCAAAATCAGATCTTTAGGTTCTAATTTCATTAAACTCTCTAAGGTTTTGAAAATTGCCGGTCAAGTTTTTTTGAAGCGTCGGAAGTTTCATATAACAACTTAGGTGGTTTGAAGTAGCGCATAAGTGAATACCAGCAAAACCTAAGAATCCGAGTTCGATTCCCAAGTAAGCAAAACATTTCTATGATCTGGGAACACTTTTGCAAGATCAATTAATATATATATATATATATATATATATATATATATATTGAAACGCACCGCGCCTCTAAATAGAAACGCGATACATTTCAACTTAAACAACCAGAGAACATACAAACGGCGCGAGCATAACTAGGCAGCATGGCAACACGGAGGGGAAGGGGGGCGTCACGTGGAGCGTGAGACACGAGGGGAGGACAGCGAGAAGTCGGTTGAGAAGGAGAGACGAGCGGAAGCCACGCTAGCGGACGGAGGTGGTGCGCGAGCGGTGCGAGTTATTTGGGGAAAAGTACCCCTAAGTGCTGAATAACTTAATAGACTTGCATAGTATTACATTTCGGACCGTTAAAGAAGTGTGATGCAGACCGAACAGCATTGGGAAGTCAACGGATAGAGTGTATGGTAAACCGAAGAGTGTGAAACCCGCCTGTAGCGTGAGCACATGCATCGCGAACGTAGGTTTTGGGGAAAGATAGAATGTGTAGTGCACAAGACAGTGACTGAACCAGTGATCATTTGTGAGACCGATCAAGCAGTGTCTGACGGGTTTTCAGTGTATAGGAACTTTCCATAATGAAACTGTATGATGACGCGTGAGGAGAACAAGAACACGTGGGTATAGGTTACCGATATTTCACCGGTGATTCAGAGAGTAATATAGTGTAACGTGTTTAGCATAATCAGTTACAACCCAAATCTGGAGTTCAGACTGTCAGGACAAGCATAAGTTAATTAGATGCACTAGTGTAGAAGATACGCGTGGAGCAGCGTGAGGGGCGAACACTTGCCTACTCATCTCCGGCTGGGGGCCGAACGGCTCCGGGACCACGCGACGGGAGCCGAAGCCGCCGCCACCATCGACGCCGGGCCCCAACGAAGCGACGTGACTCAGGTGGTAACAGGTATGATGCTAGCATTGAAGGTATTAAGTTTTGGTACCAAAACATAGTAATCATTGCATAGGGGATCAGTGTTCGAAAGTGTAATAGTGATATTAGATGAATAAACATCAAACTGTCGTTGTATAATAAACTGTACGTATTTATAGTACCCCGAACATCCCAGGGTCCACATTCGCGAAAAAGATCCCGAGCCCTGCCTGAAACAAACAAATTTATTGTACCGTGCCACTTCACGGGTAAGTCACGATTAACCCCGAGCAGTCGGTACGTCACAATATATATATATATATATATATATATATATATATATATATATATATATATATATATATTTATGTAACCTTTACAAACAATGCGAGAAAGTACGTGGTGCTGGTGCTTTCTTCAGACATGTAACAACCCTCATATCGCAATATTTTACCCGTACTGATACCAACACATACAGACTTCTATTGTTAATTTTGCTTTACTTATGCTTTAAACTTTTCTTTTTGTTTCGATAAGCTTTTCTGAACAGAGCAGAGCTTTATTACAGAGAATCGCCGTTTCCCGTCTGTACGCGAAACCTTTTTTAATCTATTTAAACCCTAACAAACCAAACAGCATCCCCAAATAGCGGCAGCCGCGAGAGAATAGGAGAGGGCATGTCAGTGATACGTGTTCGTGAAAAGGCGACGTGCGTTGTTGATGTAACGGAAATATTATGGATCTTGGAGGTCTATTCCATGAATTGCTCTCGTACAAATATTATTGTTAATTATTCGGACTGTAATGTTATTTGTCATTCCGGCAAATATACGATGAATTTGTAAGAACTAAGAAGAAAAGTCATGGAAACGACACTATCATTATACTAAATTTCGAAATGCAATAAAATGAATTTACCTGGAACCTCGGACGCCCATGTTTTGCTTAGATGGTTAACTACAACGAATTTTCATATTTTCAGTTAAATTATATTGTTTTAATACCTCATGAGAGATAATGCAATTGTAGTATAAGCAACACAATAAATTATTTAAATTTATTACATTTGATTATATATAATTAATTTGACACGAACTGCAGTCACCGGAGAGTAAACGAATGCAATGGCTGGCCATCCGTACACTCCGCGTTTGCACCGACGCCAAACTTGAAATTTATTACGTGCTTGTTTATTCCTTTGTTTTTGTGTTGTCATTAAATCACTATTTTTTGTCTCTCTGTATTTATGAGTAAGGAAAACAGTGAAAATTAAATTTATGAGGGAACGTTTCCCGCAGTTTATTGTAGGAGCTTTAAGCATGACAAACCCGCATGTAGCTTTGAATTTGTGATACGCATTGTAAAATCATTTTACATTCACTTCACGTAATGCGGGCATTCTATTTTATTTCACGTATTATATTAAATTCTGGATCACGCCAGTTGCATTATAGAATTAATATTGAATTGTAATTGAAGCAGATAACGGACTGATGCTACGTAATTATCAGAGAAGGTTTTAGCGTGCATATTGAGGGGGAAGGCGAATGTACGCGTATTCGGGAGTTGATGCTCTGGGAACGCAGACATTCTATGGCCTGTGTACTTGTCGAGTGAGAAGTACTATTTCGTCGCCGTGCTGGGTCGAATTCAGTCGCTGTGTGGAGGAGAATCCTAGCAGTCGGTTTCTCTGATCGGTAGTTTTCCATGATTTTTACGATCAATATCTGACGAATCACGGAGTAATATCATAACAAATGGGCCAACGGGCACGATCCTTCTTTCCCTTGTCCTATCCTCCCCTTATACACACACATACACTCACTTACCTGCACTTCACATATATTGTAAGACCAGACCGGAGCTTAGAGCTTGTTTCGGATGGGGAGATACCTGGAGTAGGCTAGCAAGCCGACATGTAGGTCGGCACTGGATATCAGCTAGCAGGATAGAAACACCACCGCCTCCATACAAATCGCATTCACTACACTAATGGGACTAATTATCATAGCAGTGAACGTTCCCGAAAGCATTAAACAGTCAGTCAATCGATCAAAAATTAATGAAACAATTTTCAGGAAGGTTTATTACTCACATTCATATAGTTACTGAAAGATTTGCGAGTGCCATTTATCATTGCATGGATGCAATCTTTTACCACAAAATTTGGCATCAAGATAGCAAAGAATACTTTGATACGTAAAACTCGAAAACAAACGCAAATGCATTTATGGCACTTGTAAATAAGCTCTTTAATTCTAGATGCTAGCAGTTCTGGACAGTTTTGGTTGAATGACAAAGGAACATACAATGCGTTACAAAGCTCGAGCGACACCTTTTCCAACGTGATTTAACAAACGTCGTTGTGGTCAGACAAGAAGCTGATAGCCTCCATTCTCTCTGGTTTAGATGGCGTAGAGAGTTTAATATCTAGAACAAGTTTTGAGCATATATAGTTTTTTCAACAAATCTACACAGATCTCTAAAAGTCTCTGTCCAGTGGGTCAGATTGGATACATCTGAGAATGAGAACTTTTGTTTGTAAACATATACATCTAGTGTTGTTGCCCCTCTCTGCTGAACGAGGGGCACTGAATCATCCTAGATGGTTTGTTGACGTTGAGTATGAGTTTACATTTTGTACCCTCATAGTGATCTGCGTACATATTGCATTGTCTGATGCTTTGGACAATGGTATATTCAATATTTAGGTACAAGTTGATCCCTATGTAATAACTAATTGTACGTTTTTTGTTGCAGGTGAGTAATGTGAATATGAAGAACTTTTGTTGGCGTTAAAGAACCAAAGTACTGTGTAAGTAAACATTTACAGTTATTCATTTGTTTGCTGCAAAAACGACTGACTCCTTCATCCTTTGCCTGCATACTGATTACATTTTTTATATTAAAATATAATTAGATATTATTTATAATAGGGACATATTTTATATAACCACAGAATTTAATTACTTTTTAAAACCAATTTCTTATTCTTCTACTTCCATTGGCACAAATTCTCATTTCGCCATCAATGATTCGAATAATCGAGAAGTTTCAATAAAAATACTTTTAAAGTGAACAGTAGTTCGAAAGCGTACGACAGAGTTTGTATGGAAATTGTCAGTTGCATTGAATTGTTCATGTTACTAATATTTAGAGTTGACAAAGCACATCAGGATTTTTAATGAAAATAATACATAAAATTTCCTATTTTTATTGCGAAACCCATTTTTTATGAGGTAGTCGCAGAAAAAATACATTCTATTAATAACAGTTTGAATGGGATTTTTAAAAAAATTATAAAAGCAAAATGTGTAACTACACCAGTTTATTTAAAACTGAATAGATGGTAAAAATATGGAATATTTCTAAATTTGAAAAATTATTGACAAATCTTAAAATTAAATTTTTATTTATTGTCCTTCATGATTGCATTTCATAGTTTCACTTGATTCTCTATTATAAATGGAAATTTTTCTTTGTACAAATATTAAACGTATGACACCCATTTCTTAGACGTTTTCAGAATACACATACAAATATTTAAAGCCATTTTCCCAAATATACAGATAGTTTTTGTCATGACTGCCCTCCCTGTGTTCTAAAAATTTCGTGCAGTCTCCTCGGTGCCTGTCTCCCACATGCCCCGTACCTCAGCGACAATGCCCCTGGGCCGCATCCTCCTCCGAGAAGTCGCAGGCGAAGACGCTTATCTCCATCTGAGACGGCGCCGCGCGAGGCGAAAGTCGTCTCGGGGCCCCATGCAAAGCGGGCGGCGGCGGCGGCGGCGGCACACGTCGCTGCCAGAGAGGACACGAAGTAGACAAAAGTTCTCGTTTCTTAAGAAGCGCCCGGGGCCGCCTCGGCGCGCTCTCCTGCGCCCGCCCGCCTTTTATCTCGCCGACAGAGCTCCCGTCCCCCGCCACCTCGTCTCTGTACCTCCTACGCCAACAACCGTCTACGTCCCCGATCTGCCCTACTTCGCCGTATTCCGCCTCAGTTCCGCTTCCACAGCGCTCCGTCCCCGTGCCGTCCCCGCCTCGCCCCTAATTCGTCCTCTCTTCTGCCCCGCTCGGGAACCCTACCCACCTCGTCCCGCCTCATCTCCGTCTCTGCCTCGTATCGGCCCCTTTCTCGGCCCCTTTCTTGGCCCCGTCTCGGCCCCGTCTCGGTCCCGTCTCGGCCCCGTCTCGGTCCCGTCTGGGTCCCGTCTCGGCCCCGTCTCGGTCCCGTCTGGGTCCCGTCTCGGCCCCGTCTCGGCCCCGTCTCGGCCCCGTCTCGGCCCCGTCTCGGCCGCGTCTCGGCCGCGTCTCGGCCCTGTCTCGCCCGCGTCTCGGCCGCGTCTCGGCCGCGTCTCGGCCGCGTCTCGGCCGCGTCTCGGCCGCGTCTCGGCCGCGTCTCGGCCGCGTCAAGGCCGCGTCAAGGCCGCGTCTCGGCCGCGTCAAGGCCGCGTCTCGGCCGCGTCTCGGCCGCGTCTCGGCCGCGTCTCGGCCGCGTCTCGGCCGCGTCTCGGCCGCGTCTCGGTCCAAATTTGGCAACACCTCCTAGCTTCCACGTCGCGTCCGCCTTTTGCCGTCCATCCGTCCTTTTGCCGTATACCCACCCCGCCAACACTTCAGTATCGTCACCACCTTGTCTCTACAACACTTTCACTCCTTCACTGCGCTCACCATCCACTTCTCTGCTCCTCGCACTCCTCTGCATTCCATTCCCTCTCCCTCTTCCTCTCTCTCTCTCTCTCTGCCCGGCTTCCATCCATCTCCAGCTCCATGTCGGTTCCGACCCCTTTCCTTTCTCGCTCCGAGCCCGCCCCCGCCCCCGTCAGGAGTTGGTCGAGCGACCCGAGCGGGGACGTCTTATCAAGAGGGCCCTCCTGGAAAACCAACGCGGAAAACTTGTCGCCGCGCGGCACCGTCTTGATGAGATAGCCCCGGGTCCCCTGCCTCTGCCCGACGTGCCCGCGTCGCGTAGCATAGCGAAAGGCCGCACTGCACCGCACCGGGTTCGCGAACGCGAGGCTAATAAATTTTAAACAGCTCTAGCGAGCACTACTTTAATTTTTTAGGGAAGATAATGGCGCAGCAGTGACGCTAACGGCGCCCGCGGCGGAAACGAGAACCACTCGGGCCAGCCGCTTCCGCTGCTAGCGTCGTCGCCGAAGTTACCCACCTCGTTGGCGACGTCGCTGGAAGGTATCCTGTGACCCGTGATGTTGACGATGATGATTAGACCGGGCCTCACAAAGAACGCGGAGTTCTTTTGCTTCTGAGAGAAGTATTGTGTGGGCAGAATTACAAGTCGGAGGTAGTGCGGTTTGCAATTTGCTGAGAGAGTAATAAAGGACTGCAAGAGACAGGAAGAATTATTAGAAATAAAGAGAACAAAATATCGGAGTAAGAAAAGGGGTGTGGGTTCTTGTACTTAATAAAAAACATAGGTTTTAGAATTAATTCAAAAAATTCTCAAAAAAACGAGTGCAATGCAAAATAAATTCAATTATAATTAGGTATTGCTTAAGGTACCAATTTAAAAATTAAAAAAAATAATTTTAATATTAAGTGTCGTAAATACTCTAAAAGTATTATTTTATTTATTAACTGGCCGATAAACCGACATGGTCAAAGTTAACGGGCCAGTGAGAGTAATAATAACTACAAAAATCAATGTGGTGGTAAAATATTATATATAAACATATTCGCAGTTCGTATTTATCACATTTCTACTTAACCAAATGCATCAATGAATGTGTTTCGTAAGCACGGTCAGCTATTTGTTTTTTGTGAAAGTAGGGCTCTTTAAGTCCTCACAAGACAAGAAACAACATCTAGCAGAAATGTAACTCAAAGGACATTTATGTATGGTTCAATAGAAGTTTGCATATTAGTGTGTCCTTCGTCTAAAAGTTTTGAGTCCTTTTTCAAGGCGGATGTTTCGGCTGCCGCTGCGCTGATGTTCTTCTTCCTCACAGAAGCAAGCCTGCCGCCTCAGTGCGCTCTCTCCGGTTCGCCCCCGCCCCCGCCCCCGCCCCCGCCTGCGTTCTCTCTCTTGGAGGTTATTACCACTCCGCCCCGGGGCCTGCTCTCTTTACCCAGGAGCCGCTTTTAACGGTCCAGCGAAACCGCTCTCCGAGATACTAAGGTTAAAGAAGAGGCTTGTTTTCGCGGGGCCCGCCCAGCCCGGCCCGGCGCGGCCCTCGGCCGGGGTTATACGCGGCTCGTACTGTTTTCCAAAGCACGATCGGGCCCTTAATGCGGGCCTCGGAAGGGAAGCGATGGGGCGGGGCCGGCGGGGAGGGGGCGGCGGGGCGGGGGCGGCGGGGCGGGGGCGGCGGAGCGGGGGTGGCGGGGCGGGGGCGCCGGCCGGGGGCGGCGGAGCGGGGGACGGGGAGGGGGCGGTGGCGGCAAGGAGGGGACGTCGGCCTCGGTGGCGGGGTGGCAGCGGGGCGGCGGCGAGGCGATGGCGGGGAGGGGCCGGGGAGGGGGCGGGGAGGCGGAAGGGCGGAGCGAGGCGTCCGATGCCGGCGGAAGAGCGCGGGCCAATGGGATGGGAAGGAGACAGTGGAGAGCAACACGATAAGCTGATGTAGAAGGGTGCGAAGATGGAGGAGGTCGGAAAAGGAATAACAAGGGCTATTGAAGAGTACTGACCTAATAGATGAAAGAGCTTGGGTGGAGGAGCAACATGATTGTCTTATAGGAACGGGAAACAGAAAAATGGCATTAGTGTAAAACGAAGGTCGTAAAAAATGCTGAGACTTTATCAGTAAAAAGCAGTGACCTAAGAATTTTTTTGGAATTTTAGGATACGTATCGTAAAAGATTAATGAGTAATAGCTTCACTAGGAAGATAAAAGTTCAGAACTTGGCCTTCTTTGGAATGAAAACATTCTCTGCTTTGAAGTATAGTAAGCTTAGATTAATATAAGACCGTATTATTTTTCGTTTTGAGAATGTTGAGATCACTTCCGTCGTCCTCACAATGATTCAAAAGGAGAGGTCTAAGAACTGCGTCCAGATAATTGAGGTATTTTAAAATAATTTTGACCAGATGCCTACAAAAGTAAAAATGTTGCTGAACAAAACAATATAAAATGATTTTCCGAAAGTGTTGATTTCACAACAACTCAAAAACAACAAATAAGATGCTTTCATAACACACCAATAAATCAAATATTTCAATACAAACAGTCAGTACTGCAATAACATGAATTGTATTGTGAATATTTCAATAACACAATATAGTATCGATTCGCTGTACAACAATTCTTTCCACACCAAAATATAAATAATATTGCCGTTCTATAAAGCAACAAGTGAATCGCAAATATTAAGAGGGCGGCCTCTTTCTTGCAGACTCGCAGGCACATGACTTCGCTGAGTTTTGAGAACTCTGTATGAGAAGTTAGTCGGTTCGCTCAATACGATAAGTGGAATAACACAATTAAAAATATCAATATCAGTATCAGTATCAGTAGTCAGTATCAGTATCAGTCAAAATCTAAACTTCAATTATTTTTGGATTTATCCTGAGGTCCTGAATATCTAAGAAAATCACACACATCTCTCACATGGCGGGAGGCTGCATAGTTTTCGTTCGCGCATTGTAAATTAATAATAGATTGCATGCAATGAATAATGAGAGCATTGGAGAGTCAATGAAAATACAATTTGAGCGGTAACTACAGAAAAATTGCAGATAATATTTTCAGAAAAGCAAAGCATGGAGTCAGAAGAGGGAAGGAAGGGAAGAGGCGGCGGAAGGCTGAGAAACTCTGGCGTAGAGAAGGCGCCGAAATTCTTCCTCAAAATTAAATATAATGACATTAAAAACCACATATGTGTACGCAAAGATAATTTAAATACTCGTAATTTTGTTTGAATAATGAATTATGAGAGCACGAGAGGCAATAGACGACCCATTTTAAAACCGACAGCGAAACCAGCAGGGATGTCATTGAAAGAACAGGGAAGTGAGAAGACGATATGACGTTGTTCGAATGAGGGAGGCAAAGTCTTGAGAAGCGAAACTCAAACACAGAGGCCAATAGCTAGAAATAAGTAAAATATTTTACCCTGAGCCTAGACAATTAGAGACAAGGTGATATAGACCATTTCGATTGAATATCACTCACATAATAAATAATGTGAGTGCTCATAGGCCCTAAACATTTTGAAAGGAATATCGAGCCTCATGTAGTAAAACATTTTATATCTATAAATATGAACAACTGATTTTTTCCCTTTTAAGCTGATATTTGGGGAAGTCATACTCTACTTTGGGGAAAGAAGCTCTCCAAAAACTCTAGCAACCCAGTGTATAATTGAGCATAGAATTTATTAATTGTATCATAAAAGTTAAAATTTAGTTTTTCTTGGGGATTGTTTTATTTATTTACTAGTAAAATATATTATACTTAATAAAAAAATTAATGGAAAAGGAAACCTAGTGGAGGCCAAACATGAAGTTGGCCCGCCTTATTCTTTGAGGCTGTGCACGCCAACGTAAGTGGAAAAGTAACTAATTCACCAAAATTAACACTTATGACAAAAACAACGGAGACGGGGCAGGCAAGCAAGAGCTGTAGGAACACGTAAGTGTGGGGGGCACGAAAGGGGCGGGGATGGGTGGGCGGGGATGGGACGAAAGAGGGGGCGTGAGGAGGCCGCCTCGAGCGTGGAGGGCGGGTGCAGCGCAGCGCGGCCATCACGGCCTCGTTATCGGTTCTCCATCAGCGCAGAAGAGCGCCCGGCGCCTGCGTAATAACGGGCGCGCTTGATTGCGAGGTCGCGGCCGCGCGCGCGCTCGCCGCCGCCGCCGCCGCCGCCGCCGCCGCCGCCGCCGCCGCCGCCGCCGCCGCCGCCGCCGCCGCCGCCGCCGCCGCCGTGCTCAGCAGCTCCTCCCCGGTGACCTGGCGCTTGTCCACCTCCTCTTCCCTTCCAGCAATTTGCTCCTCTGCCCGCACGCTCGTCGGCGTTCCTTATCAGCAGGCCTCGGATCCTGATGAACTAAAGGTCTTCGAAAATGATCTATAAAATGACATAAAAGTAAGAAGAATACGACTTATAAAATGACTTAAAAATTAGGGCAAAATTACCAAATTATTTAAAACATACTAAAAATTTTGTATGAATATGTTTATTTATCTAATTAATTTTACAACTTCAAATACATTTTTTAAATAATTACATTTAATATTAAGTCTTTATTTTAGGAGGAAATGTAATCCTTAGCTCCGATCGTCCATCCGTCAGTGTTAAGAGGGGAGATCCGTCTGATCTTCAGTGTTCAAAAACCGAGTCTACTGCAATTGTGAACTTTGTCATTAACTGATAATACAAAAAAAACCTTGATACATTCACTAACAGAAAACACGAAAAGGAAAAAATGCTTAAAATGACGCAAAGTTCCAGAAAATGTCCTACAAATTGAAAAATTACAAAAAATAGACTAATAACTATACATTTCTGTCTCCTATATATCGTAATAAACATTCATGTACAATTTTCATACATTTACATTATTAATTATAGAATGCACCAATAAAAAGATGACATGTCATCGGAATACGAGCCCTCAGTCAGTGTTAATGTTGTTCGGTGTTGTTACAGCTTACGCGGTTTGTCATTATTTATTCTAATTTATCCCTTAGAATAAGAAAGAAAAATATTCACTTTTTTTAAAGGATACCGTACTAGAATGGTCATTGATTTTTGTCAGTTCTTCATGTTTACATAATTTTGCGATGTGATTTTGACATGTCTTTCATATATTCAATTAGTTTTCCTAGTGTTTGAATTATAAACGTCAAAGTGAAATAATATTTTTAAAGGATTCTAAAATATTTTTTCTTCAATTATTGAATTGTTATAAACGGAATTATTTTCGCGTGTTATAAATTTATGAAAAGTAAACCCACATTACATTAATGTGAATATTACATCCGTATAATTATCATCAATTATATCAATTAAACCATGTGGAAAGACGCATTTCTCCTACGGCAACAACGCTAGAACACGATTTTTTTAATGCGACGCTCTCACGTTAGAGAAGACAGCTTGCGTTTACGCCATTCAGTTACGTCTAGAGCAGCGGTTCCATTTCGATTTTCCGGTGTCCGCTCCCCAACAGGTCTGCGGTGGCGTTGCGACAGGCTAATTGGCGATCGGAGCTGTAGCACACGTTGCGTCACGTCGCGACGCAGGAGGTCCAACTCGGATCGACAACGCGCGCCCCATGCTTCACCCACTCCCTCGCCCACGCCCACCCACCATCTTTACTCACGTTCTCTCGCGCTCAACCGCGCTTGCTCACACTCATCCGCGCTTGCTCACACTCATTCGCGCTTGCTCACACTCATTCGCGCTTGCTCACACTCATCCGAGCTTGCTCACATTCATCTGCGCTTGTTCACACTCATCCGCGCTTGCTCACACTTGTCCGGGCACAAGCCACGCAAGTCTAGGTTTGACTAAGCCCTCCTGTTCGAACCCATGGCTGACATTTTCTCCCACCCACATCAGCTCACGCATGCCGACGGTAACGTATGCTCACACATGTCCACGCACGTCCGCGATCGCCCGAGCTCGCCCACGTCCAACCACTATTGCACATTTCACTACACACTTACCCACAGTCTACACTTAACCACACCAACCCACACGAACTCACACTTACCCACACCCGCCCACACTCATCCATACTTACTCACACTTACCCACTCTTTGCCACAACTACCTACACTTGCCAACATCTGTCCACACCTGCCCACTCTTGCCTACACTTGCCCACACTTGCCACCCTTGCCCACCCAGAGTGGCCCACACCTGACCATGCTTTCCCAAACTCGCCCACGCCTGTCCTCACTTGCTCACACCTGCCACACTTGCTCACATTTTTCCACACTTGTGGGCATGTGTGAGCTGATGAAAATCTGCCCATACACGCCCTCATCTGGCCACGCATGACCACACTCGTCACCTACCCACACCTGATCACAGATGCCCATCCAAGCCTACACCCGCCAACTCCACTACACACATGCCCACATCAACCCGCACATGCCAGCATCCGCCTGGACACCCACCCCTTCTACACCAGCCCTCCCTCGATCAGCCTCCGGCACGCCTCGTGCCCTTCCTACCAAAGCCGACCTCGTCCAATCTACCCCCACTCCCCTGCCCGCGCCCTCTCGTGCCCTCTGTTGCTCTCCCGCGCGCCCTCGCGCCCTCCCGCGCCGATAGGCTAATTGCGGGTCGCACCGCGCCGCGGCCTCTGCGCGCGCAGGGCAGGCAGGCGACGCGTGCGACCTCTGAACTTTACCCAGCACGCGCGCCTCGGAAATCCAAGCCTTCGAGAGCTCTTGATGAATTCCAGGCACGCGCGGAGCTTAACGTATTCATTCCTCAGTATTTGCTCTTGTGTGTGTGTGTGTGTGGAAAATAAATGATCAACGGCTGAAAACATTATCAATCCTTGTATTAGAGTTATAACTTATAAATTGGATTCCCATTCATTTTCACAGTAGAAGCATGATTAGCGAAGAACGCTAAAGTCTGCTATACATTGGAAAGCAGAACAATTATCGAACATTTATGATATTTACTGAATTGATTTGATTAAATAGGGTAATCCCGTGGTTACACTTGTTTACATAGCTCTCCAATGGAACATTTGAAATTGCGTGTAGCTGAATGGTGTCCCAGTGAAAAAAAGAATATTCATATGTAACCTGTATTTTAAATATAATTTATTTCTAAGAGCTCTAGTAAAAATAATATTGCGATTACTTTCCATAAATATTATAACACGGTGAGAAGCATTTATGAGTTGTGTCATTTCATCTAATAATTTATTATTTATTTCTTCAGCTGTGATCTTTTCCACTTACAAGTTGCGAAAATTTTCCATAATATAGGAAAAAATATTTTTACAGTTTACACATATTTTGAAAATTCTTTTATTACTTTGATTTTAAAAATGAATATTTGTTTAATGATTGCAAATACGAACTATATGTCTATTAAAGTGGTCTTCATTAATATATTTATAAATGAAGTCTTTATAAATGAAGAGGTATTTTAATGCTCTCAGATTATTACTCCACAAGGATTACCTTATACTACATGGCAACCAGATGCATTATTACAAATGTAAGAGAACTGTAGCAGTATTTTGAAAACTCATAATAACCTTATGATGTATAAATAATGTATCTCTGAGCGTCTTGCAAAGTTTTTCAAGCAATAATCCAATTTTCTTTTACATTAATGTATCTTTTACATAAATACTTATTTACTTGAAATATTTGAAGAGAATACTTTTATCTCCAAATTCTATCATTATGTTTTTCTCCAAAATTTGGTTTAATGAAATTCGCAAAGCATATCTGTATACCTGTATTGTAGAACAGCGGCACGGGCTGTGTGGTGAGGATTGCAAGGGACGGGGCGTGACAGAACGGGGAGTGGTAGGGTGGGAAATAACTGAGGGAGCAGGTGAGGTGGAGCGGGGCAACGTGAAGAAGCAGAGGGGGAATATAAATAAAATTATTTCAATTTTCACAATATATAGAATTACTCCCTTTTCCTGTCTAAAAAGCTGATTGCGATACATTTTTGCTGACGGCCACGAACTCTCGAGTTCGCCTGTACCCACCCGATCATATGCCCAAATGCGTTTATATCCGCAAACGTTACATTACGTATACATTCCTTAATTACTAAAATAAAAATAATATCCTAATTCACTCCAGTATTAAATATCGTAATAATGTTGCCACGAGTACAGAACATTTTGTGCATAGCATGACTCCTCAAATATTTGAATTGTGCCTCTAAATCATGCAGATTACCCAAATTCGCTATATCTAAAGTCAACCAATCTAGTAAATTAATTGAGTGGGTTGCATTAAACACACTATAGGATTTTCCTTGATTCGTGAGCGTATGTTAAATAACGTAATGTTTAACTGGATGCATGTTTGTATGTAAACCTCATTCCATTGGTTACTTTCAGTCAGTCGATTTTCTGCAAGCGGGAAATGTAGCGTCCATAGATGTTTTCGGTTGCTAGAAGAGTTCTTTCAAAGAGCTAGGAGAGCTCATTCTTGGAAATGCTTTTCTTGAGTGTGTGGTCTCATAGTTATTTTTTTCTCGCTATTTGAGATGAATTGAGTAGTTTTGAGAAAAAAGAATTTATTTTAGAACAATTAACTCCACAAATATCTGTAGCAGCGACGATGAGCATTGCAGCTGTTGATACGTACCGCTGAGGAAAACAAAAATGAAATTTACATTTGTTTTGCTAACGTTATTTTTCGAATGTGATATTTATTAAGTAAAAGTTTTACAAAATGTAAGATTTTATTTATTTTATTATAACTAAAGGACTAATAGACTATTTTACTTTAAATATCACAACCGAGTTTGTACAGCTTCTAAATGCCAAGTGTTTTTGTTCAGGGTCATTTAAAGTGAAGATCTTTAGATATTTCATTGTTTCGGAGTATGAAATGAAATATTTAAATATTCTTCATTTTTATTATATCTATTTACTGACAATTTTGACTCTGTTAGATGTTACTGATCATCTCTTAATGTTAAACACTTTCCATTTAGTCATAATCGATTTATAGTTCGTACGTTATTTCATTCTTAAAAGAGAACCAGGAAAATTGTTCTCAAAGTAATTCAACCTATTTTTTAACAGACATAACATTTTTGGAAGAAAAATGACTCTTTTACATTTCGACCATAATTGCGGTCTTTTTAAAAAGAATTGTTGATGCTGTTTATTACTTAAAAATGAAGAATTTTGTATGGAATTTTGCCGATATTATAAAAACTACAAAGGAAAACTAAGGGGGCTACAGCTGCAAAATGGTTATCATCATGAGGGCAACATTAGTTCAGCTCTCTACCATTCACCATTGAAGGGTTCAACTGGAAAGCTGTCAAAGGATGCAAACATTTCATAATTACGCAGCTTACGACGTGTAGGCAGTTTTAACCGCATTGCGTTCCTCAGTCGCCTGCCCGAGCGCGCCCCGCCGCGCGCCGCCGGGGCGTCGAGGGGCGGTCGGACGCGGCGACGGGGGTGCGCAGCGCGGGAAGCGCGCGCCTGGCAGCCGTCGCGAGCCCATTGTGCAAGTGGACGCGTCCGCGCCCGCGCCGCCGTTGTCCTGGTGACGCGCGTCACGCCCGCCGCCGCCCACGCCGCCGCCCCCACCGCCGCTGTCGCCGCCGGCGCTGTCACCGTTGCGCTGTCCGGTGCCGCCTGTGCGGAGACGCGCCGCCGCCGCCGCCGCCGCCGCCGCCGCCGCCGCCGCCGCCGCCGCCGTTGCCGCTGCAGCCGACGCAGCTACCTACCTCTCGCGTCCGCCGCTGCCTGTGTGTTGACGCGCGCTCCGCAGCCTACGCCTGAGCTCCCGGCACGCTGTGCCACTCCCGCAACAACAGGAGCAGCTCAAGCCTGCTAATGTGTCGTTCCAAAACCAGCAGATTTACGTATGTTTTGCACAACTTAAAAATTTACAATCTAATAGTATTTTGGGGCCATCAAACTAAAATGTTTGATGGGAAGAATGAACATGCCAGATATGTGCAAGCATCAGCAGGAGGAGCTCTAGCGCGCAAATGTGTCGTTCCAAAGCCAGCAAATTTACGTAGGTTATTCACAACTTAAGACATTATAATCTAATAGTATTTGGGGGACATCAAAGCCGAATAATTGATCTGAAGAAAGAATATGCCAGGAATATGCAACTCTTTTCTGTTATCAGAGACAAAAACCAGGATACGGCGCATGTTGAATCTATATCCTAAAACCAATCGGAACGCAAGGGGTTTCCCATTAATAAGAGGTTAACAAAAAGGAATATTCGAATTCTTGGAATTGACGGAAACAAATTTGTATTGAAAGTTGGCACGGCGTTTGATGTTTAGATAAATCACCCCCAACGAAGAGCTTTTGTATGCGTTCCACCTTCCCCTAAATCAATTTAACGGATTTTGATGTTCATAGTGATTCAATGAATGTTAAGATGTAGTTACAAGTGCAGACAATTTGTTACACGCATGCTTGAGTTTATGTTGCCGGTAAGAAGTGTACGCTATTACCTTGACTTTCGACAAAACTCGAAATTCTTTTCTCGCTTTGTATCGTTGTCAAATTCCTCACCATATTTACTTACGCCTAAGAAAATATATTCTTTCTACTCATCTACGCCTTTTTAGAAAGACTCTGTAGATTAAAAAAGGTTTGAGAAGAAGAAACTTATTTGTATTGTCTGATTGTTTGATTTTACACTGTTCTCTACGTGCAAGGTTCAAAAACTGGTAATTTCTTTCTAAAAAATTATTATTCTTACTTTTTTCGTATTGTAAGTAAGGTGACATATTTGTGATATACTAAAATGTTCATTTAAATTAAAATGCTCAATGAGAATTATCGTACTGTTACCAACGATTCTAGGTTATTTTCCGGCAATTTTTTTCTAAATAGAGTTATATTTGATTGTAGTAAAATAATCATCTATATTTAGTAATCGTATTACTTTGTCAATGAATTACAAACATTGAATAGTTTATTAAATTTTTTATTTCTCTCTTGATATGTACTTTATTTCCTAAATTTATATTGTAAATTCAATTTTTGTTGAAGTCGAGTTGACATATTTCAGTAAATTTTACGTGTTCAATTATCTGTAAGGTTATTTTCACGGAATATTTGATATATGAGGTTTGCAAACCTTGATGATCTTTGTAACGTGAAATATAAGTACACCACACACATTGCGAACCCTTACAAAACGGAACTCGACTACTGAAAAGTCGATTTGTCAGTAATACCAATTTTCATTTTTCCCCGCTCCCTGTATTATCAAAGGTCTAATGAAACTGTCACAGGCACATCTACATTTCTTTCCCTAAGTACTTTTCCGTTTTCCCGCCGCTCCTTTCTTTTGCGTTTTCTTTTTCTTCTTCTTCCCTTGCTTCTTCGCGTCTCTTTTCCATGCGGCGTCTTTAACAAAACATCAAAGGTATTTCAAACGTTACAAAACAGAATGCGATTATTTACGTGTCAACTTACCATCATGAACATCAGTCTGCTTACTTTCTACATCCCCCGTCTTGGAAGGCATGCGGAAGCGCAAAGGAACACAATTCTCTTCCACTGTACATTTTCCCTTTCCCGGGCACCGCTTTCTTTCTCGTCTCTTTTCCGCGCGCGCCACGGCGTCGCCGCCGGTGTCGCCGCCGCCGCTGCCGCCGCGGGGTCGCGCGCGATAAGCGGTAGCATCACGCTGCGGTCCGGCGCGCGCGCGCTTGCTCTGGGAATGACAGTTCGTCGATAGCCTCCAGCAAAACCAACTTGCGCTCTCGGACGCGGAGACGAGACGACCGGAGCGATGGGATGCGATACGGTGCGGTGCGGTACTGTGCGATGTGCGGTGCGCGATGTGCGGTGTGCGATGTGCGACGTGCGATGTGCGGTGTGCGATGTACGGTGTTGGATACGCGATGTGCGGTGTTCGATATGCGATGTGCGGTGTGCTATGTGCGATGTGCGGTGTGCGATGTGCGATGTGTGGTGTGCGGTGTGCGATGAGAGATGTGCTAAATGCGATGTGCGATGAGTGGTGTGCGATGTGCGAGTATGGTGTGCGTTGTGAGAGGTCGGGCGCGCTCTTTGAATGTCGCAACGCGCCGGAATGAGAAAAACAATCTTAATTCTGTGCTCGGATGTAGGGGTAATTCTCCATCGTGAGAATAAAGCATTTCATCCTCCTTCTGGCGTTATAAACATTTTATTGTAATTAAAGAATATTTTACTAAGACAAATAATAATATTATGAAATACCGTACGTTTAGGCCAAGTACTTTTTAGATTTAGATCTTTACAATCTACTACTTACCATACAACTATTTTCATGTTTAAAAATTACTGATATGAGTCTTTTTTCATTTTTATTTTGAGCATTCAGTAATTTTATTTTTTTATTACTTTACTATACATTCGATATTTTGTTTGTGTTAAAATCTCAGATTAAAAAGAAATAATTTTTGCAAGGACATTGTGAGTTATTTTAATAATTTTATGAAAATTGCCTAATTTATTGACGACTAGTTTTCTTTGGTTTCTCTGAAAATTTATCTTTACACATTAAATGAAAAATCGCATCCGTAAATATTATCCGACTTATTTCTAAAATTTTCCCTTAAAAATTCTAAAAATATATTTCAGTTAGACTCTCGTCTTAAAGCCAAGCACTGTTTGTTCGAGAATTTCTTCTAAAAACTTTTTGATTTGTATATCTACTCCCCTGACCAATTAGTTGGTATTATGACCAGGGACATTTTCTTTGGGATATGGAAGAATTTGGTTACGGACTTCAAATAGTGCTGAGTACAAATCTAATAATGGCGTTCTTCTTGAAAATATTTGCACGTACAAGTAAATATTCACTGATAAATCGTAGGATTTGAAATAGTGATGATATTTACAATATTTTAATTGTTCTTAGTGAATATCTGGATCATTTATGAATATCTAGACATTGAAATATTCCTGACCTTTATTCGGAGTATTGAGAAAATCTTTTCGTATGACGCTCTTAAATTTAATTATTATTTTTGTATGCGCTTTTTCATTTCTGTCATTTGGAATTATGAAAGATAATGTTCTTTCGCGTGTTGTACGCGACAATACAGGACCTGGAAAATCGTATTTTGATTGTTTCTCTCATCATTTTTTAAGTCTTAGTATTTCGTATTTCTAATTCTTTTCTCTCTGATAAGAGTAATAGCCCAACTCGATTCAATGCGTTTTTAGTTTAAATTGATATTTAGTGCCCGAACGTAAGAAAATTGTGTGAACATTCTACGATTCGATGGTCTAAGTTTACGATAACGAAGTTTTCCTTCTATTTCCTCTTCTGCTTTAGGAGATATTCCATCACCCACGCCACCTCGTGCGTTACGAACCGCATGGAACAATTTGGCGACGCATTTGGGGTGGCCCCCATCAGACTGGTCACTAGCAACAGCCGGTGGCAGTGATAGGCGAAGAATGGGGAGCGGGGATGGATACGAGCGGGGTGGGGAGCAAGGTGGGCGGCGAGGTGGGGAGCGGGGTGGGGAGCAAGGTGGGCGGCGAGGTGGGGAGCGGGGTGGGGAGCTGGGTGAGGAGCGGGGTGGGGAGCGGGGTGGGGAGCGGGGTGGGGAGCGGGTTGGGGAGCGGGGTGGGGAGCGGGGTGGGGAGCGTGGTGGGGAGCGTGGTGGGGAGCGGGGTGGGGAGCGGGGTGGGGAGCGGGGTGGGGAGCGGGGTGGGGAGCGGGACGGGGAGCGTGACAGCTCAAGGAGAGGGGCGAAGAGAGGGGCCAGAAACAGGGAGCGGGGCGGGGTGCGGGGCGGGGTGCGGGGCGGGGTGCGGGGCGGGGTGCGGGGCGGGGTGCGGGGCGGGGTGCGGGGCGGGGAAAGGAGCAGCTGCGCGGGCCGGGCCGTCTTGCCTTTTTCTTCCGCCTGCCTCCCCGCGTCCCCATCTTCCCCCTTCGGGCCCGGGAGTGACAGCGCAGCCAGCCGGCAGTTTGGCCGACTTGCGCGGAAGACACAAGACGTCTCGAATTGTGTTGGCACAAAACTTTGTTCGGTTCCGGAGGAATCTTGTTAGCAAAGGGAAACTTTCCCTCCCTTCCGACCGCCGCCGAGGTCCCACAATTCTTATTAAGCTGCAACACCAGCTGTGTGGACTTCCATTTTCGAGGGGTTCCCCGAGTTTGTCTTCTGGCCAGAGTTATAAAACAATAGTTCCCTCGCTTTCCAGCCGCGCCGCTCTTTTGGAAGTCGTTGGGACGCGGGGTTTAATGAAGCTGGATGCAGAAGTGGAGGGCGGCGCTGCACGCGTGACCAGAAGGTCAACTTGACGGGAGAAAAACAGAAGGTTTTCTTTCAGGCCGGGTTAAGCAATGCCATAGTTCACTAACTTTTGACATTCGGACGTAGAAACTGTTGTTTCTGTTTCAGACATACGTCATAATATAAAAAATAGAGAATCACATTTTTGTCATTTCAAATACGTTTTGTTGCTCAAGAATAGTTTTTACAAGGCTTAGGAAGAAAAACACAAGTTTGTTTACTTTTAATCTACACGTTGTAATCTTGTAAAATCGAAATTTGCAGATAAAATTAACCACATTGATTTCGAATTTAGTCATTACTTACTGTAAGTTGTGTTGATATATCTCCAATATAATATAACGGTTGGGAAAATAGATTAAAAAAGACGTTTATATTCAGATCGAATTCTTAATATCCATAACTGGACTGTGTTTCAAACAATTCAATTTTCATGTTTCCTGTTCTTGGGTATTTCGGGAGAAAGTGTTTTATGACAGATTATTAATGTTGCAGTAGAGAAAAAGTTTTTGAAATGTATGTATGACAGTAAGTTGAAAGTGCAGTGTTTTTAGAGGTTAGTGAAAGCAATTAGAAAGAATATTCTATAAAATTTTATTCCAGGAAAATACCGCACATGGACGGTACTTTTTCTATAATATTTTTGAGAGAAATTTGCAGCAAAGGTTTTGACAAAATAAATGCGTGCAACGTTCGTGATAGCGATCCTTTCAAAATGTCAAATCCACGCTCCGTAGATGATTACTTACTTCTTTAAAATGCTATATTTGCAGGTTACTATCGGCAACGACATCATTTACGTTTGACAAGTGCCCGTATATTTTGTGCCCCTACAGCCCCGCAAACCCCGCTATCCCCACAACCCCCGATTCCGTCCGCTCTCCTACCGTTCCCCACCCCGATTTTCCCTTCGCACTCCGACCGTCGCTGTCAGCCTACCCACTCTACCCCTTTCGCTGGCATCCCTTCCGCTCATCACAACCTCCGACCTCTCTTTCGCTCCCGTCGTGGCTCACTGCCGCGTTTATCACCGAGGAAATCCCACACGGGCGGGCCGCGGGACGGCGCGCACGGCGGCGGTGGCGATGCAGGCGGCGAGCTTCCCAGCGCCGCCGCCAGAGGTCTCTGAGAGCGCGCGCGCGTGATCGGCGTCACGAGCGGCTCTCGCTCGCTGGCTGGCTGGCGCACGCACTGAAAAATGTATTGTAATGTAGGGGGCGCGGCGCGGATCACGACCGGGGGCTCTGTATTCCGTGTCAGACTTCCTTCGACTTCCCTTCGGCGGGCGGGCGATCTCGCCGATCCGGGCCTCATCCCTTGTCCAATCTCGAAGTGTTGCTGCCCAATAATCCTCCCGCTCCTCGACGCGGGGGCTTCTGTGGGGAGATCGCAGCGCGGGGGAGGGGGAGGGAAGGAGAGAAAGAAAGGGGAGGAAGGAGGGGATCGACGGAGGAAACGGAGAAAAGACCCGTCGAGCCTTCGCCCGTCACGTTCGCTCTGCGCCTACGGCCTCGCCGGCGGCCCTGCCAAACGCTCGGAGGCGCCGCGGGTGGAATCCATTCCTTGCGAGAGATCCTTGCCAGTGAATGGCACCCGTTGCTAAACCAGTCATGAATAAATAAAATTACTCTATCACGCGTTCTTTTCACAAAAAACATACAAAGTGATTTTTATATTTTACTGTTCAATAGGACTTGAAAGTATTGAATTTCTTTGGATGGTGTCCGCGATTTCGAATTTGAAGGATACGGGGTCAATTTCCAAAAAACGCATTGCATTAGTTCAGTGCATATTACTACATCTGTGTTATTTGATTCATACAGGGGCACAGACTCGGATAACTGAACTCGTAATAGAAAACAAAACAAAAACTGAAGTCTCGAATCGGGGATTCAAGATCGAAAGCAACAGAAACAGATTTTTTTGGAATGACGTTAAAGTATTTACATTTACGGTGAAATTTATTGACTATGGCCGTGAGCCAATGTGAATTATCTGAGGGCTCCTTTGAAGAATTTTGTAAAAGTGTTGCGAGTAGCGAAAAATGTCGAAACTAAGGTACTGAGAAAAGAAACTACGTTATTGAGATCTGCCTTTTTAATAGATAACAAAATTAGGCAACTGTATGTATTTGGGCGTGTATATTTAAATTGTATATAGTTTATTATTAAAAACAATGTTAACAAAAAAGAGACGTTATTTTTAAAGATGATTAAGTATGTCTTACTTGTATCGCAAGTGCAAGAAGAGAGAAGGCTTACCTTTTGTTTTCTCCGTTCCTGGAGAGTTCATTGCAGTGGTTTGCCATTGCCTTCTACTGGTGACGATGAAGTATACCAATTATCATGGATGCGACAATGATTCATATGATTGTAATATGAGACACCAACCACAACACAACCGCAGGATAAAAATACCCTTATTTTACGCAGGACTTAAACACCCCAACCTTTTATCTCCACGTTCTTGTAAAATGTTTAAATTCTCTGCGATTGGCAGTCTTTTCAAGAAGTAATCTTATAGCATTTTCCATTCGTTTGCATTCAATCCCACCCTATGCACTCAAACCCGTTGCACTCAAACCCCTTCTATGTCGTCATTACTTTGCATCAGTACTGTTTCACTCTGGCTAAAGGAAGCAAGGAATGAAATGGATTCGAGAACTGAGACAATTCGTGTCCTGGCGCATGCAGCAAAATTACAGGCATAACCTTGAGAAAGAAAGGTCTCAAAAATATTTGTGAAACTGAAAAGAAAAAAAAAACGAATTATAATACGAATACTTTTAGTTAATTAATTTATAACGAACAGAAACTGACAAACAGCAGATTATTGTTGTAATTTCACACTAGTCACATTTATTTACAACTTTTCATGTAATACTTAGTACACACTCACTATCCGATGTGTCTTTGCTTGACAAAATAATTTCTATTTTCTTTATGACTGCACCACGTCAATTTAATTCAATTTTCATAATTTTCGTTCTCATAACATTTCATATCTGACCTCAAAAGCGGCGTGACGGATAGTACTGCACTGACTGAGTAATCAGTAGAAATTAGTGCGCGCTGGCTCCATGACTTTCTCTAAACGGAAAACAGTTTCTAGGCATCCCTTCCGGGCAAATAATAAATGATAACTACCTTAGGCACCTTGAGGCGGTGGCAAACGCTATTAAACATCGAGCCGCTCCCCGTGCATGCGTTTCCCTCTCCCAATGCTGCCCATCGAACTCGCTCCGCCGTGGCCGTGTTGCGCCTTCCGCACACCAGACGGCGGCGCGGCGGCGGCAGCGCTGCTAGGGGGCGGGGCCGCGGGGGAGGCCGGGAGCGGTGGCGCCGCCTGGGAGGAAGGAAACAACGAAGGTGAGAGTGCGTTCGGATGCTCCTCCAGAGAGTAAACGTGGCGGAGGCGGCGGCGGCCGCGGCCGGGCGTGGGGCGCGGAGTGGTGCCGGGGCCGTCGGAGGTTTGACAGCGGCCGTCGCTCTGGCTCGCGCCTGCGCCTTCCATTATTGATGGCAACGCACAGTGGGTCGAAATGACACGGAAGGTTCGTAGCGTGTGGTTTTTTTCAAGGAGGCAGGACAACCAACGAAGCTTTTAAACGTGTAAGTAATAACATAGAGAAAAATAAGGACAAAGTACAGAAAAAACAGTGAAATTGAATATTTATTCACAGACTAAAAAAAGTGTCTGTGAAAGTAAAAAAACGCAACATGCCTAATACAAATAATATAATTAATCACAAATAGAATAAAGAAGAGAAATAAGAGAGGTTTGTGTTAGTAGTTTGAAAGTTTTCGTTTCTACTTAAAACTGATTCTTGCTGAGTGTCCCTAAAATGGCACATGCATTATACTGCATTTTACTCACGTAACGAAAACGTTTCAAAACAAATTATCGTCATTTATAATGACTTAGTAAATTAAGTTTAATGAAAACATGACTTCATTATTTCAAGAATGAGTTAGTGTGTATTATACTAACATTTTATTATTGTGAGAAGCATGAATTAAAATGTTCCTGTTTTACCACATATCAACAGTTTTTAATCATCTTGAATATGGATTTTCTCTATATTTGAAATGTTGCAAATGTAGAAGTCTTACTGTATCCTTTTATAATTTTTATTTATTTTATTTTCTCTTATAAATAGAACAAAAAGTGTGACAAGTGGTAACTCGTATGAAATCAATAATCAATGAAAATGATGTCTCAATATTTTGACAGGATACCCCGATTTTGCAATTCTTTATACGGACAAAGCGCGTTTTAATAACTGGGTTACAATATCAGTAGCTTCTAAACTGTACAAATAATTTAATAAAAATACAATTCTGCTTTGCTGTCGATGTCTCTGCATTTGAGGCCCTGGAAGTTGTGAAATAGTATTCTTGGATTTTTAGTGGTACATTATATGAAGCTCATAAGTCATTTTGAAGTTTTCTGAAAATAGTTTCAGTTTTCCCTTCTGTATTTTCGGTCGAATAGATTGATTGATTACTAATGATTCCGGGGACAGCAATGGCAAAGGTCATTAGTCCTGTAAGTGTAGAGTATGTTTTTGCTCGGGAGGTGACAGCGATCGCCCCGCAGGATGGTGAGATTTGGCGCCGGCCTACCGTCTGCTAGCAGGTGTTTTCTCTAAACAAGTATCTCCTCCAGCGGGGCATCACCCCACCTGGGCATCACCCCATCCGGGACGAGCTGTAAGCTCCCGACCTGTTTCCCGGCGTATGTGGTAGTGTAGTGCACGTAAGTGTAAGTGTGTTTAAGGTATGAGGATAGGACAAGGAATGGGAATTAAAGACCGGACGCGGTCCGCGGCTCGTTTGTCAGAACATTAATAACCAGGCATTCGTCTGGTATTGATCAGAGAAACCACGGAAAACTACCGATCAGAGTAGCCGGCCGCTTCAATTCTCCGCCAGACAGCAACAGGACCCGACCGCGTTGTCTGGCTAGTGTCAACAATCCTGTTATCGTCGGATTTCTCGATAAGAAGCACTGCAGTGACGTCAGTTGATGCCCTCAACCACCTCTCCCGGCCGGTCGAATAGAGGAAAATATGCTTAATAATATGTAAATCTGACTTTCTTTTCCTGCTTGTGTCTTTCTTTCTTATTCTTTCTTTCATTTATTTCTTAATTTTGTCTGTTTCTTGTCTTGTTTCTTCGTTTTGCTCTGTGGGTCTGTTGCGGCCCTTTGTGCGCCGCGCCGCGCCTCGCCGCTCGCCTGCGCTGTCGTAAGTGGCGCGCGACGTCATAATTCATGGCTCTGCCGCTGATCGCCGCGATCGGCACCGCCTCCTGCATATTAATGGCCCTTTGCCGTCGAGATACGTTCCTCTGGCGGTTGTCGAGGAAGTGTCAGTGGCTGTCACTTCTTCCGCACCATAAAACATTCAGTTTGTAGATATGTATTTCGAATCGTGTTGTAAATATATGATGACGTGTCAGATGTGTTTTATTGTGACGTGGCTATATTATTTATTATCTCTTGTTGAAAAGTATTTTAACATTTTTTCCTGAATTGTCTGTTGCATTATATTACATTAATATCAGATTCTATTACTAGTTAATACAATCGGTATAGAGATTATACGTAATGACAAATACAGTGTGTTGTTATATTGAAACAGACGATATTATTATATTTTAATTTGGTATTTATATTTTCTGTTATTCTATAATTTTAACTTTTAGTACAAAATTGGTTTCATAGTTTGGATTTTACAAAATCACTTCAACATTCTGGAGAGTGTTTAAATCGTAGACATTTCATTTTTCATGTGAAATAAATCCTTGTACTAAATCAGTGTGTAAAATCATTGTTTTGTTTAGGCTGTGCTACATTTCTAACTTACAATTGAAACTAGTATTCAAAATCAAAATTATTGATGAAAGAGTATTTTTGTTTTTAAAATTTTAAATAAAAACAATTTGCTAAATTGAAATTTTTACCTTTCGCCCATCAACTATTAAATCCTCTAAAAATAAAGAAAATGTGGTTAATTATTGAAGTTATGTTTTCCTATGTTCAGTTCTCGGCAGGCCACATAAATGTGTACAAATCCTTAAGATTATATGTTTGAAATTTAAAAAAAACTAGCTTTACAGTAACGTACACCTGTTTAAATAAAATATTCCATTCCATTCCATTTCCCATACATCTAATATTTTATTTTCAAGCAGTGACAATGGAAACAAGGAAGCAATGCAATGCACCATTGCATATACACTTGGACACTTCGGTACATACGTTCCGTCATTACACACCAGCACCACACCACATTACGTCTCATCGCCCAGCGCACCACATTCCCCCCTCTCACCACCGACCGCGCCGTAGCTTCCGCGCCTGTCCTGCTCCGGCGCTATCGCCTCGCCAACGTGGTCTCACGATTGCTGCCAATCCATTGGCTCGAAAACGGCAACGGGACAAGCGCATGGGGGACGGGCGCCGACGCGACGCGGGGTCGGGTTCACGGCGTCACTTCGCAAGCGAGACGAGCACACAGGGCCAATAAGAGAATCTGGGTGGACGAAGATGTTCAGCGAGAACTACCTTCCAATTTATTAGACGCAACAAAATGATCGTTAGATGAGTGCAATAAAATACGTTTTGTGGGTTGCTACAACAAAGTGAGTTATTATTTTATGAAGTATGTCAGAAATTCCAATGACTAAATCTACGATATTTTCTTTGTAATGTAAAAAGTTGCTCGTGGATACTCTCATCATGAATGATGTATATTGAATTAACATTGTTTTCAAACGTGTTTCTTTTTTTCGTAGAAATGTTTCTACTAAGTAAGTCAGCAGTCAACAGCTATGGACTTTAGAAAAAAGTTATATATATATATATATATATATATATATATATATATTTACAATATATTCCAGAAATATCGGAACACGGTTTCGTCGCATTCCGTCAGAAATGAAGCATTCCGAGAGCATGCTAGCAATACCAGCATGAACATTCTAATCTTCCTCAAACAGAACCACGCCTCGTTTCTTGGGTCCAACGTTGCGATTACTTCTACCAATTGATTGCGCATTTTCATTGTACTAGACTGTACAATTCGTCGCAGGCAACGCAGTGCGTCGCCCCACCGAGCGCGTTCGGGGAGCGACGATCGCCGTCGCGGCGCGGCGGGCGCAACGGAGCGCCGCGGCGCGAAGGACGCTCATTGTCGGGGGCTGCGCCGCGGGCGATACGCCCCGCCCCTCGGCTGTCGATACGCGCGCGAGCGATGGGCCCCCGCGGTGCAGGCGCAAGCCGCCCGCCCCGCCCCGCCCCGCCCCGCCCCGCCCCGCCCCGCCCCGCCCCGCCCGCCCCGCCCCGCCCCGCCCCGCCTCGGCCTGCCCAGCTGGGACGGAGTGCGCCGGGCGTCGAGCGGGGCGGTCGGGAGGCCCCGGCCGGTGCTCGCTCACGCGCGGACGCTGCGCCTGATGGGGCGGCAGACGCGGCGGGCGACGCGCGCAGCGATCCAGATGGCCGCACAAGACCACGAAGGGAGATGGATGCAGACGGGTGGAAATGGAGGGGAAAGGGGGCGATGGAGGGCGACGCGGGTCGTCCAGGGGCGACGAAGGGCGACGAAGGGCGACGAAGGGCGACGAAGGGCGACGAAGGGCGACGAAGGGCGACGAAGGGCGACGAAGGGCGACGAAGGGCGACGAAGGGCGACGAAGGGCGACGAAGGGTGACGAAAGGCCACGATGGACGAAGAAGGGCGACGAAGGGCGACGGAGGGCGACGGAGGGCGACGGAGGGCGACGGAGGGCGACGGAGGGCGACGGAGGGCGACGGAGGGCGACGGAGGGCGACGGAGGGCGACGGAGGGCGACGGAGGGCGACGGAGGGCGACGGAGGGCGACGGAGGGCGACGGAGGGCGACGGAGGGCGACGGAGGGCGACGGAGGGCGACGGAGGGCGACGGAGGGCGACGGAGGGCGACGGAGGGCGACGGAGGGCGACGGAGGGCGACGGAGGGCGACGGAGGGCGACGGAGGGCGACGGAGGGCGACGGAGGGCGACGGAGGGCGACGGAGGGCGACGGAGGGCGACGGAGGGCGACGGAGGGCGACGGAGGGCGACGGAGGGCGACGGAGGGCGACGGAGGGCGACGGAGGGCGACGGAGGGCGACGGAGGGCGACGGAGGGCGACGGAGGGCGACGGAGGGCGACGGAGGGCGACGGAGGGCGACGGAGGGCGACGGAGGGCGACGGAGGGCGACGGAGGGCGACGGAGGGCGACGGAGGGCGACGGAGGGCGACGGAGGGCGACGGAGGGCGACGGAGGGCGACGGAGGGCGACGGAGGGCGACGGAGGGCGACGGAGGGCGACGGAGGGCGACGGAGGGCGACGGAGGGCGACGGAGGGCGACGGAGGGCGACGGAGGGCGACGGAGGGCGACGGAGGGCGACGGAGGGCGACGGAGGGCGACGGAGGGCGACGGAGGGCGACGGAGGGCGACGGAGGGCGACGGAGGGCGACGGAGGGCGACGGAGGGCGACGGAGGGCGACGGAGGGCGACGGAGGGCGACGGAGGGCGACGGAGGGCGACGGAGGGCGACGGAGGGCGACGGAGGGCGACGGAGGGCGACGGAGGGCGACGGAGGGCGACGGAGGGCGACGGAGGGCGACGGAGGGCGACGGAGGGCGACGGAGGGCGACGGAGGGTGACGAAGGGCGACGAAGGCTGACGGAGGCTGACAGAGGCTGACGAAGAACGACGAAGGAGGGCCAAGAATGGCGAAGGAGAGAAATGGATGTGGACGGAGGGTAATGCAAAGGTATGGAAGTTGATGGAAAGAGGCTCAGGGAGACAGCTAAAGGAGGAAGATGGAGAGATATGAAACTTGACAGAGTGCGACGGAGAGAAATGAAATGTGCCGGAGAATGGAGGCACGTCGTGATGAAGTGAAACGGAAGTAAACGGAGGACGACAGGGAGTGATGCAAACTGACGGAGGGGCGCAAAAAGTAACAAGCTGTCTGGGGGTACTGAGTGATTACAAGACTATGTGACATGGGCGCGCGTGGAAGGAGACTCCTGAACACAGTACTGCAGCAAATTCATTGTTGCATATCTAAAATTTAAATTGAACCTGTTTAATTTCTGTTAGAAGCACTAACTTCCATTTTAGAAAACTGGCTCTTCCAAGTCTGCAGATGATGTTATATGTGTTATATTTCAATTGTTCCAATTGAGGGCTAGGTCAACCGTACGCTGTGCTGTTCACTTGCTGCCGAGGGCGTCGCAGAGCGACAAACCTTGAGTTTTGCGAGCCGTCGGCCCTCGTGGAAAGGAATGATGCAAAGTAAGTGGCGGAGATTCCATCGCCGCGGTTGAATTAAATGAAAATTGAGTGAATTTTATATTACTGGAATCAACTAAAATCTGGGAACAGTATCTCTCACGTTTAGTCTGCTGATATAATTATATTCGTTTTAAACAGTACCAATTTACATTTAAGCAGTTCTGCACTGGGAGTATGTTCGAACTTTGCGTTATAACCAAACAAGAAATAATGTTTAAGTCTGCCAGAGACCAAATGAGAAGAAATTCCACTAAACTGACATGTGAAGTAGTTGGAGGGGAATTCGAGAGAAGCAATGATGTAAGGAATATTTATTAATACAATTATTGTTTTAATATATTGCAAATGATCTTCATAGGCAGTATTAACAAAAGACATTATTTGGAGAGAAAAATCTGGTCCGTTACAGCATTCTTTCTTACACGCTCTCCAGCACACATTTCTTGCTGTGACAATGGTTTGTAATCGGGGAAATGCGGGAGGGGGGGTCCATGTATTATCGGGGAGTACATACGGAGCGTTGCGCTGGGCGACGACGCGGTGCCCGCGGTGCGCGAGGGGGGGGGGCGGCGGCAGAATCCCAACAGCTTTAGGCAGGGGCGACAATATCTGCGGAGGCGGAGGTACACGCGAAGCGACGCGTTCGCCTGGCGCAGAGAGCCTGTAAATCGAACGCGAGTCTACAGGCTACGAGGCCGGCGCACGTTTGGAGCGCCGCGTCCAGAACGCGCTCATAAATTCCTCCGCCTCCGTCTATGCCGCCTCCTCTCTATGCCGCCTCCTCTACCGCCGTCTCCTCTACCTTTCTCCTCTACCGCCGCCTCTTCTACCGCCACCTCCTCCTCCGTCGCCCCCGCCCCGCTACCGTTTCTTCCGTCACTACGTCCTCGCTCCGCCTCCCCCCAGGCCCGCCTCACCACTGTTCTCGTTACTTCCCGCCCCGCCCCATATCAGCCCTCCTATTCCTTCCCAACACATCCCCGACCTGTACATTCCCTCCTTCTCTCCGCCGCCGCCTCCGCCTCCGCCGCCTCCTCCGCCGCCACTCCCGCTACTGCTCCCTTTTCTGCCAAGACCGCGTTCCCGCACTGCCCACCTTACTCTACCCCTGTCGCGTTCCGTCCCACCTCCCGCCTCATTCCTTATCAGCGTTCCTGTTCCTCCTCTCCCCATCCTCGCCCCGCGTCTCCTACTCCTATGCCGCCTCCTCTATCGTCCCCCCTGCCGTTTCCCCACGCCCGCATCCTCGCACCGCCTGCCTTACTCTTCTCCTGTTGCCTCTCAATCCCTCCTTTCTACCCATCCCGTCTTAACCATCCTGCTCCACCCCATCCCAACCCATCTCCTCCACGACCAACTTCAGCATCGCTCCGCCCCAACTCCTACTCCACCCCCGCCTCCGCCCCCGCCCCCGCCTCCGCTCACGCCTCCACCCTTGCCGCCGCCCCCTCCTCCGCCCCGCCTCCGCCCCTGCCTCCACCCCCGCGTCCGCACCCGCTTCCGCCCCCGCCGCCTCCGCTCTCGCCCCCGCCCCCACCCCGCCTCCGCCACCGCCCCCGCACCCGCCCCCGCACCCGCCTCCGCACCCGCCTCCGCACCCGCCTCCGCACCCGCCTACGCACCCGCCTCCGCTTCCGCCTCCGCCCCCGCCTCCGCCCCGTCACCGCGCGTTCGGCGTTAGAATTGTGCGCTCGCAAGCGACTGCCTCCATTGCGCGCGCTTTGGCGGGCGGGCGATCGCCTATTTTATGGGCTCTGATTCCGACCGGGAGACGGCGCCCTTTATGTAAAATTACGCCGTCGAAGCGAGCTCCTTGCAGGCAGTTTCCAATGATTTTGAAAAATTGTTCGCTCGGGAAAACGTATTCTGCGAGATTTTTGCCGCTATATAAATAAAAATTTTAGTGTCGTCTTTTAGGATCGCTGTGGCCGACTGTCGTATTTGCTTGACGTCGTTCGAACGTGCTCTTGTGGAAGTTTCAGCGACCGCGCCTCGCCGCCGCCGCCGCCGCCGCCGCCGGCACTCGTCGAAACAGGCGCCCGAGGTGTCGGGAGTAAGTGACGGATCAGGTCCCGTGCCCCCGCAACTCCGACCATTCTTTTGCGCGCGGATTGGAATAAAAAATCAGCGCCTTAGGGCTTCCGAGTTCGTTGCGTGTTCTGGGAGATACGAAGAAAGACGACCGGCGCGGGGTTGGGGAAGTGTCGGGAGGGGGAGGCGGAAGAAGGCTTTAGGAAAAACCGAGCGGCTGCAGTCGCACTGCAAAGTTGGAGGACGAGGGAACGTCTCTGAAACGGAAAAATGGCGGTACGGTCCGGAAAGAAGAGTGCAAAATTGGATTTAATTTCACACGTACTACATTTTGGGTAATTAAATTTAAAGTAAGTTTAAAAACTGTAGTAAAGGGAAACATAGAAACCGAGTACATTCATTGGCATCATTGCTTTAAGGGAAATCGTACAAGGAACATGTAAGTTGAAATATAGTCAGGAAAGCCCAGAAATAACTTTGAGTAAATGTTAAAATAAATTAATACCGCGGAAATTATTTATAACATTTACCGTGAAGTAATTAGGAACTATCTAAGGAAGTTTAGCGTACTATAAAAAGCGAAAACACAGCATACTAATAACAGCGAAAGGTAAGAATGTGAAAGAGATAATAATTTATCGTTTTTGAAAATATAACGAGAAAGAAAGTGAGGAAAATCACAATGGATATGAGAAATGATCTTGGATGCTCTTTGATTCTTAATGAATTCAAAGATTTGTTAAAATTAGTGTAAAAAATAAAAGAACGAAAACAAAAGGTTCAAAGAAAAATAAGGAGAAAAAATAAAATGTTGAATACGTACACGTTCTAGAACCGAAATCACAAAAAAGTAAAACTGTACTTTTGCACTAACTCTTAGAATCGAGATGAAGAATGTGAATTATTTTCAGCAACTTCACTTTTATATTCCAAAGTATTTCATTCTACAGGCGAGTGAATTTGGTAACTCCCTCTCAGAGTTTGTACAATATTGACAGGAATATGTATTGAAGGATTGAGCACCGTTTCTAGCCACAACTTGTCTGACAAAACGTACGTTTTATAAGCTTCATGTTCAGCCGCCACTTTTCTTCCTTCCCGCCTTGATTTGGCTATCGCTCATTATCCTGGCCCAGGTAAGGGAAACCCGGGGGTGCGGATTTTCATTTTATTTCACTTGCCAGCTACATTCACGTCTCTCGTAAATTTCCAAATTTGCGCATTCATTATACCACAATATTCATTAAATATTATATATAGCAATTCAAAAATGTATTACATCAAGATTTAGAGAAGCTCGTAATGAAAGTCTATCACAAATTAAAAATGTACATTCAATGTTGATAGTTTATTATGTTTTATTTCAACTTTAAATGCTATTTCTGTTTATGAAATGACCTTCGGTGTTTTAAAGAAATTAACCTGGGAACTGCTTTTTTAGTGAGTTTTAAACAAACACAATCTACTAGATAAATATTTGACTGTTGTTCTAGTTTGTGCATAGTTTTCGTAATTTTCATAGAGCAAACTCTCAATTGTGTATTTAATGATCTATTATTACCCGTCAGAGTAATAAAAAGTCGTGTATTTATTGATGTAAAATTGTATTTAATTCTTAATTATAATAATGTAAATTTTAGTGTTCTGCCACCAGGTTGCATAAACCTATTTGCGGAAATAAATATCTATCTATCTATCTATTAAAATTTAATAAAGTTATACACTTCATTAACTGAAAAAATCCTGAAAATTTCAATAAAATCATCTCGTTGTCTTTTGTTAGTAACGGGATACCGAATTTTGTATGTTTTGTTCATATATGTCTTTATAATGTATGTTTTATATCAAACGAGCGTAAGACTTACTGAATGGCAATACCATTTCCACAAGGCTTCGTGCGAGGTTTCCGCAAGCAGGGCGGCTACCGCTCTCAGAGCCTTAAGATACGGGGTCCACGAGAAGTAAGGGAGAACTCCGTAGAGGCGCAGCGCAGTGGGAGAAGGGCTGCGCGGAACGGCGGCAGATTTATGCGCGCCCAGCGCGCTCTTTCGTCTTCCTCCCGGAACCAAACCGCGCGGCAAGTTTTGAAGAGCGCATTTATGGGAGTGCGTAGCAGAGGGTACGAGGGGGTGACGTCCCATCCCAGCACACTTCGATCCGCCCTAACCCGCCCAGCTCCCCGCCACTCCCCGCCCCGCCCCCTGCCCCGCCCCACCCGGTTCTCCCCACCCTGCCCCCTCCGCCTGCCCTACCCCCTTTGGCCCGCGCCGCGTTGCTCCACATATTGTTTCCCCTCACTGTGGAGTCCCACCCTGCGTTGCCCCGCCCCGCGTTTCTCCTTCCTGCCTTTCCACAGCCCGCCTTTCCTTGCCTCGCCCTGCCTTTCCCTGTCCCGCTTTCCCCGTCCCTCTTTCCCCTCCCCGCCTTTCTCGTCCCCGACTTACCCTTCCCCGCCTTTCTCGTCCCCGACTTACCCTTCCCCGCCTTTCCTGTTACCCTCCTGCCACGCCTTGTCTTGCCCCGTCTCGCCACCCCTTGCCTGTTCCCAGCTTTCTCCTCTCTGTCTTTCCCTGCTCCGCCCCCCCCCCGCCCACTTGCGGTGTTCCGACCGCCTTGCCCCGTCATGCGGGTGTCTCGCCACGTCTTGTCCCGCCCCGCTCTGCTCCGCCCCATCCCGCTCCACTCCGCCGCGTGGCGTCCCGCGCCGCCTTTCTCCGTCTCGCCTCGACCCGCTTCATACCATAGGTTCATTCTCTCACGCTGCACCCGGCTACGCCCCTTTCCCATCACTCTCCGTCCCTCACTAATGCCCCCGTGTCACACTGTTACATCACGTCCCCATCTCAGTAACCATGCTCAGGAACAGCACAATAGACAACAGGAGGATAACATATCACTTCTCTTTCTTATCCCGTCCTCTCCCAGACCCTCTCATCCACGCTTCATCTCAGACATCCTTACCATACTCATCCAAATCACACCCAACATTCTCCTTGAATACACACAATCTTTACTCCTTCACCCCAGTCATACCACTCATCTCTCTTTGCGTCCTCACGTCGTTCTTTGTTTAGACTTCTCTTATGTCGTGCCTATCGCCGCGTTCGCCTCGTAATGTTCCCCACATTGTGCCCCGCTTCCTGCTTTTCGTATTGTTTTGCTCTGAACCACCTACGCCTCGGGCTCCGACTAGGTTGTGCAAGACGGAGTGGATGACGAATGCGAGGTGAAGCGTAAGAAAGAAATAAAGAGAGAAGAGGAGATGGACGAGGAAGTGCTGAGAAAGTGCAAGGGCGGCGAGGCGAACGGGAGATGCGAGAAGTCGAGGACTGATGGGTCCTGGCGGGAGGGCTGGTTGTGGAGAGACCCATAGAGGGGAAGCGAGAAGGAGAAGGTGGTAAGAGAGAGATAAAGAGGAGGAGGAGGAGGAGATGCTGAGAGGGTGCGAGGGTGGCCAGACGCAAGGAGGTGTGAGTGCGAGAGGGCGAAGAGTGATGGGGCATGGTGAGAGAGTCGGCTGGGAAGAGACCCGTAGAGGGGAAGCGAGAAGGAGAAGGCGGTAAGAGAGAGATGAAGAGGAGGAGGAGATGCTGGGTGGGTGCGAGGGCGGCCAGACGAAAGGAGATGCGAGTGCGAGAGGGCGAAGAGTGATGGGGCGTGGTGAGAGAGCCGGTTGGGGAGAGCCCCGTGGAGTGGGGGAGGGCGGGGGTGGGGCGGCGTGGATGAAATGCGCGATGTGCGGAAACTGTACGCGTGGCGCTGGCGTGATATACGACCGCAAGTTGCGCACTTTGCGTTTCCCATCCGCCGCTGCAACCGCAGCCGCCCCCTCCCCCGCCCCCTCCCCCGCCCCCTCCCCCGCCCCCTCCCCCGCCCCGTCCCCCCCCGTCCCCTTCCCCTTCCCTAGTCTTCCCCGCGGACCCCGGGGCCACAGCCGGAGTCGAAGCTCCACCCACGTCCCTCGCGCCAGAGTTCACGTCCCTCGCTGTAACCTACACCGGCACCCTCTGTGCCATCCACCACGAAACAAAGATTACCGCGTGTTCTAGTGTAGTAGGCAAATTTTCTCCTGGTCTATGCAGATCGTGCAATTTTAATTTCAAACTTTATTCTTTCAATTTTATTGAGTCCTCAATATGTGTGTGTGTGTGTGTGTGTGTGTGTGTGTGAAGAAGCTGATGAAACCACGTGTCATGTTTTACATGAAAGTACAATAAACGATACGACGAAGGAACCTTAACATTTTTGCAGTATTTAGTACTTCACGATAGAGTTTCAACAAAATACATCTTCCAAAATTGTCAAGAATATTGTCAAAAATATCATCACAAAAAATTATTGTTAATTATATCCATTAACTTATTTAATAATTTTTCAGTTACCATTTTGATTCAATTATTCTACTATCTAGTTATTCAGCTCATTCTTCATCGTGACTTCAACTACTTGTTTTATATGCTGTTACATTATTAAGAATAGTTATCACGAAGAAATTGTATTCTATGTAATTTGTCTAATTGTTGAAAAATGCTTAGTAAATAATATGATCTATAAATTGAATGCTCCAATATGAGAGCAGAACTATTTGTAATTGCTAAAGTAACAAAAAAGTCCGAGCAGATCCGAATACGTCTTTAGTCATCCGATTCGATCGACAGGTTTGATGAGTGAAAATGTTTAATGGTAGAGTGTGATGAGTTATATACCACAGCATGTATACTCTCATTTAATTAAATCATAAGCATAAAAAATTGCATAATTGTTTGTGAATTGAAGTTGAATGTTCAAATTATATTCCGAACGTGAGTACGTATAAGACACCCACGTAGGTAAAATAGATAAGTATGTTTTTAATTTGCACCTAAATTCATTATCTTATCACAAGCATACGTCATTTTATGATCAATATACACACATCATTTAAAAAATGCATTTCAGTATTACAATAATAAACAATTGCGCGTCTTTGCCACAGTTACATTATCCATTTTAAAGCCCTTGTCGTGTCATGCAGACGTTGGGTATTTATGAACTCGGTGATTTGCATATACTCTTCTTATGGTAGTATCTCGTGGATCCCTTGTGAGTTGTCACACCACAAATAACGACGAAAATAATTTGAATGTCAAATAATAGCTATTTCAATGAACGGCACAAACTAATAGAATATGATATGCTTTCTGGTTATTGCAATATAGTTTTGACTGCGCAGTCACAATAACATTATTTTTATCGATTCCTTTATTAAAACACGGTAGAAAACTAATAGTCTGTACGGGGATATTGTTACAAAAGTTTACGTAAACAATTTGCCTCAAATATTTTGAAATCATATGCATGTTTTTCAATTGCAGAATTATTTCACCGCTTGGTCTATGAATGCCGCTGAATATTAAACAATTATGTGTTGTTTTGCCATTTATCAATATTTAGTCTTAACCATAAATGTGCCACTTTTCTACATTAATTTGCACTACAATTGGAATATAATTTTTCACATTTGTAGAGAAAGAATCCTGTAAGATTCGTATGTAGGTGTGGGTTTAATAATTAAACTTTACGAACAACTATTCCATTTGTTTTTTCCTTCGCGTCTTTTTCACATTTTGGAATCTGTTTAATTATTTATCTATTTCTTCGAGTACGTTTTCATTAACCAAGTTCTTCTTTTCACAAACAGCGCGTACTGTAGTTCATGTACTTTATCCTCTTCTCAACGAACATGATCTAGCTGGTTTGTTTGCGAAGCTTTGCCCAGAAGAGAATTCTGTTCATCTCAGAACTCGAGTTCATTTTGAGTGCGCAGCCAGCTCGCCCGACAGTAGCGACCGCAGCACGAAGTCTCTGGTAATTAAAGTGGAGTGGGCCTTGACCGCCGATGTTGTGCGACAAGAACAAACGAGTTCGGATCCGTTTCGGTTGGCTGTGTATTGGACAGGTCGTCGCAGATACGTTCGGTAAATGAATCAGTATCGACTTGCCGAATATATTGCGGTGCTCGCTCTTGCATTCCGGTCGCGTCGGGTTTGGTTCGCTTTTCTCCCATTCTTTCTTTCGTTTTTTGCTGTGTGGAGCTTGCAGTGTCGAGTAGCAAGTTCCGTTCGGTTCCTTTTCTCTTTTTTTATTCCCCTTGTTTTTCGTTTTGCCTTCCCTGTAAAACGCGTCCCGTTTTTCGAAGTGCCCACTTCATATACATTTTCTCTTCCAAATACCAAAGCTGCTGCATTAAGCCTACAGAAAGAAAGCCGTGGATTTTTCTCTTTACTTAACTTCTTTTATTTCCACGAAGACTCCAGGCTTTTCTGAATCAGGCGTGTAGAGGTTGCATTTATCTTATTTCATATATTTAATAAAATGTATTTATTTAGTCTTTTACAGATATCTGAACCATGTTTCTCAATGAATTTAGTGAAACATCTCAACAAAAGAGAAAACCATTCCAAAGTCACCTGGATATGCTAGTAAAATTATAGCCTGTTTCGATTTTGTTCTTGTGTAAGACATCCCAATAGAGTGGAACATTGAGTGGGGATATTTAGACAAAAAGGAAGTATATCGCAGTTCATTGTGAATATATTTATTTACTATGCATTCAGTGAAAAATCGGATGCCAGAAACTCAATGTTTAATTCCTGATAAAAAGAAGAGAAAAAAGGCAGGAAGCGTAAGTATAATGGCGCAATCGCAATGGCGCTATGGCGCAAGAGTAAAATTGGTATTTATGTCATTGCAGGAAGAGTTTAACAGTTCAGCTGCTTTCTTGATTGTCTTTCAACTTTAAGAGTATTTAAAATGTTCATTTGAAGCTTTTAAGAAATATTAATAACAAGAATAAAACTACGTTTAGTAGTAATGTATTAATACGTAACTGCATTATCTGATATGACCTATATTTTAAATTACAGTTCATTTCTTTGTTAGCCAATTAAAATATGTTCTTTAGTGATGCTGTAAATTTTGTAATTAATTTTGTATTCTTAATTACTTTCGTAATTAATTTTGTATGTTTGTACACATTTCACAGTACCAATTAATTTTAGAACCTTTTCCATTTGGACATTAGCCTGAAAAACGAAAATTCTTTACTTTTAGTAAACCCATTGTTGGAAAAATTCAAAAACCGCTGTTTTATCATGCTGTCTAAAATGCTTCAGATTCTTTTATTATATGCCCGGCATCCATCCATTTCATACAATTAAACATAAATCAATGATAACAAATGTCGCAATTTTTTGTCACTTTAATTTCCGCACATTGCATTGACGCTGGTTTGTAGTCAGCTTGCCGCGAACTGAACTTGGTAAAAATAAAATACCCGAAGAGTGGGCTGTCGAGTTAGAGCTGATGTGAGATGCGGAGTTTTGCATTTTGAAAAATATTTTACATTCATTCCTGATGCAGATTCTTTTAAATATTTAACTGTTTATATTTCAAATCACTAGTGCATGATGTTTGATACCCAAGAACAAACAAATAAATGAACTGTAATTAATAAATTAATCACGCATGTTCCTAGAACTCTGTATTTATTTACTCTGCTCATAGATGTTGTTTCGAATCCTCTTTATTTCAATAAGTTGCTGCGACAGTAACGTTATGATCTTTTTGTTTTACTAATATCTGATACCGTCTTAATCCTTTTGTTGATTATCAGTGCTTATAAGCTTTCACATTTCAAATTAAATATTTAATATCTAAAGAAAAACAGTTGGAAAATTCTCAAGTGAACTACTTCATATGTTTTATCTAGGTATTTAAGTAAAGCGCGAAATAAAAAAATTAAAGTTTTATAGATTTAAAAAGTTTATATAAAGGTAAACACATCACAAAGAAATAAAAACTTGTAAAAAAATTGTGATTCTCAAGAAAGAAACTAAAAGAATATTGAAAAATAAAATGGAGCTTGTGAAATTCCGACGAAATGACACCCTTAATATATAAAAAGAAAAATATTCGCGATTCGTTTAAATTGATGACAACGCCAGAAGACTTGCATTGTTTCTGCAACTTTTCCTTGACCTTTATAAACGGACCTTTTCTTCATCCCCGAAATACATCCCGTCATTCCTTTACTAATATTAGATGAATTAAGAATAAATTGTATCAACGGACGTTGTTGACAAAAATCTGAAAAAAAAGAAAAATTCGCTCTCACGTGATAGAAAGTTCTAAAAACGAGCTAAAAATTTTATAAAACAGTCATGTTGTCGAAATAAGCAAATTACCCACTTTTCCTGGATCTAGCAAAATAGGGAGTCTAGAAAATGACCGGGTTCGGTGGCTCAGGGCATCAATTGATGTCACCGCAGTACCTCTGACCGAGAGGTCCTAGGGTTTGAATCCCGACGATGGCAAGGTTTTTAACGCTACCTGGAGGAGAATTCAGTAGCCGGCTGCTCTGATCGATAGTTATCCGAAGTTTCTGCGATTATAACCAGGTTAATGCCGGAGGGTGCTCCAAAAACGGGCCACAAACTGCGCGCGATCTTTCATTACTCTTCCTCGTCCTATCATCTTCCCTTGCTTCTACACTCTTACATTACCACACACATTGGGAGCTTGAAGCTCGTTCCAGGCGGGGGTGCTGCCCATTGGTGGAAAAATACTGGTTGGGGGAGCAAACCGACTTGTAGGTCGGTCCCGATTCTCGCCAATCAGCTGGAGAAAAGCACAACCACCTCCCGCGCTAAAAACATGTACCACTCTTACGTGACAAATGACTTTAGCAGGTGGAGCATCTGGAGACAGTAATCAGTCAATGAAACCCAAGAAAGCGAGCGCTCTGTTGGTTGTGCGCAGCGCTCGCGGGCGGCGGTGGGGGCGGCGACGGCGATGATGGTGGTGGCGGTGGCGTGGGTGTTGGCGCTGCTGGTGATGGTGGCGGCGACGGCGGGCTTCGGTGGGTCGGCGGAGGTGACGGCCTCGGTGGCGGGCGTGGGGGCGGTGGTGACGGTGGTGGCGGTCGCGTACGCGGGCACCATGCTCACCGTCGCCTTCCACAAAGTCATGGAGGACTGACGGTGCCCCGGGACTCTGTCGGAAGCTACCTACTTGCTTATGTTTATAAAAAAAAATTCTGAGCATTATTCTCTAATGACGTCTGTTACACAGTTATACATAACTTTGATGTAGGGTGAGTGCATACATGTTCGAAATGCTATGGCAGGGTAGTGAATTTAATACAATTGAAATATTCTGCGCCCTTGATTGCCATTTAAAAATATTTTGTTTGTGAATTAATTTTTAGGGAATAAAATATCAGAGTTTAACGTTGTTTTTGAATGTATGAGTCTTTTTACGAAATGTTTCAATAAAACATGTTTCTTTAAATAATTGAAGTTGTTTAAATGATGAAGTATTTGTTCTTTTCATTCGCAGTATTAATGAAAGTGTGTATTTTAGTTGATTTTTTAAAGAGATTATGACAACTCTAATTTTTACTTTCTCGTATACGTACGTGTATACGGAGTAATATACGTAGTATAGGGAAAGATATGTAATGCTACGGAAAATAGCTTTCGAGATTTCAACGGAAATACACGTTTTGGGGTTCCCTGATACCGGAAAAGTGGATCTTTTCCAAACTTCCGTCCGTCTGTCCGTCTGTCAATCAGTCTGTGAATAACTATATCGCCTAAACCATAAAGACGATTTTTTCCAAAACGGATGTTCCCCTATCAATCTGGTTACACTCGAGGCGCTGCGATTTTGAAAAACTGCAAACTTTTCTCAAAACGAAATTTTTCTTTAAATTTATGGTAAGGATAGAGTAAAATACACTTATAAAAGAGGCATAGGTCCTAATTAACAGTTAACACTTACATTTTGAAAATTGCAAACTTTTGAAATTTTTTCGGCGTCTTCCTACAACTACAAAATTGAAGATAGAGATTTTTCCTTGAAATAAAATTTATTCTCCAAACTGAGTTTTTTTATTAAGGTCATGCACACTTTCTTTTACAATTTCAGTACTTTTCTGGCAATATTTCACGAAATATTTGCAATTTTAAAAATTTAAAAAATGAGATTTTCTCAAAAACGGCTCCAAATTTTTCTTTAAACCTTGGTAGGGATAGGGTTGAATTTGCTCGGTGAGATGACATAAACGCCATATTGTTCTATTCTATTGTTTTTCAAAAATTACAAAAATATAATTTGTTTACTTGTCTCTCACATCGTTAATATTTAAATTATCGGTCAATTGTTCACATTATTGTATTTATGAGTGCATGTTCTTTAAATAATATCACATATAGGTCCTCGAAAACTTCATTTCGAAAGCTCAAAATTCCTCATTTTCAGAAACGGTCAGACGCCATTTTCTCAAAAATGACTCCAATTTTTTCTTCAAACTTTTCGAATGAATAGTGCTAATTGCACTCTTTAATATGACGTAATGTTCTATTTGGGTTCTTTTTTTTTTCAAACATTACATTTTTTAAAATATCCCTCACATCTTTATTATGCATATTGCCAGCAAATTGTAAATATTATTATATTTGTGAGTGTAAGTGCTTCAAATGGCTTCAAATGCAGTTTTTTGCAAACTCAAAAATTTTCTGTGAAGAAGAGCTTCAAATTTCGAATTTTTAGTAGCGTTTAAACTCCATTTTTTTTAAAACGACTGCACATTTTGAAAAGAATGTTGCCATTAAGGATTAGGTTTTTGTGTTATATAATATTCTAAACTAAATATTTCCGTTTTACTATTCGAAAACCGGAAAATGAATAAAATGTCAAAACATGTATTTAGGGCGGTGGTAGATGGCAGCGGGCAAGCGGCGAGTATGTGGCAACTCCAAATAGCTAGCCGGGACCAAAGGAAATAGAAAACTTATACGGAAAAGTCTGTGCCATTCTGTAGCACCACTATTTTAACTTACCTCAACGTCGTCGCAATTACATGAAATTTGAATCCTTTAAAAATTGAATGGGCAGAAAATTTGTATTTTTATTTAATTCAGGTTAATACCGTACTTTCCATGTAATATTAACATTCTAAGATTGATTTTTCCATATGGAACTTTGCTTTTGTGAATATTGCCAGCGTTTCTCTCATTTGAATGTAGTATGTTTCTGTTTTCTTCCATTCCTATACTGTGTAAATATTCGAGTGTAACATGATCGCGTTTAATATGTTTATATTGTATGAAAAGAGTTGAAACTGGGTGTTTGTTTATAATATTGAGTGTCCAATGATATTCATTTCCCCAATGCATTTCAATAATACTGCCAATAAAAACCGAATTGCGAGGGTAAATTTATTAATCAGCGGGATGACTACTTGACACTTCATATAAACATTCTGTATGAGTTTTTTATTGTTTAATAATAAAATGTGACGTAAATACATTCAATATTTACGGCCACATTTGAAAACGTCAACTCATTCACGTTACTATCACATTATTCTTCTCATAATTCTTTTGCGTATGTTTTGGTATTCATTCGTCACATTCTATTTTTCTTTTAGTATAGTAAGTAAAAACGAATGTTAGATCACTACTGTTCTTAATACAAAGATTGGAATTTTCTCTGACGCGCAGACTAAGGAACTGAAACTGAATTACAATTTTCTTTCCGCAATTCAATGAAATAATAAATTAGTTGAGACTCCTTCACGTTTATGGCAATTACACATTTATTTGCACATTTTGGACAAATTAATAAATGAAATGAGAAATTAAATAATCCCCATATTAAATGAGTTACATGTATATATTGGTTTCACTTCCCCGGATTTTACTATTAAAAATATTCTAATTTATTTTGCTGAAACACGATTTTTAATACGTTGGTGCAGGAAGTGAAATAAATTTATTGAACCTTTTAAAACATCAGAACCAATGGAAATGTGTCAGAATATGACTCACAAATATTTGTTAATGAATGTTTTTTATGTGATTACTTCTTGTCACCACCATCGAAACGGGCAATTCAGCAGCACCGAGTGCATTTGCGAAGAGTACCGAAAAGTTCCAATGCATCATCCAAAAGTGGTTAATGACCTGGTTTTATATCAATGTAGAAACGAACAATTCAGTATCTTTGTAGGGAAAGAGTTTCAAAATTATTTATTTTTAAATGTGTAAGAAATATCGTAAAATCACATCTTTCCAGATGGACTGTCTAAGAATAAAGACAAAATGTCCGGTGAAACGGTTATACATGTGAGGCGCATATGGGCTCTGGCATCGTCTTACTGGCTCGTAATCAGCTCTGTAATTGGCGTGCGAGTTCTTTCCAGAGGGTTCCACGGGCGCAGGCGGCGCAGACTGAGTGAAGAGCAGGCGGGTGCCAACGAACCGAGTCGCTTGATTGCTGCCCCGGCCAGCCGCCTGCGCTCCGCCCTCCGCCGATAGAATTAGGTCTCCCGCCCTCCCTCGGTCGCGCCCGCGCCCACCCATGCCCGCCTCCCCGCTCGCCCACCCGCTCCCCGCCCTCCCCCCGCCGGCTGCCCCCTGCATGCCCGCCCGTGCCCGCCCGTGCCCGCCCGCGCCCGCCCGCGCCCGCCCGCGCCCGCCCGCGCCCGCCCGCGCCCGCCCGCGCCCGCCCGCGCCCGCCCGCGCCCGCCCGCGCCCGCCCGCGCCCGCCCGCCCGCGCTCGCCCGCGCCACCCGCCCGCCCGCGCCCGCGCTTGCCCGCCCGCCCGCTCTCGCTCGCCCACTTTCACCCACGCCCAACCTCGCCCCGCCCACAGCCGCCTACACTGGCTCACGCCCACCCACGCTCGTCCGCGCCAGTTCGTACCCACCCGCGCCCGTCTTCTCTCATCCGCGGCCGCTCACGCCCTCCTACTCCCCGTTCGTTCGTGCCCATCCTGCCCCTCCCCACATCCCCCCTTCTTTGCCCGTCGGCGCTCATTCGCTCACTCACACCCACTCACGACCTACCCTCTTGGGAGAAGCCGCAGGTGCACGTAATCCGACGCAGTTACCCCGCGGTCTGCGCCCCAATCCCACATCCCGCCCCGCCCACATACGCCTCGCGGCCCCCGCAGGGTCTAAGTCGTCCCCAAGGGCGAGCTCTTAGCCTGAGCACAGAGGGTGTTGGCAGTTTCGGGGCGCGTGCCCCCTTCATCGCGGTGACCAACGCTAGATCGACTCCACTGGGGCTGCGGTTCAAAATCGGATTAATCCATGTGGCTGATAGCTGGAGATTTTACAACGGGTTTTCTCAAAATGAAACGTTTATAGCCGTTTGCCACATAATTGTTTGTTCTTATTTTAATACATAAAGAGCTAAAAACCTAAGTTTTGGTATTGATTGCCAAGTCATCAAATCATCTCGAAAAGTAATCAAGAAGTAATTTCAACGAATAAGCGCATTCTCTTCAAAGTGGATCCTCACGGTCTTCGCCCTAATTGGAGCGGAACTAGGAGGTGGGTAAAAAGAAGGGGTTCGTTGTCATCACGTGCATTAAATGTCAAACTTATTAAGAAAAATGTTCAGGTTGTTTTCGGTATTATTAAGAATCTGTGACAAAAAATACAATCTGCAATGGCTTTTCATAAATATTGCGTTTATCGTTAAACTGAGAACGACTTTCGTAATTGCAAATAACGACTTCGCAACATACCTGTGTACTCCATTTTATTTTCAGTTTCACTAATTATTCTGTTCGGGAAACCTTAACTGCGCAACTCTCGCGTGCTTTCAAGTTTCCTTTCTGTGCAACACCACTGCAATTGCAAATCCTTTGAATATGTCTAGTACCTTCTGTCGTGTATTGACGGTAGGCATTGGACGAAGACAGCTCTTCTGGTGCCACGTCAAAAACCCGTTTCGAAACGAGACCTCATTCACATCATTCGCTAATTATTCCGCGCCGAAAATTTTCCTTCTCCCCGCACCCGAAGCTGGGACTTTGGAAATCCAAAAGGATCGGCATCGTCGCCCTACACCCACACCCTGAACACACTCGCAACACGTGTGGAATTGAGCGACCGTGCCGCTCTTTATGCGCGACAGCCGAGCTTTAAACTTGTTCTGCGACCCGCAAGGCGACATCTAAGGGCGACGAGGCGGGAAGAGTGGGGTAGGGGCAGGGGGTGGAGGGAGGGGAGCGGTGCCAGACGCGTCGCATTTCCTCGTTAGCTCCGCAAGCAGCGCGGGCGCAAACGAGTCTCCAGCGGTGACTCCGACCCCCGCGCCCCGCCCCCACGCGCCGTCGCCGTCGCAAATTTCATTTCTGTCACGGTAATCCGGTACAAATGTAGTCCGCTTCTTTCCCAGGCAGACGGCAAGGCGCGGCGGGGAAGGGTGGCGTGAGTGAAGACAGCTGAGCGGGGAGCGGCAGAGCTGGATGGGTCTGGGTGTGGAGGGGAGGGAGGGAGCAAGTGAGACGAGAGAGCGATAGAGCTGAGTGGGGTGCGGCAGAGCGGGATCAGGCGGGGTGTGGAAGGTGAGAGGATCTGGGCAGGGCGGGGTGGGGCGGGGTCGAGTGGGCGCGGTAGAGCTGGTTGGGGCGGGGAGCGGCGGGGTGGGCCGGAGCGGGTAGGGTGGGAGAATAACGGGGCTGAGTGAGGCGAAGCGGGGTAGACCGGGGCAAGACGGAGTAGAATGGGTGGGCACTTTGCTGAGGCGGGGTAGGTTGTTGAGAATAGGGGTTGCGGGGGTGGGACACAGCTGAGCGTGCTGCGAGCGGGCAGAGGAGGGATGGGACAGGACTGAGCGGGACGTGGCAGAGCGGGATGGGTGGGAAGTGGAGGGCAGGAGTGGGACTGAGTTGAGTGGGGGGCAAAGAGCGGGCATGGAGGTGGGGGTTGGAGAGGGAGAACGAGGCAGAGCGAGCCGAAGCGGGGTGGGGCGGAGCGGGGTAGAGCTGGGCAAGAAGGAGTAGGGTGTGGGTGGCGCTGTGAGAGGGCGGAGCGGGGTAGAGCTGGGCAAGGAGGAGTAGGGTATGGGTGGCGCTGTGAGAGGGCGGGGCAAGGCGGAGCGGGGCAGAGCTGGGCAAGGAGGAGTAGGGTGTGGGGGGCGCTGTGAGAGGGCGGAGCGGGGTAGAGCTGGGCAAGAAGGAGTAGGGTGTGGGTGGCGCTGTGAGAGGGCGGGGCGGAGCGTGGTAGAGCTGTGCAAGGAGTAGAGTGTGGGTGGCGCTTTGAAAGGGCGGGGCGGGGCGGCGCGGGTAGAGCTGGGCAAGAAGGAGTAGGGTGTGGGTGGCGCTGTGAGAGGGCGGGGCGGGGCGGGGCGGGGCGGGGCGGGGCGGGCGGCGAGCGGGGTTGCAGGCTGAAGGCGCAATCATGTCATTCGCTTTAGCTTCCCTTTTATTTCGCGCGCAGGCTGCGGGAGTGAATATCCCTCATTACGCGGCCGGGACCTCATTACGTGCTGGTTAGTGGGCGCAGGCGCGGCTGCGAGCGCAACGCGGCGGGTGGCGCTGGGCGGGGAGGGTGGGGTGGGAGGCGCTGGGCGAGGAGGGCGGGGTGGGAGGCGAGAGGAGTCGTAGGACGATAAAAGTGGGGAGGGGTTGGTTGGCAGGCGTTTCGCGACGGCTGAGTCACTGCGGAGAGCAGCTCAGGGGGGATCGAGGGCGTTGAAAGCGAAAAGGTGAGTGAAGTAATGGGAGAGCGATGACACTTCGCAAGTGTAGGACTGAGTACAGTTTCGCAGGTGTACGTGTGACGAATGAGGCGGAATGAAGTAAACTCTTATTTGATAACGTGAAGAATTGGCTAAACTGAGTGGTGATTTTCAGGCAGCGTATGGCGATATCTCGATACGAATATATTATCTGTGATAAACTACTATATATGTAATTATGCAAAATACAAATTAATGTATTTTACACTGTGTGTGTGTGTGTGTGTCACTTTATCTCGAGACTTGTTTTTATCTGGGTTCCAGTTTATTTGCATATCGTACTCTGCTACCGGTTATGTGTATGAATATTATGGTAAACAATTATTGCTGGTCAGAATGCTATTTACTACGCTCATACAAACGTAAAGATTAGACGCCATTCATCCTTCTTTGTAAATCGTAGCGCAAGAGAAGCAGAATTGAGAATTGGACGCAGCTAGCTAAAAAGGCGCTTTAAAAGCAACGGCCTGATACTAATACCAAAGTGTAATCTAATTCAATGGTCGTGATTACTTCTGGTCGAAAAAAACACCATACAAATCAATATTCGCATGCTTAAAATGCCAGCTTTGTTTGAAATTGACACAGTATGTTGTATTAGCAGTTCGTTGAGAGAAACAGTTTATTAATGAAGTATTGTTGCCTTTGTAAGAAACAATGAATTCATAGCAATTCGTATACACGTCATAATAATGATTCAAAATTCGTGCTTCGATCTTTAAAAGACTACCCAATCATTGGAAGCTTAATCTTCTGATCACTTTGGAAAAAAATCATCCTCCCTTCTCTTTTTGCACTATCCAGACCGTGAGCCCACATTCTCTTTACTGCCGAAAGATGCGCTTAACTCTTCTCTTGGCAACATTAGTACGGTGCAAGTGATCAACAGGTGCATGTCATCAAGATACAATGACTAGAATAAAATCAAATATGATAAACGATTTTTTTTCTTGTTCCTATAGAACCAGATGGGTCTTTAGTAATATGACTAAAAATACGATATAGGAGGACTGTAGCACTTTTGGAGAATTGCAGCTTGGTAGATCAAAAATTTATCGGTTGAATTTTGAAGACTGTAAAAGAAAAACCAATATTTAAGAAAATGCGCATTAAAAATAACTCTTCAGAACTAGTCTTTCTACTTGATTCATGTCCGGTAATTAGATCATAAATGAACATCCTAAGTATGTATCAGCTTACCTCTTAATCTTCTTATTGATCCGTAGTGTCTTTTCTAAGTACTTTGTTTGCTTCTTGTACTTTGTTTGCTCTACTGCTGGGAGATACGCATGTTCTACCTTTCTCCTTGTGTCGTGGATCAGCAAAAATGAGCAGCAAGAAAACCAACTCGCGGAGCAACGGCACTTCTCAAAAACGACCGACTTTTCCCGAGGGGTTCCAGCGTCAGAGGCGTATTTGCCTGCCGCTCCATCAATAGTCCGCCATGCAGCACGAGCCCATCGCGGGCAATTGCGGCGATCGTCCTGGCCGCAGCGTGGCGTCCCTCTCTTTGAGCGATCACAGCGGCAGCCCACGGGCCAGCCGGTCCTCCTGCGAACACAACTAAACTCAGCGCAAAATTGCGTTTGTAACCGAGACCGCCGCTATCAGCGCCGTCATCGCCGCCACCATCGCCGCCGCTGTCGTTGCCACCGCCACCACCGTCAATGAAACTGCCTCTGCCACTGCATTCACCTCTTCCTCTATCACTGCTTCTGCCACTTTCACCGCCCCCACCACTTTCACCGCCAGTGCTATCACCAATGCCTCCGCCACGATCACCTCCATCAATGAAACTGCATCTGCTACTGCCACTGCCACTGCCACCACCACCACCACTGCCACTGCCACTTACATCATCACTGCTACCGATATGCTACCGCCACCGCCTCCACTATCACCATCGCCATTGCCAGTACCACTGCTACTGCCACTGCCATCGCCACTACTACCTCCACCGCTGCCGCCGTCATCGTCACTTGTTTGCTCGCGTTGCAAGCGAACTGTTCGCGGTGACGCAGTCGAGGCGATATTGTGCTTGTCCGAACCGGCTCACGCCTGTGTAAATACCATTATTCGTAATTTGCTTGACAGAGGTGGGCGTTTTGTGCAGAATGAGCTTTGTCGGGATAGCCGTTGCGCCTGGCTTGGAAGTTGATAGTAAAGCGCGGATGTGAATAGCTGGATGTCAATCCTAGCATTGAAGTAAATATACAGTGTAGGTTGTGGAAAGTGTTGACGTAGGTAAGTACTTATATTATATATGTATGTTTATTAAATCCAAAATAACGATTATAAAGTTAAAAAAATTGTTTCTATAAATTACCAGTTTACTGGAAAAGTTGAAATAGTTATTACAGACACTTATGTTGCTAATTTAGATGGACAACTGTTGAACGCAAAGTGAATGTTTGCTGTACTGCTCTGAGTTATTCGAGAAAAAAATATTGAAGTAAATTGAATGTTTTTTTTTGTGTTTCAAAGGACTAGTTATCGTTTTTGATATGGTGATGAAGACGAAATTCGTTTACAAAATACAAACTGTGCTTAAAGTGAGAATGTTGTGTTAGCGTTGAAAATATTTAGTCTCGGTGATAACCAAGAATTGTAACACAAATTATGTAAACACGATGACACTTGATATTGCCACAGGTACTTCTTTCTTGACAAAAGATACTGTAGCTTTTAGAGTATTTACTTGTAATCCGTAAAGAATTACTGACCTTCTATTAAGATATCGAAGAATCGAAAAACGTTATTTTTCGTAATAAAATTTTCCTTTGATTTTTTAAATATTAATGAAACCTAAATTAAACTTTCTTTCTGACAAAATTATTTTTGGCACTTATATACATATGTTTTGTTATTGTTTTATATAATTATGCTTTTGATGAAAATATTGTGAAAATTTCTCTTGCTTCTTGAGAGGTACGAGTGTAATTGTGAATACTGCAAAATAAATAAGCATTGTGAAAATAATAAGATTCCCATTTCTAGCGAAAAACGCAATCTGCATGAGGAAGTAAACTTGACGTTACAATTAAATTGAAAAATCAATTTTGTTGTAATGATAGTTTATTTTTTCGAAACAAAGACTCGGTTTTTCTTTCCTGGCGCACGGGGGGTGTCAATAAAATGGAATATCGCTTCGTACATGGTATTTCACATCGTTCTCTATTGTGCCGCCACGAGTCGCATGATCGTCAGCACTGCTCGTTACAGTCGCGATCATACGTCTCCTAGCGGCACAACCGAGAACGACGTGAAATACTATGAGATATTCAATTTTATTGACACACTCCCGTGCGCCAAGAAAGAAAAATCGAAGTATATCTCCAAATCTATTCCAATATTTTAAACTAAGACTGATGCCCTCAAAGGAATGACAGATATCTTTAATACTGTTCATTTTAATTATCTCAGGGAAACAGTTCAAGTTTTGCTTTAGTGGTAAAAGTAATGTTTTCTCCGAATTTTAATTGAATGAAATATTTAACAGAAAGGCTTTAAGATGATACATTGCAATTAAGAATTACTGTCCAGTAGTTTGAAGAATACATTTCCATACTTTAATTATTCTCGTAAATCAAAAATAGTTCTGTAGGTGCTTTCATTACTATCTTTTATTTCCTTCAGTTTGATTCTATTTTGAAACGCGACAAAATTCATGAAAGATGAAGACAATTACAACACACGTAGTACATTTTAAATGGCGTAAAATGAATGATATCGAAACTGAATACTGTATTTAAATTAAATGGAATCATATTTAAAGATATTATTGTTCGTACGTTAATATGAAATATAATGTTGACTTTGTTAACGTCCTCTATTTATTCTTCATGAACTTAACGTAGTATTTCCAACCAAGCTATTCATTTCAATTTTACAACTAATTCAATCACGAAATCAGCGAATTTGAAATATAGGATGAGGTATTATTTACATTGATTCCGTTACCACTGAGGTTGAAAGATTTTTGACATGCAGTATTGAATTATTTCCAAATAAAGGTAATTATCAAGCACATCTCGGAGCGGTTTACAATTACGTGTTTTAATTTGTGCCGGGTTATATTATCTCTGTCTCGTTACTTTGCGGTAACATTATGTGAAACTAATATTCGGAGTCCCTGTATTTAATTGGAACAACTTTTTTCGCTTTGCGGTCACAATGGGTGTTCTCTAGCAATTAAAATATGCATTTGTGGTCAACCAAAGAAAATTAAATATCGAATTGATAAATAGGATTCATTTTTACCTGAAATCGTTAATATTGTGTCATAATTATTACATAGTAGGCTATATTCGTTCGTATAAATGATACACGTTTTGGCAAATGTGTAACTACCTCTCATATCACCAAAAAGTTATTTTTACCTTCCTTGGAATTTTCTTAACGTTTCAATAACAAATATCGAAACGGGCAGAGTAAAAAAGGATTAAATTCATTCAATTATGAAACTAATCAACAGTATTGCATAAGAAATTCTTCCTCCAGAAACTATTTAAATTAAAAAAAACATAGGTGCACTATTATGTATTATCCAAGTGGATCATTTTTTGAAAGTTTCTTCTGTTGAACTAAATTTGGAAAACGCTTGTAAGAGAGGTTCTTTTTTCAACGATTATTAAGCTCTTGATTCACCTCTTGAAAATGTTTCAGTATTTAATAAAGTTGGAACAAGATGGTTCTTCTCGTATGTTAAGACGCATGTTCAAACAAATTCTAGTAAATATCTTTCGTAAAATTAATAACTAGTTTCAATCCATTTCTTGAGAACGGTATAAAGACAAGAAGCGCACTTCATATGCACCATTAAAAGTCCCTGCGGTGTGCCTCGGGGGCGGGTTGGAGCGTTCAGGGCGATGAGAAGGCAAATGCAATCGGGAGCCACATTATTCCCAGAAGCGTGACTTTTGAGGGCAGCTCGAGTAACGATCCTCTTGCGAGCGGCGCCCTCGTAATGCCCGGCCAGGGTCGGGTCAGGGGGCGGGGAGGGGGGCGGAGGCGTGCCCCCTCACGAACGAGCGCGACGATGATGGCCGTCGGCGGCGCCGGGGGCGGCGGGGGCGGCGTCTGGAGATTGGCGCCATCAAGGGAGCGACGGCGCCAGCGACGGCGCCGCGCCTCTGGAATTGGCGTTGTTCTTCTCTGACGGCGATGCCCGCCGCCGCTCGCAGCACCCACCGGCAGCCATCGCCACCCACCGTCGTTGTCCCCGCGTTGCCCACGTGAGATGCCGCCACTCCCGCCTACTCGTCTACCCTGCTGCCAGGATTCGATCCTGTCTCATTCTGCTATTATATTATTTCTTTTGAATAACGGGCATTTAAGTGCTTCAAAGTAGGTTGACAAGTGAAACTTGGCTATATGCTTGAATGAATTGTCATGCTAACTTATTTTGAAACTGTGATTTTGAAATCAGTACTGGTTTTCTAAATCCATGACCTTGGGCATTATGCCAGTGAGAATGAAACTTCACATGAGTTGTCTATTCCCAAATTAGGTCAGATCTCTTGATGCTTCCTCAGAGAGTCGTTCATATATTTCCAACACAAGACATGTGAAGTTGACTTGAAGCACATGATAGATTGATTTATGGAAGTTATGTAGAGTTTCAACCATCTACGAGCACTCTACATAATTTCTTTTATTTTGTGATTTGTTTATATAACAGTTTTGTCCTCCGAGTATTTCTTAAATTTCTTATGAAATTTTATTATTATTATTATTATTATTATTATTATTATTATTATTATTTTATAGTTTTTCCGTAACTGTGTTTTGGTGAGAATGGACGGACGGGATTGCTGTCAATCGATTTTTCGGTATCAGGGACCCACAAAGCAGAGTAGAGGAAATAATTTACAACATGCGAGAATAGGATTTATCCATTTTTTTGCTACCAGGGCCTGACACTAGGAGTTTTTCCTGTTTGCCGGATTTTGCCGGAGCCCATTCCAATAACTCCTCTTTACTACGTAAGTACGTAGAAAAAGGTGAAAGTAAAATGTGTGAACAAAAACCCAAAACTCAGTTCATGTTTATGTCACTTGGAAAATATTTTTTTGCAATTTTAGTACATAAATAACGGAAATGAGCCATAAATGTTTAAAAAGGTGAAAGATCGTGTAAACTAATCTAGCATGTACCTCTTCATCAGTTTCTATTCTATATCGACTAATGACCGATTTTTTTTCTCTGTAAAAGATCCGTTTTGCTACAGGTCTAAACAACTTTTTTATTACATGCTTACAAAAGACATTCGTAACATAAAATACGATGTAGGTCGAGAGTGAATCCAGAGCCCGCCGCTCAGTTCTTCCACAGACAGAGATAAACAGCACTGTCTCTTGCTCTGAGTGTTCGCATCACACATTCGAGATTCTTTCATTATCTGCATTTCAAATAACAGTTTTATATCATACCAGACTGCAAACATTTGAACGTCGCCATGATTAGAGAAACTTGTTCTCGTACTCTTCGACTTACAGTTGGTTAATATTATTGAGTGGCTTACGTGATACCTATCTTTGCCCCTTCGAGGTGGCAGTACTAAATTTCGGAAAAAAATAATTATTTACAGCCTTATTTGCATTTTTCTATTTTCTTGTCTTTCACCTGTACTGTAGCTTACTGCTTCGTCTTACATTTTCAAAGTAAATGACGTTTTGCATTGGGATTGCAATTGCGTTCTTATTTATATTTCTCATTGTTTGAAATCAATTCCTTTTTAAATAACGTGTCTCCTATATTCAGTTCGTATATTCGTTCTTACCTTCACATCTATTCTTTCCTGCTCAAATAGCGCGCTTCTTCACTTTGCTTGCAGTATTCCTTTGAACAGCCAATCTCATTTCTCTCTCGGCAGTTTCTCCCGCGGTGATATCCTATTTTTATACCCATTTCTCTTTCTCCCTCGCCTGCATTGCTCTCATCCGCTCCGCCCCCCTGGGCCTGCCCGTCAGCATGTGCATTCTTCCACTCCGGCACCGCCCTGCCTCGCCTCGCCGCGTGGGACCTCGCAGTCACGTCGCGCGCGGGCGCGAGCGCGCGTTGGCGCTGGCGGTGCCTCTGCGCCGCACTCGCGGAAATGGAAAAGAGGGAACTTGCTCTCCCGCCCCCTCGCCCCGCCCCCTCGCGCCGCGCCCCCTCGCGCCGCGCCGCGCAGCGCCCGCGCCTCGGCGTCTCCGGAGCATTCGCGCCGCGCCGCCACGCTCCGCCCCGCCGCCTCCGCCTCGCAGCGCGAGGCAGGCTGGCAGGCAGGCACGCGCGGGAATACGCGGTCGACGGGACGCCGCCTCCCGCCGCTGTTCGCCAGGAGGCGACGGTGGGCGGGAGGCGAGGAAAGCAGCTAGCGGGAGGGGGAGTTCGGGAGGAGGAATAGGAGGACGGTGTGGGAGAGGTGGTAATGGGGTGATGGAGGGGATGGTGGGGATCTGTGGGGACCAGAGAGGTTAGGGATTTAGGATGGGAAGGGGCAATGAAAGCTGAGGAGGAGTTCGTGGGACGGCTGGGAAACAGTGAGAGGGGCTGTATGGTGAGTAATGGGTGTGCTGTGGGGACCAAAGAGGTGGGGAGGGGCGATGAAAGCAGCGGTAGTGAGAGGTGGAGTTTGTGGCAAAGGATAGGAGACCGTGTGTGTGAGAGGTGATATTGGCGTGATGGTGGGCTGTGAGGAGCAAAGATGTTGGGGACTTAGGGACGGAGAGAGACGGCAAAAGCAGTGTTAGTAGGATATGGAATTTGTTGGGGGGAATAGGAAACAGAAGTGGGAGGTGTATTGTTGAGGTGCTATGGGGACCAAAGAGGTTGGGGAGGGGCAATACAAGATGCGGTGGTAGGAAGTGGAGTTTGTGGGAGGGCTGGGAGGCTGGTGTCGGAAGGGCGGTATTGGGGGCGGTGAGAGACTTGGAGACCAAAGAGTTTGGGGACTGTGGATGGGAAGTGATGATGAAAGCTTCGGTGGTGGGAGGTGCAGTTTGTGGGAGGGCTGGGAGACCGGTGTGGGAGGGGCAGTATTTGGAGCGATGGGGGGCTGTAGGAGCCAAAGATGTTGGTGTCTTAGGGTAGGGAGGGGCTATAAAAGCTGCGGTACTGGCAGGTGGAGTTCATAGGTAGGGATGGGAGACACGTGTGGGAAGGGAGGTATTAGGGGCGATGGGGGTTGTGAAGACCAAAGAGTTTAGGGGCATAGGGGTTGGGAGGGGCAATGAAAGCTGATGTCGTGGGAGAGAGTTCTCGGGGAGACAGGCGTGGAAGGGGCGGTGTTGGGGGCTGTGAAGACGGAAAGAGGTTAGGAAGACTTGATACGAAGGTGGCAGTTCCGTCGCAGGCAGCGGAGGCTTAGAAAACATAATCAACGGAGAGGGCATGTGAGCGTCGATGGCGTTGTGATCGTTGAGAGGGGTCGAGGCATCGGGGCCGTCGTGGGTGGCGTAGCCGTAGGACTCTGTGGATGTCGAGAGTAGTGGCATTGCGGGAGGTGGAGACGGAAGGGGGAAAGTATAGTGGGGTCGGTAGAACCTGTGTAGGAAACGGTAGTGGGGGTGTTGGAAGCGATGGCAGGAACGGAGGCGACTGAGTTGGCGAGGGTGGCGGCGAGCAGGCCGATAGCGCGGGGAAGATGACGGGGGAAGAGGCAACGGCAACGGCGATGGCGCCGGCCGCGATGTTTTCATGAAACGCTCGCATGAATTATTTACCATCCCGGTCGTTCTCGCCGCTTCTGCGATGAATTCCGCCGCTATTTTATGGCCTAGGTGCTTTCAGAACGAAATATTTAGAGGTTTTTACGCCCGAAAGGCCTGCAGTATGTAATTTTGGTGTCTTCAAACCGCACATGCATTTCAGGAATCTGTTCTCTGTGGAAAAGTTATTGAATAAGAATTTCTTGTGAACACCATTTGCTCTTTGTATTTCGTCTTATTTTCAGGGAACGTTATTCAATTCAATATAAAGAATATAAAATCAATTTTACCATAATTTAAATTTTCTAAATTTATCCAAAAAATTTTTATCTTCGCTTTTCCAGAAAAATTTTTACAGCAAGCTTTAATAGTAACATAATATTTAAATGTGTGAAACTCTGCTTTAATTCATAAACAAATATTTAAACCAGTACGAAAAATTAAATGATAATAGTAAACTTTTGTTCATTAATTTACTAATTGATATGAAAGTGAGAGTGGTAAATCTTGGAACCAGTGCTCATATCATCTTTAAGTGAGAAAATGGGTCCGCTCATTATATGAAAATGAATCACTACTCAAGTGCACTACCGCGTATGCGCTCTGAAAATTATCTTAACGCTGTTAATTATTTAAATGAACATTAGTGCGAGAGCGTGCCTGTGGCATTTGTGGGAAGCGTTAATTTATTGGCCAACTGCGTGTTTTCAGGCTAAAAATCCAACAAAAGCGCACTCCACAGAAACAGCGCGTGCGTGGTCTCCCCCACTTCCACAACTGACGTCCACTAACATGACACACACACACACACACACACACACACACACACACACACACACACTCGCCAACACACGTTCCTTGAACTTTCCGATTGGAGCACTAAATATTTCGTTGAACGCACGAGCGAAAAGACTTGACCCGAGAACGTAGCCAAGTATGGCGTCAAAAGTATAGCCCAGGAGAGGAATTAGTGGTGATTCAATGTGTTAATTTATGTTATTAATACGCCCGTAATTTATTTTATAAATTTTTATTATGTCGTTACAGTCCCTTGTTGCATTTATTAACAGTCTTGTTTTGTATATGCACTCAAATGAAACAACATTACACAACACTTTTATAAGAGTTATTTATTAAAACTAATTCTAAAATATTGGTAAAATTGATAAAATTTAATGCAATGGACGACTCAGGAGCATAATTTTCCCATTTTTATATTGTTTGCAAAAATAAAAAACATTCACTTTCAATTTATTTATTATTGAGAAACAAAATATTTAAACCAAAAAATAAATGGTAACATCAGAAGGCAGGGGGAAAAATTTCCAACCTTCTTCCTTTAAAAGTTTATTTTTTATGAAATGTGTTCATATGGATATATTGGGCAGATAAGAAAATTAATAATTTTAATGGGATCAGAATTAAATACTGTAAAACTATTTTTTCCGTTAATAATTAAAACAATTCTTTGTGTTTGTAAGATATAATCCGACACGCCGTTTTAAAGATGTAATCCTTGTAATGTTTTACATTTTGTTTATTTTTGATGATGATAATAGTTGTTTAAACTGCTTCCAGTTTGCATGAAACCCGAAAAAAAAATGCGTTTTCTCCTTTAGATACAATTCCATTTTGTACTTTTATTTTCTCATGCGCTAGGTCGACAATAGAGCTACGGAAATTAGATGTTTAACACTAATGTTTTCTTCGTATATATTGTTTGTTATTGCGCATTTAGAAAAGTTCAAAATATTCATTTGGTGTTTGTACACAATTTAATATTTCACCAGTGACTGCCTTTTTATCTTCATCGGAAAACAAATCACTGAAGTCAGACTCTCGCTACTTAAAAGGAGAAACCAACGGTATTGGATTTTTCATTTATTCACCAATCTATACCTCTATTACAGTAATAAAAACCTGTAGTAGCTTCAAATCAGTATTGCACCATTTCCTAAACGTAGTTTCTGTGATACAAATGAATCTGTATGTTCATATGGGAGATTCCCCAAGAGATAGACTCACGTCAGAGCCCGCAATGTATCTCTGAGATATAGTTGCAACTTCTTGTGAATGCAAATTGTCTGAAACTCTATTTACTGGCATACGATTTTTTTAGTTTGTATATGTCACCCAATACAATTGTTAATGAATCCTATATTGCAGAAACCTTGTCTGAACCCTTAAGGAGAGAAAGGTAAAAATTGATCAAGTATACGAAAATTCATTAAACATCTTATTACCTTATTAAGTAATATTAAATACAACTCCCATAAACGATTTTTGAATGTTCTAAGCAAACACGTATTCTATATTTTTCACAAAATTATTTAGAAAGTCCTTGTCTTTTTTTCATTTTGCAAGGTTTGCATATGTTTTTTTTCATTTTCCTACAGACGTCTTCTGCAAATCTCTTTGGGAAGAAATTATTACTCTCAATCATAGATAATACAAATGATTACATTTTCTGAATAGACACTTTTCATAGACACACCTGAAAATGCCATGATACGTACCACTTACGCTAGGAGCTCACAATGCACTGACTCCAGTGCACGTAATGTATCTGGCAAATATCGTGCAGCGCAACGATCAAGTTTCAACATGCTCACGGGAAATGATTCAAGGAAGGGATAAAAATAGTAGGCCAGGCGTTCTTAGAAAAATACAATTACGGAATACATGAAATATCAGACGACTAATGCATCGCGATAATTCAGGAACATAAAAGTGTCGTGTCTTGGATCTCACATCTACTGCGAGCACTCCCGGGTTAAGTAAGATCTATGTGCCTGTTGTAACCAAATGGTAACAATGCATTTCTCATGCATGTATCTACCAAGGTTTTCAAAAAATCTATTTATTGGGATATTCTGTACTGTAAATAAACACTATTCTTCAACGTGAAAGTCACGCCGCCTCAGAAATTAACCATCGCTCAGAAATTCAACAAAAGTTAGACCTTCAGCGCCATAAATAAAACATGCGCACACACTACAGAGAAGACAAGTTCACGTTCAAGGACAAGGACGTTGCACCAGTGTTCATGGCTACGCTCTGGGTGATGTTCTGAACAGCGTGCAGTGTATGGAGCAATGCAAATTGTTCGACAGAGATGCCTGACGGTTGCCGTTAGTTTTGGAGAGATATTGGGAAGGAAATGACATCGATGCTAGGGATAAAGCGGATGCAAAGCGTGAGTTAGGATACAACGCAGGAATTGAGAGGAGTCTGGGGAGTGAGCCGCTAATTCCTATCACGTAGAGTACATGAGAGTAAAAGTGATGACGATGAGTGGCGACAAAGTATGGCTATGATGCGTGGCGAGGACGCGGGGTGAGGGCACATAGCGAAGGCGCATGGCAGGGACGCGTGCTGGGGACGCGTGGCGGGGACGCGTGGCGGGGACGCGTGGCGGGGATGCGTGGCGGGGACGCGTGGCGGGGACGCGTGGCGGGGACGCGTGGCGCGGACGCGTGGCGGGGACGCGTGGCGGGAATTCGTGGCGAGAATGCGTGGCGAGGGCGCCAGATGAAAACGCGTTGGGAGGACACGTAGCGAGGCGAGGACGCGTGGCGAGGACGCAGGGTGTGCTTTTGTGGTCGGGATATGCTTGGGAGCAGTGGACGGGTTCTAGTTCGCTACTCGCAGGGCGCGTGCTGGGGGGAGGTAACCGAGCTGGCGACGCAGCGCAGCGGCGGGTTGAGGGGCGTGGCGGCACGAGGTCGTGCGCCGGTCGCCGGGGTGCGGGCGACCCAACGCCGCGTGCTGAGCCAGCGAGTGGCGCTGTGGCGGTGACCTCCTCGTGGCCGTTCCGGGGCTGAGCGGCCGGCCGCACGCCCTCCCCGTCCTCCCCGTCCCCTCCACCCCATCCTCCCCGTCCCCGTTCTGCTGACGCAGCGCGAGCGTGGGCGGGGGCGGAGGCGGGGGCCGGCGTTGTATCGGGTCGTGAGCTCGTCATTTGGCTTCCCGTATCTGTTATGCAACGTGCGGGCTTTGCGCCTTCCATTGTTGCCTGACTTAATGGTACGGAGAAGCGCATTTACTTGGGTACGAAAGATAGATTAAATGGTATTTCTTTGACTAGTGTTCGATAGTTAATTTCTTATGAAACTCAAATAATTGAGACAAATATTTTTCTTAAACTATCTATGATTTGAACGTAAACCATAATTTCCTAGTGGAATGAAAAGGAATGAAATGAAATGGCATCAGAAAGTATTAGAGGTATTTTTTAACGCAAGTGACTATCAAGAATCTCAAATATTAGTCCTAAATATTGAGAGAATAATTTAAAGACAAAATGTGCGTTTAAGGGAAATGTAGTTTGTATTTTTATTTAATTCATTATTAATGAGAATGAAAAGATAACTTTCAAGTTCATAAAAAAGAATTCATGAATATAAAATTGTCATTGAATGTAATCATATTTGAGACTTCTTCTGATAATCCTACCCTTATAGTTTTGAAATTATTATGAATATAGTATTTGCATCATAACCATCTATTCAGAAAATTTTTTTTGAAGATTATTTGAGTGTACAATGGATATGTATGTTCCTCATAAATAACATATTACATAATTACTTACAAACATACTGATTAATTTTCAATACCATTTGCTATATTTCGATTTTAATTTATCGTTTGTTTCTGAATGTATTTTGTAAGTAGATAGAAATCTGCTAGTATCGTACGATTAACATGCATTCTTTTCTATGATAACTTTTATGAACCTCCAGTTTTTCACTGGATTAAGTTTGTTTTGAAGTTTGTAGAAGTGAAAAATTACAAACAGGAAACATTTCTCTCAACAATGTGAATTCGACATTAACTCTTCAAAGAGACGTGAAATGATTATGCAAATGAAATACCGCATTTCCCTTTTTGTATTAGTATGATACTTTCTGAGAAGTTAACTCGTATCGCAGCGACACTGAAACTTTTCCCGCGCCTGCTGTTGACTGTGAGCCAAGAACTTGGCTTCTTTTCTTGATAGCTGTTTACAAGTTGCAAATGCAAAGCTTCTAGAATCGAGCTTATTTTCTCTCGCCTTGGATTTATTTGTAACGACAGTGTAAGACATTTTAATAATCAGTAACAACACACTGGTTTAGTACGCCTTAAACAGGTATCTCATATTAAGTACTTACGTGGTGGCATTGTCATTATTTTAATATTTTTGTCCTTTTAGTCCTTCTCAGCATACTTATGAAAACTTAAATGAATATATGAATTTAAATAACTTTTAAGTGAACTTTATTATAATTCTGGGTGATGGAGTAACGCTAGTTGTAGAAGGTAGTAGGGAAGTAGACTCGAATGTTTAGTCATTTGTTGTTTTTTAAAATTCGCAGGCAAAAATGCACTTATTTTTTTTCAAATGGACAGCAAAAAAGGAATCAAAATAAAATAATTAAAAACTTACCTATTAATAAAAAAGCTCTTATTTTAAAGACATTCAGTTTTTATATATAAATATGATTTATTCTGTTTTAATTAGCAATCACATGTGGGCAACGTTTCAGTTAAATTGTTTTCTAGAATTTAGAATCATAATTTTTGCAATATTTTTAAATTACTTTTGACCATAGATTTTAAGTCGTTGAACTTCAGAAAATGTATTATATTTTGAAGCATTTATTATATTCTTGTATAAGCTGACAGAAGCTTACCTGTATTAGTAATTAAGTTGGAATGTAACAAATTTACATCGACAATAAAATATTTACCATATAGTCAATAACTGGAATCACTGGAAGTACATATATCCAAGCTGTTTCTGTGTATCAAAAACATATCTGGATAAGAGGACAATTTGAGTCCGTTAGTTGTAATACTATAATATACTATGTCTGTTGAAGAGAGTGTAAAAATAAAATAAGTAATAATATTGCAAGAAAAAGAACAAGTGTGCAAGAAAATAATAAAAACACAAAGTAGTATTAATAGACAAAAAGTAAAATAAAAATTCTTCCAAAACAGTCTCAATTAAGTGATTTCTTTTGTTAAAAGTGAGAAAGTCATAACAGAAAACTAGTGGTTCTATAAAATCACATACTTTCTTGCATTATTTCTTGAGAAATTCAGAGAGTTCATCGAAAACGAGCATTCCTTCTACTATTGGTGGAAAAAAATTAAAGAATAGGGTTTGAGCGGTTTTGGGTAGAGAAAACGTTAAATTTATAAAACATTGCCTATATTTTGCGCCAAATTACACGAAAACTACTCATATTTTCGAATAATCAAACTTGAACTTATTTAAACATCCGTCTTGAAGGAACAGATTTCATTAAGTAAAATAATCTCTGTACAATATTATGCTTGTAGGAAGACGCTCAAAAGAAATTTCACTTTTACAATTTCGAAACAATCCGGGATTTCAACGATTATGGCACCAATTATGCACCAATCTCTTAAGCGTCCTTTAATCTATTAGAGGACAAAATTTGATAGAAAATCTTATGCTATTTTTGAAAAAAGTTTGAAAATGATTTGAGGCTATATGTAAAGTACCCTTAAAAATGAAAATATCCGTTTACACCTCCCAAAGCCGTTTTGTTCAGATCAATTGGGGAATACCAATTTGAAAGAAAATTGGCTGAACAGTTTAGGAGCTAGCATTGACCATAGACGGGCAGATCGAAGGACACACGGACATTTTGCTATCAATCAATTTTTGGGTATTAAGGTCCCTTAAAACGTGGATTCTGGCTACAGCACGTTTCAGAGGAACTTTTCTCTATATTTGGCAATAGAATTCATCCACTTTTTTGTTACCAGGACCCGGCAATAAGAGTTTTTCTGCCGAAAATTCACCGTTTTCCGACGCACGATTACATAACTTAACGAAGTACGAAGTAACGAGCATCTTCTTAACGAAGTACCTTCGTAAGGGCGAGAAAGTTAAAAGGCATTTGTTTCTTTATCGGGTCTCTATCTCTAAGAATCTAGAATTTTGTTTCAATAAAACGGAAGTTGAAACTTTCGAAGCGTTGTGAAGTTCATCATCACCACATTCGCTTCTCATCTGCGAGTTCAAACGACCACTCTCCATCGTTTAATATGAATTTATGGTTTAATTAGAGCGCTCTCCAATGTAGAGTTAACACAGCCTGCTTTTCAAGTCTGTTGCTGTAATCAGTTAATGAAGTTTCAATCTCACAAAATTTTCTAACATGTCTCTCACTTCCCTATTATTACATGTTTGTTTCCGAAGAATTTCATATGCATAATTTCGAAGGTGTAATGACATTATTGAAAAACAAAGGCTCGACAAATTAAAAAGGGAAAATTATTTTTTTAATGTATATTATTACTTTTAGTTGAAAGCTATGGTACTTCCACCGCATTATAAATACTGAATTAGAAGTGAAAGTAATTTCTTTCTTTAACTCGACTTGAAAATTACTAGGATCTGATTGTATGTTGCATTAAATCGAATCACTATTGTTCATAAGTAGAACCCAGTAGTTCAGGTATGTATTTTATCAAAAATAGGCAAAAATACATTTATCCCTAAAATATTAGTGCAAAAAGCTTATAAAGAATAAATGATCAGTTTGAAAATATTGAAGAAAGGTCATAATAATTAAAATGATTTACTAAAACCTAAAATTTAAATCAGCACTAACGTAAATGGTAACTCTTTTTTGTAATCTTCATAACATATGCCATCAAATATATTTTTTTATTAATGCATATTCCGCCAATCAGAGGTTATTTTTCAGTTTCACTGCTGAAAATTACTCTTAGTGGAACACTAAATTTCTGTATGATGAATACGAAATTGCTTACCTCGCGACAGTGCCTCTACGAAATTCTGTTGGGAGCTCCATTTGATTCCTGGAAATGCATCAGTTAAAACGTTTTTATGATTGTCGTTCTTCGAACTTGTGTATTCACTAGTGTGAGAAGAACCTTCGTCATGTACAAAGAGCTCTGCTATTGAAAGGAATCGGAGGCCGTACTAGCAGCTAAGACGGAATTCCTAGTAATAAAACAGTCTGTCGGCATCAATGAAAGGAGTTCAAAAAACTTTTACTGGTATCATCTTGCTTTCTCATAGCTATTGTAACCTCTTTGTGGTACTGGAGCTGAAGATCAACACTTGTCTGCTACCGTGCTTACCCATGCAAAGAGAGAATCCGACAGTTCCTTTTTGTTGTCCATTCTTGCAGCATTGAGGAACGACAGTTTTCAGGGTCTTTCAGGGGCTATATTTACAACATGATTGAGAATTAAGACGCTGTCTCGAGGATAATTCTGACAGCTTTGATCAGTAGTTTTCTGTGATTTGTCTGATCAACACCAGGCGAATTCCGGAGCAGTATCCTAACAAAGGGCCTCGTCACTAGTGAGAGCTTTCCTTCCTCTTCCTTGTCCTAACCTCGTCTCTTATTTACATATAATTACACTCACATGCACTACACTATCACATCTGTTGGGAGTCCGGATGGGAAATTGGAGCTCGTCCCGATGGAGGCAGTGTCCCGCTGGTATTCCTAGCGTGGGCTACAATCCCACCCTCGATATTGTTCCACCAGAGGGACAAGTCTCCGGAGTGGGCCCCTAGGCCTTAGCCTTTATCCTAACCCCCGCCGACGCACAAGGACGCAATCAGGCTGGTAACCGGATCCGGCCGGTACCCAGTTAGCCTTCGCGACAACCTTCCCATACAGTGCCTGGGTAATGGGGCCCCCTGCATGCTCAGAGCTCCTAGCTACCCGGGCTAGTACCGGAGTCAATATTGCCTGCATGACAACGCGCCACTCACATGTGCCGGTACACCAAGTACCTCGTCTTTGCCCAGAGTGTTGGGCCACTGCCACGACGAAGCCAAGAGCCCAACTGGGGACCACCCGAGTTAAGGTCCGGGCGTCTCGGGGCCCCCATCCCGTCTCCGCACTGCCTACACCTTTACGCTATCGACCTGGGTGATTCGCGCGTAGTACTCGATTGACACTATTTTCTCACATAACCCGTTTCATGTAACGGGAAATTCATCAGGTCTAAGAAAATGTGCCAAGCCGATTGGTCGTGCTAGAAGATTAGTATTCAAAATAAATGGGCGTAAGCCAAGAATCCTGCGTTTCATTTCCGGTCGGGGTGACCACTGTTTTGAACAATGTAAATTATAAAAATCAATATTTATAGTATTTTACCTTCCTGCGTCTGAGTGATTATGACTGTGACATTTCCATGATTTAATTCTTTTATCCTTTCATTTTTGTTTATCAAGTTACACCGAAATCGTTTTTTTCTATCATTTGTAATAAAAAAGAATGCGTATAGAAAGAAATGAAACCCTTCACTTCTCAAAGCTGCATTAAACATGTAGAACATCACATTGATGTTCCGGTTAGCAAAGTTATCAGAACAACTACGCAAAAAAAAACTTAGCATAGGGTTAACTTGGAGCTCGTGAGGTAGTTTCTGATGCTTTTTTAAACGGAAGTCGGGTGCAGACACCTCCGTTGTTCCATGGCTGCCCGCGTTCGACTTTTAATCGATAGGCGCCTGTCGACAGGAAGCAGCCTTTCCGCCGCCCGCCTCTCACGTCCTGGCGTCTGCTTTGGCATTCCCCGCGACCGTCACGACCTCGACACCCCTCACTGTATCCCCGTTCCCGCTTAACCTCTCGGCTTCGACCTGTCTCGCGGCACTTCCTTCAATCCTATTTTCTCGCTGAGCCTTGTGCTGCATCATCCCGCCTCCCTCGCCTCAAACCTCTTTGTCCATCCGCTACGTTCTTTCCACCGCCTTACCCCCTCGTCATACCAGCACTCAGTTCCCTGTAGAGCAGCCGTTGGCTCTCCCTCAGTTCTCAGCCATGGTTCTCCCTCAGATTCTTGTGTCAGCCAATGTATGGTTCGCCTCACATCCCTTCACGAGGTCTTTCTGCCGAACGTACCGATGATTCGGAGTTTGCGAGTTCAATCAAGCAACATGCCGGAAATTTGCTTGATGTTTGTGGCATCCCTGAGTTTGTGTCATCTTCCAAAGTGTCATTTTCTAGAATCGAATTCAGAGGACGTCTGATTTTATCAGTGGATTCTACTCCACTCATTCCATCCAGTCATACGGCCGGAGCAACACTTTCTAAACGGGCCACGAAGGGCTATCTTTCCTTCCATTTCCTTCTCTTCCAGTCCCCGGGTGCCAACGACAGCAGCAGTAGAAACGCTCTAAAACCCCAAGTCAACCGCTGCCCGAGGCCACCCGCTTTCCCATCTCAAATTACCCCCATTCCGGTTTTCCCCACATACTCCAACAACCGCCATTTCTTGTTCCCTGGAGCTCATGCTCTGCCAACCCTCGTCCGCCTTCGCTCCGTTCCGTTCCCGCTCGTTTCTCGCGCAGCTCTCGGCCACGCCCCCTCACAACCCGCTCCTCCATCCGCCGTTCTCCCCTTGACCCGGCGCTTCTTTCCTGGCCCGGCGCATTGACTTGCGGGCGGCGGAGGCGGTGGCAGAGAAGGCGTCGTGGCAGAGGGGAGGTGGAGGAGGTGTCAGGCTGAATGGGAGCAAGAAAATCACCCTGACAAAGACCCCGCGCTCCACATTGTGAGTGGCTGCGCGCCATAATGGGCTGCCTCTCGGCTCCCGCGGGCGAGGGCGAGGGATTTTACGCGGCGGATGGGGAGCGGTGACGCACGACTCGGAGGAGCGGTGGGGAGGGTGGAGGAAGCTGGAAGAATGAGTCTGAAGGAATGCGGGCGGGGGGAATGTGCGAAGATGGTGGGGGGAGAGTTATGATGAGCCGATAGATAGAAATGAATTATTAGTCTGCATTGTGGAGAGCCTGTGCTGCTGGCGTGAATGCACCAGATGAACTGACAAGAAATTACGTCAGTCAGTTGCTAAATTGTAATATACATATCACGATAGCACATCGATTGTGGAAAAAATATTTAAAACCCTTTAGGCATGTTTTCTGGAGTTTGTTACCAAACTAAGTATTCTGAATATTTCTTGGTAATTTCTCAACATTTGTTTTGTTTTAGTTAACTCTTTAGTTCCAACACATGTTATGGTTCATTGTGCCAATTTTGATTTTTCTAAATACGCGCTTTTGAAAGAAAATGCTGTACCAAAAATAATTATATCAGTTTATCACTCGCGCGAAAATCCAAAACGCGACTGTTCGCGCTCTGGACTCCGACCATCACAACACATACATTAACAGTATAGAACATCCCACTGATGTTCAGGTGTCACCTCTAGTTCCATTTACTATTCAACGTAATACCCTACAAAGATAGCATAAATATTCTCCATCCGTCTGTAACTACGTCTGTTCGTCTGCCTGCCATCATTGTCTGCCTATTTCTCTGTCTGTCTTTTGGTCTGTGATCAACGCGGGTAAACTGTGTACAGAATTCTCATCAAAATTGATATTCCCCGATTGATGTGGCAAGTGTCGTGGTTCCTTGAATATGAACCGGATATTTAATTTTTGGGAGTAAGAACTTCACATAAAACATCAAGAACAGATTCATATTTTCTCAAAAATTGTTCCAAATATTTGAATTATTTTTTTCGGAAATATCAAATAATCGTATAAAAATGGAGCAAATGTGATTTTTGGTCAATTTGATGAATTTTTGAAAATTGAAAAGGTATCAATGTTTTTCCACAACTTCCTACAGCTACAATAAAGACATTTCATGAAGACAGAGACATTTCTTCTGTATGAAATCTGTTCATCAAAATTAAATATTTAATTTACATCATATGCGGTGTTTTTAATATGTGGGTAATTTTCGCGGACTTTTGAATGAAATATAAGCAACAAGATTTTCTTAAAAAGAGCTCTACTTTTCTTCCTTAAAACATTTTTATGGACAGTGTTAAGTACACTGATTAACATTACTAAACGTCATTTTGATGAATTCTTTTGTTTTTTTAATTACAATTTTTTTGTGTCTCTCACACCGTAACAGTTGCATTATCGGCCTCTTCGCATTTACATAGATATTAAATTTGTGCCTGCAAATGCTTCAAATGATTTGTTTTGAAATTCCTTGATAACTTTAATTTTATCAGAAAATTAACTCAAAATTACGCATTTCAAAATTCTCAAACTATATTTTTTCAAGAACGCCTCCGAATTTTGGAATGAAAAATTGCATATAGAACTATGTTTTACTCTTCTACAATATTCTTAAAGGTATGTCAGTTTTACTATTAGGAGATCGGAAAATTCAGAATATGTGAAAAATGTTTTAGGGTCCCGATAGATACCAGCCGGGAAGAAAGTGGGATATTACCCAAAAGCTCGTCCAGACTAAGAATGAAGTCTGTCCACTGCTGGAGCACTACTAGTTACCCTATTTATTCTGAAAAATACAATTCTACATAAAATAATGTTTCATCAAAATAACTACAATATCAAACTCATAACAACAATGATATACTGGTATAATTGACCTTTACATGTGCACTTTCTTCACTTTGTTTGACAGACTGATATGAATTAGTAATTTTTGTACATTCGTATAAAACACATTAGCCTTTCTATATGTTTCATTCTCCATTTTTGTCGCTTTTAATTTCATCAGTTTTTTTCAATTTAATCAATTTTTTTCATATGTTTTCTTATTAAAAATATATCTCTAGGCAAATTTTGTTAGAGGAACCCAGAAAGTCATTGGTCATACACGAAGGCAAGTGAAAGATTTAACAAATGGCAAATGTGAGGTATTGTCATATTTCAGCAATTACAACTTTTTTCTTTTGTAAAGTATCAGTTTCATATTAGCACCACATGCTTAAAAAATTATTTTCAACCAGAGAATTGTTTTCCTTGTCTGAGATGAAAAGTAGAATCCTTCACGCCATCATAAAGCGAATTGCGTTGCTCTGGTGACAGGTACTCTTCAGATTGTAAAGGGGAACTTCATCTTCATCACGGGGCACTTCGCCTTTCCGTCCCGCTGTGCGTTAAACAGCTTTCTTGTCTCCTCGGAAGAGAAGCTTTTCGCTCGAAAGCGGATTTTCTGATAGAGGGCAGTGGCCTCGCTCGGTTTAGTACTGGAGATGAGTCACCAGAGTGTGGGCCTCGCGATAAGAACCCGCGAAGCCTCTGATGGTCGCAACCTTTAGCAGTATCTCAGAGGAACATCATTTCTTATTGATCAGTGGTTCGTGCCGTAAGAAGAATTCAATTTAAATATATGTATGAAAAATATGGACAAAAACACAGTGTAAGAACTTTTTATGTTTCTGAATGTCAAATATCGATGAATACAATATAACATTCGATACAATGAAACTGTTATTGTTAGATCTTTATGTAAGATTCGACACTAGATTAGATAAGTTTCTTAAATTTATTGAAATTGACTATACATAATAGTTTCGTTTAAAAAATCTGTTACAGCTCCGTAATTTCCTACTCGAAAGTTTCATGTTGATACTGTAGAATATTTTTTTTTGAAGTATGACAAGTAGAAAAAAAACAGTTTCAAGTAGGTTACATACATTTTATGATTGTTCATTGATAATATTTTTACTTTTAATTCTTAATTGCTAATTGTAGAATATTTTGTCGAATTCTTTGTCGTGTCATGATTTGAATATATATATATATATATATATATATATATATATATATATATATATATAATAACGTTGAAATTACGCAGTTGTTACGTTATAATAATAAAGTTGAAATTAAGTTGTTACTACACATCCTATTTCCTTTATGGGTATTCAATTCAATTAAATCATAAAAACCGGTCAGGTAATACAAAGGCGTAATTTTCAATGTCACTTTTCATTAACTTTTCATCCACATTTGTAAATAAACTTTTGACTATTAATTTCAGATTTTTTTATTGAATCTTCTTTGTTAATTTACAAATTATTGCTCTCAGGAAAATAGTTGTCTTGTCTATTGGGCCATATATAACAAATCGATCAAATAAATTCTTAAATGACGGGAACAGTTATTGTATGCGCGTTTTTTAAATGAGAATGATGGTCATGGTATTGTTAACAGAATAATACCCTTCAATTTTGTCTTAAAACGATCTATTTCCTGTAATTAAATTAGATTTATTTCGGAAACCTCTAATTAATTGAGACATTTATATGAATAAAATTAATTTAATTTTCTAATCTATGTAATTTTTAAAATCTTCACTCTCTCACTACATAAGTCACTTGTACTTTCCACAAAATGTCTAATTTATTACAAAGAAATGTAGGCAAATAATCGAAGTAAATGGTGAAAACGAATTTTCTTCAAAAGAATGCTAATTTTAATGTAATTTCAACTCTCTAGAAGGAAACAATGCTCATGTAGGACTATTTAGATCACTTACTATTTAATTTTATATTATGAGAATTGTGATAACTTGGTCTTGAAATAAATTAAATCTACTGCCCATGACAGCGTAAAAGCCTTCGGCACAAAGCGAGTTCTTCCACTTTTCGCCGGGTCAGTGAATTTAGTGGACTGCGCACAGTGGTTCACCGCGCTCGAGACACGGTGCGGGTGCAGAGCGTGGGGCCGTGACAAAGCGGGGTATGGAGCAAGGTGCGTGGCGGGGTGTGGTAGTGGGGTGCGGGGCGGGGTACATTGCGAGGTACGATGTGGAGCAAGCTGCGCGGCCCGGTGTGGTGGGGTGTAGTAGTGGCGTGTGATGGTGGGGTGCGGGGCGGGGTGCGAAGTGAGGCGTCGGGGCGGGGTGTAGGGCTGGGTGCGGGGAGGGGTCCAAGGCAGGATGGGGGGCGAGATGAGTGGTTGAGTACGAGGACGGGTACGAGTCGAGGTGCGGGACGGGGTGGAGAGAGGGGTGGCGGGGAGCAGAACAGGGAGGGGTGCGGAGCGGGATTCGGGGTACTTTCTAAGGTAGGTATAGGGTAGGATGCGGGTGATGGTGAGGGATATTGCGCGAGGTAAAGTATGGGGCATGGGGCGGCTAGTGGGAGTGGCGGGATCTATTTATTTATTTATTTAGTCAAAAAACAGTAAAAAACTGTGTATGACGTGTGGGGAAAGAAATTTATCTGCGCACATTTTCTTGAGGGCCAGAATTTTATTTAAAAAAAAAAAAAAAAAAAAAAAAAAAACCGAAAACGAAAAAATTAATTTAGAAAATAATTATTTTAGAAAAATAAAGATATTTGAAAAATGTTTTTTCATTTGATCAGGAACGCGGCGCCGAGTGGAGGCAGCACGCTTGCGGATCGGATGCCAGTGGGGGACGGAACGTCAACGCAGCCGTAGAGGAGCAAGGGGAACGGTGTAGAAAGGGCGCGAGCGGATCATGGACGCGGGGCAGTGGAGCCAAACGAAAACAGAGAGAGGGACACGACGAGAGAGGCGGCAGGATTGGAGTGGAGACGCTGGTCGAGCGAACGGGGCGCGGAGTGGATATGGGAGGGTTCCGAGTTGAGCTTGGTTTGGTCGCTGGGAAAGCCTGGATGGGGGGTGCGGGCGTGGCGGACGGGGCCAGGGAGCGAGGTGGAGTTGGGGGGGAGAGGGCGGGACAGGGTGGGACGGGGTTCATGTCTAAAGCAGGTCGCGGACGGGAACGAAGAGATGGGGCGCAGGGATGGCAACGGGCTCTCTGGCGGCTGCTAGAGCAATAAGCCGCAGCTGACGAGCGCGCAGCAACTCTTGCCCCCCCCCTCCCCCGCAGCCACGGTTCCAAGCGCTGACTCGCCTTCAGGACTAGGCGGTTATTGCTACGACCCCGTTAGTGTTATGACTTCCTCCGAACCGGTGCTTTCAATAACTATTCTCATTCTGGAAGTTTCTGCAGTCACCCGCAAAGACGGAGCAATTGTGTATTTCCCCAAGTGGGAGATGGCTGACTTCCATTCTCTACTGTTCGTTGCTGGCCTCTCTCATTTTCTCTATGTGATCGGCCCGCAGACCGAATAAGCATACAGTTCATGCACTGAAAAAAGAAAAGAGAAAGTACAAAAAATTTATTGAGCGAGGAGAGGAGAAAAAATGTGAGCGAAGGATACGTATTTTGTTGCATGCCAGCCTTGTGTTTTTAAGTACATACTTTGAAGTTCTAACATGGTTTTATAATGAAAAGGAAAAAAATAAGTACTGAAACGTCCTGGAAGTTATTAAATTAATTCACTTTGTGATTCATATGTTTCATCTCTCGTCTCTAAATTTAGTAGTTATTTTCTTTGGGTTTTGAATAGATATCTTTTAAATGGCGACAATACAAAAAATTATTTTCCCCTTTTGTCTTTTATTTGTACTATTATCTTTATGTTCTGTCATTTTTTTAAATATCCCAGTAATTGAATTTTTTTGAGCGAGAGAACTTCTAATGAGTGCTTCAATTTCACAGTATAATTTTTGTATTCTTTGATGTATTAGTGAAAATTGTTTTAAACTGCGTGCACTGTTCCGAGTGATAAAGAAATTTAGAATATCGCCGCTCGCTGTACTATTCGTGCCGGATTTTCTCCACTCATTCTCTTAGATCTGGAAGGTATGAGAAAACAAATACTTTTTATTTTATACATGCCGTTTTACTCGATTTTCAATACACGTATTTGCTCTCCCGCAAAGATCATTCATGAGCCAATGAAACATTGTAAGGTAAATGATTTACGAACATTTTCATTATACATTTTGACACAATTTTGCAGTAAAATATTCATACTAATAAATTACCATGAATTCTCACAAAATACCCAACATTATACAATTCGTAATTTAAAAAAATTTCACTCGTCGTGAATTTGTCTATCAAAGAGATGACTCGCAAAGTGGAAAAAATACGATTTATAATTTTAAAAAATATTAACACATAAATTACTGTTCATGTTGTTTGTATTGTGACCTGCGCGCGTTTGTTGCAGTGTGAAAGATTCCTTTATTTTCAAATTTTATATCATATCTTTTTATTATTAGCAAAATAAGGAAGTTGATTACTTTTTGCTTAGACCTCCGATCTTCATTCAATATTTCACCCTAAAAAGATTCTCAACAAGAAAAGAGAAATACACATCAAATTAGATATGTTTCTGTGCTAAAATATACATCAATTAGCTGTACATCTTGACGATTGATAATGTGAAATTGTGGCAACACGGTCACGCTAATAAATTTTTTACGTCTGAAATGGAATATGTATTTAAATTTATTCTGTGAATGAGCAAATATATCCATGGCATTGAAAAATACACGAAATAAAGTTTCCGTCACTCCTTTAAATTTCTTGACGGATTTCGAATTACAACAAGTAAGCTCTTAGAATTGAAAGTCCTTAGTATTTTAAGTTCTTGTAGGCATATTGTCAAACAAGAAACAATAATCAAAGGAGAAACTCTCGATTGAATCACAAGTATCTTCGTGCGCAGAGAAGAAATCGTCACAAGTGTTCGACTTAGTCCTCTCCACCAGGTAACAGACGCAAATAAAATTCTTCGGGAACGAATGCTAATTAGTTGGAGGCAGAACGGGGTGGAGGACTCGATGAGGTAGACGTCGGAGAGGTGTGGAGTGGGGAGGAAATGGAGTGCAAAAGTTGGAGCAAAAACTGAAGTGCTTACAGCCCGCAGTTCCAGATGTCGGGACCACTTGCCAATTAGCTGAAACGGGGAAGCTTTTTAAACGCAGAGAACTCCTCTCCGAAGCCCTTCCTCGTCCGCCCGCGAAGTTTACAAACACCGCCTCCAGAGCGCGGGTGCGGCGCCGCGGAGTGACTGAGAGGCCCCGAATTCCTTCGCGGAATCTTCGGCCGCGTGGCCGGGTGGCTTTTGCAAGACGTCGCTTCCGAGGAAAAGTCCATTTTCGGAATCCACTTTTTTGCTGAAGAGGATTCGTCATTTCAAATTATTTTCTGTGAAGTTATAAAGGATCGGGAAAGAAAAGAAAAGACTCAACTGGGAAGCCCTCCACGAAGAAGAATGTTTACAAACGTGAGTTTTAATAGAAAACCAGAGATTCTTTAATATGCACTCTCACTTCTTGGAAACTCCCCATATTAATGTCGTTTAATTATCCTAAGTTGATTATATGAGTGAAAATACTTTTATTACTTATTGCCACTGCTGATGAGAAATTTAAACAGTTCAAGAGTAACAATTTTAAATGACTGCTGAAAGTTAAGCCTAAAATGTTTCAGTGTAATTAGATGAACATTTTAAAATAAGATGAAAGTAGAAATTTTATTATTTTAATGTTTTGTGAAAAATCGTTTACTTCAAGAATACGCTGAATAATTTCAATTTAAAATTCTCATTTTTATATCATGTAATTCAAAATTAATTTTTAGATAATTCAATTTTAATTTCCTTACAAGGAACAAACATTTTGAGGTATTTCCAAATGTACCGATTTTCTTTCTTGATAGTTCAATAGATTTTAATTTTTATTTTCCTTTATCTATCTTAACAAATGTGAAATATAGAGCTCAATAAAGCCCATTTCTTTATATTTTCTTAGTGACAAATTTCAATAATAATAGATTGGTAAATACATATTTATACGTCTTTATTTGTACACGAAAGAAACCTTTTTGCAACTGCATTGGGAAAGAGAGAAATAAAGAGGGAAGAGAGAGGGGAAGAAGAGCGTATGAGAGGGAAAATTAGCAAAAAATGAATACCAACCTAAACGAAGGAAATGAAGTTTCTTTATATTTGAGAAAAGGCAGTCGAAGAGGGTGGATTCGTTCCAGGCATAAAAATATCCTTCAGCTCTCACTCTTAGTAAATGTCTCACTCTTTCTCTCATTCGTTGCCTCTATTCCACCACCACCATGCCCTACTAATCCGACTTGGCGTGAGCTAATCAAAAGGCACCAAATTCATAATTTACGATTACAATAAACTTATTGGTAGATAAGATTTATAACTGAAATACTAAGAAGTGTCATTAGAAATTGGTTTAGTATTCATTTCCAGGTTTCACAACAGGTTTATTGTATTCCCTAATAATCCACCAACTACCCACGATAATCCTTTTCCCAATGAAAGCAGGACGTCATCGCTTTCATAGTTGCCGCATGAGCACTCTGCGAAATTTTCGAAAACGGCCGGATCTCCCGTTGGCGTCCTTCTCCCCCGGTCGCATCCAGCGCCATTAGCAGGCCCGCGTCGCCCTCGCCGGCGCCGTCCTCCTTTCCGCCCTCGGCGTTTTAATTAGCGCCATTATCGACGATCCTGCGGTGAGACGCGAAGGCGCCTGCGGCAGCGCGCCGCCCACCGCCGCGCCGCTTCGATTTAAATTGAATCCCTCGGCAACAGCGACGGCCCCGGAGACGCGTGGCCGCGAGGCTGCGGCGAGCGCCCGCAGGCACCCACGCCCGCCCTCCGCTCCGGCCCTTTACCGCCCTCTCATGGGCGACTCTGTGGCGCCCTCACTGACGGACGCTCGTTGCTCTCGTTCCCGTTCTTCCCCTTCGTGAGATCGATCGTACTGCCTCACCGCCATCGTTTTTTAAGTTTTTTGCTTATTTTAGGTCGCATCAACTACTAGGTGATTAGCGACCACTATTGGATGTAACGTTATGGTATGAGGATGAAACTATATGGTGATGATAGGGGGTGAATGGACGAACACATACAACCATGCCCGAATCGGGACTCGAACCCGCGACCCCACGGTCCAACACCACTACGGCACTACTGCCTTAGCAATATCGGCCACGGGGCTGACTCAGCCATTGTTTCGTACTCCGCTACCCCCGCTTCTCATGTCACTTTCGTTGGTATAATCTCCTCACCTCTGTTCTCTCGTTGCTCTCGTTCCCGTCCTTCCCCTTTGTGAGCTCGACCTTGTCTCATTGCCGTCGTTTCTTACTCCCACACTTCCCTTGTCGCCTTCCTTGGTGTCGCCATCTCACCACTATTCTCTCGTTGCTCGATACCCGTTCTTTCCCATCTCGAAACTTTTGTTTTCCATTTCTGTTTAAGCCCTACGTCGAATGATGCTGATCACGGGATTATAATGGCGGTCGTCAGAATTCCCTCACTGCGCAGTTTGCGTCAATATATTTCCTTCACCATCGCTCTCTCGCCGCTTATGTCTGTACTCTCACAACTTTGCACTAGAACCCACTCTGTACTCGCACACGAGATTGTAACACAGGTGGCAGTGAGTGTCCTGAAATACTATATTTTCTACGTTATTTTAGTAGGAACATACTTGCAGAGTCAGATGGAAAGAGTAATAATTTACTTCATAAGGCAAGAAAGTAGATGTTTCAATGACAAGATGGACGAGGTCGATAGGCTACGTCTAGGAATCTTAGCGTGTCTTGAAAAGTCAATTTTGCAATGTGAGGTTCAATATTTTATTCTAGTTTTTAATTTTGTGACATTTTTTTGTATGATATACAAATTTCATTGAGTATCACTAGAACATACTACGGACTTTTTCGTTCGGGGATTTGACCGTATTTTGTTTTCTAATTGTTGAGTGAGAGTTGAATGTGGATTGAGAAGGTCATTATGTAACATTTGGAATCGAGGAAAACGCTATTATCAACAATTTATTTAAAAATCCACCACATTTTTGAAATGGGCTACATCGATACTTCCGATTTATTGCCATGAAAATCTAAGGAACAATATGAAAAATAATATTTTTTCAATGAGAGAAATTGGAGAAAAATGTTCTTACAGAGAACGTTCTCTTAGCGTATTTTTCACAAATAAACGAAAAATTTAAGCGTTTACTTCTTAAAAATATAAGAGTTACTTAAATGATTTTGGTGATGGTCATGGATAAAACAGTTGAACGTGGTGTTGCAAATAGTATCTTTCAATAAGATTGATGTTGGCAAGAGTACCTAAAGTACTTTGAGTACTAGAAACAAAAGTATTTTCTGTTCATTTCTGGACTGGTGTTGTAAAATGAACTTACATGTCCGAATACTATGTAAGTTTGAGCCACCTTGGATACGATCACGAATAAATGTAATTATTTCCTTACTCAGAGGCTAAAAATGTTTACGCACGCGCGAACATACAAGATACAATTATAATTATGTATTTATACCTTTGTAAAAATAAATTTTAGGATGTGTAGGTTTGTTCGCTATTTTGGTATCAGCTGGAACAGGTTCCTTTCAAATACTAGCTAATGCTTCAGTAAACTAACAATACCATTTAAGTGGCACATTTTCTTTAGTCATCATAATACTCAAATGACTACCATTTTTTAAGAAAAATTATTCTTAATATTTTAAATGTTTGTAATTATAAGGAGAGTTAAATTTATTTTAAAACTAAGGCCATCAATGACAAAATATTTTGTGAATTCAGTGATTTTTGAGATGGTTTTAATTCTGAACATTGTTATTGAAATAAATAGGAAATTTGATTAAATCAATATAATTGATAAAAGCTAAGAAAAATATCAATACGATTATCTAATATACGGAATCACCTATGAAATATTTTTATATTTTATTGTGTTTCATATTTATATCACATTCCTTCGTCATGTTCTGGCACCATCTGATAAGAAAATTCTATATGCTGACACGAGCATATTTCTATAACGTATGATTTTGAACAAATGGGATTCCATAGAGTCTCAAACATTGGTAAAAGATGAATATATTCACATACGAGTGTTAGTAATATACCTTACTGAAAACTTTAATAAATGACCCTAAGCTTAGATATATAACTACATGGATGGGAAATTGAATTTGAATTATAGATGTGACAGTAGACGTCCTTCGTAACACAGGTTTATGAAAAACGTATATCAAAAACAAGACTTGGCACTTGGCAAGCCAGCTGTCCTCTTCCAAAAGAAACGCTCCAAACTGTTCGTGTCATTTACGCGTCGACGAGCGACCCAGCACTGCCATGGGAGGCGCTCGAAACGGGTTATGTTGACGTATTCGCATTCAGCGCGGGTCTTTCATTGGCCGCGCGAGACATTTCTGGGAACGGAGAGTGGCAGACGTCCTTCGTCGGGGTGAAGCTTTTCGGTAGAGCTGTCCGGAAGGGCGGCGCCCTTTCAACGAATGCAGGCCGTTCGATATATTATTAATGACGATAATCTGGGAGGGCATTTATCACGCCAGTCTGTTTTCACAACAAAAGCGTGAGGGTGGTCGTCGGGGTGAGGGGGACGGGTCGGGGAGCTCGGTTAGGAAAGGGGCGGGAAGGGTGAAGGGGGAGGGAGGGTTCGGCATGGTGGGGCGGCAAAATGTGGAATTGATGTGAGGGGAATGATAGAGGGGTACTGCCGGTTTGGTATAGAAGACAGTGGCCTGTCAACACTTTTGAAAACATTTGAATTAACGTTTTAGCAGTAATTCCTCTTTCTATTTCTAATATAATGTAATTGTCAATTTTGAACATTTTAAAAGTGTATTTTATCTCATACAAAAACAGATTTTTTGTTGTGGATAGAAATTGAAATGCAACAGAGGCAAATATATTTCAGAATAGTTCAGTTGCCATTATCGATCCATGGTGATCAAGAATTAACTATCGTTTGAGTTTCAAGAACGTTTTCAAGAAAGTTCTCTTGTGAAAAATCAATGGGATATGGATTCGCCCCACCTTAAAAAAAACCGAATATATCGGCGTCTATATTAACACAAAGCCATGATTACTCAAATATTTGAAGATTTGCATTAGATCACGCGGTGGACGCCCATTTAAGTTTCTCAGCAGTAAACACATAAAAGAAAAAGCAGGCTCCCGGAGGGGAGGATGCAAGCAAATCCCCACACGAATGACGTAAGCGACTGAGAGAGAGGGTTGCGATGATTAATGACTGCCACTCCAGCCGCGCTCGCTCCAGGAGAGGGTCAGGGTGAGTAGCGTGTTTGGATGGCGAGTCGAGCTTGTCTCGCGAGTAATTCCAATGGATACGCTTCTCTGATGTTGTTTCAGAGGCATATCCAACGAGTGGAAACCCAGCGGTATCCAATGGAGATAGGGGTGGATGACGACCGCAGATTTAGTCGGGGCTGGGGGGGGGGGTGACGCGGACGCGGAGCAGACTGACCAAGACTGAAAGATGGCAACTCTGGTCCTTAAGTCTACCGTGACGGGAGAGATGGAGAAAGGGACAGAATAGATAGGAGACGTGAGGATGGGCGTTACGAGTCGTGATAGGGTTGGGCAGGCGATGGGATGTGATCAGCGATGGGTCGAGGGGGGACGGGGCGGGTAGCGTGGAATGGAATGTAGCAGAGCAGGAGAACCGTGAGATGCTGACTGAAAGAGGTGGAATAGGGTGAGAAGTGACTGAGCGGGCGATGGTTCCTACCATAACGGGAAGAGGAGAAAACTGGGATTGGAGAGGCAGGGAGCAGCTAGGCGGTGTGTGGAGAAGAGGGGAATGGAATGGCGGGCAGCGGCGAGGCGGGCAGCGGCGAGGCGGAGTGCGATGTGGTGGGGGACTGGCGAGGCGGGGTGTAGTGAGGAAGAGAATGGCTAAGTTAGGAAGTGGCGAGGCGGTATGTGATAGGGCGGGGAAGGTCGAAACGAGAAGTGGCGAGGCGGGATGCAACAAGATGGAGAGAGTGGCTAATGCGGGGAGTGGCGAAGCAGGATGAGGCAGTGGGGAAGACCGAGGCAGGGCAACATCCTCTCTGAAGCGCTGAGGGGAGGAGCCTTGATGACCCTGCGGCGCCAGCGAAGTCCGGCGGCGCGGAACGCCACGCTCCGAAGGCGCCCAATGGACATAATTCCTCAAATATATCAATCACTCTCTCATCTCCCGCAGCGACTCATCCGCCTAAGTGCAGGGAGCGGCCGCATGGACCTCCTCGACCCGTCTTACTCTCTCCAGTAGGTTCTCATTCGGATTTCATGGTTTCTACGTGATGTAAAGTTTTAAATACAAGCGTGAATAAATTGAGAAAGCTCTTTGAATGTCTGTTCCAACAAATCTATATGCATATATTAATCAGAATTTACAGAGTAATAAATATTAGAATAATAAAACAATTCACTCTCTCAAACCTTGATAAGCAATCGAGATTCAAAAACTCAAATCTTGGAGTTTTTTATTCAAATATTTCGATTTTAAATTCTGACTTTTAATTCACATTCAAATTAGTAATTAATTTTATTAATTTTAATTTTTTATTATTAATTTAATTTTAGTAATTAATTATATAGAGCAATTCATCACGTCTCCGTGAAATTCTCTTTCTTTAGAGACCTCATTTGTAAGAGTGGTGGATATTGGTTGCGTATGAGAGCCGAAAAGGGAAGATATACTACCGAAATAATATGAGACGATAATAACTAAATCAGTAATAATAATGTGATGAATTGTCAATAATGATTTGTGTGCCTGGTTACGAATTATTATTATTATTATTATTATTATTATTATTATTGTTTTTGCAAAAAATGCTTAATTTTGTCAGCAGATTAATATTTCTTTAAATTAGAATTAGTATTACAGAATACAAAGTCCAAATGCATTTTTGTAGAAATGTCACCTTCTATTCAAGTGTGAAGTGGTGCCCGAATGGACTCTTTTACCCTTCGTCCATAGACTTCTGAGGTATGCAACCTCGTGTGGATGATACACCAACGTTATGTGGGATGCAGGCGGTGCGCCTGCGGTCTGCAATACATGCCATGGTAATGTTATCAAACTTCATATGTCGGCCTCGTGGACGAGATCGCTAAAGCAGTATTGCCGTAGTGATCTCGGACCGAGGAGTCACGGATTCGAGTCCCGCCTCGGACATGGTTGTACGTATGTTGTCGTCCTTTCACCCCCTTTCATCGCCATATCTTTTCATCCTCATATTATAACTCTAAATCCAATAGTGGTCGCTAATAACCCAGTAGTTCATGCGACCTTAAAAAACAAAAAAACTTTATTAATGATTGTTCTGGTATCACCCTCTGGTCATATAGTATCTGGTTTACCCTGTAGACATATACTATCGCTCTGTAAAACCATTATGTCTCACAGTACTAATTGATACGTGAAAAAATACACTTTCAATACACAATGGAATTTCACAGATTTGTTTAACCGGGGAGTGCTCGCAATAGATCTGTAAGATCCAAACCAAAGCAATTTCATGTTCCTAAATTATTGCAATGCATTAGCCCTCTGATATTTCATCTATTCCTTCATTGTACTTTTCTGAGAAAGCCTTGCCTTCTAGTTTTATCCTTTCGATGAATCAATTCCCGTGAGCGTGTTGAAACTTGTTCGCTGCACTTCACGATATGCGTCTGTTGGGAATTCTCCTGCACTATTCCCTTTTTGAAGAAAGCGAATAGCGCTAGCCACCTCTCACTTGGCGGGAGCGTTTATCGTGACAACTTTGTTCACATGCAGTACATCTCAAATTGACTTTGGTTTAGGCATATATTGTGATTAAAAATGCATGCAATCACTTACTGCAAATTCCCAAATTCTCCTACTTATCTATTGGTTTAAATGTTCAATTGAAGATTGAGAAAAACGCCCCTTCTATATGCCTGATATCAACCGTTTGTTAAAGGAATGTCCCATTTAGCTTAGGTTCACGAGTGAAATACAGGGTCCACGTAGTAATACTTAACGTACTTGAGCGCCACTGCCCTGTGTGTACTAACAATAGAGCGCTGTGACCAACTGTTCCATTCGCCAATTGGCGCTGAGCAACGCGCCCGGCGACTGCGCGGGTTTCCAACGCGTGGTCTCGCGCGCGCGGGCGGCGGGGGCGGTGGGGCGGTGGGGGCGGCGGGGGCGGCATGGGCGGCGGAGGTGGGGGCGCCGGTGGTGGTGGCGGGGGCGGCAGGGGCGGCGGGGGCGGCATGGGTGGCATGGGTGGCGGAGGGCGGGGGCGGCGGGGGTGGCAGGGGCGGGGCGGCGGGGGCGCCGGTGGTGGTGGCGGGGGCGGCGGAGGCGGTGACGGGGGCGGCGGCGTCAGCGAGGCGCACCCGATCGCCTGGGCGCGGGTGGCGGCGCGTGTTTTCGCTTTATGGGGCGTGAGACACTTGATTCCGCCGCCCATGTAGGTCGATCGCTCGCAGGCGCGGCCGCTCGGCGGGGATATTTAAAATTTATGGCGTGTGGCTAAACGTGGCGCTACCGGTCGCTGCGCGCTCGCGCGGGCAGGCGTTGGGGTGGGCGGGCGAGCGGGCGTTCGGGCGGGCAGACAGGCGCAACGGGAAGGACGGTGGTTTGCACGCCGCGCGCGTCCCCGTTCGTCGACCTCCGGCTGCTCGCCTGCCCGACCATACTCCCACTGACCTCTCCCCCACCCGCACGGGGGCATGATGTCGACGTCTCCCAAACCCTTGCCATCCCGGGAGTGCAAATCCTTGCCCGTCCTTCGTCACTCCCACCGGGAGAGTTGGCTCAGGGCATCAACTGATGTCACTGCAGTGCCTGTGGCCGGGAGGGCCTAGGTTCGAGTCCCGACGGCGGGGGCAGGATTTGAGTCCCGATACTAGCTTGTCGCCTACGTCACAGCCTGGAAGATAATTTTAGCGGCCGGATACTCTGATCGCTAGTTCTCCGTGACTTCTCTGAATGCCCGAACAGTACCATAACAAACGGGCCACGGACCTTGCGCGAACTTTCTTTCCTCTTTCATGTCCTATCCTAACATCTTACTTATGGACACTAAAACTTATATGCACAACACTACCTCACATGCCGGGAGACCGATCAGGAATTTAGAGCTTGTCCGGGCTGGGACGGTGCCGCGCTTCAGGGAAGTTATCTGGTTGGAAAAACTCCCACTGCCACCTTCAAGGGGAAACGACATACACTACACTTACGGGACTAATGATCTTAGTAGTTGGCGCGCCTAAAATCTCTAACAATCAATTTTTCGTCACTCCCGCACGCAATATGGTCACCCACTAGCTCCGTTGGCTACCCTGCGCTTTCCCGCCTTATTTTCCCGCTCAGCACTTCGGCTCTCTGCACTTACACTGTTTTTTTCTCTTGTTGTATCCCTTTCATATCGCTCTGTACATTGCAACAGCTGCTTCATCAGCTTGCTCATTATATTACCTTCTACAAATACATTTGGCTTAGGTAAATCAAAACAAAATTGCCATATACCTTCAAGATATGCAAAGGAAATGCTCGTTAACAACGAAAATTCAATAAATTCAAAATAAAATTTTAAATAATATTTAATTCAATACTGAACGATAAAATTCAAAATTACCAAATTGATTTCATTCTTTGCATCTCGTGGATGAAGGTTACTAACCTGACAACTGCCGAATCGTCTCAAAATGTTATAAAAAATTGTATTTGAAAATTCCGGTAAAATATTTGTGTTCAATAAGAAGAATAAATATTTATTTATTATAATTAAAAGTAGGTTTCCATGCATTGTATCACTCATTGATAAATTTCGATATATATTTCAATTTTTCTCGACATTTGTTCTCTTCCTTTCCCTTAATATATTGCTGACTGTTTTCCTCTTTATTTCAATGAAAGCCTCCTTGTTCATTTATCTGTTACGTCACGTCCCATTTGCTTGTTTATAAATGTCATTTGTCAAATACTCGTGTTATCGTCGTCGCCAGTACGTCATCCTCTTCATTCCTCCCTCCATCATATCCAAACTCTCGTCGCTTTCTCCACTCCAACCCGTCTCTCAAGCATCCTCCTCCTCCTCTCGCGTGACCCTCCCTCCCGCAGACACTAAACCGGGCTGTTAACTCGCACATAACCCGCGCGCGTCACGGATTTAGAGGCTCTTGCGGCGCGCCGCGGAGCAGCGGCGGCGCCGCGCGGGTGGCCCGGCCCGAGCACGAGTACGAGGGGCGCGGGGCGGGGGGCGCGGGGCGGGGAGCGTGTGGCGCGGGGCGGTGGCGCGGAGCGCGGGGCGCGGAGCGAGGGGCGCGGGGCGGGGGGGGCCGGGGCGCGAGGCGAGGGCGCAGGAAGCGGGGCGCGGGGCGTGGGACGCGGGGCGCGGGGCGCGGGGTGCGGAGCGCGCGGCGTGGGGCACGGGGCGCGGGGCGAGGGGCGCGGGGCGCGGGACGCGGGGCGCGGGACGCGGGGCGCGAGGCGTGGGGCGGGGGCTGCGGGGCACGGGGCGCGGGGTGTGGAGCGCGGGGCGCGGGGCGAGGGGCGCGGGGCGGGGTGCGCGGGGCGCCCTGTGGTGGGTGGAAGCGCCGCGCCCCCGCTCGCAGCCCGTTGGTAGTGAGTTGCAGAAAAATGACCGTTGATTTATTGTGGACATTTTCTCATTTATTGGAATTTTTGTAGTTCGTTTTAATTAAAGGAATTAAACGAAATTTGAAAAAATACTCCTAGCGTTAAGTTTCTGTTTTCTATTTAATACAGAAGGTAATATAGAAGGTAGCGTTAAGTTTCTGTTTCCTTGCCTTCTATATTATAGAAGGTAAGGAAATAGAAACTTAATGCAAGGAGGGTTATATATTCCAAGTGCAAGTATATTGCATTATAAGTGCAAGTTATATATTATGTAACATACCAAACTATGCATAATAGATTAAAAAGGTGACGGGTTAGCACGATCTGTAACATGCCTATACGCCAAACCGGTCGTTGTAGCTGTGACATCAAATTGCATCATGCGATTACGTCCACACTCACGTCTACACTCACGTCTACACTCACGTCTGCACTCACGTCTATATTCACGTCTGCAGTCACTTCTGGTCTACGTTAACTCCCACGTCTGCGCTCACGACCAGCTCACGACCGTGCTTACGACCGCGCACCATCTCCGTCACGCCCGCCACGACCTCCGTCATGCTATGCCTCACATCGCCATGCCACAATCTTAAGTCCCGCTCCGCCTCGCCCGCCTTGCTCCTCGCTTCCTCGCGCGCACTTCGCACTGTACCGTGCATATTCTTTTCCTAGAATTTCCGTTCGAGTCTCTGAGCTCTCCACCGGGACGAGATAATGAATATCCAAACATGTCAGACCCCTCACGTGATATTAAATGCAATTGCTGATGATGAACTTATGTCGGCATTCGGGATGAGGAAGATAAATACTTTAGAATTAATGTCATTTACAAAGACTATCATTCTTTGATTTTCCGTTCATACATTTTGCTTTACTATGTCTTAGATGATAGCAAGGAGCTTAATTTATTTTCAGAAGGGTGGACCAAATGAGAATTTCATCAAATAAAGAAACATGAGTCGTTAATTAAAATAAATGCTAGAATAGTAATAATTATTCTGTATTCTGTTGAACGAAAATAAAATTAACATTTAATTTAATAATAAATATTTGTGTAATTTCAAAATGCTTTATGAGAATCAGAAGTGTCAGAAAAATTTCCAAAAGCTACATTAAACCTTCTTGGCACATTTTATGCCTGTATAAACACATTACATAAAATACTAATAGAATAATAATACTTCATTAAGAATAAGATATCACTAATCAGTAAGATGTTGAGAGTGTATAGAATAGAATGTAATTTTGTAACTTTTCTAATATTGAAACTTACTTCAATCGTACCCGTAATTACAGTGATTGATTATTAAATTTGAATAGTCTGATGTTAAAAATAATATGCCTTAAATGAAAAAGTAAATTAACAATTTTCATGAATGTATCTTGATAAAAATTATCTCCCAGCTAAAGATTATCTCAATTTATTGTGAATGGTACCCCCACTATTTTCGGCGCAGAAATATGTTCACTTTTCTTGGAGTTGCCACATTTGTGTCAAAATATTTGAGGAAGGTACTGAAAGTAAAAAAAAACGATGACCGAGAACGTCAAATGAAAGCTGTCCGATGTTTCGACGTCGTACTCGCCTTCTGGGCTGAAGATAAATGGAGGCGCTGACATCACGCAAAGAGCAGCGTCGCCCTTCTCGGAAAGGAGAGATCCCGTGGAGTCCGAGAAGTCCCACCGCCCTAGGCACTGCCAGCCCCAAACGACATTTCACCCGACTTCTCCGGCGAGCAGGGCGTCCCGCCGGCGCCGCCGCCTCCACTCCGCCCCAGCAGCTACACAACGACGGCTCCAGCGGCAACGCAGCCGGCGGACTTGGGCGAAAGTTGATACTAAGCTTGCGGGAATACTTGCCAGCGGCGCGCGCCTCTCGCGCCCCCTCGCAACATGTTTGGCAGTTGCTGAGAGTCGAGTTATAAACTCGGCGGAGGCCCTATTGATCTCTGTCATCCCGTAACCCTGTCAATCAATTTTCCGTCGCTGAATACTTCTTCGAGAAGTTGCAACGCGGCCGCGCGCCGTTCTCGAGCGACACAAAGGCCTCGGGTGGCGCCCTCGGCGACGCCGACGCCGCTCTCCGGAGCGTCTCGCGGCACGACCCAGTCCCCGTCGCCCCCGCCGCCCCTGCACAGCCCCCGCACAGCACCCGCACAGCCCCCGCCGCCCCCGCACAGCCCCCGCACAGCCCCCGCACAGCCCCCGCACAGCCCCCGCACAGCCCCCGCACAGCCCCCGCACAGCCCCCGCACAGCCCCCGCACAGCCCCCGCGGGCGTGTGTGCCCCGCCCCTCGGCCAAGCGCGCCGCGGGCGGCCAGGAAATGGCACGCACGCCGCCTGGACGGAATAATGGAGTGGTGGCGGAGGTGGAGGCAGATCCGGTGAAGGTCACTACAGTGATTGGGACGGCGGGGCGACTGGGGATGAAGGCAGCGGTAGTGATGTTGGTGGCCGCGGCGAAGGTGACGTTAGTGTTGGCAAAGGCTTTAGTGCTGGTGAAGAGATTGGTGTTGGCGGAGTTGGTGTTGGCGGAGTTGGTGTTGGCGGAGTTGGTGTTGGCGGAGTTGGTGTTGGCGGAGTTGGTGTTGGAGAAGGAATTGGGGTTGGCGAAGGGGTCGGTGTTGTGCGAAAGGGTCGGTGTTGTGCGAAGGGGTCGGTGTGTGCGAAGGGGTCGGTGTTGGCGAAGGGGTCGGTGTTGGCGAAGAGGTTGGTGTTGGCGAAGGAGTCGGTGTTGGCGAAGGAGTCGGTGTTGGCGAAGGAGTCGGTGTTGGCGAAGGAGTCGGTGTTGGCGAAGGAGTCGGTGTTGGCGAAGGAGTCGGTGTTGGCGAAGGAGTCGGTGTTGGCGAAGGAGTCGGTGTTGGCGAAGGAGTCGGTGTTGGCGAAGGAGTCGGTGTTGGCGAAGGAGTCGGTGTTGGCGAAGGAGTCGGTGTTGGCGAAGGAGTCGGTGTTGGCGAAGGAGTCGGTGTTGGCGAAGGAGTCGGTGTTGGCGAAGGAGTCGGTGTTGGCGAAGGAGTCGGTGTTGGCGAAGGAGTCGGTGTTGGCGAAGGAGTCGGTGTTGGCGAAGGAGACGGTGTTGGCGAAGGAGACGGTGTTGGCGAAGGAGACGGTGTTGGCGAAGGAGACGGTGTTGGCGAAGGAGACGGTGTTGGCGAAGGAGACGGTGTTGGCGAAGGAGACGGTGTTGGCGAAGGAGACGGTGTTGGCGAAGGAGACGGTGTTGGCGAAGGAGACGGTGTGTGCGAAGGGGTCGGTGTTGGCGTAGGGGACGGTGTTGTGGACAAATGCGTTGGTGTGGGCGAAGGCATTGGAGTTATTGGCAGTGACGATGAAGGCAGCAACAAAAGCGAAGGATACGGAGTTTGAGGCGGATCTACGGCCGGTAATAGTAAAGGCAGCAGCAAGGGTGTCGGATAAGTACATACTGAATGCCAGAGGAGCCGATAAGTACACATTGAACTCGAATAATGAGGTAGTTATCACAAAATATTTTCTGTCCCTCTGACTTTTTCAGACATTCTGAATTTTCTACTTTTTTCTTCAGTATTTAAACGATAAATAAAATAATACTTTATATTTTATGATAATTCTGTCTTAGTGTGATATTTTGCAAATAACTGCAATGAGACTAGCAATAAGAACATAATTCCTACGTGTTAGAAATCATTATTATTAAAACACAATTGGAGACGATACATTTTTGCATGAACCCCATGTAGATGTATACACTAATGGATAAATGGAAAAACATATGTTCAAATGGTCTGTTAAGCAAATCGCCCGCTGAAGCAAATACTTTTCTACTCTGTTCTAAAACTTCGGGCACTCATCTTTCTGTTCCTTTCTTAATGCGATTATAGGTGGTCCCTGGTTTGAAAATGTAAAACGACAGAACAGTGATTTAAATAATCGCATTTGTTGCGTCTTTGAAGCCTTTACGAGGTCCTTTAATGTAGTCACAACGTATATTTGGGTTTATTGATTATCGGATTTGGCACAATACCTCATTTTATTCAATGGCTGGCGTTCCACTAAGTAACAGAAAAAAAGAAAAAAATGTCCTGGGAATTCTCTTCTATAAATCTCTTTCTGCATAGTCTTACGTAGAATTGCAGTGAAATGTGTCAATAGAATTGGATTAATATTGAATTTCGCTTCATTGAGTCTCTTTTCCTTCTCTCGGCGTTCATTGATGCTCCCACACGGTATTACAGTTTCGCGAATATTCGTCTGGTTAGGAATTCTTGAGCGTGTTTCCGGCAAAAGAAACGATTAAATGGCTGAACTCAAAGAAAAGTCTTCGCCATGGCACAAAAATAAAAATGTCACCTCGTTTCGTGCACATCAGAAGAACAGTTCCCGAACGTGAAAAATGCTTACTGTTTGGAGGAGTAGAGTTGAAGGAAACGCTAGAAGGGGTGTAGAATAGCGCCAGACCGGGGTAAGTGAAGCAGGGGTGGAAAGGGGGAAAAAGAGCGGGAGCCAAGGTGGAAGCGAATGGGGAAGCGAGTGGGGAAGCGAGTGGGGAAGCGAGTGGGGAAGCGAGTGGGGAAGCGAGTGGGGAAGCGAGTGGGGAAGCGAGTGGGGAAGCGAGTGGGGAAGCGAGTGGGGAAGCGAGTGGGGAAGCGAGTGGGGAAGCGAGTGGGGAAGCGAGTGGGGAAGCGAGTGGGGAAGCGAGTGGGGAAGCGAGTGGGGAAGCGAGTGGGGAAGCGAGTGGGGAAGCGAGTGGGGAAGCGAGTGGGGAAGCGAGTGGGGAAGCGAGTGGGGAAGCGAGTGGGGAAGCGAGTGGGGAAGCGAGTGGGGAAGCGAGTGGGGAAGCGAGTGGGGAAGCGAGTGGGGAAGCGAGTGGGAAGCGAGTGGGGAAGCGAGTGGGGAAGCGAGTGGGGAAGCGAGTGGGGAAGCGAGTGGGGAAGCGAGTGGGGAAGCGAGTGGGGAAGCGAGTGGGGAAGCGAGTGGGGAAGCGAGTGGGGAAGCGAGTGGGGAAGCGAGTGGGGAAGCGAGTGGGGAAGCGAGTGGGGAAGCGAGTGGGGAAGCGAGTGGGGAAGCGAGTGGGGAAGCGAGTGGGGAAGCGAGTGGGGAAGCGAGTGGGGAAGCGAGTGGGGAAGCGAGTGGGGAAGCGAGTGGGGAAGCGAGTGGGGAAGCGAGTGGGGAAGCGAGTGGGGAAGCGAGTGGGGAAGCGAGTGGGGAAGCGAGTGGGGAAGCGAGTGGGGAAGCGAGTGGGGAAGCGAGTGGGGAAGCGAGTGGGGAAGCCAGGGGGCGATGCGGGTGGCGATGCGGGTGGGGAAGCGGGTGGTGAAGAAGGAGGTGAAGTGAGTGAAGCAGCGGGCGGGTTTGAGAATTCGAAGACTGGCTTATGCTTACGGCGCGCGGCGCAGTGTCAAGTCGTTAGATGGACGTGGCGAAGAAGCTGCCGCAAAGAGCCTGCCACGTGTAGATAGAGGGTCGACGGCGGCGTCTCGAGGAAGTCTCTCCCACCTCTCTCTCTCTCTCTCTCTCTCTCTCTCTCTCTCTCTCTCTCTCACACACACACACACACACACACACACACCCTCACACACACACACACACACCCTCACACACACACACACACACACACACACTCTCTCACACACACACACACACACAGTTCTTGCGTCATCCCGCACTTCCATTCTCTTATTCACTTCCATACATCCCGAAATATGTAGTGAATGCACACGTTGAAGATTTCCTTCAAGGGAGATGAACGACTTCAGTTGCCTGTCGTATGCTTAAGGTTTGTAAATAAACATTTGTCTTAACATATTCAGCACATTTTGAATAGATTAACTGATGAAATATTAGCGAAGCAATCAGCAATCTCGATCAAAAGAGGGGAAGAAAAGTATGTGGTAAGGGTTCCAAAGGAAACTCGAGGCCAATAACGTATAGAGGAAACATTCGATTGCTATTATAATATTAAAATCCTCAATGTTGTATTGTGATACTGATTGCGTAAAGTATACTGTGCTTGCTGTAACTCATCAGACAAATACAAAATCAAACCTAGTATCTAGAGAATTATTACTCTTCACGAAATGTTCGTGGTTTCTTATTCTTATCATTCTTATCACGTTAGCAGTTACGCGTAACCTACCAGGTATGAGACAATTTCAAAAAAAAATTCCAGGTTCTTACTCAAATTCACTTATTGTAATTGAATCTGCCAATCCCTTGTGCCAACGGTCGATTAAATAACGTTCGCATCTGTGGTGGATTCCTTTCACATTACTTACTAAATTGAAACACGTGTAAACGTGTTTGTTGGTCTCAGTGTCATCGCACATGTGATGGTCCTTTTTCCCAGAGAAGAGACTAGCATCTCGGCCCATTCAATTCACTGGAGCAGGCCGTGACGAGACGGCCCCATTTCGGAGCAGTTGATCGAGGACTGTTGCTGGTGTGAGCGCTGGTGTAGGGAGAAGCTGTTCCGATTGTTCTTCTTAGAGAAATGAAATAACTTAAATTGATGCAACTCTGACAATTAACAATCTGCCTTTACAATTTAAAGCCAAGTTGATATACAGTTTTACTCAGTGCATCTGCACACTAAGTCTGGATACAGAAATTGGGATGCATTTTGTGTTGTAAGAAAATGAAACTCATGGTAAATAATTTCACACATTAAATGCATTGTATGTTATAACATCATTATTGAATTAAAGTATTCATTAATGATCGGAGCGCGCATTTACAACGCTGTGCGGCATTCGAAATCCAGTCGTTATCTTTGGAGAAGCGGAGTGTGTATAAGATACTCCGGGCCAACGCGGAAAGTTTCAAAGCCGTCAGAGCATTTCTCTTTATCTCACGGAGGTAGGAAAGGGGACACGCGACGGCGGCAGCGATGGCAGCGTGTGAGCCTTCCGCCCTGTTGAAATGTTTCACAATCACCATTTATTTAATATGCGATCGAGGAGACCGTACCTTTACAATAAACAAATAGAAAAGATCATGAATTATATGTAATCAGCAATATGATACATTTATTTTTTAAATTACTGCATTGTGGAAAATATCAAATATTATTACAACGAATCACGACAAGATCGTGTCCACTCTCCCACACACATAAAATTGAAAATGTAGACTCAAACAATTGCATAGCACATACGTTTATTGTGTAACAAACTGTACATGGCAGAAAGCCGCTGCCTAGTAGCAGTAGGAAGAGCGGCAAGCAGGCGCTAGTCCTTATGCCAGTCTAATAAGCCAGCGCTACTTAACAAATTAGTTTTTGAAAAACTGGTGTTTTGTAGCAATTCTTTATGCGAACAGAAAAAATTCAAAAAGACAGTGGTAATTGTTGATATTGAGATGTAAGCCCTTAGAATGCATAAACAGACTGTGAAAATTTGACTTGCAATAACTCAACATACGACTTAAAACTATATACAAGTAATTACAAGAAAATTTAGAAAAGGCAATGGTATTTTTTTATTAAGATGTATCTCTTTGGAAATATAAACAATGCAAATTTGACTTGTAAGAATGTAACATAAGAAATAAAACTACTATTTACAAATGAAAGAAATAAGAGATTCTACGTTTGTGGCTCTACGCCAAGCAATTGCCCCCAGTGAATCCCGCTTGCCCTCAATTCCGTCCGTCAACCCGGTGCCTTGCTCATCCGCCCTCCCCGGCGCCACTTCCGCGTCGCACGCCCCCTCCGCGCCGGCCGCCTGCCCGGCGCCCGTGACGTCACCGCGGCCGCAGCCACGTGGCCACGTCGCCACACGCGCGCCAGCTGGCGCCCAAAGGCGGCGGGGGGGGGGCGCGGGCGAGGATGCTCTCTCGGACGCTCCGTGAGCAACACATTGCGTCCAACCCACTGCCCACTGCCTTCCGACCGCTGGCAGAACGACTGGAGAGTGTGTGTGTGTGTTTTATTACTCATTGAAGCGACTGGGAGTCTGAACGATACTTCAGGTGGGATGACTGAGGTTTATGTCTTTAAAAAACTGCGGCCAATGTGGGCAGTTTCTTATTTATCGAAAGGCTAGCTTTTGATGGCTCAGTAAAAACCCTCATCGGTTCTCTGACAAGGAATTCAAACAATCGACGAGTGTTCTTACCTAATATATTAGTGTAGGAAGCCCAAATGTAGGTAGCCCAAATTAATAACAACTAGCTTATAATATTTTCTAGCACTAGTTCAGATTGCAGTTGCTAGGAAATTGAAAAGTCACTGTACCGACAAGGAATGTTGACGTATCATCGAAGATGTCTCTGAAGTACACTACATATTTTTGATCTGCTTGAACAGCTGCGGTTGTTCAGTGACAACATATGTTGCTTCGGTAAAAGCGTAAACCAGGAGGTTCAATGTTTTGATTGCTGATGGTAGCAAATTACGCTAGCTACATGGCTTGGTCTAATTCAAACATTGCTTTGCACTGCTCCTCTTCGTTGTTTCAGTGTATTTCATGTTCACTGTAGGTCGGCACCTGATTTCGCTTTCCAACAGAATAGGTACAGCGCCACCTCCAAAAATATATCAGAAACAGGACTAACGAGGCTAATGATCATAGTTAACGCGCGTCCAAACACATTCATTTACTCTAGGATAACCGAAATAAATGATTTGACTTTTTTTCTGATGCTTGCAGCTAAGCGCCATCACTAATACCCAATGAACTTCATTTTATCTCATTGCAATGTTAAACAACCGTTTCAGTTCTTTATACCATTGTACCCACTACCAAGGCTATTTCAGAACATCAATATTACTCACTTTTGACGATATTCGAACCTTCCTACTTCACTTCCGTATTCACTTCCTACTTTACATTCCCTTATACGTACGTATATACGGAGTAATAAAGGTAGAATAGGCAAAGTTATGTAATCCTACGGAAAATCGATTTCGAGATTTCATCGGAATTACATGTTTTGGGGTCCTCTGTTATCAAAAATGTGATTTTTGTCAAAACGTCCGTCTGTCTCTTAGTCTTTCTATCTGTCCGTCTCACTGTCCGTCTCACTGTCCGTCCGTCTGTCCGTCCGTCCGTCTGTCTGTCCGTCTGTGTCTCCGTCTGTCTGTTCGTTCGTTCGTCTGTCTCTACGTCTGTCCGTCTGTCTGTCCAAATGCAATTGAGAGAAAATCTAAAAATGCGGAAGGATGGAAGCAAAGTTCAGAAGTAAATTTGCAACATTTTCTGTATATTTGGAATATGTTTCGTTTCTTTAAATACGATCCCTTCCCTTCACCGAGCGCGCGTTTGCAAGTGGAGCGCTGCGTGACTTTGGGTAGCGGATTGTTACATTGAAAATATCCGTTAAACACTAGTCGCAAAAAAATCAAAATTACTCAAAAAAGTCTTATTTAACGTATGACGATACGTAAATCACTGGATTCGTCTTTTTACGCTCGTCCTGATAAACTGAAAAAATATATACTGTTCCATTTCAACAAAGTAAGTTACCTCAAATATCTCTTAAAATACAAGTAATAAAATAGAAATGAATACACGCATCAATTAGCCCCATTTCCTCGGGCACTTTCGTGAAAACTGCATTGCAATAACTTCAACTGTTGAAAAGTTACAGGAGATGCTAATGTTACGTGACTCACCTGTATATTAAAATGTGTTGCTGACAGAGAACAACCCTATACTTTTATTTGCCAAGATGTCTTTAGATACTGTCACCTATGTTTAATACTATTTTGTTCTTTTCATTAAGATTTATCACCACCTTTATCAAAGTTTATCCCTAATGACACTGTCAAATGCATTTCCAAAATATATAAATGCTAGAAGAGTTGTTAAGTAAGATAATTTTCTTACTGATACTTGTAATACAATGAATATGATATCTGTGGTCAATCTTCCTTTCCTAAACCATTTCTCTTCCCCAATACAATTTAAGCATAAAGTAGCCAGTGAGTATAACTCCAAATTCGAAATTACATGGTGGCGTATATTGTAGGCCACGACCAGCTAAACGATGTTCTAAAGATTCGAGTGTTAGCCGATACAGCGAATAGTATATACAGTATGTAATTGTGTTAAATTACATTACGCAAGGGAGACCACAAAACAAAACTTAAATTATAATTATTGCGAACGCTTTATTTGATTGCAGCGCTTTGAAACCTAGTTACATCATAAACGATATTTGACCAGTAGAATGGTAGTGGTAGAGAGAGTGGGGCATAAAATTGATGCGCCAGGAAGGCCCCAATTTCACAGACGACGCCCGCGGGGGAGCAAAACTCGCTGGAGCGGGAACGACGGGCGACACAGCTCAATTAGGTGGTGTCACGTGACACGGTAGCTCGAGCACATGACAGCGTCACTATTTCCATATTTTTCACAGCAGTGCGCACCGATTGATTTCGAAAAATTGATTTCCTTTTCTATATATTCTCGCATGGCTTAACTACAAAATAGAAAGAACGCAAAAGTATTCTTTCTGTTCTGTGGCTTAACTGTACATGACGTTCATCTATTTTCTAAACCAGACCATGCGTAAATGAGTTAGGACATCTCGAGAGAAAATTAAAATTGCAAGAAAGAAAGTAATTTTCTTTTTCAAATTCCTGGAAGTAATTCTTTTATGAGGAAAACAGTTTTTATCAGGTTAACATTTCATATAATTTGTTAGTAAACTTATAGCACGATGTTTGCAGGAATTCTTATGATAGGAATGTGTTTAGTTTGCTCGAATCTTGTTTCATACTTTTCTGGTTTGTTGTGTCATGACACGTCATTCACAAAGATTTCTAGCTTTTTACTTTCTCGCTATTGCTTGCGCGCCAAAGAGAAAATATTGTAATTCTGCGCGAAAAAATGGCGAATTTTTGACAGAAAATCTCTTATTGCCTGGTAAGAAAAAAGTTCAAAATCTTTTCCCTACTTATAGTAAATTACTTTCTCTATCACGTTGCGTAACCTGTTGTGGGTGAACCTAATGACAGACAGAAAAATATTAGTAAGGCAGATAGTAGCACTGAACGTAGACACTAAGGTTTCTGACTAGCCATTCCAAGAGGTAGCAGAAATAATGGTAATTAGCGCAAAAATTTGTCAAAATTCAATGATCTATTACGCCTAAACGGTGCGCGGTAAGGAAAAATGTTACAAGGAACTAAATTATAGTAAATGTAATGTAAAATGTTTTGATAAAGAATCCTTTTTAACCCGGGAGCGCCCGCAATAGGTAGACTCACGCCAGTGCCCTCAATGTATCTATCAGATATATCTGCAACTTTTTATGAGTACCGAGTTGGCTGAAGCTCTATTTTCTGAAATACGTATTTCATTTAGTTTGTACATGTCTTCCAATACAATTATTAATGAATCTTACGCTCTAAAATTCTTGTCTGAATACTTATGATGAAAAAAGTAAAAATTGACTAATTTCACGCAAAAATCAGTAAACTTCTTATTATCCTATTAAACAGTATTAAATACAACTTCCACAAGTAATTTTGGCATGTTTTACACAAATACATATATTTTACTTTTTCACAAAAATATTCAGAAAATCTTTGTCTTTTTTTCCATTTTATAATGTTCTCAGTTTTTCAATTCCATACAGACGTCTCCTGCATGTATTCTTTTTCTTTGGTAAGAAATTGTGAGTCTATTGTAGATAAGGGAAATGATTGCATTTTCTGAATAGGCACTTCTCACGGCTGATAATAGTGTCATGATACGTACTGCTCAGGCTAGTAGCTCACAATGCAATGGGGTCATTGTTCCCAACGTGTAGGACAGATATCGCGCAGCGCAGCAATAAAGTTTCAACATACTCACTGGAAATGATTTAGCGAAAGGATAAAAATAAAAGACCAGGTGATTTTAGAAAAGTACAATGAAGGAATACATGATATATCAAACTACTAATGCATCCCAATAAGTCAGGAACATTAAATCGCCGGGGCTTGGATCTCACAGATCTATCGTGAGCACTCCCGGCTTAACTAAATTTGATAGTTTTTTTTAGTAAAAAAAACAAGAAAATGTTATTTTTCATATTTTTTTGAAACTCAGATTCCAACGGAAATATTTCGGCAAACTTCAGATTCGTAACTAGTACCCTAAAAACACCAGGGAGAAAAACATCAAAACTATCCCAAAATAATTGTTTTAGCAAACTATCTAATGACTGGACAATTTCACGTGCAGCAGTTGAAAGAACTGATAATATGAAACCTTTTTAGATAAATCATGTGCATCATTTAAAGCGTGCCGTGACTAAAAGCTGTATTGATTGCTAGGGCACAACCGCAGGTTCTTGGAGAGCAGAACACCTCAGTGAGTTCAACATTGGTGCAGAATTGTTGTGTATCTTCAAAGGTTCTTAACATTACCTGCCACGTATCAAATAGGGGTGAATCTCGTCCATAAACATTTATCTTACAGTGGCATTTATTAATACTGTGTGGCTAGTTTGCTGAATTGTTGTTTATTTTCAAGTATTCTTAACATTACATGCCACTTATCAAATAGAGGTTAACGTCGTCCATAAACATTTACCTTACAATGGCATTTATTAATACTGTGTGGCTGACTTGGTGGATACTATTTAGTCAATTCATCTGTAATTATTTATCTCCATTTGGACATCTCGTGCTTCTGGGAGACATACAAAATAAAAATACAGAACAATGTACGGAAGAACCTGATTATTTTTACATTGACAGTAATTACAGAAGAGCAAATTTTGATATGAACCTGTATTCCTTTTGGGACAACAAAAATGGAAAAAGAATTTTTGACGGGCCATGTATTCACATGTTTAATATATTTGAGGAAAAAACTGGAGTGCAGATGGAGCTAGTCAAACCATCTCCGGTTACTGTTGGCGTAAGTACCAACGGAACATACGATGGCGAAATAGGTCTCGTTCAAAGTGCTACAGTGGACATAGCAACCAACATAATGTTCTACACGCTGGACAAGTATCAGTTTGCGGATTTCACTGTTCCTGTCCAGGCGAGTCCGTTTTGCATCGTTGTACGTCGCGCACCCGCGGTACCATTCACACAAGTGCTGCTACTTCCCTTCACGCCTCTCTCTTGGGCGTTCATTTTGATTTCTCTCTCCACCGCCATCTTGGCTTGCTTCGCCGTGCACCGCTTCCAGTCCAGAGGAGGGCATCGCAGCGGTAGATGGTGGGCGCTCACCCGCGCCGCGCTGGACGTGGCGGAAGTGAGCTGCTCGGGCGCCTGCAGACGCGTCGGAGCTTCCCAACCCGAACGCATCCAGCTGGGAGCGCTGCTGTTGTTCTCGCTGGTACTCAGCAACGCTTACCAGGGCCAGCTACTGGGCTTCCTGATGGCACCGCCGCACCTCGCCGACCTGCACACGTTGGAAGATGTCGCGCGGGTACTTGACGGTGTGTACGCGTACAGCTTCATGACGAGCATATTTGAGAACCCTGACGCCTCGCAAGCGATAAAAGATATCCGCCGGAAACGACATAAAATTAAATTCAGTGAGGTAACGAGTGTCATGCACAGAATTGTGCGTGGAGACAACATTGGCATTCAGTTGGTCACTACCCTTTACACCTACTGGTCTAGCACTGAAGAACTCACTGATGATGGCGAGCGGATGCTGCACCTCGTCCCGGAGTGCGTGAATTCGCCCGGGCTGATGGCTTTCATGCTGCGCAAGAAGTCCCCGCTGTTCCCTGCCTTCAGCGGCGTGGTGCAGCGCGTGGTGGAAGCGGGGCTGTACGAGCACTGGGAGCGAGCGCAGCGTCACCACATGGCCGCCGCTGGAGTGATCGCCGTCGAGGGCCCCTCTGGGCCCGCCAAGGCGCCTCGGCCCCTCAGGATGAAGCACATGGCGGGCGCAGCCAACGTGCTGGCCGTCGGACTGGGCTTAGCCGCCACAGCCTTCCTCGTGGAAGTGCTTCTGCCGAGGGTCCCGCGAAAGCACTTCAAGCGACGCAGGAGGAAATAATATGGTCCAATCTTCCAGGACGCAGCGTCATAATCTCTCGAGGTTCCGAGTTATGAAATGACAATGGATATCGTTTGATGCATGTTAGAAAACAATAACTTGTGAGCGGGCCACTTCGGAATAAAATTATTGTACAAAAAATTGATTCTTACCAAAACTCTTCAATTTTTCGATACGGCAATTTGAAATTTTGAGTATTCCTTATCATTGTTGGCGGTTGTTATAACTGTTTCAAGTGCATTTTTAACTGTCAAATTTGTGTTGATATTTCGTAGTTTTAATATACAAAAAAATGTGTCAGAGTAGAAAGAAATTGAGATATTATTATTTTTCGTAACCCTTTAAAATATGAGTAGTTCTGTATTAATGACTAGTAGTTCTATTTTATACACAGAGTGATAGAAATGATTTATTTCGCTTTCTCGGCTATTTGTTGCATTGAATAACATTGAGGTAATGCATGAGTATTGATTACGTAATATGGTATTCTATTAACTATTTTCAAAATTAATTTTCAATTTTTATGTATTTTATAATTTTTCTTTTATATTCTTTATTTTAATCACAGTTTTTAATTTCTAACATTAATTACTTTATTATTTTTTAACAAATAGTCTATTTTTTTATCTGTACAGTTTAACTGAAAATAATTACTAAATATGTACTTGTATTGTTTTCCTTGTTGTTTTATCTTTCAGATTTTTGATTTTGTTTTCTAAATTTGCTGTTAACTTATGTTTAATGGAAAAATAAAAATTAACATCTTTTAATGAATTCTGTTTTATTGATATAAATTTTAGAGTTTCTAGCATGTTTATCACTCGAGTGTATCTCTTGCATTGAATTATTTCACTCATTGCCCTATTTTCTTGTACCAATTATTTTAATTTTACTTGTTTTACTCCAATTAATATTGTTTCAAAATAATGAAAATGGTGTGCAATTATGGATTTAAATATCAAACATTTTGTAAAGCTATTTATAATATGACCCAATTCTGTTTTTATAATATTTTTCTTTTTTCCAGTTTTCTTTCCTATGTACTCCATGTAATCTTTAAAATTTAATTTACTATCTATAATTACACCTAAATATTTCATTTTGAAAACCAGATGTATTTCCTTAAAGTTAGTTGTGAATAATTTAGTCTCTCTTACGCCCGTTTCTTCCACAACGTAAAATCATAAATTTAATCATTTCACTTTTCATTATTAAATAGTTTACCCTTAACCATTCTTGAATTTCGGTAAATTCACTTTGCCCTTTAAACCCAATTTATACTTTTTTTCACCGATTACAAGCAAAAACGTCATGAGTAAATAATTAAATTTTACAATCATTAGTAATAGTGTTCGTTACTTATGAGGAGTTACTTAATACATGATTTCACACGGCGTTGCCCTGGAATGCAACGATATGGCAGTTTGAAAAGTTATTCCGAGAATTTCATTGTTCGGCGGCGACATAGGTGGCAGAGGGATGAAATAGGGAGACTTTATTTGCCAAACGTTAATGTTACAGCCTCTTTACGTTCAATAAAATGGTTCATTCAACTAACTGTTCGGAATAATGCATGTTCAGGTAGCTCTATACCCAAACGGCACCGAGAGAGATGGCTCATATCATCAACCGATATCACTGCAGTGCCTCTAACCGAAAGGTCTTAGTTTTGAATCCCGGCGGTGGCAAGATTTTTGACTCTAGCTAGTTATCTAGGTCTAATTGTGTCGCTCTCTGGACGAGAATTCATGCAGCCGGCTGCTCTGATCGGTAGTTTTCCGTGGTGTCACCGACAAATTCCAGGCAAATGCCGGAGCAGTACCTTAACACACGGGCCACGGACCGTGCGCGATCTTTCTTTCCTCTTCGTTGTCAAATCTCACCTTTTACTTCACAACCTTACATATATATGCACTACACTAACACATGTGCCGGGAGGCCGGTCGAGTGCTTAGAGTTTGTCTCGGCTGATGAGGTATCCCCTGGTGGGAGGTATCTTTTAGAAAGAAGCGTTACACGACAGTAGGTCGGCGACGGATCTCATCATCTAGCGGGGGTAGATGACCGCCACTTATCGAGGAAAACACATGCACTCTACTTACGGAACTATTGACTTTAGAAGTTTATCAGCCCGAGATCACTAATTAATCAATCAATGAAACACAAAACGGACTAATAATCTAGTACACGGCTACTGAAGATGATGCCCGAGACTTTTGAGCTCTTCAAATATATTCTTTTATATGGAAGTAAAATGAGTCCGAGTCATGCGTAGAGATAATGCTACTCGTTAATGTGGTGCTGTATTTAATATAAAAGTTCTCTAAAATTTAAAATCATTATTGAATTACACAGTGCATTGGCTACATAAATAATAATACCACTCTAGCATTAGAAACCCAAAAATTAAGAAAAATGTCAATAAAATGTACTTTGGGTGGCGATAGATGGCAGCTAGCGAGAGTATTGTCAAGTCCGAGTAGCTAGCTGAGATCAAAGAAAAGAGAAAACTAATACGAGAAAGTCTGTCTCACTCTGTAGCATCACTAGTTTTATTTTATTAATATTTTAACAAACTACTGGTAGATATGATTGCAGAAAATATTGTGATGTGGAAAATTATTTGAACAATTTTGTAATTCTGTACGTGGTGGCGTTATTAATCAGTTATGAATGCTGTATATAAAGTCGATTTATAAATATATTCTTAACTGTACGAAAATACTTACAATCATCGTTTACGAAAAAAACTGTCTTTGCAAATAAAATCACAATAACAATTAAAAGTTATAAAATGATTTTCGTTTCCACGGCCCAAAATAAAAATTTTATTTGCAATGATAAACGTGCAGATTTCTTCTTTGACGTAGGGAAAGGGAGCCCGCGAGAAACTACGGTTGTGATCGTGCCACTTTAACCCAATGATATTTTGTCTCCGCCTGCGATCCCGAAGTCCCCGCCGCCTCCCCGTTCCAACTTCGCCCTCCCCTCGCTACCCGCGCCGCCCCGGGCCGCGCGCCGGCGCGACACAACAATCTCATTACACTTCCGGTCGCTCTTCCGAAGTTGGCGGTGGGTCGGGCCCACCCGGTAGCGGTGGAGGCGGTGGCGGTGGCGGGAGGGGAGCCGAGGCGGCGGCGGCAAGAAACTGCTTCATATTCCGAGGAGAGGCCCCGGCCCGCGCTGCTAGTCTAATGGCCCCGCCAACACTTTTTCTCGGGGCAAATTTCGTGGATGTAACATAAGGCGAGAGAGGGATCGACCCCAGAGACGTAAGGGGGAGCCTGGGGAACTAGGGAGAGCTGGGCTAGCCTCGTCTTGGGGGTGTGCTAGCTCGAGCCGCACAGACGTGTTTTGGGGTGTAAGTACGCAATGTGGAACAAAGGATTCAGTAAAAAAAAATAATCAAGAAAATTGGAGCCATTTTTTTAAACTTTGAAAATGTCCAACGGCTTCATGTAAAGTTGCTAACAGAGTTAAAATATCGTTTTCAAATTCCAGGAGCCTCGAGATCAGCCAAATAGATTGGGGAATATCAATTTTGAAGAAAATCGGCTGAACGGTTTAGGCGCTAGCGTTTGACCACAGACGGACAGACAGACGGACAGACGGACGTTTTACTGTCAATCGATTTTTCAGTATCAAGAAGCAACAACACATCAATTTTTTCTACACTGCAAATTTGAGGATTTTTTCTAAATTTAGCAATCGAATTTATCCACTTTTTCGTCACCAAAACCCAGCAATAAGAGTTTTTCTGCCGGAAATTCGCCGTTTTCCGCCGCACGATTACATAACTTTCTTCTTACGAAGTATTCGTAAGGCGAAAAAGTAAAAAGGTCAGAGGGTCCCAAAAAGCAGGAGCGGCTAAGGTGGCTCAAGACATCAACTGATGTTGCTGCAGTGCCTTTAAGCTGGTCACAGGATTTTTGACATTAGCAACATTCCTAGGCCGAATTCAGGTGATACTAAATCTGCACTTACCTGTACTACCTGTACACATACTATATTTTCACTTTATGCCCGTCGGGATCTTGGAGCTTGTTTCGTCTGGGGCGGTGATTTGCAAGTGGGAGTTACCCCACGGTGTAAGATATATAGGTGTGTCAACTAGCCGCCTTTTGGACAAAATTTTTGAAGCCAGTTTGAGGCTAGTTCCTCGCTTATCCCTACGGTGCGCACGATCGAGTTGGGCATTCATGATGGCGTCTCGCGATTTAGTGGCTTCCACCAGAGGTTACAAGCTATTAAATAGATCACCATCTTGTCTCAAAATACCCAAGTCGTTCGCAGCGCTTACATAGCGAGAACTGTGAGAACTAGCTTCACATTAGCTTCAGTTTTAGACCGGGAGTGAACCAACCTATATCTCTTACACCGTGGTTACCGGAATAGAAAAACCGACATGTATGTCGGCGCCCGACCCCATCATTCAGTGGATGAAGAACGTAGCCACCTCCTAGGATAATGACTTGCACCATACTCATGGGACTAATGACAATAGCTGTTGACGCGCCCGGAAACTTCAAATTATCAATCACTTTCAAATATCAGATTCTTCTGTAAGTAAAACGTTGTAAAAGGAATGTTCTATCACTCTGATATTCTGTGATTGTTTTACAATTTTTAAAACTCTCTTGAATTCTACAAGGAATTTTATTCCTTTCTAAATTTTCAATCCGAAAAAAATAATTTTCATTGTCACGTCGGTGAAATAAATTATACAAGTAGCTCTCAGTATGAATAGTAGCGATTCAAGTGTTATATAGGTATCACTTTTCCTAATGAACCAACAGTTTTCAAATCTGCAAATGAGCAGACAATAATCAAAAGGGTATTTTTTCTTGCTACAAAAAGTCACCATTACGATATAAAATTCTTATGTATTGTATCGTTTTTACGAATTATAATTATTTTTCTGGTTGTTTTAATGACCAAATATCATTGATTAAAGAATATTCACTTATTGTCAATAAATATTTTCGTCACAAAATCTTACAATCTTTACAGTTATCCTCGGTTTTTAATGTTCTCTAGTCATCAAATTATTATTTGAGTAGCACACGTTTTGCGAGTTGAGAAATTATTCCAAATTTACAAAATTTCAAATGTTAATAATCGCATATTCTTATAGTAACTATTGTTAGATGAACTAAGAAATTAACGTGTACTATTTTATTGTGTTTGCAGCGTTCATCTCGTATTATATAAAATTCACTGAATTATTTTTAATGCATGCTGGGCTTTTGTTTTAATATTGAGAGGTTCGGGAGTAATAAAAGTATCGGATAGTGTGGAAGAAAACGACATTAGTCGTGACAAACGTGCTCCTAAAGAGTAATATCAAGTTCTTTCTATATTGCGATTTACATTATGCCAAAACGTAAGTCAACTTTTTGTTGAACGCTCATTACAGATTGGGATTCTCCATATAGTGAAAATATATAGTTTGATTTCAACTTTTTATGAACCAAATAATGCGATTTTTTTGTAAACAGCCAAACATTTGTATCTTTCCTTTCTTTACTCTACCCACCAACTCGACAGAAGAGTTGTGTTGTCTGTTCAATTTTCCCACGCACGAAACCGACTTGTGGACGGGGTAATCATCGCTTTATCACTCAAACCAATTACTTACTAGATCCAACAGGCATTGTGGCACCGCTGGTTTATTTCTGGGCGACATATTCGCGAGCATTTGCCGCGCAGACTGCGACGAAGCTTCAGTCGGGGGGGGGGGAGGCAGGAAGCGCGGAGATACGTCGAGGGAAATGGCGCCTGAGGGAGCGACTGACATCAATCCCGAGTCGTGTGCTCGTGTGTGTGAGTGAGTGTGGGTGTGTGGGTGTCTCCTCCGCACGCCGCATTAAGCGTATAAAGGGGTGCGTAGCGGGAAGCCCAATTGAGCGAACGCGCGCGCGCGCGCGCGCGCGCGAGCACGCGAGGCTGTCAAGGCGAGCGCGAGCGCTGGCGAAGATGCCGGGCGAGGGGGAGGAGAAGAGCAGATACAGAATGTGGCTATGGAGATGGCGGATGTAGGAACCGGGATGGAAGCGTGGTACAAGTGGTCTAAAGATGAGGAACGGAGTTCTCAGGGGGTGAGGCGAAGAGCGCGCGATTGTTTCATTCTCTGTTTTTACATTATCGCTTACTAATTACTTATGAAGTAAAAGAAAATAATGTGATGTTGGAGCAGAAAGTGGGGATTTTTCGTCAGAAAAACTCATATTGTGGGGCCCTGACGTAGAAAATTGGATATTAATTGGACATATAAAAATTGTTCCAATATTTAGAAGATGGTTTCCACTGACTTCACATTGTGTTGTCAGAATTCTCGTTTTGTTGGTTCTTTGTACCATAAAACTGATTTATGGCAAAATATCTGTCTCTCCGTCAGTCCGTCCGTCCGTCCTTCCTTCTGCCTGTGGTCAACGCCAGATCTAAACCGTTCAGACGATTTTTTTTCCAAAAGACGATATTCATCAATAGATCTTACCGAACTCCATACCCTGCGAATTTGAAATGCGCTAAAAACCTATCAACTGATTTCAGTATCAATCTTTATATTGGACTACGACTGTTTTGTCATTTCGGTGGAGAAAGAAGGGCAAATATGGACTTAGCAAATTAAACATATACAATACTCACCGAATCTTCCAGGAATAATTTTTTATCAATACAGCTTTAATGAAGGAACATTAAGGGAACTAGACAAATAGAAGTAGGGTCTGAGAAATATCGGTCAAGTTGCATAAGAGGCTATCTCTTCCAACATCATCCAACAAGCTCAAGGATCTTAAAGATTTTCTACCATTCAGACATCCAACGAACAGAATATACGATGTAGAATTTCTAATTAACATTCACGACAGGAGAGAAGAAAGAAAGCCACGTTAATTCAGACGAGAAACATTAATATTGAAATCTAAATTCACGTTTTGTTTTTATAATGTGCAAACAAATTTGATTAGTGTTCAAATGAATATCACACAACGTAATAGTAATTCTCTACTTGCTGTTTATTTATTGTGGGATAATAAAGAATGGATAAAACTTAACACATCTTTTCATTTTTAACCCTTAATACATTAAATAAAAGAGGAATGAAATACTTTAGTCCACCCCTTTACACAGCCATATGCGGCTGTGTAAAGAAAAACTGATGAAATAAATCTCATTTCAGAAATGTTTTACATTAGAGAGTATGACCCCTTAAATTATCAAGTAGATTTATTGAAATGAACCTTTATGAACCTTTCATTAAATGAATTAACGAGTACTTTATGTTCAGCGCTTTGCAATATAGCTAGTAAAATTCCCTATCTGAAAGCCTTTATAGATGTTATTTGATGCGGTGTTTACTTGCTATTTTAATGAGTTTTTCAGTGGATAATTTTCTCCCAAAAATTCACAGCTACATTTTATAGTACAGGGCAGACCATACCCCTAATTTATGTAAATATGTATACTAACTTTAGTTTTACAATGTGTGAGTTCCTTTTGAACTGCCGTTAAGGAAGTAGTATCTCTCATTTTATAAGCCTGATGTGTTTTTTGAGGTTACGTACGTTTATCCACCATATACAGTGTTTTCATATTTGTTTTATTCTTACTTCATGTACTGTTTAAGTAATTTTGTATGAGGTTAGAGGTGTCTTAAAATTTAAAAATTAAGAGTTAACTATTTGTTCCCAGATAATGAACTACACACACGTGTAACGACACCTCTTTACTTATAAGTACTTATATCGTGTAACATGCTCAATGAAACGTCTGAATTATGCATGCTAATAACATTTTTAATGAAGTATATACTTTTTTATTTGACTTTGTAATCGTATTGTTAAAATTCAAATTAACATTCTGTTGGACGTAATATGTTTACGTCAGTGATACAGCATTACTATTAAAGTACCAGTAATTTAAAGAATAATAAATATGAATGTATTCTTAATTTGAACGAAATTTGCATCGCTATTGGGATACTCTATTGATTAATTATTTGAATTTTTTTAATTAACTGTAATAAAAAAGATAACAAATCGGGTACTTTCAACCTGTTTTATAATATAAAAAGTAATTTTATTAACACATCAATAATTTTTTATAAAAACGTTTGTTATTTTTACATGTATTCATTCTGCATCCATGACATTGTTGAAGAAATTGTGCTGATCCTCGCGATTCACTTTTTAAAGCTAGTCGAACGACTTTTGCAAGAGCATTTATCATGAACACGTGATCATTAGGGGCCGACGTTCGGAGAATCATTGCATCGCAGCCCCATTTTTGCCTGTATTTTTGTATTATTGCAATGTCTATTTCATACAAAGTGTCGAGACACTCACAGGTGTATGTTACGGGAACAATTATAAAGTTTCGATGGCCGTCATTGTAAGCCCTACAAAGAGCATCGTCTAAGGTAGGCTTCAGGCTTTGTGAACATGTGTCTGGAGCCAACCAACACAAGGAATAGTCATTGCAGTTGTTTAATATTCGCATAGTGTTATGAACAGTAACGCCAACTTCATAAGGGTAGAGCTCCCCTTTTCTTATGTCTTCCCAGAGTAAGGCATTTCCTACAAATAAAATTAGTGCATCTTTTCTTCTTTCGGGCGGCATTGAATCCAAATCCAACTGTATCCCTTGCGCAAAAACATCGCAGAGCAAATGTGTCAGGGGCCATCTGTCCACTATAGTCCATGTCCATTTTGGCAAGTCGTGTTTCTTAAAGTATTTATAAACACCGTCAAAACACGGACCAGTTTTTTGACAATAGTAGTGAGGCTCAAGAGATAGAACAACCATGTGCTTTATGTTGTCTACCTGGAATTCTTTCAAGGCAGTCGTAACTAGAGGACTCGCGTATCGATATCCTATTAAAGCTTTGAATGGAGCAAACACAGCCATATCTTTGTCTAATCTCTTTTCTACACCATAAATCAATTTACCAGCCCATTTCAAATGTGGAGAGTAACCTCCAATTTGATCATACTGTTCTTCCACTTCAGCGACTGTACGCCATCCTCCAGGTGACTTTATGCTTGGCATCGCTAGAGTAAATGTTTTATCGTGCACAACCCTGTACAAGAAAGATTTTATTTGTTTTTTATTTGTCGCTTCTCCTGGATGAAGTACTAGAACTCCGGTTTTGGGACGATAGGGCTTATCCTCGCACGGGCGTTGAAAAATCTCCTTGCAATCCTCTTCTAGTACAGTTTTCATTTTCGTTCGCTTTGATGTTTCGAGTTTCAAGGTCTTGCATGTTGTTCTAATGTTCACAGAACGAAGTAACTTGTACATTTTGAATCAATTGAAGGTTTGGAATCCGACAAACTCTCTTCTTTAAGTTTTCCTAAAAAACAGATTTAAATTGCATCCGTCAAACATCTATAGAATATGACACATATAGAATAAAATGAGAATTTTAAACAATACAAAACATACTTACTTAGAAATGGGTACACATTATTGTTAATATTTGGTTTTATGAAACAAATCTTGATAGTTGATTTATTTGTATAGATGAATGTTTTTTTTAAGAATTCGTAACTCGAAATGAGAGTTCACGAACGTACACATTAGAACTTCAGGAAGAGATATTGGCATTTTAGCGGATACTGTGTCATTCTTTTAGTATTCCCCATGCATATTTAATTTTTAAAATCTTTGTTTCTCATTGAAAACATTGCGATCTTGTTAAATGAATTCTAAAAATTGTTTTGGTATACTAATGTAAATAATTGTTGTTTTTAAATGAACAGTTGCTATGACAACTTTCTAACTTTTACACCTCGATGAAAGAAGTAATTACAATATCAGCAAGACATCCTCCTTGTTCCCTCAAAAAAAGAAGTATTAGTATCTTTCTAGTAGAAATTCTTGTCCTTTAATAGGTGGTAACAAAGATTTATTTATTGATGGTGGTTTGGAGTTTATTTCGTTAATTCACAGGGCAAAATTAGAATATCGAGTGGTATATTGATGAAGACTTTCAAGAAAATAATGGGGTCAAAATGGTAAAATTTTATGCAGGAATAAAATTAATTATGTAAAATTTATTAAATTTATGACTCAAGTCTTTTCAACTTGAACCTACTGCATAGTTATTGAAGTTCTGTGAAGACACAAAAAACTTAATAAATTAATGGCAAAACAAAATTACTTTTAATGTTACTCTGGATTAATACTTCAAAAGAATTTACTCTGTTGAGCAACGAGGAGATAAGACAATAATTTTCAAGAAGTATTACAGTAATCGTCAAAATCACACAAATAAAGTAGTCTACGAATAAGGAGGAATGTTCATTATACTACTGAAATCGAGGCGTATTTATCATACACTTGTTCATACAGTAATTGGTTTGTTGCAAAGTTATGGATATTCTTATTGGAAAACACTAGAAACGAAGTTTGGAGACGAGACGGGGAGCTTGTTATATCACACTACTGTGGATTTTGACACTAGTAGTTCAGAGAAAATCTACCACCTGATGCTTCTAAAAGAGGAAATGAATTTGCAATAAGGCTTCTGAACTTATTTGTGGTCAGAACAGCCAACTTACGAAATTGTGAATCTTTGCATTTTGAGTTTTTTGTGAACAGAAGTTTGAGTTTCTACTTAACTAAATTTCGTGTTTTTGTGTTAAATAGAAAGAAGTGGGCTCTAGATGTTTTATTGCTTGTTATTATTAATAGATTTTATAAAATAAACGCTATTTTTAAATTGTAATGTTAATAGAATGAACGTTTTTGGGCCGTCATTTGTTCTTTATTTCATTACAAGAGTTGTTATTGATCTATTAAAATCATTCGACATTTCATGTTTGACAAAACTTGTGAGTCTGAGGTTATTGTTGCAAAGTGAATACAGCAAGTTTTTTTCTAGTTTAAAGCGTGTTTTCAAATTCAAAGATTAAGGTTCTAGTCATGCATTACGATTTTAGGTTACAATTCATATCAGAATTCTCTGTTATATTCCATTGAAACAAACATGTAAGATCATGGTAAATACAAAACATTTCAATTTCACTTTTATAAACATGTTTATCTCTATGTTTACAGCGAATTGTGATTTTGTTTCAGAATTTGTAAACCTTTTTCATTTAATTAGTCTTGGAGAATAAGTATTGAATGATACGAAATTTTATTTTGAGGTTTTTTATTTCTCTTATAGAGCATATGTTGTATTTTTCTTTAATAACTTCTTACATTTTTTTGCTTTTCAGCAATGAAATCGCAGAAGTTCAGCTAGTATTAAATTAAACTTAATACATTTTTAGTGTTTACCGATACAGTCGGTAATGTTACAGATACAGTCGGTGACTGTCCATTTATTTTAAGATTAAAGAGATACAAAAATTTTTCAAATGTTTTATATACCCTTGTCACAGATTTTCCAATATCCTTGTCACAGGTTGAAGAGACTATTGCCTCTTTCCGAAGACAGTGTTTAAGGGTAGAGGAATGCGGTTTGGTTGGTTTGTTGCTTTCTATGAAACTCAATCGTGTCGTAATCACACTTTGCACATCTTCGTTCTTATTCACACACTTCCATCCACTATGAAAACTTTGATTTGTTGGCCATATTATCTGCGCGTTCCCTTCAAATTTACATACTGTCTCATTTTTGTTTAATTCGAACAGGGACGTGCCCCTTAACACATGCGGTGAAAATATCAAAGCGAGCTCTCTGTGAACCTTACAATGGCTTTAAATTGCGAATAAAAATCTGCAAATTGAGTGTCATGAAATGATTCTCGGATCCTTAATTTATTTTTTTTTGGTTCTTGCTCACGCGATTTAGTTTTCAAGCTCAAAAAAGGCAACCATGGCATAGAAATACATTTACTTATTGTTTATTTTACAAAATCCATATGTTTTACTTCCAAAAGGAAAGTAAAGTGATATTTCAGAAAATATCAAAGTTAATTAATTTTGGAATACAATACTTCCAATACTGTTGATTAAAACACCCCCAATTTGGTTGTGGTCATATTTGCTGATGCACGTTAAGTATGTTGTGTTCAAATCTGACTAATTCGCGAATGAAAGGTTTGAAGTTCTCATTATTCAGACTGGGAGGAGAAAATCCAAAGTTAGAAAAAGCTTTAACGCATACTTCCAACATAATTCGGATGATTATCACGTAAGCCAGTACGATGATGACCGGGTAGATGAAATACGTCTTGGTGACCAGGAAAATCTGTGACAAGGGTATATAAAACATTTGAAAAATTTTTGTATCTCTATAATCTTAAAATAAATGGACAGTCACCGACTGTATCTGTAAATACTAAAAATGTATTAAGTTTAATTTAATACTAGCTGAACGTCTGCGAATATTATCTCATAAACAGGAATCAGATAGCTGTTGGAAGTTTCTAAAGTATGTTAGAGACATGTGCGTTTTTAGCTCAACTTTTTTAATATGTATATAATTGAAACATTGAGTTTAAAGTAAAAAATGATTTTAGAATTTGATTTCAAATGAAATGTTTATTACTTATGAATGTAATATTGTTATATTTAATGATACTGAAATGTACTGTAATTTTAATTTTATATGATATAAACACTGTTTTACAATTTGGTCTATCACTAATAATTCCCCTTATTCCTTTGAAATACCATTACCAGAATTGTGCATGGTAAATCATTTAAGGTGGGTAACCACACCAATGTGGTTCTCATAATAGTAATTAGCAGTAAAAAATCCTTTTATCGTTTTGGCCTCAGAAGCATTGGTTCCCGTAGGAAGTGTTTACTGTCATTATATCAACGAACCTTTGTGACTCGAAGTCCTGTTTAAGACTCACAAGCTCATTTGCGTAATTTTCGAAGAGTACACTCCAATTCTGACGAACACTGGTGAGATAGAGCGCGATCAAAGGGCCCTGCGTGATGTAGGGCTGTCGGGCCCAATTCTGTCAATTCACACATTTGTATTGATTGTATCCGACAACAGTAGATTTTGCCATCCGCAATACTTAGTCATATTCACAGCGTATCTTCTTGCTGTAAACACAATCGTCAGAACATTAAAGAAGAAGAGAAATATTGAAGAAATTGCTGTGCAAATCGAAATCTTTCATAACAAAAGGACCTAAGAATCGTTTGTAATATAGAAGAGATCTATTGCACTCAAATTTACTACTTCACGAAGCATCTCCCTCATACATATTCGAGTTCTCTCTGTTAATACTGCTCTGCCCCCACCTTATCTTCTCAACAACAACGGGTCGCATCTTCTCGGCTAGTGGCCTTTATGCTATTTACATGCATGAGTTCGACGGGGACTGGGAATCTTGTTTTGCACAGGCACCGCAGAAAACAATGGCCGAGATCTTCCTCTGGCTAACGACCTCGCCTCTCCCAAAATTTACGACCGCCATCTTGTTTGTTATTTCTCCTTTGCTCTGAGCGCATGCGTTTTCCAAAATCCTAATGAAGACGTATTTTATTTAATAACAGTGCTTTTCTCGTCTCGTTGGGTGTTTGAGATTAAACTGTAATTTTACTTGTTAGAGATTACGCGTGGTTACAAAACACCGTTACAGTAAGGGGGACTTAATTTTAAACTTTGAAATTCTGTGAATCTTGGAGACAATCATAAGTAAATAAGCTCTTAATATTGTAAGTATAGTAAATTGACAAATCTTTTCCCAAATTCTGAAATATTTGCTCTTCAATAGCAACAGCGTACGTATATTGTAAGTACTGGCATACACGGTATGTTGAAGATTGAAATATTTACATGTATTGTAACAATGTTGGTTCCCCATGGAAAATGTGAATATTGTATTATTGAGCATAATACTGTCCAAGCGTTATCTATTACACCTGATTATCTTCTACAACAAATTGATATTGACGATTCGAATAATGAAATATTTCTACAAATTATTAAAAGCTAGATGTTGGACATTTGCAATGAAACCTAACAAATGAGTCAATAATGAATGGAAAATATTTAACTCAAAATTCTCAAATAATATCTGATCTAATTTGACTTATTGTGGAGAAAGGATATTTTTCGAGCACCTTTTGTAATAGTTTAGAACACTTAGATTAGAATAAAGTATTCCATTCATATAAAAACGGTGACTCAGAAAGTAAGTAAGAAAAATCTGAAAATATAACATTATAACTACAAATGAAATAATAAACTACAAAATCTTCTGTATGAGTTATTTCTTAGTTGCCACCAGTCATAAACATGTTCATACACAAAAATTATTTTAGATTGCATTACATTTAATCCTGTATAATTCAATATTCTTATATTTAATATTGATTATTAAAAAACTTATTAATCTTCAAATAAAGAATTCCACGTGCCGCAGAAAAATCGTTTCAGAACAAGTTTGAGATGAGACTCCCCCCTGCTAGAGACAATAAACGTAGCAATCATTCGGAGCAATCGGAGCAACACACGGGCGACAAACTTCGTAACACTGAACAATCCTTTAATAGCCTAAACAATTTATGGTTTTATCCTGCAGGAGCAATAGTGTGTAGCAGCTTAAACACGACTAGTTCCATAACGAACTAACTTAGAATGATGCAGTTATCAACGGTGTTATTGACGCAGATAAAACGAAATTGCACGCGTTCTCTTTGGGCCGCCAACCCGAAGAAATGACCGCCAATAAACTTGAGGGCCCGGGGATACATCGGGCTGGGTCTGTGATGGGATTGGGACAGAGAGGGGGCGGGGAAGAGGGCGGAGGAGAGGGCGGAGGAGAGGGCGGAGGAGAGGGCGGAGGAGAGGGCGGAGGAGAGGGCGGAGGAGAGGGCGGAGGAGAGGGCGGAGGAGAGGGCGGAGGAGAGGGTGGAGGAGAGGGCGGAGGAGAGGGCGGAGGAGAGGGAGGCGGCGAGGGCGGCGGCGAGGGCGGAGGCGAGGGCGGAGGCGAGGGCGGAGGCGAGGGCGGAGGCGAGGGCGAGGGCGGTGGCGAGGGCGGAGGCGAGGGCGGAGGCGAGGGCGGAGGAGAGGGCGGAAGAGAGGGCGGAGGAGAGGGCGGAGGAGAGGGCGGAGGAGAGGGCGGAGGAGAGGGCGGAGGAGAGGGCGGAGGAGAGGGCGGAGGAGAGGGCGGAGGAGAGGGCGGAGGAGAGGGCGGAGGAGAGGGCGGAGGAGAGGGCGGAGGAGAGGGCGGAGGAGAGGGCGGAGGAGAGGGCGGAGGAGAGGGCGGAGGAGAGGGCGGAGGAGAGGGCGGAGGAGAGGGCGGAGGAGAGGGCGGAGGAGAGGGCGGAGGAGAGGGCGGAGGAGAGGGCGGAGGAGAGGGCGGAGGAGAGGGCGGAGGAGAGGGCGGAGGAGAGGGCGGGGAGAGGGCGGAGGAGAGGGCGGAGGAGAGGGCGGAGGAGAGGGCGGAGGAGAGGGCGGAGGAGAGGGCGGAGGAGAGGGCGGAGGAGAGGGCGGAGGAGAGGGCGGAGGAGAGGGCGGAGGAGAGGGCGGAGGAGAGGGCGGAGGAGAGGGCGGAGGAGAGGGCGGAGGAGAGGGCGATGGTGAGGGCGGGAGAGGGGGCGAACTAGGGACGGACTGGGGACGGAGGTTAAAGAGGAACGAAGCCTGGCCGAGGGAAGTGGGCTGTGGGGAAGACGTGATTTTGATTCAGGAGCGGGAGTGACAACGTAAGCAAGGGTGAGGTCCAGGGAAACGGGAAGTGGAGATGGGGGAGAAAGCGATCTCGGAATTGGAAACTGCCCAGCGTTGATGGGACGATTGCGCGTTATCTTAACCACTCGTGCGTAGCAAGCATTGTGCAATATTTCGGTAATTACAAAAATAACAGTGATATCTTTATTTCAAAAGTTGCAAACTCCGTGATTAATGTTTGCGATAAGTTGGGTGAGTGGGCGTAGTGGTTGAAAATACTAGAAGAAAGTTTGCGTCTACTGCGTGCTTATCGCGATTGTTATATTTGAGATCACTGGCCTTTCGGTTGTGGTCTTCCTTGGTCTGACTGAGAGAAAATAATTAACTCGGTAGCGGGCTCTTAAACTTCAATTGTAGAAGTGGATCTTCAGGAGCAAAACGGTACAAACTTAAAAACGATGCTGCAGCTCTGTTGTGTTGTGGACGTATTTTGACATTGTTTGTTAGAGATATTTAGATTACTTGTGTTACTTTAATGTTTCCGAGAAAAGTACATCTAGATTGGTGTAATCCAACTGGTGTAATCCAACAGATTTTATATACAATAAATCAAATGAATATAAATTATTGAATGATTATTGTTGGAACTTACTCGAAATACACTAACAATCTTAATTTCAATTTTTTTAAACCTTTACAGACTACATGGATTTATTTTATATATTTCGAAAAATTTATCATAAATGGAATACATTTTCATTTTGACGTGAAATGGATCGTGTAACGTTTTTATTCTGTATTCATATTATGAGTTCCATCTGCGAGCTTGGTAATATACGCAGGTAAAATTTAATACAGATAAAGTATGAGCAGATATCAAAACTATATTATCAAGTTTGACTTTCATTTCTTTTAGTAAATGTGTGAACTTTTTGAAGGTATAACGTTGTTTTCCTAATATATTAAATGTATTATAATTTTCTTGACTACTGGATACTATGTGCGTGGAAGTACAAATGCAGTTCCTGCGTTTCACGATTCTCGAGAACGACGTTCTTCTGTAGTTTTTTGTTTTCACTCATCAGAGGGATGTACGCTGGTGAGAAGAGGCTGATCGGTTTCTCTGTGGTATTGATTTTGTAATGTGCTCATTAGTATTGCTTGACCAAGCAACGTAATGATTATTCAATGTAAACACTGCCTCTCCTCATGTTAATTAAACCAAATAGAGAGATGTAATAGAACGTATTAACCAGATTGGACTGATCAATACAAAAATAATTAGAAATGGACGTTAAAACAGAGTTTTACTATTCCTTTATACAAATGTTGAATTTATGTAATGATTATCGCATATCCTTTTTATTCTTATCCCCTTTTCTCTCTCGTTTTTACCTTCCTAAGTTTATCTCAGTGCCAGCATCCCGCTGTCTCTAACAGAGAAGGACTCTAACAAAGAGGAACTAGATTCGAATCCCTATTTGCGACATTAGTTGTATCAGTAGATCAAATTCAATCGGTTTCTAAAGTTTCGATAGTTTTAGTAATTGTCCGTTACTCCAATAAAAACCAGGTGAATGCCGGAGCCTATACCGATGCCGATACACTTACAAACAAGATATCTTTCCTTCCTCTTCTTTGACGTACCTTTCCCCTTTCTTCACCACACGCACACACAAACACACACACACACACACGCTCTTTCATGCTTTGCTCTACCTCTGGGGTGACCAGTGGGGAGACCAGTCATGAGCTTAAAAGCTTATTTCTGGAGAGGAAATTGACTCCAAGCCGAAGTATATTTCGGTGCCGGAGATCTCCCCACACCGCCATCTCCTGCAATAACACATTTTCTACAAAAATGGGGTTAATGACCATTGCAGATGACGTGCTCGTAAACACTCTGAGATCCTTAGGAACTCCTTCATCCCGGGATAAACATTCTTTGCACTAACAGGGCTAATGACCATTGCAGTTTTCGTGCCCGGAAACAAACAAATCAATCATTTTCTATTCTTTCTTTTCTTTTCTCAATCTTTTTCCACTTATTATTCTCCTCTTCATCCTTTTCTTCTGTGACTGAGTTCGAAGTATATTATCGATATTAATTATATAACAATGACCTTAAAAGGAAATGGCGTAACTCACATTCGTCAAGCGGATTTCGTAATTGAAATATTGACAAACGACAGCGATACGATATCCGTGACTCACATCTAATAATGTCAGCAGAATGTTTTACTAATGCATTAACTCTAATTACCAAGAAATTTTATTTCTTTACACAGTTTCAAGGGGTATTGAAAGTTTATGCAAACCGTCCTTGGTATTGAGCATTCTGCAAACTAGCGAAGGAGGCCACGTTTATCTCAAGTAATAAGTTGGCCTCTTATTATTTTGGAAGAACGAAGAAACCTGGTTCATTTCATTCAATTTTGTTTTCAACAAATTTCATACAAATTAGAAAGTTTGCGAAGGAAAATTAATAAAGGGGAAACGAGAGCTCCTCGAATATAAGGTCAGAGCATGGAAACTTGGATCGAAAAGAAGTTGAATAATTATTCCTTCGTAGAACATTCCGCTTTTTGGGCAAAATCTTTGAGACTACTTTAGAGTAAAGTCACAAAAGAAGAAGAAAGTGCCGTACGACTTCGAAGAATGCTTGCCCTTCACTCAGTAATCTAAAGATTGTTGCCACGTAATCTGATACTTAAAATATTTTTCTCTTTATTTTGTCATTACACACTAGGGAATTGCATTAAATATTTGAATTGTTTGTAGCTTTTTTGAGTTTTTAAAATGTGAATGAATAGTGTTTAAACCATGTATTTCTCTCACATCATATGTTCTTATGCTACATTCAGTGTAATAATACTGCTATGCAGTATAGTTCGCCGTCGGCACGCCACCGAAGCTAATGAAATTAGTTCACTTAGTGGCCTACTGGTGCCAAGGTTATGAAATGTTTGGAGCCATTGGGATGGTTGTAGCCATTGCGAAATGAAATAGTTGTATCCATTGCATCGTGACATGTCACAAAGTAAAAGTGAATGTTTTTGGAAGTTAGCTACATATTAGGAATATTAATTAAAACAAATTTGAGGAAATTATGTTGGAATACTCTCATTTCATACGAGCCATTGCACTTCTAAATAGGATGCAGGTTAGTTTGACAAAGTTCAGGAAGAAAATCATCAATATGTTAATAATATTGACGGAATTTCAATCCAATTCCTTTATATTCGAATTATCCTTCTGAAGTTATTAAAAGTTATATAAGTAAGAAACAACTCTTATAAATGTAGTTTTACGTAAAATAAAAGCCATATCGATTCGAGTTCGGAATGATCTCTAGGTGAAAATTACTTCACGTAAAGTCCTGTCACATTTAATTTACAATCTCATTTGTTTACAGGCTTGGTTTCGGATCAAAACACTTTATGTTATTTTCTCTTGTTTCACAAACTCGGACTCTAATGTAAAAGGATTTTATAGAGCGTTAAAGGAATTCTATATTAAATTTTAACCGTTTGAAAATGCAATAAGCTATAAATTCAATTCTCTTGAAACCCGTTTGTTTTTCATAATATGGTTACATAAGGCTCTATTCGTTTTCACATTTGCGTCATTGTTGTGTAACAGTCTACAAAACCTTTTCGGGTAAAGTAAATATAATTTCAAAAATTGTGATTTACGTGAGTTGCTATACGCATTCGGCTTCGTGACAGATATGGAGCACAGTGTTTGCTTTCAGTATATTAGAAACGACGTAATGCGGTTGTGAGCATATGCGTTACGGTTACGTATTTGATCATCATTCAGGCCTTGAATACAGAACGCATGGAATACCGTTCGTGCCATTAGTTATGTACGTTTACCACAGAGCAAAATTTGGTTGGGCAAAGCCTTATCAATTTCATATGTTCCTGTCCTCGCCAATCACGCAAGAGAAGTTACACGTGCATTCGACATATTTGATTTCTCGTGATCCTCTCATCCTATTTGTGCTTGTCAAATTACTCTGCGTGTGTATCATGACTGCCGTGTATCATTAACACTAGCTTTTAATAAGTTACTGAATTTGCATTGGCTGAGAGCTGCAATAATTAGAAGTCAAATGATAAAAAAATCTAATTAAAATGTTATTAGTGAAATGTAAAAATAATAATGAAAAAAATAAGAAAAATAAGATTAAACAGAACAGAATTGTCAGAAAAATGCGTCCTGCAAAATCTTCTAACATTCAAATTCCAACTGTAAACTGAGTAATAATTTCGTACGGAATTGCTTCATTAGTGTATTTCAGACAATTAAACGCAATTTTTGGTTTAGCAATATGTTGGATGTCAGTAATTCAGAACGTATCTTCGCAGTTAAATCACATATGTGAATGCAAGTGTTTAAGATTTATCAGCCACTCACGTATGACAACAGTCTAGACCAGGGGTGTCCAATTTGCAAGGCCTCAAAGGCCACAACTAAAACCTTTAATATGGTCGCGGGCCATATTTTCATTACTCGGAGATCAACACCTGACTTCTCTGACTGTTGATGTACGCAGGCGGCTGCTCTGAAGCGAGCGGGAGAGGGCAATGGAACCATGCGTGATATCAGACTGCACCACGCATAACGCAGTGGAACATACAGGAATGATTTTGAATTTCTGCATTGTCTAGAATAAAAACTTAAATCTAAACTTAACCTACTCTTGTATTAGAGGAAGTGTTGACTCCGGCTGGGCGCGTGCGGTAGGCGCACAACGTTCTTGCCCAACCCAGAAGAAAAGGACTTTCACTTTTGACTAAAAACCTTTCGCCGGCCACAATAAATGGCACTGCGGGTCGCTATTTGGACAAACCCGGTCTTGACAGTTACGATACGAACCAGCCGTTACAGGTACAATGGTTCTTTGTTTTGAAGGGCGAGTTTTTAATTATTATGGATATATCTTCTTTAATGTTGTTACACAGAACGATGCTTCATGGTTTCACTGTATCTACGGGTGATGCACACATCTTAGTCACTTCCGTAATATCGTTTTCTTCGTCCATTCCCATCATAAATTAGAGAGAGAGAGAGAGTTTTCTTTACTTCCTTTTGTTTATTTACGTATCTTTTCTTTTTTAAATAAATTACATGGACACAAATATAATACTTTAGTAACAATTTGCTAATACAAATAATATTGATAAATCTGCCCTTGCAAATATTTCATCCAATTGAATAATATTTTTGTGTGCAAGAATATTAATTATGGATAATATTTCTTTAAGTGTAAATTTTAACTACAAATAGTCAGTTAATAGTTTCAATAATAAAAATGTAAATTGTTCAAAGATAGAAAATTTGAACTAAAAAAAGTTTAAGGTCGCACGAGGTCATTAGTGACCACATTATTGATTTTAGGGTTATAGTTATCTGTAAGAATAGACAGTTCTCAAGAGGACCGCCAGGAAGTATCTCCGCGTCCTCTTTACACACTCTTCTGTGTCACTACCCAGCGGCCAGAATCGGAAAGGAATTAGGATAATGGTAGGGTTTAAGACACTGTACAGTGGTTGGACTAGCTCCTGTGAAGCTGTCAAGCTCGTTCAGTCGCAACATATTTCATATGAGATCGTCCGGGAATCAAACCCGGACCTTCTTGGTGAAAAGCAAGCGACTTTTGCTCTTTTTAACTCAATTTCTGAAGATAGTTGACAAGTTGAGGTTTGTTGTAAGTTGGTTGATTGTAATCATTTTATTTCAATGTCACGTTCTCAATAATCATTTGAATATTATGATTAGGTTATAATTAGAAATGTCACAATCACATGATCATAAAACTGTTTTCTTCCATCTGGCTTCAAAGAAAGCAAATGTTAGTGATTAATTAGCGGCTTGTAGGAAAACAAATACTGCGAAACAAAACGACAAAAAATGGTTTTCAAAACACTAGCACCCACATGCTAAAGAACAACAAATAAAATACTCTTGTATAGCACTACAATAAATTAAATATTTTAACAAACCAGTATTCACGAGTGCTGTAATTACGTAATACTATACACACACACAGAACTGCAGTTTTTTACATACCAAGAATGCAAAAAAATGTAGTTGAATAAAGCAATAACAATTATTTAATGGCAGGCGTCCTCTCCGTTCGAGGCTTGCCAACACATGACTTCACCGGTGTCGAAAGCAGTGGTCCACACATTTTGAGAATTTAGTCGGTATGAGAATGGTATCGGTAGTAGTATGAGAACAGGAGAAATAACACAATCAAATATTGACATTTTTTAATCGAAGTCGAAACTATTTCACTATTTTTGGATTTTTACCGTGTTCCTGGATATCTAACAAAAGTAAATATACTGCTTATGTAGTCGTAGGCTAAATGTTTTTTTTCAAATTTCCGTGTGCATGGAAAATTAGTAATATAGATTTTCAACGGGTTTAATGAACGCCTGATAGGGCGTGGGAATTCAAAACATCAGGATGAACACTGCCTTCTGAAAATGTCCATCACCTCAAACGGATGCGTTAATGTCACAGCCTTCTAGAATGTTTAATCCCGTACGGAATGTGGGAACAGAGGTCTTGTTAATTACCATCCCGTGATCTCCTGGCGCGTCTGTGACGTGGAGCGCTGTGGTGTGTTGCAGGTCGTAGCCCTCCTGTGACCCGAGGAAGTCAACTCCCAGAGGCTCCGGCGCGATCAGCGGCCTTCTCTCCCCCAGGCAGGCGACCCCTGACCAGCAGCCGAGATGGCGGCCTTCGTGGCGAAGCAGATGGTCGGCAACAAGCTGAACGCCGTCAAAGGTCAGTCACGCTCTCCTTCTCGCCATACGCTTTTTGTTGTGTCTCTGCTTTTCAGATTTACAATTTGATTTTCAGTTCAAATATTGACCTTGACAGAAATAATTGTCAGTAGAGAAAATTGTGAAGTTTATTTTCGGTTCAGAGCTAGTTATAAATGTTGAGGACGGTTATTTCGAAGTAATTAAATTAACTATGTTTTACAATAGATAGGAACAGTTACTTGTAATTATGAAATCTAATAAATTAAAATTATATGAAATGGATCTCGTCATTCGCTAATTGATATTGTAGAACTGTGCGCTCAAAGTGTTGGAAATTGGTATTAATTATAACGTGCATTAAAGAAAGGACCCCGAGATTCTCACGGCTACAATGATTTATCTTTGATGGTAGGAATCGGCGGTCTTAGAGGAGATAGTTCAAATGCAGTTAATGAATTGCAGGTCCATACGTTGCAATAAAATTTCATCTCACGCAAATATGCCAGAAAAAATAATGAATTAGTACTCAGAAATAGCTTTAACAAGATATGTATTCTTTGGACGTAAAATACTGCACACAGTAATAATCATAATTTTTAAAATGGAACAGTCCGCGTCGGAAGCGTCATTTGACGCCGCTGTTGTCCTCGGGAGGCGCGAGGCGCCAGCTTCAGCCGCCGCCAATATTTGTCAGCGCGCGCGAAGGCGGTCCCGCGTGTTACGCAGTGTCGACATGACTGCGCCCGCCCCCTCGCGGAGCCGCCTCTTCTGCAAGATGGATTGCTACAAGGCGCCCCCGCCGCCGCCGCCGCCGCCAGCTCCCTTTCGAGGGGACAAACAACGAAACGATGGTGGCGGAGGCGGGCGGTAGTGTGGAGGGGACGGAGCGGAACGGGAAACGGCGGCGTGGGGTAGCGCGTGGCGGGGAGGGCAGGTGGGCAGAGGAGCCTCCTGCGCCTGAAGCGATGTGTCGGGGAAGAGAGAGAGAGAGGTGTGGCGGAGAGGAGAGAAATGTTGGGGAAGTTACGGGAGGAATGGGATAGTGAGGAAGGGAAGGGACGGTGAGATCAATGGTGAGGATGAGAGGAGATGAATGGTGAGGAGGAGATGAGATGAATGGTGAGGAGGAGATGAGATGAATGGTGAGGAGGAGATGAGATGAATGGTGAGGAGGAGATGAGATGAATGATGAGGAGGAGATAAGATGAATGGTGAGGAGGAGAGGAGATGAATCGTGAGAAGGAGAAGAAATGAATGGTGGGAAGGACAGGGGGTTAGAGGTGGGAAGGAGAGGAGATAAGTGGGAAGGAGGAAATGAAATAACTGGTGGATAGGAGAGGAAATGAGTGGCGGAGAGGAATGGAAATGATTGGAAGGGAGGAGAGGATATGCGATGACTGGTGAATGGGACAAGATACGAGATGACTTGTGGAGGAAAGAGAATATTAATGATAGAAGAGGATATAGGTAATGTGTGGAAAAGAAGAGATGAATGGTGGAGAGGAGAAGAGTGTTGGTGAGGAAATGGGTAGTGGGAAGGAGAGGAGAGGAAAGAAGTTAATTGGCGAAGAGTAGAGGATAGCGGGGAGAAGAGGGGCAACAGAGACAAGCGGGGTGAGAAAGACCGGGAAAGATGGTTGGGACGGGAGAGGGTAGCAAAAGAGGCGGAGGGCGAAGTTAGCGGGCGAAGTTAAACTGAAGCAAGACGGAAGCAAAGGCGTCTGGCGGTGAGCGGTGCGAGTTAGGGTGGGGGGGAAGAGAACGCGAAAGGACGCATTTCATTTTTTTCTCTCCTCTCGGAAAGTTGGCGCTGATGACCCATCTCCTCCGCGGGCTGCGCTGTCCTTTTCTGATAAACTTGCAGAGCGGCCGCAATACGTCCGGGTGATGGGCGGGGGAGGGGGAGGGGGCGCGGGCGCGCGGGTGATCAATCACACTTAGAACGGCGTTAAGGCCGCCTCATTAATTCGCTGGCGCCAGAATCGGCCGGCGCGGAGGGCGCGGCCGGCGTAAGAAACTGTTTGGTTGCACCAGCGGCGCCGCGGCCGGAGAGGAGACGGAAACGGAGACCTGAAGATCGGGCAGAAAACAAGGAGCTGCAGTAGGAGATGGAGGAGGAGGAGGAGGAGGGTGAGAAGGGGAACTGACACTAGTGTTGCTGCAACGGCATACACTCTCTCGTATTATTTGCAACTTTTTCAAACTTGTAGGGTATTGAGGTCTTCCTGATCGATCGAGAATATCAGTTTTAGAGAAAAATGTGTAAACGGTTTATGCGCTAGTCTTGTTCACAGACAGTCAGACGGACTGGCTGGCGGACTACGCTCAGACGTTTTGCAATGTTTCAGAATCAAAGTTCTAAAAAATGTGAATTTTCAATGTCCAAAGTGTTGAGTAAGTAATTTACTACATATGTGAGCAAGATTTATTTACTTTATCGATATTAAAGTCATACATTTAGGTGTTTTTCAACCATTGCCTATTTTTGCCGTATCATTACAATACTTTCCATTTACTCATAAGTATGCCAAAAAAATGAAAAGGAGGAAATATAGAGATAAAATGGAAGGCGAACTACGAAAAGTGCCAGGTATGACCTGGAACGACTGGAATATCGGCTACCTGAAAAATGATGAGTTCTGAGCACTGTATCCAACGTGTTTTCATTATGTATACTGTGTTCTTCCACAGAGTTAAATGCCATTTTTATCGTAAGAACCGTACAGAAGCTAGCAAAAAGTTAAATCTGCGAGTAGAAATTGCAGTCTGGAAGTAATCTGAGACGAAGTTATAGGAAACATGAAAGCGAAGTGGGAAACTTAAAACATAGTTATGGTTCAGTTCATAGAAAGTTATAGATTGCAGCGGTTCTTGAGCAACGAAATACGAAGTAAATTGATATAGTAAAATATAGGTATAAAAATACCAAGTATAGCGTGATGTTGAATTAACGAAGTAACATAATTAAAACATCACATAAATTACGAAACGAACGCCACAGAAGAGGCATTCTGAAACAGTTCAATGATGTAGCAATGATGTAGTTTTTGCTGTATTGAATACAACAGTTCAAAGTAGCAAGATAGATGTTACTCGATAACTCCAGCAACGACACTGTGCCATGGAGTCCGAATTGCAGCAAAACTAATTCTGGGGTTAAACAGATACTGTACGAGGTATTTTGTGTTAAATTTCTATTGTCACTAATTAAAACATGTGTAAATATATCTACTCTCTCTCATCTGGTTTCATCATCGAAGAAGCCTATTTAACACATTCATGTCGTAGCCGCTGCCCAACATTTTTCCGCCGTAAGTCGTAAGGTTTTGGGGTATATTTGAAGGGTCATATCTTGTAAACCAATAAACACAGAAGGATGTTTTTTATTTTAAAGCAGCAATTTTGTACTTTTATATGAAGTTCCACATTATATGTTTACATTAATAACTTAAAACATATTTATATTTTTAATACAAGTAACAAAAAATCTTCAAAAAAGTTTATTGTCAAATTATTACAACTTCTGTTAATATTAGAACATTATAAATAGCATTACATTAGTGTCTATTGCAATAATAAAGTAAACATTACATTTTATTCACAATAATGGGGTTTGGTGTGGAAATTTGGAAACGTTTCTCCCTAGGCATCACTGCAGAGGACGTGCTCATCAGTATATTGAAAAGCTATTTATTACCAATTAAATGGCAACAATGGAAATCTAGCTGTGCATTTAGGTATTTTATGTATGGAGATCTGCTGGGCATCGTCAATTAAGGCGACCTGTCGGCGCCCGTAGATTCTTCAGGCAGCGACCTGAATGTGTTAAAATTCGAAAACGAACGCGTTCAAAGAGACTTTCCCAACAGCTCAAGGATGTTCGCATTGGCGCGTGCGTGCGTGAGGGAGCGCCCCGTGATGAACAGCGCGTGCGGGAAATGGGGGCGTCGTCGGCGTTCGGCTGTTTGACGGGCGGCGGGCGCGGGCGGCGCTGTCAGCCCGCGATTACCGCGCAAGTGTTGAGGCGGAAGGGTAATGGGCGAACGTGGCGGGCGTAATGGCCGCTTTTCATGTGGAGAAACAGCGGCGCCCCAACCCTCGCTTCGCCTCTCTTCTGTCGGCGCTCAGTTCCCCGATGGCGTCAAATTATGCGCAGCGTGATGCCAGACTTTGAGATTTCAACACTGGAAGGGATCCATGAAATTCAGTGTTTTTTTAGTATCGTAATGTATTATTGTTATTATTATTATTATTATTATTATTATTATTATTATTATTATTATTATTATTATAAGCGTTTCGGTAATTTACGACTGCTCTACACATTATTTTCCGTGACCCACTCATATTTATCCCGGAGAGATTAATGTGTGTCATCATGGAGATCAGCTTTTTTGGCTGTTTCCCTTGCCAAGACAAAATTGTTACGCCTTGAATTATGGGGTGTTAGGATGATGAGCGCTGAAAGGACAATCACAAATACTCCCATGCTTACGCAGGACTCGAACCTACCTCCTCAGCGCAGTGACGGCTGCCGCAACACTTTGCGGCAACGGCTGGCAACAGTTTGCGCCACGGTTGGCAACAGTTTGCGGACGACCTATAATATTAATAATAATAATAACTATTATTATTACTATTATTATTATTATTATTATTATTATTATTGACTGTTTGGAGAGTGATCACACTCAACTGGTTGGTGAGATTCGGCGCACCGACCTTCACTTCATCTTGCAGTTTTCCTCAACCAGGTATCTACCCTGACTTCTAGCTATCTAGATAGTGACAAAAATCCTACTGTCGTCGGAATTCAAACCTAGGATTTCCAGGCCAGTGGATCTGCAGTGACATTAGTCGATGCCCTAGCCATCTAAGCTTCTTATTATGTCTTCTCTGATTTAAATTCATCAATAAATAGGCCAATCTGTCAAACACGGACGACTAATAGCTTGCAATTAGGTTTAGAAGCACCTTCCTTTTTCAAAAAGAATGAGCAAAAATTTATCTTCTTTATTACACTAATCACTGACAACCGTTTTCTGACGATAAACATCTATATTGAATATTTTCATACTCAGTTCATTTCCTTTTGACATCTAGGGACACTGACATTCTCACAATCATTTATCTGAATTCCCAATTCACGACAATCAAATGTCTCTTTTGTACACTGGGGATCAATAAAACCAGTCCCCCCCCGGTCCAATTCTAAAAGCGTCATGTTTTCTCAAGCATCTGTGTCTCTCTCACTCTCCCTTTTGCTGCTCTCCGTTTGCCCTTTGCATGTCATTTCGCGTCATCACCTTCACTATAAAGTGCTCATTTAAAGGGCGTGTCGTGAGGGTGACAGCGTAATGTTCTATTGAAATCAGTCTCGAATGGCTCCACTTACGTCATCTGAATGTCCGTTGCTGGTCCGCGCTCAAACGTCATGAGGCTAAGTCCCTAAGGCGCGTTCCTTATCCCTCGTCCCACCTCCATGTGAAACCCCTTCCCTCACAAACTCCTATCTCCGCCCCTTTTTCCAAATAGCACCTCCCTCTAATCTTCTCCCCGACCGCGTATTCATTCTCCTGTCGTAACGCAAGACCCTACTTTCATCTTTTTTTACGCCCACGTTTCTCTCCCATCCCATGATCCCGTTCTCACCATCTCCCTTCTCGTGTTGCCAACTCCTCTTCTCCCAAGGTCTTCTCCTGACCACAATTCCACCATTCTGTTCTCCTTCCACGACCGAAACACGCAACGCTATTTGCAAGGCACGCTGGCAAACACGCAACACTCACCGTGCTGGATTCTCGGATTCCGAGGACATTTTACCGGTTTTTGCAGCACCTTGCAAAACCCCTAAATACAAATATTGAAATGCTATGAAGCATTGGAAGTAGCGTATTTGAGACGATTAGTATTAAGGTATTCGATGACCTTACTGTCTGTCAAAGCACGGGAATTGCCACACGCCTCCGGTCCTGCGGCCGTTACTTCTGAGTCACGCCACCACTATCAGCCTATTTGTCAGCAGGGTGTCATTCACCTTGGAGGGAATATAGCATGCAGAGTGACAATAACGGGTGTTTACGTGGCATGTTCAGACAGACAAGGTCGAAAAAATGCATGAATATTCCGAATACAGTTATTGCAAAGATACGGGCTCTTAAAATGTTATCCCAATATACACTAAATAAACGTCATTGAGTTACTAATTTGTAATTGTTCACATTATTTCATCAAATAAGCTTTTATTGATAGGCATAATTAAGATATAAAGAAGTATAGACTAGTCAAGTACAGTTATTGTGAATAAATTTTAATGTAACCGCGGTTTTGCATTGTGATTAATTTAATCAGATTCCACTTTCCATTTAGAAATCAAAAATTCTTATTCGCAGTAATAGTTAAAAATAATTTTTCCATCAGGATAATTACTGCCTTCTATATTATTCTGTTTGCAATAGTTAATTTAGTCTATCAGCTGGCTTCTCTGGGTTATGTATTTGACGAAAAATATGATCATCCCTGTAAGTAATCTACTCCCAGTTTCTCGGACTCTGTACCCAAGCGGCAGGTTATGGAGCACAATGGCGTATCCTCTCCAAGAGGCACAAACGCATCAATGGTGGAAGATGTCGCGTTGCTGCCCTAAACACACGTTTGGTGGTTACTTCAAGACGCCTTTAGGAACCCAGTGTCGAAATATGTTAACCCCATTACATAAATATGTTTGAACTCGGTTCGAATTATGGTCATTGCTCTTTAGATATTTCTTAGTGCTTTCAGAAACTTTGCATTTCTCAAACCATAGTGTTTTTTTTTTTCATTTTAACGGTTTAATGATTCAGTGAAATAAAATACTTGAATAACAAACTTATGTAAATTAAGCACAAATTGAATCTGCACGTGTCCGATATAGTCTTATCTTATCTTCCACTGACCTCTCTCGGTTATGTAATTACCGAGAAGATAGGTTGAGCCGCAAAACCATGTGCTGCCAGTTTCTCGCCTCAGAATACCGCGCAGCTGATTAAGGGGCAAAAACGTGCCGCATCTCTTCCATGCGTCGCAAGCGCACATGAGCGGAGGAAGAAGTAGCATTGGACGGGCAGTCGCTCCGTGAGGTCGTGAGGCGCGCCACCCTCGGATTAACCTCGTTGCATAAATGAGTCGGAACGCAGTTGCGACCCCGAGCACGGCCCTTCGGACCGTCGGCGTCCGCCGCCGCCGCCGCCGCCAGCCACCGCCGGCCGCCGGACCCCGGCCCTGGCGCCCTGGTTCCATAACTTGGGGAGTATTCCAACTCGTTTGCGTTTGATTAAATCCGGCTTGTTACGCGGCGCATGATACAGGCGGACGCGGACAGGACCGGCCGTCCGGGCGAGGCTGGAGGGGTCGGGAAGCGCCAGACGGACGGTGAGGGCGTCTGGCGGCGAGCGAAGGAAGAGGAACTTCTCATTAGGACAATAACACGATTAAAGAAAACGAGGGAGCAAAGGAGCCCGGGGAGAGAAATGAAGGGTCCGCCGGATCGAAGGGCGATGGAGGAGGGGACGAAGGAACGCCACGCCCCTGTACGGAGAATATGGAGAAGGGAGGTGGACGGAGGACGCCATGTTCGGTAGCTACCTGGTTGCGAAGAACGATCGTGCAAACAGGAATGAGGAGCAGAGGCAAGGGAGAGACGTACACTAAAAATGTTGTTTTGTATTTTGCGGAACGAAAATAGAAAACAAAATATTAAAGGAGAGCATTCAGAAATTGTACATAGGGACATGAGAGAGGTAGCTAATTATTTTAGTTGTGTCGTTTTTACCGCGTATTTGGAAAACAAAGAGAAATAATCAAGTGACTGTGAGAGGTGAATGGAAGGAAATACTTCAGATCAGTGATGAGGTCCTTCCAATTAACAAATCAAATTTACTAAGTACCCACACATGAAGGTGTACCAAGCGATTCATTAAGGTTAGAGCCACGAAGATGCCAAGCACGAGTGCAAAATAGAATGTCCCGGATAGAACAGGAGAACGGGCGAGTGACGAAATGAGCGCGGAGCAGGTGGGGTGTAAGCGCAGAGAGGGGAGGGGGTGGGGTGGGGGGTGGGGGGTGGCGAAGGGCAAGCGCGGCGGAGCGGAAGGCAAGGACAAGGCCGGGGGCGGGCGCGCGGCACCGCGCGGCGCGCGTAACGCGGTTAGCAGCGCCGCCGCCGCCGCCGCCGCCGCCGCCGCCGCCGCCGCCGCCGCCGCCGCCGCCGCCGCCGCCGCCGCCGCCGACACAGGCAGCCGCGCCAAATTAAATCAAGGCCCATCTGGCGCACCAGATTGGACGCGGCGCAGCGGCCCGAGCCAGCGAGCGGGCAGGAGGCAAGAAGGGGCGGGCGGGTGGGCGTATGGGCCACCGGGGGCAACGGCGGGCGGGCGTTTGGGCGGCTGGGCCGACGGGCAGGCGTATGGGCGGGCGGTCCGAGCGAGCAGCAGGAGGCGACGGGAAGGGGGGAGCCCAAGAGGACTGGCGTATGGCCGACGGGGGGCAATGGCGGGCGGGCGTTCGGGCGGGCGGCCCGAGCGAGCATGCAGCAGGAGGCGACGGGCAGGCGGGGAGCCCAGGAGGACGGGCGTATGGGCGGGCGGGCGGGCGAAAGCGCGGGAGCAGGGGCGGGCGGGCGAGCGTATGGCGGGAGAAGGGTCGGGCGGGGCGGCGGCCAGGCGTTTGAGCGGTCGAGAACCCGGGGGGCGGGTGTACGGGTGGGTAGAGCGGCGGGCGGGCGTATGGGCGGTCGGCCCCATTCCTTCCCTCCCACCCGCTGGCGGGGGCGGGGGCGGGCACAAGGAGGAGACGTGGACGGGGGGCAAGGGCGGAGACGAGCGGTAGGCGCTTCCGCTCCGCTACCCGGTCCGCCTCCCGCCGCCCCCTTGTCATCTCCTCGGCCGCGCCCCCAGGCCGCTTCCGCCCCGCTGCGCCCTGCGCCGGCCTCCTCCGGCCTCCTCCGGCCTCCTCCGGCCTCCTCCGGCCTCCTCCGGCCTCCTCCGGCCTCCTCCGGCCTCCTCGGCGCCGCAGGTGGATGACGCAGGTCGTGTGGAAGAGGTGCCCCTCGGGCGCTGGGAAGTGCAGTAGACTGCGGTCTCTTGACGTTCCTGCGAGCGCTGCCGGCGGACGTCTACTGAAATGTGTCCTCGGTTTTCATTAAATAGAAATAATATGTATTCTTGCTTTACGTATTACTTCGAGGGAATAGGATCGCATTTTCTTTAAATTTCTATAATATTATGGAATGATTCTTGAGATTAGGTCATTGACAAAAAAAAACTTTTCAATTACCTAATCTCAAGAATCTTTCCATAGTATTATTAATAGAAGTCAAGAAATCAAGCACGTTTAAATTTCTTCTTGTTGTCATGATCGTGTAAGTATTGTTTATCGTAATAGAATATAATATAATTAAAATATGTTATTTAATAATTTAACAGCCGACCTGGACGCCCGAGGTGGCTAAGAGAGCGTATCGACTCAGCGCTTCGGTACGAAGGGTCGCGAGTTCGAATCCCACCTTGATCTTGATTGGTTTGTTCGTTGACTCTCGTGTAAGTGTTGTCGCGGAGGGCCTCACGGTCTGTTGATCGCAGATCAGAGGAGATAGCAAGTGTGTTGGTGTCTAGTGTATGGTCCCATTGGGACATATAGGGTAACCGGCTATTGATGGATAAAACTTCTAGAAAAAAATAATAATTCAACAAATTAAATTGCAATGTTCAAACTCGTGCATATGGTAGAGAATCGTGTGACAGTACCAATTACGGTGTAGTAAAATCGAAAAATAACTATCCAAATAAAAAAATAAATATACAGGAGATATTCGGATGAAAGGTAGATAAGTTTGACGTTATGTGAATAACTAACGTCATTGTTGACGTCAGACTTACGGGAAAATCATAAAATAACCATACACTTCTTTTCTTTTTCAAGTTGTTTTAGGCTATGGCAATAACTTTTAAAAACCTGTAAGTTACATTGTAGAATCATTAACCAAGTTGTAAAACAAGGCACGCTTGATGGCTGCATATTTCAATTTTCCCTGAGCACAATTCACTAACAACTTAATAATAGATGCATGGGCTGTCATTACAATAAATAGACATATACGAAAGCTAAAATTTTTGAAACTTGTTACATTGTTCCCTCGGCTATCGCATAGCAAAAGTATTTCTTTCATGCCTTTAGCATCTTATATATCCATATAATTTTACATATTTAGAATATAATAAAAATACGATAAATTATTCAAAGTAGCAAACTTCTCCATTCTCTGTGAACCTACGCAAAAATGAACAAATTCGCATTAGTATGAATGTGGAGGTCAGGATATAACGGTAGAATGTTCAGAATAGTTTGAGTACGTTTGTCACAGGAATGGAACTCGAAATGACCAAAGAAGAAAATGGTACCTGTCCAGAGAAGTAAATGAATAGAAAACATGCAAGAAGAACATTAGAAGCGCCATGTCTCTCAGAAACGCGTAGTTTGAATTTTGGAGAAATAGAGTTCATTGGTAGCTAGATCCACGAAATGATTAGAGCTGCCCTGTATCTCAATAAACACGTTAGGGATCATTACCCAAACAACACAAGTGAAACAAATTTGAGTAAAACGCTACATAATTTCCAGTCTCATTTCAGGCTAGAATAGTAATTTCCTAATTTTCACCCGGAAAATCACAACTCGCAGCTAACTATTCGGAGGCAAACAACAGATCAAAAACGGCTAAATAGGGGCAGTTTGCACATGGTTATCAGGGGTCTTCCGGTCCGATGTTTGCGGGTGAAAACGCCTGCTGTGAATCAACGAGCGTTAAAGCGCGGGCGATTGCAGCGGGGAGGCTGTCTGATCAGATTGTGACGAGCGCTTTGATCTCCGGATGGACGCGCGTGCGATATGGACAGCCCGTTGTTGATATTTTAAACGTTACGCGCGCGTCACTTGCAGTGTATGCCGCTGCACACGGAATTCATCAGCGAACGCCGCTGCATCTGCAGCGAAGTGCATTAACTCTGCTTTGCTGGCGTGCGCGCGCGAGTGGCCTCGCGTAGCGTTTGGTGCTGAAGTGTTTTTAAGCGAAATTTACGCTCGTTTCCTCATTCGAATCCGCAAAGCCCGAACTTTACGATGAAATATGTTTTCCATGGGACCGCTCTTTCACGATCAGGTCGTGAAGGCATATCTTGAACAACATATAATTCGTGTAGAATAGAATTTCTATAACTTGTAAATAATGATATTAATAATAGTGACCTATGTATGTGACATTTTGGTTTCAGATAAATCGGACTTTCGCCAGCTAACGGTGGTCCTAGTGCGGGATTCTGTTACTTTTTTAAATTATTATCCACGCTTGGGGGTTAGGGGAGTATTTGACAAGCATGTTGCACTTGCATCACCGTTCTTAGCCTACTTGGCTTGGGTGAGCATTTCCTTTCGTCAGATAGGTACAGAAACTGAGACGATATTGTATTAGAAAGCTACAGCTTCGTTTTACTCAGGCCGGGAATCAAATTCGGAGCTGCGTCACAGAGAGCCCGCTGCCCATATATCATCCGAGAGATGATGATGATGATAATAATAATAATAATAATAATAATAATAATAATAATAATAATAATAATAATGTATTTACTTACCTACCACAGCAATCTCGGAGCACATAATTTACATATTTTACTACAGAATATGTCAAAATTATTTATAATGTTTCTTAAATTTGTTCTTTACAATCATGTTGACATGGTTTTCGGTGTCTGTATTATAAGCAAGAAGTGGCCGGTGAAAGTGAGCTCGTGAAATCCAGATAATTTTTATACACATAATTAATATGCACTGAACCTCACATAATTGATTTTAATATAATATTAAGAAGTATTGATTTCATTTAACAGATTTCGTTCTATTTTACCGATGTGTTCTAATGATAGAAAGTGAAATTTGTATTTATTTTTGAACAAGGGTAGCAAGCTCTGCAACAGTTACAGAGGGTATAAGCTCCTTTGCTCGCGTGAGCGCCCGCATGCACGAGTGGTGTTGCTAAGTGGTGTGGTGTTGCTATTTGCGCGAGTGGTGTTGCTAAGTATTTGGCGCTGAAGTATTGTTAAGTGATTTTTCCACTCGATGCTTAAATACCATGAGAAAACCGTAACTATAAAACAAAAGAAGTGTTCGGAGTGGGTGACATTGGGTGCTCTTTGGGTGACATTCATTATTCACTATCGGATTTTTTAATTGTTAACCCGGGAGTGCTCGCAGTAGATCTCTGAGATCTAAGCCACAGCAATTTTATGTTTCTGAATGATTGCGATGCATTAGCCGTCTGATATTTCATCTATTCCTTCATTGTACTTTTCTGAGAACGCCTGGCCTTCTATTTTTATCTTTTCGATGAATCACTTCCCAGAAGCATGTTGAAACGTGATCGCTACGCTGCGCAATATGAGTCAGATACGTTAAGTGCATTGGCGCCAGTGCATTGTGAGCTCTTGGCTTAAGCGGTACTAGTCATTGCATTTTCAGCAGTGTCTATGACAAGTGCCTATTCTTAAAATGTAATCATTTGTATTATCTAGGATCTATTGTCACAATTTTTTCCCAAAGAGAAAGATGTGCGGGAGAAATCTGTAGGAAAATGAAAATAAATGCGAACCTTGCAGAATGGAAAAAAGACAAACTGAATAAAATACGTATTTCAGCAAATAGAGCTTTAGATCATTCGCATTCGCAAAAAGTTGCATCTGTATCTGAGAGATACATTGCGGGCCCTGACGTGAGTCTACCTATTGCGGGCACTCCCGGGTTAATCAATGAGAAAAAATCCTGACCAAGAGCATTTTGTATAAAAATTCAGTTGATGAAATAATGTTTCCACATGCACTACCTTTAAATAATTGGTAGGTATGGTGCTGCCAACTAAAGCCATATTTTGTATTTCGTTTTCTTCAAGAAATGTAAGTATATTTCTCCTTTTCTACAACCTTACGTTTTACCACTCATGAACTACCCATTTTTCTTAGAGGTTATTTATGAGCAGAAAGAAAGTTATGAAATATGAATCTTGAAAATTCCAGTATTTTTATAAACGATTAAAATATTAATAGCAACTTAAGTAATAAGCAGCCACTTAATTCCTTATGCGTACATTTATTATAATAATTGCCAATTTTGAATTTTATGTCGAAGAGTTAGAACTGCAGTCATCTGGTAAAACTGTTTACATTAGGAAACAAAATATGTTTACCAAAGGGTTAAAAGTAAATACATCGAATTCAATAAGATGCCCCAACTCTTACAATAAACAGGATGCCGCAAATAATAGCAACAGGAGAGTACTGCTTAGTTCTACCGTATCCATACAATAACGCTATATATGTATATAACGCTATATATAAATTGTTTATTGAATGGTTGAATATATGAAACATGAATTCACGTCCCCTGAAAACAAACGTAGTCTAGAATAGCTACATGTTAGTCCCACAAATAAGTCATGAGAGATCAGCAGATATAAGGATCTTTGGGTGGCTTCAAATAATGCTTCAGAAAAACTCCACAAGTCAGTTCAAAAGTCAGAAATCTGTGAGTTTTTATTGTGTTAAAACGTTGAAAACCAGTAGCAAATGATAACAAATTTTGTGAACATGAGGCCAACTTCAAGAAACTTTGTAAAATGCTTTTGATCCCTTTCTGTTGCCGATACACTCAAATTGGGAGTGCAACCACGGCATGAACATATACTCATTACACAACATTATCAGTTCTATACAACCTTTTAACGCAGCAACTCTGGCGATACTTCAAACAAGCTTTATATCGGTTTTCCAGCGGGCACAAATGTACTCATTAAGTGTATAAAACAAGACCGTTGAGCTTTAATAACCTATCACGATTTTTAATGAGTCGTTACGGTGAAAGTATTGTAAAACATTTCTCCATTTCTCCATTCTAAGAACTGCTCTTGATATGCATGACAGAAAAGGTGTCAGAATATTGTTGATGGTTGTTAATGGAAAGACATTTATTATGATAACAATTGCGTTTCTACAATAGAAAATATCCACAATAAAACGGTACCATTTTGACAGCCTAGTTTTTCAAATATCTAAAGTGTTTACAAAAATCTATATTCGTTAGGTAATGCACTTGCTTGATAAGTGAAATCAATAAGAGGTCCCGGACCAGCTGAAATGGGTTAATCAAATAAACTCCCAACAGGCCATAAGAGTGAGTAAACGAAGGAGCCGAGCTCTGTCGGTCTGTCTGACAGCAGTGTGACAACTCCCTTTGACATCCCCACTATAGGGAGAGGTCGCTCAGTGCATGAGCTGATGTCACTGCCGTGCCTCTGACCGGGAAGTTCTGTGTTCGAGTCCCGGCTGTGGCAGAATTTTTGACACTAGCTAGACAGCTAGGTAGAAATACTCTCTGTCTGGAGAAGAATTTTTGCGGCTGGCTGTTCTGATCGGTCGTTTTCTATGGTTTCTCAATCCCCCGATCAATACCCCCGAATATCGGAGCAGTAGCCTAACTAACGGGGCAAGGACCTCACGCGATCTTTCTTACCTCTTCCTTCTCATATCCGCACTTTACTTACATGCACACATACGTACTCACTACACCACCACACATGCCGGGAGACCTGTCGGGAGCTGAGAGCTTGTCCCGACTAGGGCGGTGCCCCTGCTGGGAGATACCTTGTTGAGGGAAACCTTGTTAGCAAACGGTACGTCGCCGACGGGTCTCATTATCAGCGGGGATGATCACCGCCACACTCGAGGAAAACATATGCTCTACACTTACGGTACTAATGATCTTAGCAGTTGACGCGCCCAGAATCACTAATTAGTCAATCAATGAAACGCAAAACTGGCCACGACCGAACACACGCTTACTGAAGCCCGAGTCCTTTGAGCCCTTCTAATATATTATTGTATGATATGCAAGTAAAATCAGTCTGAAAAATACTATTGAATTGCCTTGTGCCATTATAATTATTAGAGATAATCTTACAAGTTAATGTGGCTCTGTATTAAATATAAAACTATCGTACCCATGCGAGAACTCTCGCATGCTATTCCCCACCCTCTTCCTTAATTTTCCATTTTCATATTAAGCCTGTAATAAATATTTTTCTTCAAGACCCTCTTATTCTCCAGCACTTGTTTTGTATATCACTTTGTAATTGATAAAAATATAACATAATCTTGTCAATACAAACCATTCTTATTTAACTTTATTATCGAGCAAAGAGGTACTCCCGTGTAATTCAGTCGCATATAATATAAAGTAATTAGTAATTTCAAATACAGTTGCAGATTCTAAAGGCTCTGAACAGGTGGAGTAGAATCGAGAAGCGTCGAACCAGCAAAAATGTAATAGAATGGCCAAGAAGATCTCATCCTGTAGATTTTGGTGTGAGAAACTTTTCCTGCACATCTTTCTCTTTGCGCATAATTTGTGATAGTCGATCCTAAATAAGACAAATGATTAAATTTTCTAAATAGACACTTGTCATAGACAGGGCTGAAAATAATGCCATGATACGTACCACGTACGCCAGTTCACAATGCGCCAGCGCCAGTACACGTAACGTATCTGACATATCGCAAAGCGCAATGATCAAGTTTCAACATGCTCACGAAAAATGCTTCAAGGAAAGGACAAAAATAGAAGGCTAGGAATTCTCAGAAAAGAATAATGAAGAAATTCATGAAATATGAGATCACTAATGCATCATAATAATTCAGGAACATAAAATTGCCGTGGCTTGGATCTCGCAGATCCATAGCGAACTCTCCTGGGTTAAGCATATAGATGCAAAAATTCTGACGTGCGTTACGGGTTGCATTTTACAAGAATATTTCAATGCTTTTTTAAACAAATTCTTCATATTTTTAAAGTCAAACTGCATTTCGTCACGTCTCCGTGAAATTCTATTTCTTTAGAGACCTTATTTATAAAGATTGGTTGCGGGTGAGAGCTGCAAAGGGATGTTATACTACTGAAATAATATGAGAGACCACTTCTATGAGATTGAAAGTCATCATTAAGTTATACAGTGTTGAATTACAACATTGAATTACACAGTTTTCTTCGTAGACAATCAAGGTCCCTACATTCTATCACGGATTTATAGTTATGATTAAACTAGATAGTAATTTCATAGCTGATACAACATAATTTAAAATAATTATTAAAGTTATAAATTATCATTGTTCTTTTATTGTTATTGTTATGTCATTGGTTTTGTTATCATTTTTTATCATTTTTCAAAATAATGATTACACTTAGCAAACATTAAGTTCATGAGAAAAATATACTATAAAAAGTACTATAAAACTTTTTGCAAAGTTACTCCTATAAGTGTAGTCCAGGGTAGCGCGTCGCCGTCTCTCTTTTTCCCGTATGGCTTCACTTACATTGGCGGCACTGCCTTCTAGTTCTGTGGCGTCCACTCCATGACCTACCAATCGTGATTCCCTCCGTGAAGCCGCCACTGTCGCCGGCACCCTCGACTCCTTTCTGGCCGTCGCCAGTGCCTCCAACGGGAGTATTGACTCAGGACATCAACTGATTTCACTGCAGTGTCTCTGACGGGGAGGTCCTATGTTCGAGTTCTGAGATTTGCAGAATTTTCGGCACTAGCTACATGGCTAGGTCGAATTCAGTCGCTGCCTAGAGCAGAATTCTAACGGCCAGCTGCTCTGATCGGTAGTTTTCCGTGGTTTCTCCGATCAATACCAGGCAGATGCCGGAGCAGTACTTTAACAAATCGACCACGAAAAGCGCGCGATCTTTTCTTCCTCTGCTTGGCCTATCCTCACCCCATATTTATACCCCACACACACACACACAAGCACAACACTACTACTCATGCCACGAGACCAGTCGGGAGTTTAGAGCTTGTCCCGGCATAGGCGGTGCCCCCCTGGTGGGAGATACCTGTTTGTGGGATACCCCATTAGCCGACGGTAGGTCCGTCCCGGATCTCACCATTCAGCAGGGAAGATCACCGCCACCTCTCGAGGAAAACGCCTGCATTACTTACAGGACTAACGACCTTAGCAGTTGACCCACCCGAAATCATCCATCAATAATTAATCAATTTATCAGCCACTGTCTCCGCCTCCGTCGCCGCCGCCCTAACCACTCCCGTTCTCACCCACGCCGCTGCTGCCGCCCGCCCGCCCGCCACCGCCGCCGTTTCCATCACCGCAGTCGCCACCGCCGCCGGCTCCTCGCACGTGTGTTTGCGCAGCTCATTTGCGCGCCGCTATCTGGGCGGGGCAGGCGCGGCCGGCTGAACGCGCGCCGATTATCTCGCTCATTTATCTCAGGAAGACTCCATTGTTGGGAAGCAAATGAACAGATAACGTATTATTGCACGTCTTAATAGGGAACACAACTCAAATGAATGTATTCTGTGTGGCCGTTTGGCGAGCTACGTGCTTCGGAGACAGCACGCGGGGGCGAGATGTAAACTGAGATTCCAGTCGGGAACCTTTTTATACGCTTTCTGTTGGGGGGCGTGTTTGCAAACGCTGATAACTTAAGAGAGAAGCGCTTTAGGAACGACGATTTTAGGGTTTGGAGTGGAGTGATCAAAAATAGCGTGTTTTCCCCTTGCTACAGACTACGTCATGCTTTCCAACAAAACCCAACACACTCAAACTAGCACGTTTCACCTCTGGTTGCAAGCATCGTTTAAGGAATATTTTTTGTCATTCATGTTGAATCTAATCGTTGAAGATACTTTTAAAAATCAGTCTTTAACACAGAAAATTATAGTCAGATTTTCCTAAATTTCATGAATCATCCAAATTAACAGTTACTAAAATTTGTCTTATGCAATTCAGACAGGAACAATTTGGAGGGGTGCTCTTTCTGGCACGGTATATTTCCGTATGTTTTAGGAAAGAAAATGAAACGAGTTATGTTAATGTGTAACACTGTTGCTCCCTGTTGCTGAAGAGAATTTCACTGGAACTCGTCAAATCCATATAGAATATGTTTCTTTTGATCTAGTAGTATATGCTGGCACGTGATTGCATTTCTGCACGAGGAACGCTCAAATACTGTCATTATATAGATTGCTGACGGGATTTATTCTAGATGAAACTGGTTCTAGCGTGCATTACTGACTGCGCGCTCATTTTGCAGTTTTTGTATGAAAAAACACATAAACACATTGAACGATATGAGGTATTTGACATCTCTTACGCATTTCACGTTTTGTGGAGCTTAATTTTAATAAAATGCCTCTGAATTTACCTCTTTTTTATTATGCCAGTAAGAAGTTATGTAAAGTCATCGCCAACAACATGTACAGTTGTTATTTGTGTAACGAATATATATTATACATTTCAATATTTTCTTGTACATTTGTAAAGGTATGTATGTGGGACAAATGATCCTTTTGTCACTGCGTCAGCCATTGTTTCACACTTTTAATATTATTCTCTAGGGGATAGTATACCGTTTACAATATTTTTAGGATTAACTGATTTATGTTTATCTCATAAATAATTGATTGTGCATATCTTTTCGAAATTATTTTAACTCGAATGTTAAATTTTATTTTTTATGTAGTACGCCAAGTTAATATTTTTACATCCTCAAAACAATAAGTATTCACATTAAATTCTTACTTTACCTAGTGCTACACTGAAAGAAGAAATAGAAATAGCATCTCAAATCAATTTCATTATCTTCTACTAGTGATTTACATAGGAAAAGAAACTGAACACTCTAAACTTCACTTTAATTGAACTCCTGTGTATTGGGTAGCCATTAGTCGTTACAACCTTGCAACCGGTAAAAGCAGGAGATATTGGTTAAGGTTCCTGAATTTCTCTGTTGCACACCTTGCGTGTTCAATCCGTTCGCTACGTACTTAACCTATGCAACTCAGAAGTGACGAACTCTCACCTTATCTTGCCAAACTATTGAGAAATTATTGACTATTTAAATAATATTAAACGAAAAACAGGTGAAATAGATTACATATTTTCATAATGTATAATCTGCTTGAATAAAAAACACTCGGAGGCTCAATCCTATTTTAGAGCACTTGCTTTTGGCACGACAAGATATTGATAGGGAATGAATTGGGTACGAACCGAGAATTCATTCGACACACTGCTCAGCGCCCGGTTAGATCTCTGAGGCAAGCGAGATGTAACTTATTACATTGAAATGGAGTCACGAAAGTTTGCCTTGTCATCGCAATACACTCAAGGAGAGCACATCTTATTAGACATAGTTGAATCACGGGTAACACGTCAGTTTTCTTATGCGCTAGTTTTTATGCTCCTGATTTGGAACCAGACAATTGTTCCAATCCAATAAGAAAATATATTTTCTTCGTCTATTTCGCGAACCACCCGGGGAAATGGCTCAGGGCATCAAATGCTGTCACTGCAGTCCTTCTGGCCGGGAGGTCTTAGGTTGGAGTCTCGACGGTGGCAGGATTTTCAGCACGTAGCTTGTAAATTATGTCGAATTCAGTCGCTGTCTAGAGGAGAATTCCAGCAGCCGGCTGCTCTGATTGGAAGTTTTGTCTGATTTCTCCGATCAACAGCAGGTAAATGCCAGAGCAGTTCCCTAACAAATGGGCCACAGACCGCGAGCGATATTTTCTACCTCTTCCTTGTCCTCTCCTTTTCCCTTACACATACACTAACATTCACTACATTACCACACATTCCGGGAGACCGGTCGGGAACTTAGAGCTTGTCCCGGCTGGCGCAATGTTCTGCAGGTGGGAGATACCTGGTTGAAGAAAACCCCTTTAGCCGACGTTAGGTCGGCGCTGAATCTTGTTATCTAGTGGGGGACGACCATCACCACCTCCCGAGCAAACAAACACTACATGTACGGGACTAATGACCTTAGTTTTTTTACGTGCCCGGAATCTTTAATCATCTTCCGCGTGTCTGGGTACCGTGTAAGCAAGGGCGAATGTGGCGTCGGTCCCCCGCCGCAAGCACCAGCAAAGATATTGTTCCCAGAGAATAGAGAGCTGTACCTACTACAGAGGCTGACATTTCAACGACGCCCCCAGACCCCGACCCCGCCCATTTCTCAGTCCGTGCTTCGCGCCTCTCTCTACCGTTTCGCCACTCTTACCTTTTTCGGCTCACCCCTTTCTTCTTCCACTCCATTCTTTCTCGTTGCATCCTATGTATACTTCTCTCAGCCCTCTCCCTCCTCACTTCTCTTGTTGTTAACGGAAAAGAAAAGAACTTGTTAACATTTTCTCTAACCCTTACAAAAAACCAAGTCAGAAGGCGTATGAGCATTGATTTCAGCGCGAACAAACAGCGCACTTATTATACAGAGAAAATATTGCAAGGCGAAGCGACAAAACGGAACAGTAATATTACGTACGTAGTTACTGCATTTTCATACCACTCAATTCTACTGAAGCATTGAAATAAAAATTACACATAAATCCCATTAAATTACATACATTAAATTTGAGGGGTTTGATACAACATATGTGTGTGACAATTAACTAGATACTGATTGAAAACTCTGAGCCATCAAGGATATTTAACATGACATATTAAAATACAATAGGAAACATTTGAACTTGGGAACATCAAGGAACTCGCTTACATTTAAACTACATAGCACCAACACAATTGCCATTAATGGCATAGGATTATTTGCTTAAAATTATCCAATGAAAGAAGAGCGAAGTAAATAGAACACTCAGTCCACATTCCAGTCTTCGCCACAGCTTCCTGTCATAAAAAAGGGGACACTCCTCCAGACACTTCCACCTCGCTCGCCGTCCCCAGAGTTCCTCCAGCTGAGCCCTCCGTGGGGGGGGGCGAGGGGGGACGAAGGGCGGGTGACGTTGGGGCCTCGGGTGGTGAAGGGGCAGGGAGGGAAGGAGCAAGCCAGCCCTTCCTGTGCTCGACGCCAGAGGGCGCCACCAAAGAGCGCGACGCCCCGGTGACTGCCGCCTCTTGGCGTCGTGGCTGGAACTCCTTCTGTCTTTCTCAGTCGAGACAGCCGGCAGCGTCCGTCTCGAATTTAGCGTTTCTCAAGAGGGATATCAGGGAGTTTTTGCACTCTCGAACGTTAAAGCAATCGACAGCACTACCTATCTGCGCACGTGCAGTTAAAGTTTCGCATCATTTTTGTGAATCCGCGCATGCGCGGAAAACGGAGATTGCAGTTGATTGCTGTCCGCTAAGGCGTACCAGAACTCCATGTAGATAACTATAAACTAGTGCTTGCGAGATTCATAATCTAGCCCATAAAACACTGCCATGCCATGGAGCGCCCAACGAGGCCGGAAATTAATTGAATTCAATTGCCGGCGGCGGAAAATATGTTAATATCTGCCATCCGCTCTTTCCTCCGACTTTTTTAATCGCCCACTCCCTCTCCTTTCGCCCCACTCTCTCTGCCATCCCCCTTCCATCCACCTCCCTCCGTCACCCACTCCTACCACCTGTCCCCTCCTACCCTCTCCGTCCACCCACCTCCCTCTTCCACACACCCTCTCCTGTCACCCAACTCTCTGCGCTATTCCCCTCACTCCCATCTTTATCCGCACTCTTTCCTCCTTCCTCTCGCCGCCCTACTCCCTCCGGGCGGCCGCCGCTAATGGCGGGCCCGGGAATTGGCCCAGCGCGGTCTTCTCCGCCCCGGGGAGCCGGCCGCGCGTCCTAGCAGCGGCGCCTGAATTTATTTTCCGCGCCGGCCGCTGTAAATTAGCCGCCCTATTACGCGACCGTTGCGTGGGCGGAGCCCGCGTGGGCGCGGTCGCGGTGCGCGATGCGCGGTGTACTCGCCGGAAGGGATGTGCGCTGTCTCGTTGTGTTGCGTGAGGGCTTTGTAACGCTGGTCTTCCGAAGCAGAGAACTGTGGTAAAAATTAGTTGCGTTCATGGGAATGTGGACATTGGCTGGAGAATTAAATATGTTTATAGAGGATTATTTGTAGAAAAACACTTGAAAGTAAAGCAATAAACTTAATGTTGATTTTGACCATTTTGATCTCTTTGTGTTTCTAAAATCTGTGAGCTGATTTCCCCAAAAATTTTGAGTATAACAAGTTCTTATACTCTTACATAATGAAGTTAAATAAAGTAAATAAAAATGTGTCTTTACGTAGTGTAAGTTATAGATGTAGCAACGAATATTGTAGTTACCAGTATATGAATGGATGTAGATAATTGAGATAACACTCAGTATCATAAACAACGTCAATTCTCACGGATAGCACTGAAGTATGAATGCCAAGTTTTGATATGCTGCGGTCATTATCATATGAATGGATCAAACATAACATTATGGAATGCAATGATGGATATTAATACAGGAGTATGAAGTATAATATTACATAAATGAAGAACAATCGGGTGTCATCAACTTTATACATGTGCATTAATACTCATTACATCAAATTGCATGTTGTACGTTTTCTACTCATAATGATAAAACTTTACATTAAACCGATAGGTAGCACTTACCATGGAACATTCAGCAATTTCCACCATGAGGACGGACGTGTCCATTTGGTATAAGCACAGACAGAGAGCAAACGAGCAGAACACGAATGAAGTTGGTACTCATTTTGTTGAAGAAAACGTCAAGAACATTCATTGTCTGTTCTTATTACTTATCAGCTTAATGTATAATACCATCCCTATCCAGTGCTTCAGTTCATTGCATACAGTTTTACATATTAATAAATTAAATACAAGAATATGTATTAATAATGATATGTATTATTTGTAATTATATGAATTATAAATAATAATTAATTATATATAATGGATCATTTCCATAGATAAATTATAATATCACTATATAAACAATAATTATATACTGTATTTGATGTTTGTACCAGTAACATTACAATGTGCATTAATTTTAAAGCCTATAGTATTTCCTGATATACGTAATTTAACAAAAATATTTTCAATCCCAGAATAACTGCTTTGATTTCTCCGTCGTATTTGACTTAACCTTTACTATGAATGATTCCATAATGCAGCTTAAAATTAAACATTTTAATATGATTCGATATGTAATGGCATTACACATTTTGCTTCATCACTCTAGTCTACGAAAAATTGAGATCGTTCCAAGAAAAATTTAAAGTGATTTACGATGATGGTCAGCTATAGCTGCTGTGCTCAGCTTAAACTTTCATCTTGGGGCCTCTACAAGTGTCCATTATGAAGAAGATTATATCTGTGCGCTCTCGTCTTTCATTTGAGTTATCTCTGCTGACTCTTCTCTCGCGATATGCTGTATTGCACGGTTCTATCTTAGTTCTAACTAAAATTTTTATCACACTATATGAACTGCGGGCACTTCCTGAAAACATATTTTCCCCTTATTTGCATTATACTTACTCCTACGTTGGCCATATTATTTAAACGTCATCGAGTTAGTAAATACATTTCCCATATTATTTGGGTCGTATTGTTACCAATATTGAGAAATTAAGATAGAAAATCAATGAGCTTATCTATAAGTTATTCCCCATTTCAGCTGGTATAATTAAGAACTATACTACCAACGTAACCTAATAGCATTGTCCCAATAAGTTAATACTGAACGACAGATCAACCCTTGAGCTTTAATATTAATCTCCGTTGCCGACGTGTAGTCTCGCTGCATGTGTACAAACGGCATACCCCGAATTCATCGGATTGTTTTCTCCTATTGTACGGGCGCCAGCGACCCTTGTTCGCCGGATCACAACAGATCGCTGCACCGCACGCGAGCATCCGTGGCGCCCCCCCCCCTCCCATCTGCCGGCCATGTACATCTATCCTCGGGCTATTGTCGCTCTTTCGCCTGCCCCCTTCCCTCTCCCCCCTTCCCCTGCCCCACCCTCTCCGGAAGAGCGATCCTCCCAAGTTCACAGAGCCTTCATATTTGACCGAAGCCACCCGAGCCCTCTCTCATATAACGCGCGACATGATTTAGACAACGTGATATTCGCCCTTTAGCGCGTTCTATGGGGCCATTGTCATCGAGTTCGAAACGCTCGTTAGCTGGGAAATGGTGAGCGCCTACCGATCTCCCCCGTCCCCAACCCGCCGCGTCCACAAGTTCCCGATTAATCGCCCCCATGTTCGGTGGGGAATGCGGGGTTGTGGGAGCGGGTCGATGCGGTGCCGTTTGCTTCTTTTCCCTCTTCCTCCGGGCGCCGAAAACCGAGGGGTGTGGTCGGCTACCCCTTGAAAGCGGTGACGCATCGCCTGGAAATATTACGAGAATGCGTTACAGATTGGAGGATGTGCGACGATAATATTCGTGGAGAAAGTATTCCAAGAGATACATTTTAAGCATTAATATTTCTGTTTCATTAACGCTTCTCTCGTAGTTGGCTTTGAACTTTACTTTGAATTTTACTCCATGAATTAGATTTATTTCGTTAATAAACTCCTCATCCTCTTAATTATAATATTTTAAATGTAAGTTTAAATATCCAGGGTTGCCTCAAAGGTCTTCGTACTGCGCTGTCTATCGACCTGGTGAGCAGAAGATTTGTATTATTTTTGCTAACACACTTTACTACTGTTAAATTTTAATAATCGTTTCGACAATCGATTTTAACAGTCTATGCCTAGTAGTTACTATTTTTGGCACTGTTAAAATAACTCACGTAGTATATGCAGTTTGAAAATAATATCTAAGTAAATTCTGCAGAAATGAAGAAATATAATTAAATTCTGTTACATATTATTGTGTAAAAACCTTTTTTACTTTCCCGTATACGTACGTATACACGGAGTGATATACGTAGTATAGGGATAGTTATGTAATGCTGTGCGAAAAAGTGGCGAATTTTCGGCGGAAAAATATTCATTGCTGGCCCGTGAGAACAAAAAAGTGGATAAAACCAGTTGCTAAATTAAGAAAAAAATCCCCTAACACGTGCTATAGCCATAAACCCTCTTTTGTGGGTCCTTGATATCGAAAAACCAATTGAAAGGAAAACGTCTAGTAGATAACTAATGCGGGAAAGTCTGTGCCATTCTGTAGCATCACTATTTTCCGGATCTCATTGCATCCATCTTAATTCTCTTTGCAAATTAGCGAATAATTTCGTTGTTTTAGCCAAACCACACGTAGCATTTTGTGAACGTTCATGACAACTGTGCTTATTTTAATACATTCATATTACAACTCGCTTCTTGTATTAACGTCACTGCAATATTCAACCGAAATAAGGAACGTACCGAATTTAACCGAAGCGGGCTGTATAACTGCAGCGAATGTTGCTAAGCTGACGCGAGCTAACTTCATTTATCAGAGTTTCTGCGCTGACATTTACGTCGCACTAATCCCCGTGTGCCTCGCGGAGTAGCCTCGTTTCGTCGTCCATAGCCAGTGCTCGGGTGAGCGAGTGAGCGACCACAGCCTGTGTACGACAAATAGGGATTAGAAAGGTGAGCGCAGCAGCTTGAAGTGCATTACCTGCAACAGCCCGGTAGGTTATCTGAAGTTGGTTACCGTGTCGCGCGGGAGTGATCCCATAAATTTAATCCTATTTTGAGGCGCTATATTAGAGGGCGAGTGCTGTTATGTAAATCATCGTCTCGTTAAACGGCCGGACACAAAACGGCGGGATGAGCCGCGGGTGGGAGTGCGGCTCTTGAATAAACATCTCGTGCTGGCGCCTGCGGTGGCGCCACCGGCGTTCGGGTGCGGGTGGGGGGGGGAGATCGGTGAGGTGGAGGCGCGGTTGAACGACGTACAATCACTCTCCAGTCGTTTAGGTTCTGTAGAGATGGTATGTGCCTAATAGATATTTGAACTCCATTGTTGTTAGCGTCATTTTTTACATGCACCTATGTTGATTCTATTTCTGGCCTGTTATTGGCTCTCTTTTTACGTTGACACATTTGCCATCGTTTCTTGTTGACCACTTTGCCACCGTTTTGATGTTTGGTGCTCATCCTTCAACGCTACTCTGGATCGAAAACGCTTAATTCAATTTTTTCATTCTCTCTCCTCTCTCTCCCCTCTCTCTTCCCTCTCTCTCCCCTCTCTCCCTTCTCTCCCCTTTCTCTTCTCCCCTCTCTCTCCTCTCTTCTCTCTCTCCTCTTCCTCTCCTCTCTCTATCTCTCCTCTCCCTCACACACACAGACACACACACACACATACACACACGCACTCATACACATTCTCTCTTAAAATCACACACATTCTAGTCCTCCCTTGCTCTCTCACTCTCACACACACAGTCATCTCTCTTTCGTTCTGTCATATCTCTCTCTCTCTCTCTGGCTCTCTACATCTTACCATTTGCCTAATCTATTTGTAATGTTCCCTCTCATCTCAATTTATTTCGGAATGAGTCTTGAGCGTGCTTGTCTCGCTCCACTTTCACCCCCTGGCGGCGGAGCGGTCTGCCGCCTGCCCTTTGGCTCTGGCGCACCTGCCCTGAGGCGCGGCGGCGGCCGGCCGGCCACGGGCCCATTACGCGGAGCCCACGCACGTCCACCCGCCGGCCTCTGCCGCAGAATACGGCTGCTTACGCCGTGTAAATTGTGAAGAGGCTCTATGCGGCGCGCTTAGCATGGCAGGCAAGAGGTTCCGCCGCCTATAACAACTACGCCTGCGCCTCCGACTCTGCGCCCTCTAACCCTCTTTTCAGTTATGCTTACGCCTCTCCTTCTAACTCCGCCGCCACTACCTCTGCTACATGCCTCCACTAAATGTCTCTACCACAAGCCTCCACCACGTGCCTCAGCCACATGCCTCTGCCACGTGCCTCCGTTACATGTCTGCGCCACTACTTCCGTTACATGCCTCCTCCACATGCCTCCACTACATTCCTCTACCACATGCCTCCATCACACGCCTCCGCTACACGTCTCTACAGCTACTTCCACTAAATGCCTTCACTACATGCCTCCGCCATTTCTTCGTCTACATGTCTCTCCCACATGCCTCCGCCATTACCTCCTGCACTGCCACCACCTCTTCTTCCGCTGCTCTTTCACTTCCGTCATCTGTGAATTCACCTGATCCCACTCCCGCCCCTGCCATCCAGACTGCCGTCGTCCCCAGCAACATTTTCGTGTCCCATCTCCCTGCCACTTCCTCATATTGTCGAACTAAAATTACCACCATGAACTTCCTCTAAGTCTTTGCCTCAGCCACTTAACCTAACTTTTTCTTGCACCTTCTCACTTGTCTCACTTCCACTCCTCACCGTCAAGGTAACATCACTCCCCATGTTATTTCGTTCCCTGGAGTTCATGCAGCACTACAGTTGTATCCTCTTCCACGAACAATGACGTAGTTTCCATAAGTGTGTCCGCCAACCTTCACATATTCCACAATCGCTGCAAAAAAAACAATAGCATCTCTGCTTCGCCACCACCGCTATAACAGCAACAATCACCTCCATTATTATCCCGCTACTACCGTAGCAACCTCCTACTCCAGCACCTCCCACCTTCTTATGTGGCTAAGAGCATTAATTGATGTCACTACAGGGCTCCTGACCGGGAGGTTCGTGCCCGGCGGTAGCAAGATTTTCAACAATAGCTACGTAGCTAGGTTGAATTCAGCCGCGCTCTCTGAAGGAGAAGTTTGGCGGTCGGCTGGTCTCATCAGTAGTTTCCCATGGTTTCGCTGATCGTAACAGTACTCTAACGAATGTGCCATGGACCGTACGCAATCATTCCTTTCTCTTCTTTGACCTACTGTCGCCTTACACACACTAAAATTTGCATACTTGTTCTAAGACGATTCGAGAGGTTAGAGCTTTTCCCGGCTGGGAAGTGCCTCGCTGATATGAGATACCTAGATGGTGAAAATTTATGAAGACGTTTGCAAGTCGGTGTCGGATCTCATCATCTACAAGAGAAGAAGGAAGGAAAATACCGTCACCTCCCGTTCTAAAAACGCACTACACTTACGGTCCTAATGGCCATAGCAGTTAACTAGCCTGGAAACACAAAATAACGCATCAATCAATGAACTATCTCTACCACCATAGCAACCACCACCTCCATTACCAATATTCTCATCACCATCTCCAGGTCTTCTCAGTGTCTACCGCATCCGACGCCGTCCTCAGCTGCATCCCCTTCCGCCAGCTCCACACGCGTGCCCCGGGCGGCGGAGGCCTCTGAAGGAGAGCCGAGCAGCGGCCGCCGCCCTGCCCCACACGCTCCCTCGCCGCCGTCAGAGGTCCCCGGGGGCACACCGCCCCCCCTCCCCCTCCCCCTCCCCCCCTTCGCCAGCGCCACTCGCGTGACCGCCAAAGGGGCCACCCAAAGGGGGCACCGGCGCCCCGCACGAGGCCAGCACAAATTCAATTTGCTCTAAGAGGGAGCCAGGGGAGGCGTCTACGGGACTTCATGCTCTCCAAGCAATGTCGCTGCTCCACTCTGTCTGCTTGCGGTTACTTAACAAGCGAGACAGCGCGGTGTTAGAGTGGATATCCTTACCTTCGTAGCCAGCCATGACGTGTAGAAAGGAAACTAAGGGCGCTTTAAACAACAGCCCTGGAATGAGGATTTGGAGTTTTCAATATATTATTAAAAATATTATTTCAAAAGTAGATAGGATTAAACAACAATAAAATGTTAACGCGTTGTCAGAAAATAAAATCTTCTACATTTTTATTCATATCCTGATGGAAAATGGGAAATGTATCTGCATCTTTAAAATTAAATTTTAAAGTTATCAAACGGAAAAAAAATCAACATTTAGTATGTGTTTTTTGTTTTCGTGTTAATTATGCAATTGGAAGTATTCGTTCTAGAATATTCGTCGTTGATAACACAGGCCAACGACCAAAAAACTTTTTGTGTGTTCACCTAATTTTTATCATTTTGAGTGTGCTGATTCCTAAACTAACAATAAAAAGGTCGTATCAACCACCATTTGTTCACATTTTAACATTTTATCTGCTTAGCTAGGCAAATCATGCTCTGAGTATCTAGATATATATGAGATGCAGGAAGTTATAAATTCCCATATTTACTATGTGAATGTGATAGTAGAGCACGAGATTAGCATTAGTCTAGAAAGAATTGGCCTGTAACAAAATCTTTAAACCCGGGGAAAAAGAGCATTATACGGGAACATATGGTGGATCAAAACAATATTCTCCTGCCTCCATTGCACATAAAATTAGGTCTCATGAAACAATTGCCTTACCTACAGATGAGCAGTGTTTCAAGTACCTTTGTGAAAAGTTTACGTAATTTGTCTGCAGCAAAATTATTATAAATGGGCATCTTCACTCAGACTGATATTAGAAAAGCGATGTTTGATCCCCATTTTCAACTACAATTGACATAAAATGAAAATGAAGCATAGAATGTTTTTAATCCCGTTCTTAATAAGTTCCTAGCCAACAAAGGCCAAGATTATCAAGCAATTGTTGCCAATATGCTGAAAATTTTGAAGAAATTGAGATGTTTATTGAGCTTCAAGGTTTACTTCTTAAACAGTCATTTACAATTCTTTCCAGACGATTTAGTGACGAACAAGGTGAATGTTTTCTTTAAGATCTGAAAGTGACAAAAAATCGTTATCAGGGACGCTGGAACACCAATATGATGGAAGATTACCGTTGGTCACTTCACCGAGAGTGTCAGCAAACGACGTAGAGGAGAAAGAGCTATTTCAGGGGCTTTAAAGAAAAGAGACAAAGAAAATATACGTCAATGGGTACGCAAAGCCTTTGTAGAATGTAATGTTAAGAATAAAAAGCTATCTTTTATGTTTAAATAAAGTTCTGTTGGTATTTTAGAGCACGTTTATTTTTCACTTTATTAGCATATATAGCATATTTTCCCATATCCTAATACTTCAAATTCTGACCAAATGATGTGATGGAAAGAAATAGAGTTCAGATGCGGATTCACCACCCAAAAAACTATAAGAATCAGCTATTAAGATTTTAAAAGTTTTTTGAAACCCTTTTTTTGTTGGTCTGTGTAGTCAGATGAATCAAAATCTGAATAAAAATGTAAATAATCGATGTTTAATGTATTAGAAATTAACGACGTGTAATACACTTTTACGTTTCATGATTTCAATAACATATTAGGACTTTTTAAATAAAATAATATTGTGCTTAAGCGGAAAATTAATAGCTACTTAAATCAGTGGTTTAACGTACTTGCGAGTCATATCTAGAACTAAAATTTAAATTCGTCAGTGATAAGAATTTTCACAATTAAACCTACTACGCCCCCACATACACACACTCTAGTCTTCCGTACTTCGCAAAAATGACAATTGCACTCACCACATGCCTCCTGTAATGTCATTGTTGTTGATGACGATGACGCCTGTAGACGTTGACCTCAGTTTTACGCTCCACCATCGCCTTTTAAACCGACGTTTTGTAATCGCATAAAAGTTTGCTCGATTAGTATTCTTGCATTCCTGGCCACCCGAGTGTTCCGAAACTACTCTGAATTGCCCCATTTAGGTTCGCGTACACATTTATATTTCCAGTTTTCGCTCGCTCGTCACTGTTCATAACCGGCAGAGTCGTCGCATGTGAAGCGGAAGAGAAGATAACAGCGGTGCGTGCTGCGGGAGGGGCGATCTCCGAGCCTCGCCTCCGGGCCAGGTCTCCGGGGCAGAACTCCGCGTCAGAGCTCGCGGACAGGGCTCCGAACAGTGCCAGCGCCGCGCCGGGCTTCCGGCCCGACAGGGAGCGACAGGGCACGACAGGGGGGGGGGAGTGCGGAAGAATTTAATGAGTCGCCGGCCGACGCTGGACGCCCGGGGGAAATCCGATTAAGGCCCGATATCCGGCAGGTGCGCCCAATCAAGGCAGTCTCCCGCGGCGGAAAAAAAAAGTGGAACGAAATTAATGTGATATCCTCTCCGGAATCGTTAAAGGAGGATAAAATTTCTGTCGACTCGGGTTTTTACAGAGCGAGAATGGCGTAAAGCATTGCTTGCCGCAGACAGGAAGCAAATTTCCATAAGCTATTGTAGGACTTCTTTGATGGTATTACTGTTGCAAATTGGCGGTCAGTATTTTAATTTGCTTTTATGATAGGGCTTCAGCAAAAACGTGAATCATTCATACCGTTATTGATATTCGATTGCATTTCAACTCATTTACAATTAACTTGTTAGTTCAAAAATGACCTTTTGCGATCAGCTGCATTAGGGAAAGCTATAGAGTGGTAATATACACTTTGGAAGCAGGGCTATAATTTTATTCAGCCCGGGATTACATTTCATAAACTTTGGTGCTATTCATGCATCGGCGTGAATTATCGTAATAGCTACGTTAGAAAAAATTAAAGGTAAATTTTTATTACTATCATTAAAACGTGTTGTTTAAAAATTCAGGTGGATAATTTGAAAGTAATGGGAAATAATGGGCCATTAAAACACTCTGGTTGAATTTGCATTTACCATCTGGAGTCGCAGATTTATGGACACAGCCCGACCGTTTCCCACGCGACTCGCGTGGGTGAGGGGAGAAGGGGAGGAAAGGAAGGCAGGGTGGGGCAGCAGCCCTCTAGTGGAGCACTTCGCATGAAAGGGCAGAGAGCAGATCCAGCGGCAGAATTGGCTACTCTCACTGTTTTGATGAATCGTCTCATTAAGGTACAAAAATCACGTTATAAAACAAAATTGTATTAAAAATGTTGAAAATCTTACAATGCTTTTCAATAAAAGTGTTTATTGTTCATGTAATTTTAATTTTTATAACTGTATTAAAATGTTACTTTTGCTGAACGTTTTGAAATGAAACCAATGTATGCCAGATGAATTTTACTGCCAGTATCTCCCTGAGATAGGATGTAGTCAGATAGCAATGTCACAAATCAGCGGAGACTAGTAAGTTATTCGGAGATAAGAGTGTCTGAAAACAACTTAGTTCTAGTTGTACGATAAGCTGGCTGGGTCAGGGGGTATGCCTGGAAGTAAAAATTGAATAGACGGGATGACCGAAACTGAAGTTATAAATCTCATATTGCTTATTCTTTTTATTGCGGTGTTCTCCCGCCACGAGACCCATTTAATGCTTCTTGTGATTACAACTTGTCGCTGCTCTACGGATCTGTGCCGCTTTTAGGGGATTTCTGAGTCAATGGGATGGGCCGTACGAGGATTGGAGATTGGCACGTCGCTCTGCCCTAAGGGTGGGAATGGGGATGTCTCCTAGAGTACTGATTCATCATTCACCTGGAAATGATCAGAGAAACAACACGAAACTACTGATCGGCGCCGTCAGCCTACGAATTCGATTCCGACAAGTGCCATAAACTCTCTAAAGTTAATTACATCTAATAAATTTCTTCCGCATTGCCGGAATCAAACCCGTATCATCAAAACTAAATCTAAAAGGTTAATGAAAAAAAATCGGTTCTTTATTTTTTCTCTGTGTTACTTTACAAATATTGTACTAGAAGAAGAGGAAGAAGAAGAAGAAGAAAAATAATAATTGAAGAAGAAGAAAATTATGTTAAAGAAGAAGAAAATTAAGAAGAAAAAGAAGTAGCTGAATAAATTTTGTATGTATTAGTTAACAATATTTATTTGCATATATTCCTAACTTTATTCAATCTTCTAAAATCGTGCGTGGTCCTTCCCCGTTTTTGCCACCACCACCACCGCCGCCTCGTACAACTGCACCTTTATCTCACGTCCCCCTTCGCCATTGTCGTCGTCGCCGTCGTCTCTGCCTCCGTCGTCACCGCCTCCGTCGTCACCCCCACCTCCACCGTCGCCTTCACCGACGTTAACGGCTTCAAACACACACACACACACGCACACACTCAGTGTGACCGCTTTAGCGGACGCGGCGAGACGCGTGCGGAAGAAAGCGGGCAGTGGCGCCCCGTGAATATTCATACCCGCCTCCCTCTCCCCCCTGCACCAGCGCCCCCTCCCCCTCCCCCACGCCACGGCTAAGCTCTCTTCGCGCCGGAAACCTCGCAAACCCCCGGCCATATTCCTGGTCACACGCCGGACTCTGCGCGTGGATAGGCCCACGCCTTACCGTTTGCTCCCACCCGCCCTCTCGCACTCGCTTGAGATATTACGCGGATTTTCCAACTTGATTATCAGTGGCTGAAATAAGGGAATTTATGATTTTTCACTTTCTTCATGCATAAATATGGAATTACGATACTTTTATTTTATCAGTAGAATTAGAGATGCATGGATTTTATTCCTACCTCTTCTTCTGGCATAATCTTGTTTTTTAAAGGTTGGTGACATTTAATTTTTTTGTAATATTACACCTTAATTTCTCTATTTTATGCAAATGAAGGATTCATTTTAATAAACCAACAAGTGAACTCATGTGAAAGTTTTGCTCAAGCAGGGGGCAGAAGTAACCGCGGTTACAGGTGACAGGGAAGCGTGGCTTACCTTCACATCGCTATTTCTCGCTTGGTATAATCTAGGACCTCGGGCCGGATTGAATGAAGCTAAATAAAAACAGTCTTGCATTTATCTGCTCTTCAGCGCTGGCATTACCACTCTCAACGCGATCGGGTCAACTGTTTGTCTTTAATTTGCGTATATTTAACTTAATTTTTTACTTACCTAAAGTATTTTAATGAAAAGTTAATGTCCTATCATTGAAGTCAGCAAAAATCCAATATAGATGGTTAAAGAATTTGTGAATATTACTTCAGTAATCAAATTACTTGGTTCCTGATAATCAAAAATGGCTTGAATTCAAATTAATGAGCTCTTAGATGAGCAACATTCATCTTATTTATTTTCTTTGACACTGTAATTTTCACCGCCTTTCATTTCTATTTCAAACTGCTTCTTTTTCCCGTGTGAATCTATTAGTATTCATTTTATCGCAAGTAGTTGTTATCTATACTTCAAAGTTATGCATTTTAAGCAAATACGGAATCATTCTTTTATATTTTAGTACTTCTAACAGTGTATTTTTATTAATATTAAAATAAAAGTTCCAAGAAGTTTATAGACAGTCAAAACAATACAATTTAATCATAAAATCACATAATTACACAGATGAATATTATACAGTTTTGGCAACGTTTCGGAAGACAGTTTTCCTCCATCATCAGGCCTTACAATGAATAAGAATTACATAATGAACCATATGAATAAACAACATAGGCCTTGGCTGAATAAAACTGATGTTGCTTGTTGACACGATGTATGGTTCTGAGTGTGATATATTAATAACAACCATACTGAGGTTAACTCTAAAAGAGAAGAATAAAAAGGCTCAAAATTAAAATGTACAAAATTAAATTCTACCAGACAGTCTAAAATATTGATAAGTGTATTTTTAGGTTTCAATATTATTTGTTATGAGATAAAGAGAGGGTAATAAAATCCACTGCGATTGAAAGTCCAAACAAAAAATCATAAAAGTGCTAAATCTTTAATAATCGTGAAAGAATTGCGTAAACTATACATTTTAATTTCAGTGTCTTAATATATTCAGTATTTCAGACATAGTCATTATTAATTTACAAACTGAAATAGTTATATATATATATATATATATATATATATATATATATATATATATATATATTACTCTTGGGATACCTGTATTGTGCCTTGTTTGAAACAAGTTCTACTTAAATGTTATACGTTTAAAGTATTGACATGCGTTGAATCTGTATTGATGCAATAGAAAGTCTAAAAGTTTCTATATCTGTCAGAAAAGTGGTTTGGAAACTTTTTAATATATTTCCAGTTCATATGAATGTATATAATCTTATGAGTTCTCCTCTCTTAAGAAGTATTTGTCACAGAGAGTATTTCTAGTATTTCTTTCAGAAACTTCTAGAAACTATCTTGTGTTATTAAATCGAGGTTATCCGTTTAAGTGGCATTGCGCCTGGACGTAATTACGGGCAATGGAGGACGGACGCGAGGGTTGGGGGGAAGGAAGAGTGAATGAGAGGAACAGGAGGCCCGCGGACGAGAGAACTGGATCCTACGAGGACGAGAGAGAGGCCGTGGTGGAGAGGGTCAATTGGAGAGAGGAGGAGGGTAGCCGAAAGAACGGAGAGGACGACAGAGGGAGACGGAAGGAGCGAGCGAGAGGGCGAGAACGTGATTGGGCGTGCGAGCGAGGAACTAGAGAAGCCCCGGCTGTCGGCGTCCGTCGACTTCGACACAGCCTTCCTCAACTTCTCAGACAATTAATTACTTTTTCTTCTCCGCTGAAGAACAGAAGATATCACTAATCTCGTCGAAATAAAGTTGGTACAAGAATTCGCTCTCAGAAGTACTTCAACTCCCAGCCTCTATCTGGCATGCCTCGCGGGGCAGGGACTTTCTCCAGCGTTGCACTCAGCTGCAACTCCCGGGAAGATCGGTCGCCTCCGGGTGTTTATTTGGAGTACGTTCTCTACTTTAGAGATGCGGAAAATGCTTCAGTTTCTTTTCGTGAATACAGTATTTTAGTTAATTGATACCGCTGATTAAGTGCTCGTTATGTGCTCTTACATTTTCTACAGGTTATCAGTTAATAGGGTAATACATATTTTGGATCATGATCTAATCAAAAGAATAATAAGAGTAATTTACTCTGCTGTAGATAAAAAATATTTCTATATTTCATTAGTTTATTGAAATGAAAAAACTTGTACACATCGTAAGTTCTATCCTCATGAAAGCGTACAATAACTTATTCGACTTACTGAAACAATTGTACATCGTCAACTAACACTCAACACACGTTGCTTCGTAACACGTTTTATTCATATGAGTAACATGAATTCCATCAAACTCTTGTCATCTATCTTTATTAGGGATAAAAACAACCAAAAAATATATATTTATACATTGTATTTGTGTACAGAATTATCACATTTTTAAGTAGGTTTTCTGAACCGTTAAACATATATAATTATTAATCAACATATCATATAAATCTTTTTCTTTAACAAAAAATTATATTAGTTTGTCAAAATTAAAACATCAGAAACTAATATACTTTATTATTGTTCGAATGCTTCTTAATCTACTTTAAATTTCAAATTCCCTGCCGTTCCAGAGAGAGTCAAACTCCTCCTTCCTCGAATTCGGATATCATTCAAAGTTTCCCCAAAGTGTCCGTTGCAGCCCTTCCAAGACGGCTTCGCCTCAAGTGTGCGCCTCCGTGGTTTGTGCTCTCGGCGGAGGTCAACAGTGATCTCGGGCGCTTGTGGACATTCGCGGCGGTCCGGAGAGGCTCCGCGCGGGCGCAGGGGCGCGGGTGGGGCGGTCGGCCTCCGCACACGCGCTAATTAAACATTCGGGCGCGTCGGGCAGCCCTTTGAGGCGACGCGACGCGACGCGACGCGGCGCGGCGGCGCCTCCGCCCCACTTCAACGCGCCCGCCGTCACTCCCCCCAGCGGGCACGGGCGCCGTGGGCCCCCTCGGCGCCCTTCTCCACCTGCTGGTCCTCGGACTCAGCCACCACCTCGCTGCCCGCCCAGCCGCCGAATCGTCTACCCAATTACTCGTCTACTCTCTCGCCTCTCAGTCTGAATCAGTGCAAAAACTACTGATTGACAGTGACTATTCACTGATGGTGTCAGTTATAACCCTGCCACTGACAATCAGTGAACTGAACTGTACAAATCAGTGAAAATGGGGTCCACTGTTTGAATCAGTGAAATGTGACAACTAATTGAACGTGATGACTGAGCGATCAGTGAGTGATGGTGGCGCGGCACTTTTACCACTGACGACCAGTGAAATGCTGGGGATCATTATGAAAAGTTTCGCTTTTTCCCTGATTGTCAGCGAAACTACACATTTCGACTGAAGGCATCAGTGATTTCGGCTCTCACTGATTGAATCAGTGACAATTTCACTGATTCAGATTTAGAGAGCGCCACCAAATATCCCAAACGCTCCTTCTCTTTATTACCCGTTCCAATCACCCAACCTCCTCACCTCTTCAACTCTCGACGTATTCAGTCTACAACCCATTTCACACCCAACTACCCATTCACTCACCCTCCCAACCGCCAAACCATTGAACCACAAAGACTTCTAATCGCCTCAAAGCAAAACTTCCCAATCGCTGGACTACCGACCCGCCAAACTGTCTAACCGCTCAATCACGCGTCCACTCAACTGTCCAGTCGCCAAATATTCCAATCGCTCAATCGCCTCATCAGTCAGCAGCCTAATCACCCAATCTCCCAACCTCAACTCCCAACATACGCAATCTACAAACCGACTCACTATCCAAACATCCATACGCCTAACAAACCAACCACTCAATCTCCCAACCGTCAAACCATCCTACCACAACTTCCAAATGTCTCAAAACAAAATTTCTCAATCACCCGACCGCCTAACCAACAAATCGTTAAACCATCCTTCGCATTTACTAAAATGTTCTTCCAGATGTGTAACATTAAAAAGAGTTTTACTTATTTGATTGGCGAGGTCTTCTACAAACAGGTATTCACACAAATCAGTACCCGATCGCGCAACCTCCGAATCTACCAAGCACCCCCTCATCCAGCGAACCAACGATGTAATCGTCAGATAGTTCAACTACAAGTGTATATATAATATAGATAGTGCAACTATTAACTCACCATGTTCGTGGGAGGTGACTTGTGTTCATTTTACGGGACCAATGACCTAAGTAGATGAAGTGCCCGGAACGAATAAATACTCTCACAATCAAATTGTTCAACTGACAAAATATTCAACAGCCAAACTAAATGTTCTATCATTCAACCACATCTCGTTGAACCGCTCGCCAATCTCAAAATATTCGTCGCCTCACTCTGTCGCACTCGTCGCCTGTGCTACTCAGGCCCTTGAATCTCCAAAGTACACTGCCTCCCTTACCCACCTCTCACCCACACTGCCTGAGGATCTCTCCGGTTCTTCCTCCCTCCGCCGCCGCCGCCCTCGCCGCTCGGCGTCCTCTTTCCGTCCTCAGCCGCGCCGGCGGAGCAGCTTCCTGCGCGGAGGCCACGGGGCGTTCTTGGCGGCCGGCAAAGACGCCGCTCGGGGCAGCGCGGCTGCGCCGAGCTGCGCCCCGCCACGCCCCGCCTCCACGCCGCCGCCGGGTGCCGCGGCCGAGCGGAGGTGGTTCATTAACTATTCTCTGAGAGGCGGCGGTCGAGGCGTCCCGTCAGCCGGTAGTGGCAGCGGAGGCGCCGGCGACGCCGCTGGGCCGTCGCCGCTTTGCCCCGACGGCGGCGGTGGGGGCGGCGGCGACGGCGACGGCGACGGCGGCGCGGCTGGCAGCACGGGAAATGAAGCCCGCTTCCTGATATGGCCCGGCCTCGCTGATAGCGCCGTCGCCTCCGCCGCGACCACCGCCTTAACGGCCTGCCAGAGCCACGCACTGCCGCCGGCCCCGCCCCCCTCAGTCCGACGACGGTCGTCGCGGTCGTGTCCAACGACCGCGCTCCCGCGTTGGGAACGCTCCCGCTGCCGCCCCGACGCCGGAACAGCGCGCGCTGACTCTCCGGAGGATCGATGGCGGGTCATTCCGCAAACGCACCAGCCAAACAGTCCATCAGTCGCATCCTGCGCGCAACATGTGCGGAGTGGGAGTCGATCAAGGGGTTTTTAGGTATCCTGAACCAGATGCTTGGCTCGACGAATGAACTCTGGCATCATGAGTTCTGCGAGGTGGTGATTCTTAATTTGTGATACGTTATTTCATATTCGATTTCCTTCTTGCTTGCAGAGAAGGTTCGTGCACAATTCTTAAAGGATGGAAAGAATGAATTTAATTAATTGTGTAAAATTATGCAAATTAAATAGAGTGGAAAATCAGTTAGCTTTGCTCGTTCCCATAGACTGTCAGCCAACGTCGTGAGAATGGAAGCTGTCCTGATTGCCCACGAACCGGACGCCCTCTACGTTCCTTAGTGATTTGATCTTGTAGTTAAAAAGACGCATATAGTTGGTACTTGAACCCAGGTCAAGTCCCTTTATAAAACCCTTTCTTCAAGACCCTTTATAAAACGTTGCCTCTTCTGGCCGCAGAAGAGGTGTGAGAGGTGTGAGTTGGTCTTCGAGATAGAAAGGCTGACAGTTTCTCCTCAGGGCCTCAGTGAGTAAGTAGTTCGTTCTAGCGTCAATTTAAAGCGCGCCTGATTTAAAACTCGATCAAAGTATACTTCGTTTCAGCTACGGCTAAAAAATATACATGTTTACTCAAACATGACAGAAAATATTTTATTTTGGTAATTTCATTCAGATGAAGAAAACAATATGAAAAGAAGAATCATCTCCCTTCTCTCACTTAAAAAAACTCAGCTTGTTCTTATGTTTTGGAATTATATTTATTCAGTTTTCTTATATTCCTTATCTCTAATTTCTGCAAAACTTAAAATTTTAATTAAACCAAAGTGTATTTATGAAATATATTCCCTAAACGCTATATTTTAAATTAAGAATTCTAATGGCGAGAATACATTACACCATTTATCAAAGATAATCATTTAGAACAGATTTTTTTTGATTTTGTATCTTATTCTAATACATGTTCGGAAATTTAGATTTTAGTTTTTATATAAATATTTAAAATATGTTTAAAGAATAAAAAATATTTAAATAATCCCAGTATCATAGATTTACAGTAATATGAGTAGTGTGTTGAGAAAGAGTGAATACATTGAGATTTTTAAAGTTTAATATTCAATGCAAACTTTTGAAAAAATCATTTCAGTATTAAAGAAGACTATCACGTTGACTGAAAATAAATTATTGCCAAGTACATTAGTGTAAGTAGATTCTCATGCCTTGCGACTGACAACTACATTTGAAATATTTTATTTGTTTATCACTTTCTCTATATTGAAGTAAAAATAATGTTTCATTTCTTTCAGCCATGTTTTGAGAGACAGTAAGAATTTATCGATTCCGTAAATCCTTCGTCCTCCATTCTCGCCTCAGTTCATGGCATTTCCCTACCCTCGCCTTGCTTCTTCTGCTGCCTCCACCTTTGCCACCGCCACGACGACGCCTGGATGTCTAATCCCATTGTACGTTTCCTGCTGGGTGGCCGCTGTTTACTCGTGCTCCTGCCTCCGCCGCTGCTGCCGTCGACGCCGTCGCCACCTTCAGTCTTCGCGGCTCCTTGCATCTCCATCACCATCTTCACTTTTCATCACCCCCGTTATCATCGCCACCCTAACCACCTTCACCAACCATACTATCTCCTTACTCCGATACTACCTCCTTTTCTCCCCACTGCCGCCCCATCACAACCACAATCACCATCATCGCCATCACTATCACTACCTTCATTGTCAGTACCATCACCAACGTCCCCTCTACTGTCATCATAATCATCAGCATCACAACTAATTCTGACGCCAACACCACTGCCACTGATGCCGCCAATGCCATAGTGGCCGCCGCCACTGTTGCGAACGCCAACGTCTCCGTTCCTATCGCCATCGCCTCCGTTGCCACGGCCACTGCCGCTACCACCACCAATGTCACCGTCTCCGCTACCGCCACTGCTTCCGCCGTCGTCGAAACGCGATCCTCTGACGCCACACAACTCAGCTCGGGTTGGGAGCGGCGCCGCAGGCGCGAGGTGAAACCGAGCGCCGACGCTCGCTGTACCGCTGCCGCGCCGCCGTCCGCCCAGGGCGAAATGGCAGCTCGCCCAGCGCCCGGCACACGGCGGGCTGCCTCGCAGAGTTGCCGCAAAAGCGGAAAGGGACTGGAAGGCAGTCAGGCATAATACTGTTGTGTCGCTGAATTAGCCAGTGCTTCTCGTAATGAAGACGGGACAAAGTGGGCAGCTGCGTGTCTCGTACGCGAGTCTAAATGAACACAAATGGTGTTTCATTGCCCTCAGAAAGTTGTGGTTCTTTTCATGTGATTCATTTTGCTCATTCGTATGAACGAATCTCATTGCAAATGAGTGTACGAAAAAATGACTTGTTATTGTAACATTGTCATTTGATGAAATCTTCCACTTATCAAACTTGTGTCGAGATGACAATCGCCTTGCTAGCCGTGAAAACAATATAACGATAATTTTCACGATTTGAATGCTACCAGAAAATTAAAAATTCGAAGTATGAACTGTATTGGATATGTAGTAATGGAAATCTTCCCTCATGGTGCAACAATATTTTCTCAATGAAGAGAATATTTTAATAGTTACCAGAATTCTCTTTTGACTGTAGCATGAAATTTATCACTTCAAGATGACCTTTTTCCCCATAAATCGGGATATTAATCATTCAACTCTAGATTAAATACTAATAGTAAATAACCTCGCAATACAATTTCTCAATTTCGAATTTATGTAATGAATGCGACCGCAAAGAATGTAATTAACCTAAATTATAGGATCTAAGGTAATAATTTCTTTTCAATCTTCTATCTCAAGCGACTGACTGTATGATGAAACTGCTGCGGCAAAATCCATTACTCATTCGACTTGCTCCCAGGCCAGAACACGCAACCTTCCAACCCAAATGAGTTTACGGGAAGAGTTCGTGGTGTTGACAACATTCACTGTAGATAAAAACGGATATTGGACATGGCTCCTCATTAGTCTTTCCTCCGACATTGTTATCATGATTGTTGATTAATGGGTTTGATATCAAACGCGTTAATACACTAATATCAAACTCTGATTCAATTTTTTGAGAACGTAGTTTGCTTCTGAGGAAAAGGAGTGCGTTATATTGGTCCCGTGATAATATATCAAGCGATTTTCCGAAAATGATTTCAAAATGTATGTTGTAAATATTTATTAAGTTTTAAAATAAAAAAGTATCACATGTCTTTGATACTCAGTAAAATATATTTCAATGTTTGTAAGATTTTTTATACTCAGTAATTATTAATAACAATACAATTTCTGGATTATTTTATTGGTGTACTTCTTTCTGATGTTAAAGTATTGTTTAACAGGTCAAAGTTTTGCAGAAAGCAATGTAAAACTGGATAAATTAGCAACATAAACGTTAACTTCAGTTTTTGCAAATACAAACTACAATATATTATATAATAGTGTGAATATATGAGTTGTCAAAGTGATGTTCTTGTTTTCTTCCTCTACTCTTTTTTTCCTTCGCCTCAGAGTTGCTTAATTTGCCTTCACTTCTTTTTCAAAACATATCAATGTGGAACTGTGTGTAATTGGAAACATCCAAAGGGAGATATCTGCAATTCGGCCATGTGCTGAACGAATACCTACCTCCCCTCCCCAACCCCCACCCCTTCTCATTTTCTGAAAATTCAGCGACTTCTTTCATCTGTCCCCTTCTTCCGGTGCTCTGTGAACTCTTTGCTCGCAGGCTCGTTCATTGCTTGTAGCTACGCCAGCGCAGTCTTCCGGTGCGGCGTCGAAACGACCCTTCGTCCTCGCCCCGTCCAATCACAACTGCCTGCGGGCCCAAATTCGTCGCCAACGCAGCCGCTATCACTCACTGCCACTGCCATTTCCACCACCATCACCTTGCCACCACCACCCCCAACACCACCAACCCAACCACTACCGCCGCCGCCGCCGCCGCCGCTGCCGCCACCGTCGTTATTACCGCTATCACAGCCAACATCACCTACAGTGTCAACACCACCAACACAGCCCCCACCTCCACAGCTGTCGCCACACGTCATCACCACCTCCAGCGTCGTTTTGCCGCCATCACCACCAACACCAATATCATTTTACCCCCCCACCACCACCACCGCCGCCGCAGCTACCGCCAGCGCCTCCAACACCACTACATTGACACCGCCATTGTCACCACCACATCGTTCCTTCCGGTCAAGCATCTGCTTCCGCCCTCACGTCCGCCTCGGCCATCACCTCCATCATCCGCTCCAGAGCCGCTCTCTACCTCCATCACCATTGCCACCACCAACATTTCCTGCTCCCTCCGCCACTGCCGCCCGTCCTCACGCGCTCGTGTTTACCGTAGTGAAGGCATTTCAATATCGCATTGTTCTTTTGCGGAGAAACGTTTGACATTTCGGCGAACGCTTCGCCAGGGGAGGGGGAGGACGGGCGGGGCCGGCAGGAAGCGCGCAGCGCTCGCACGAACGTCGCTTTTATGGATGGGAGATTGTTGATGTCTCAGCTGAAATATTGAGAGAATGGAAGAGCGATGTGGAAATGCTGGGGGCGGGGGCGGGGCCGCCCGAAGCGCTTCGGTGCCACGATGACGGGGAGGGGAAGGAGGAAGGACAAGGGGATAGGATGTTAGGAAGGAACGTCCAAAGCAGACGATGATGGGATGGGGCAATGCACCGAAGCAGATTGATGCGCAAAGAGATGTACGGGAGAAGCGAGGACTGACAAGAGATGCTTCATTGGGAAGATGGATGAAATAGTTCAACCATTTTTTTTTCTAGTTCGAGCTGTAGTGGTTTCCAGAGTAAAAGTAGTTTAGGTAGTAAATGTTGAATCTGAGAAGTAAATTTTAAGTAAAATCAAATTAAATTGAGTAGGAAATTCGGTGTAAAAAGGTAAGGAAGGGAAAATGGGAAAAATGAGATAAAAAAACGAAAACCAAGAAGAATATCTCAAAACTGAAATAGAAACGTCAAGCCCAAAGGACGTTCGTGATTGATATGTTACGAATTGGCCGTTGAAATATTACGAATCGATTTTCATAAATAGTTTCTGATGTGTGTAGTTACGACTTGCTATATAAAAGTCTGAATCATTCAATTTTAGCACACTGGAGGAAGAGAAGGAAACGCCTACCGAACAACGCCGCACCAAGCACATCGATAGTGTATGTTCATTGCAGAGAGCAATGCCCGGGCGAGCGTAATGGCGTGAGTGGGTTGGTGGAGGGGGTTCAAGTGGCTGGGGAATCGGGTGCGAGAAATGAGTGGAGGGGAGCGAACAAGCGGGGGAGGGGGAAGGGAGAGCGCGGCGGTGAAATATGCTGACGATCGCTATGACGTTGCGAACGCTGTGGCGATCCGCGAGACCAATTTTATATTTCTGCGTGTGTAAGCGCAAAGTTAACGACGCCTGTAAAAGCGAAGCTTCGGCGACCGCCGCCTGGGGCGCTGCTATTAATTCCCGCGGAGCTGGCGCCGCGCTTGCAACGGCGGCGCTGGCGTCGAGTGAGCAGACTTCGGCGCCGTCTGTTTGCTCTGAGGCTCCGTGGGAGACTCGCTCTCTGGCATGATCCTGATGTACGAAAATATGGCAAGTGTTGGGGTGTATTGGAAAAAGGATCCATTGTATCGCATGGCAAACAGACCTGCCTGATAAAATACTTGTATCATTTTAATAAGATATAACAAACGTATCGACTATATTTACCATATTTATGTGTTATTGGTATGTTATGTTTGGGGATATATTAAAATAATATCAATTTATTGTGTATTCTGTTTTTTTCTTTTACATGATAAGAAAATGCACTGAAAATGTTTCATACCTTGAATGTGAAATGCTTCATGAATTGTGCTTAAGACCGTTACTGGTGATTCTGCTATTGTTAAATTGTCATTCGTTTTACTAGTTAATACTGTTGAAATCATGTTTAATAGAAACTGTTCATTAATATTATGTTTAAACCTAAATTCGTTTTTAGATTTCAATCGTATCATTTATGGAATATGTTAACGATATAAAACACCTATTGTACTCCTGAATTTTCTCTTCATGAAAGCTAAATTTATTTAAAAGAATGTAAAGCATATCAGTCAATTTATGTAGCGAATTGTTCTGAGAAAATTTAAAATACTTGACGCAAAATTAAAATGCATTGACATTTGAAATCTTTCTTTGGCAATTGCGTAGCGAAGTGCTATAAATTAAAACATGTTTGAAAAATGTAATTATTTTTCAAGAAACCAAAACGTTGCTGAAAAATAATTAACTCTTTCTACGAGTCTTAAAAGACTTTTTGATGGTGCTAATTTGAACGCGTGGTGCATAAAATTGCATGCCAGGCTTATTCTCTTAATTTAATTACTTGGACGGGGAGTATTTTAGGAATTTCGCAAATAACACTCAATGTACATCTGAAGGGCAACCCGAACATGGCCATGCTGCGAATTCCATTCGCTTCATTTTGCCTGTTTTAATGAATGCCCTCGACCTGAAATTCCTCGCTCTTTTTTCTCTTTAATTCCATCGTTTCATAAATTACGTAATGAACTATGAATATTGTTATGCGTTGAAATTCTATTTTGTTTTCCATGATCGAATATTCGATGTATGTCGCTGTTGTAAGTAAGGAATTCAAATAAAGCTATAATGTGCGGACGCTATTTGAGATCAGTTAATATTAAATGAACACAAATGACAAGAATTAAATGAATGGTATTTCAAAAAATATTTATTTAATATCATTTGTTAGTTGCCGTCAAACATTACCGCAATGTGTCACAATTTCAAATACATTATTTTTTTTCAGTCCCTGGATTGTCGTGCAGTGAGGTGTCTCTGAAAGTACAGTAAGGTTTGAAAAATGTATAATATGGCGTTGTATACATCAGTGCCAATTAGATGAAGGTTTATCTTCGATGCGTAGGGAGTCATCGCTGATCATTATTGAAAGACGTCCTTTTTTCTTAGGCAGCTTTAAAGAGACTCTTTTCCTTGCAAAAGAATCTACTGGCAATGGCATTGATTCTAATTTAAAGAACTTTCTCTGCAAAAGTATCGAATATTACTTTAAGATAAAAATGTTTACACAGAAGTATTCATGATTTGGCCACAAACATTAGTTGAAGAGGAATTAGTTACTCCTTCTATTGTTCATAGTGTGTCTAATTCAACATTTCTCTAATATCTTTGAATATTTTGGATTGAATATATAGTGCGTCATGAAAGTCTCTCCGCGCTGAAGCGAGCCAGGGTCTCCTATTAAAAGTGTTTATGTTGGTAGTCACCAGGTGTTTGGAAAACAAGTTAAGGGCACGCTTCCAGCATCTGTCACAATTGAGATGAGTACGGCATTTACGTTTATTGTTACAAGCTGCAACTCGTGCTACCAACATAATTTCTGTTGCTAGCTCTCTCATCAGCAAGGTGTCTCTGCGGAGACACTTCCCTGGCTTGCGATACATCTTCCTTACAATAGCACACATTTATTTACCGCCTCAATTATTGAGTTGCCATTCCATTTTATTTTTTAAATTTTCTCTTATTACACATCTCCACATCTTAGAGACATAAGTGTACAATTTACTTCTGCTATCTCTAGTATTCATTAAATTTCTGTATTAACAGTAAGTCGCCATATTTGTTCCTCACTCTCCTTACTTCGTCATTTGCGCTCCAAGCGCCTCTTTTGCTTCCGCCCCTCCCCCTTTCCTCCCTTTTCCTCGTCCTCTTCCCCTTCGCCTCGCGTATCCGCAGCGCAGAGAGGCGCCCCAGGGAATCATAAAGCAATTAATGCAGAGCGCCAGCGCTTTCCCCGCCCGCGGCACCGCCCCGCCTCATGCCGCCCCCTCCGACCCGCCCTATCTCACACCGCTCCCCCAGCCTGCTCTACAACCGAGGCTCCGCCCCGGCTCGCCAGTCGACGACCCTACCCTCCAGCCCTCCCCGTCCCCGCTCGCCACACACAAGCCCGCCATGTTCCATCCCGTCACGTCCCACTCCTCCACGTTTCCACCCAGCACGTGAAAGCCCGCCTCGATCCAGAACTCCAGCTCCAGATAGCTCCGTGCCAGCCCGCCACGCCCCATCCCGCCATGACTCAACCCGCCACGTCCCAGCGTGCCACATTGAAGCGCCACATCACTGCCAGCCACATCATAGACCGCCACGTCACAATCCGCCACGGCACAGCTGGCCACTTGCAAGCCTACCACGCATCAGTGATCCAAGTCCGAGCACACCCTATATCAGCCCGCCACCTCCCATCCACCCACGTCACAGCTGGCCACACCTCAGCCGTCTTCCTGTATCATTCTTCATCGCCGCATCAGGCACACAGCGCTTATTCCCACCACTTTGCGGTCTTCCGCGCTCGCATCGCTGTGTCTCTTTTATTTAAAAAATTGACACCGTATCATCTTTGACTTTCCCCAAATCCAACTTTGTTTCACTTTCCAAACCTTGCCGTGCACCCTTCATTGCCTCGACATATTTAACTTTTCCTTTACCAGTATTCTATTTCACTAATCGGTATCTTGCTGCTAGACTGCCAGACACTCGCCTCCCACCCTTGAATCTCCGGGCAGTGGTCTCTGAATGCGGAGCTTCACTCGAAAACAACGCGTCTCCTTTGTTTCCTTTCTTTCTGCGCGAAGACGTGTCTCTCTCGTTTACCAGTTATCTGGCTATCTGCATTTTGCGAATGGACCGCTTTGTTGTCCTTCATCGCCGCCACATCTTCAACACTCCGCTCACCAGAACCGCATTTCACTAATGGGTATCTCGCTGTTAGACTGCCAGGCACTTGCCTCCAAATCTTACAGCTCTGGGCAGTGTTCTTCTCAACGAGGAACTTCACTCGCAAACAACGCTTCTCCGTTTTTTTCTGTTTCTCTCTCCGCGAAGGCGACGTGTCCCTCTCGTTTGCCGGTTATCTGGCGATCTGCATTCCGCGAGTACACCGCTTTGCAAGTGTCCGCCGAGGGCCCGCGCGACGAATCCCTCTTTCCGTCGGCGATGAGCTGCCGCCGCCGCGGCCACCGCCATGCCGGTCCCTGTGGCCCCATCAGCCTGCAGCGCTCGTTACACGGCGGCCCAAGCGCTGCCTGGGGAGCCCGCGGCGACTTCCCGAATGCTAATGCTCCCCCCCACGCGATGAGCGAGAGCAATCAGTGGCTCCGCCCACCCCATCCCACGCCCACCGCCCACGACCCCCACCCCTACACCTGACGCGAAGGCCCCCGCCCACGGCCCCGCCCACAAATCTATAGCGTCTCTTCATTGGGGAGCTGAGACATGAGAGTGTCCCTGTAGGGCACTCTCACTCCCTGCTCTTCCACCCGCTCTCAGGGTTACACTCTCATTACTGCACTTAACTTCAATCCTCTACCTCCAATGCCCCAAGCATGTACTCACCCCTTCCACCAATAAACCCCGTCGCTGCACTAAGAACCTGTGTTGTGTTGCTTTTTTCGTGTGACTGTCCCATTTCCATTCCCGTGCCCAGATCGTCGCTGTCTCCACCTTCACCGTTGCTCTGACTGTCCTCTCAAACAACTCTACCCCGCCACTGTACCTAGGATAATTTATGACCCTTGATCCAAATAGTATGTCTGTTATCGTGATTACTGTCAATGCTATAAACACAGTTTGCATAATTTGCATTATTAATTTCGTTGTTCTGCTATTACCAGTATCTCTTCAACATCACCTACTCAATTGGCACTAAATTACAGTGACATTTGGAAGATTAATTATCTCTACACCCCATTAGCTTAACTGGTTCTTGAAATTTAATTAGGTTACCATGGATCAATGTGATAGCTTAAAATAATTTTGTGTCTTGTTTTGAATTTTTTTTTAAATTTTCTCATGGGTCACTACAAATTAAATCCCTGTAAATCTTTTGACTCCATATCCACATCCATCACTATGGCCACCATTGCTACGTATTTCTCCCCAGTTAAATTACCCCACTAATCGTGACATCACCATAATACAAATCTATTCCCCTGCCGCCCATCAGTCTTACCTAAATGTCACCGCTTCGACCTGTAATGCCACCGTCACCGAGCCCGTCGTTTCCGTTGCTGTCGCCCAAAAGTTTGCATGGCTTCTTTATATTGAAGGTAGCACCATTATGACTCAGGTCATAGTGGTGCTATGAGATTCAGCTAGAACGTTTTTAATGATATTCAACGTCAAATCAAGTTATTTGGATTAGCGTATTCAATACCCTTTAATATATTGGTGTAGAATATAGTAACATAGATAACCATTTCGATGATGTTCAAAGATTATGACGAGGAACATCTAAATCATAACATTATACAAGTTTGTGAAGATTTTTTAATGTTATGTTATATCGAATCTCCTAATTTAAAAAATGGTTCATTCATGATATATAGCCTCCGGGTTTCGCAAAATTTGCATTTGAATCAAACAATGTGGTCACTTGAATTGAAATTGTTTGAATGCAGGCTTATTAAATTGAACCCTCTGTGGTTGCACTTCGACCCACTCCATAGCGTGGTATTCATAACGATGGTGACCTCCAACAAAACTGCTCTGTCCCTGACCCTCCGTTTAAACAATCCTCCTCTGGCGCTCTCCAATGGCCGTCCAATTGACTCAGTGTGCGGCAGGATGCCCCGATCGAATTATGTAATTGTCTCGTGTCAGTGGTTCCGTTTTAACCGTGTATTGTGAGGGTGCAATTTTTCTTTATGAAAAATGTAAAGTGGAATGATATTTCAAAATGAGGCTGTGTGAACAATCTGATTGTTCTTGTTGCATATTTCGATGTTGTGTGATTGAGAGACAGAAAAGCAATATTATTCCGATGATCAAAAATGTGTCTCCGGTCAGTTTTAATGTTAAATTAAGGGATCAAAGCTAAACATTTGCTTCACATATAGTTTGTAAAACTTGTATATACAATTTAAGATAGTGGTTCAACGGAGGTCGTTGACCTTCACCGCTTCTTTATTACAAAGGTTCTTATTTTTATATTAAGAGAGAAGTTCTTAATTTTTATAGTTAATTTTTTAATTAATATATTCAAGAGTTATTATTTTTATATTATGAGAAAAAGATCTGCATTTCATAAGAAAAATATGATAATCATTTATGCGAATTTACCATATGACATGAGATTCGTACCAGATGCACCAATATTTTTTATTCCAGGAGAACTAACAGCATTACAGTTCGTCCTGCGCTTTGGGTGTGGAAAATTATTTAAATACTATGGGAAATCGTTTAATGGGACAAAAGGAAAGAATAACTGAGACTCCACGGCTAGAAAAATATACTTAGAAGTTATAGCTTGTAGCGATCCTGAGCTTGCTCAGTCGCTATTTATCGATAAGAAAGACCTCGTCTGCGTGGTTCGCCGCGCGATTACATAACCCGTCGCCTTATCAGCGGTCGCTGGAGGGGTGGCGGGGGGAAGACAGTTGTCCCTCCCTACGCGGAAAAGAAGGGGTTGTAACGGTCTGTGAAGAATGCGCAGAATGTTTCGAGAAGCGGCAGCGTGAGGTAGCAGCGTGAATTTGGAAGCTGATGGTGTGGGGCCGCGAGCTCCAGTTAGCGAGAAAGGAGAGGTTTGGCCCAGTGGTGGCTAAATTCACACGGCAGATGCGCGTTCGACGGAGGTATCTGGTCTTGGAGTACGACGTGGTTACAGAGAGAACACGTGCTTAGGCCCAAGTCAGAGCGTCGGCAGCCGCATTAGTTCGCTGTGAGTTTTGCGCTGGTGGCGAACGCCATGGCCACCGAAATAAGGTCGGTGTTAAAGACAAAACAATTTTGTATGTGATACTATAAAAAGTAATGAGAATTTGGAAGCAATTGACTGTAGAATGCAGGTTGAAGTGTTGTTCCTGTAGTTCACTGTCAGATTGTTTAATGTTGTTTTTTTTTGCCATTAACACTCTTGCATAATGTATGATATACCCGACCATTGGTATTTCCATAATCATTGTGTACTATTTTCAAAAGATATTTGAAGTAGTGTGTCTTTCTAAGGGGAGAACATCACTTATTTATGAAAGAATCTTGTCACGTTAATACACTGCAAGTGCAGTTTCTGTCTTTAAAAAAAGAACATTTTGATGATAGTGTAAAATCCAAATCAAGTTAGAAAACAATTTGGGTTATTTATGAACAATTAAAAGGTTATAAAAGTATATTTGCTATGAACTGTTGAAGAATTTAAGTGAACTTAAATATCTTGAAATATTTATTGAAATTTGGATGCCTGTTGAGTAAAAATACTACATATTTTTAATTTCAACCAAAGGTGTAGGTTGTAATAAATGTTTCACATTTATGGTGTAAACACACATGTTTAGTTTTTGTTTTTTTTTTTGCAACTTCTTTTGAATATTCTGTGTTTTCAAAACTATGTTTACTCATTTTAATTGTACACAACATATGTCTTTGTAATTGAAGTGAATTGTTTTGCAAGAAACTACTATGTATGCTAATGCAGTGTATGTTGAGGAAGGGTTAATTGCAATTTTTGTAAACAGAAAGTGCTGAGGCATTTTGTCATCCGAAATGCCTGTGCTCTACCCTCTGATGTAATATTATGTGCACTCATCTCCCCAGAGATATCTTTGATTCAATTTGTTGGATTTCAATTTATTTTTGTCACAGAAGATGTTGCTGTGATGCTAGTTTGTGCCAACTTTGAAATTCATAATTTTTGCAGTTGATTTTTCCTCAAAAAGTTTTTTTTTACGCTGTTCAGTGTTGTATTTTTCTTTGTTCATTTGTTTATCTGTGCATGTTAGGTAATTTTGCAATTTTTTTTTGAAGATTCAATTATATTAATGTTTGTGGCTTTCAACTTTGTGTTGTTTTTTTTCAAAATTTCAACAAGAGCCAAATTGCCCACGAAATTTCCCCACGGCCGACCTACACGTTCGGTCACAAGCTTGGCGGAATAGTATTGGTTTAATGCCAGTACAACAATATAATAAATTGCCCACTAATTGACTCGCAGAAATTTTCATAAGTTCTTTGGATACTAAACTTGAATTAACGTAGCACTCTATTAAGGCACTGGAAAAACGGTATCTTATTTGCAAAATATTGTTCAGAGTTTCCATTAATATCAAAGACAAATGTAAAAAAATAATTTTCGTCTGGATACATTTCTCCGCTACTTAAAGATGCGCGCTTAATAAATGAAATGTTTGGTCTAGAACTTAACTTTGGAGCACCTTAAGAGATGCCATCAATATTTGTTTTTCCAATATTAATCATGTTTAATACGAATATATTTTTAAAACGATATTCAGAAAACGTCTAGAGACTCGGATGTGATATGAGATTGAAGTTACATTTCTCCATTCTTATCTTTCAGGAAAAAACTGAATCACTAAGTGATGAACAAAAATTACAGTTCATAGTTATGAAAAACCGATGAAAATACGATTCAAGGGTTAGTGGGATGAGTCCACGGTGGCTGAATGTTGCTGTTTAATAAGAGATACGACTTGTCTATACCGTAAGTCAGTCGATACACAGTCCACGACGAGGAAGAAATTAAATTGCCTATGTTAATTTTGATATTTCACTATTAATTTTGAATTTCTGTATCAGTACTATTAATATTTTGTCATTTTTCACAATATTTTATACATTACTAAATATTGTTGTTACTAACGAACAATGTTAAGGCATTGAATTTGTTTTTCCTGCAAGGTAGTGGAACCACTGAATACGCAAAATTGGCAAGCAAATTTCAATTTAGCACACCAGAATTAAGTTTTGAGTCGTGATCAACTCTGTACCGCAGAAAAATATTATTTCGTTAGAATCATCAAATTATATATTTTAACCCTTTGTGTAACATTACATAATTGCCAGTTATCCATTGCACAATTGCGACGTACACTACTGTTTAAATCCAGTGCGTCATTTCAGGAGAAGATTTCTTTGTAATCGCCACCACCACTATCCTGATAGATCATGATGCTGATATGATCCTTGCTCCAACTTGTATGAATATTTTCGCTCGCAAGGTGTTCAGCAAGTCATTCGCTATATAAATGAATTCTGTTACCTTCAGTAGCAGTACCTAGTTTTAGGTTTACCACGACTCTTACTTATTCTACTACCAAAATACGGTACTGTTATTTTCACTATTATCATCTCCAAGTAATTCTGTCTGGAGGAGAATTCTAGCGGGCGGTTGATCTGATCGGTAGTTTTCCCATGATCGTTAGTTTTCCGATCAACACCAGGCGAATTGCGTAGCAGCACCCTAACAAATGGACCACGGACAGCAAGCCCTATCTTTCCTTCCTCTTCATTTTCCTATCCCCACCCTTATTTCGCACGCACTTACACCTGACTGCACTACAGTACCACACACATGAGACCAGTCGGGAGCTTTAAGTTTGTCCCGGCTGGCGCAGTACCCCACTGGAAGGAATACCAGGTTATAGAACATCCCCGCAAGCCTACGGAGGTCGTCGCCAAATATCACCATCCAGTGGAAGAGAATAACTGTCACATACCGCGATAAAAGCACGCACTGCTCTTAAGAGTCTAATGACATTAGCTGTTGACGCGCCCGGAGTCACTAATCAATCAATCAGAGTAATTCCGCGCCTACTTTATTAACGTTATTCAACTTAGCATTGTCGCAGAAGAACTAGCCACCCATCACCGTTACCTGTCATCGCTGTGAACTGAACTACAGTCTCCATCACCTCCGTCACATCGGATGCGGGCTTTACTGCCACCGCCATCTCCCCCCACCATCGCGCTTTTCTCCTCCCCCCCCCCTGCGCCTCATCCCGAGCGATCGCGCGCAAGCGGCCTTTTTGCCGCGGAAACTCAATTTGTGCCCCCCATTACACGCGCTGTCGCGATTACGCCTGCAATGCTAATAAGGCATTCACGACCACCTCCGGGAGGGAAAGCGCCGCTGCCGCGTGCGAGCGAGTCTCTTTCACGGAATTTACTCGGCCCCATTGCGCTTCCCCGTGAGGGTAAGAAGGCGGCGGAATGCAAATTAGCTGCGTTCTGTAACTCGAGCGATTTGTGGGGCGCGTTCGTCAAACGGTTTCGTACGCTTCGCCTTCAAGAGTGTGGGAGAGAGAAACTCCCGAGTCAAATAAAAGGGCATGAACGTTACTGCGATGTTCTAGATAAATGTTCTGATTAAAGGACGCATTTTATGTCTGTAGTTTGCATACGTTTCAGCATTCATTTATTACATCGTTCGTATAACTAAAACTAATATTCGTTCGTATGTGATGTCTAAACAAATTACCGTATGTAGGTTACGTACTTTGCTTCTGATAGTTGGTACTGGAAATTGGTTCAGTTTTATTGCATGTGCTTAGCAGTAATCCACAGGGAACTATTTTACTTGCTCTTCACTCACGTCTGATATTTCGGGCTCTAAGGAAGTATGTAGTGTGTTTCGAAATCACGACAAACTCTCATTACTCTTTCATGACATTGTACTGCAACCCGCTGGGCATCTGGTCGTGCATTGCGGGACAGTATTTCAAACGATCCTTCGTTCCAAATATATTTTTCAACACACCTCATTACTCTCTCTTCGTCGTGTTGGAGGCATTTTTAATTAACTCTAAGGCTCTGTGTAATCTGAGAAGCCAATAAAATGTAGTGCATTGTCTTTTGTGTCTTACATATGCGTTCTCTCACCAAACCCCCGACGTTGTCACGGCGTTTCGCCCATTGCTCCAAACATATCACCCTGTCGTTGCAGGAAGACCACAGTAACTTTTAGAGCGCAGTTCGGCCACACGACTTAGGGTCAAGAGCGAACATCTATTGGCTCCAATCACTCGGTTAGCGGCAATAGCGCCCTAATGGCAGTTTGAAAGAACGGCCATTGGCTGCGCGCATGGGGTGTCGTGCCTAATGGGCCATGAAGTTACGTCGGAGAACGGCGCCGCAATGGCGGGGACAGTCGAGTGCCGGTCGTCGAGATTCAGAAATATAGAAGAAGCCAAGATAAATCCAGTTTCATGCCGATGTCTTTATTAGTTGTGTAATTGTTTTTCTTTTCTCCAGAAAGTTTTTGATTTTTTTTAAATCGCTGTATTCTGAAGAAAATTGAAGGGAATTAACAATTTTTTTCAAAGATTGTAAAAGTTTATTAAAGGAAATTTATTTTACAGCTTAGCATCATTACAAAATATTTTTTTGCTTATTCGACAATCACTTATCTTCGTGTAATTCTTCGCATTCCTTTTTTCACATAAGCTTTATTATACCTACAGATTTCGGACGTTGCATGGGAAGTCCATATTTTTAGCATAATGCAATTTTTTTTTCAAATTTGTTAGAATATTCTTAATGTACAATTATTTTAATAACAATTTCAGTGGTTGTAGGGTATTAAATACAGAGACTTTATTTTCAATTTAAAAATTTAATGAAAGTTCGTCCCTTCCTGATATTGGTTCATGCCAGGTAAAGATTACTTGAAGTTGGTGATCACAATTACAATAAATGTAGCTGGAAATCAATATTAATACTTGTCTCTCTGTTTATTAATAAAATACAGAATTTATGAAAAGTGTTTTTGTACACATAATAGATAATTCTAAAACATATTTTAATACGAAAATTAGTAAAGATTCCAAACAAAATTAAATGCATTTCTGATAAGTTGAACAAGTCTATCGTAGTTTCGTTCTGTATTTAATCATACTAAAGTTCTTTAATGATGATAATTTTTATATTCAAAAAAAGTTCTCGCTAGTAGGAAGATGAATGCAGAAGGGCTCTTTGCCGATTTCTCCAACTTTCTAACGAAACGGGGACCAAAGCTGGAGAGAAACCTAACGGAGCGCTCACTTTTGACTTCAGAAGCTGAAAGTTTCGGTGACATCTCTCTAAGAAGGCCGACAGCGCGCCAAGAAAGTGCTGACTAAGAGGACTTTTTTAATTCATTCAGGGTTCTTTTCTCTTGTGGATCACGAATTTCCGCAAGAATCGTAACGGCGTTCTTTGCAACTCAGCTAATGCTTGGTTATCCTATTAAGTCGCGCTTCAGTTGGTTTCATAGCCCGGCATTAATTTCTGTCGATTACAGGAATATTAAGTATTTTGCATCTTAGCACTCGATTGGTTGGAATCAGTGCTCCCAATCGATTGGCCACGTTAAGATAACAACGCATCAAATGCCGTTCCGAATGAGTATGCGAATTAAATGATTCATCGAGTGTCAACCTCTCTCCCTTATGATGCGTTAAGAATATACAAAGGGAGACGTGTAGGTAAGACTTTTCTTAGGCTTGTAATGATATAACTGATACACTGAGGGAATTACAGAATTAAGAATTTGAGAATTAATGACGAACGTATTCTTTTTTAAATAATTCTATGCATTATTATTGATTGAATGTGTACAAAATTTAAGTCTAAGAGTATTATTATCATTTAATTTCTCTCTCAGTTATCAAGTAAATTACTACACAATATTTCCAACGTTCTTTCCAACACATTCACTTTTATAACCACTATATTCTCCTTCAGTGCACTCAGGACTGATACATTTGGGTAGGCGGCAAATGGACTTTATTGAAGTGAAATCATGATCTTCTAAATAAAAACAAATGATTTTTCTTAATTTTAGCAAAACATTTTAATGGTTATTACATATTATTAAAACTATGCTCGTAAAGTAATGTAAACCGTGTTGTATCTATTTTAGAACGTTGTTTTTTGGATATACTAGTCGTGAAAAACTGCGTGAATTCCAAAAATAAATACAATGCATCGTAGTTTTTGGTTTTTTAAAGTCGATACTTCGAAAATAAATGATCACGTTCTACATTTACAATAAATGTCTCAAAACATTAAATACTTCACGACATTCTCCTCTATTTAGTGAGCTGTCTATCAAACACTTAACAGTAGTGTTAATACACATGTTGCGGCATGTCTAGAAACATTATCAAGTAAATACTCCATAAACGTGCAAGGGTAATAATGAATTTATCAGGCTGAGAGTTTGAACCCTTTTTGACTTCATTTAAGGTAGATTTTCAACTACTAAGGTCATGTAGAAACCACTGTAACATTGGGGGTAACGATATATGGACGCACTCTCGCCCCGGCAGGGATTCGAACCCGCGACCCTTTAGTTGGAATCTTGAAAATTGAAGTCCAATTGTATTTGCATCTCCGTTCGAATATATTAAATAATTAAAACATTTTCATACCTTTAATTAGCTCGTTTCGCTCGGTCGTACCTATTAGTGTAAAGGCAGCGCCAGTGCCTGCCTTCCATGTCCCGCACGTGCGCGCGAGGGCCTCGCTCATCGCGTATGCATCGGCAGGGGGCGTCCCCGGCGGCCGCCTAATGGCGCGCGGCCCTGTCGGCGACCTGTCCTGTCCTCGGCGCGGCCGGCCGCCCACTCGCCCGCCCGGGCGGCAGGCGCTCCCTGGGGCCGCGGGCAATTGCAATTGCGCGATGGGCGATAGCCTCCGCCCCCGGGGCGGCGCGCCGCCATCTTGCTCTCCCAGACACGACCGGCCCGGCCGCCTCGGGCCCCGCGGGGTCACCCGTGGCGTTGCGGTCAGTGCGTTAGCCGGCCATTTTCTTAAATCTTCACCTATCCCCACCCTTTACTTATAATAGTTATTTATGTCACGAGTCCTTAAAGAAGAGTCACATAGTTACGAGTCACACAGTCCTTAAAGACGAGTCACGTCCTTAATAGAGGACCAGTCATATACAATGTTTTTTGTTATTTCTAGTTTATCTCTTATTCAAAATAAACTTTTATCACTGGCATGAATTAAGAAAAAATTGCCATTACTCTTGGTTGTCTGCAGCAAGGGATGGTTGTACTGGATACTTTGTGATTAAATAGTTAAAAGCTTTTTCTAGTAATGTTAGCTGATTGAGAAAAAAATCTGAGAATTTCGAAGTATCAGCAGATTTTTTCTTGCCAATGATATTCTGTAGGAAGCAGACGATGCAATATATAGTTTGATGCCTTCTAAATCTGTAACCATGTATGAAAATGCTTTTGATTTATTTGGTGATTGACGAACGAAAAGGAATGTTCGAGGCATTAACGAAGATATTTTGCTAACATTTTTGACCGAACGATCAAAAACATTAAAACCAACTAGTCTCTAGTCATACTTAAGTATGCTGAAAAAATGTATAAAAATACATGAGAAGAAGATCCTCGTAAGTTATTCTTCCCTATAATTTGAAATAATGGTAAATCCTGAAGACTAATTATTTAAAATTTATTTGAATATATTATTTTACCTCACAAGAGGCTGACGAGCACATATATCTGCTTTTGAAGGTCATTCTTGTTTTTTGGGGTTTGTGATAAGGGCCTGCCGGGATAAGAACGTGCAGACTTGGCCGTGAACAACAAACAAAAAAAGTACTACCGTATTGTCGTGTCCTCTGACAATTGCTTACATTTATTCCTAAAAATTTTGTTTTGTGTCAAAGTCATATTTATCCCAAGATTTACGAGCACAGATAAAATCTAAACCCGAAAGTCCGCTAAAATATTTTAATGGACTGTCGAGCATTTTAATGGCCGTTGCTGTGGACACGTTCTTAAAGTGTTGTTTAGATTGTTGGTTGCTAAGGGGCTAAGTGTGTTTACCAGCGTAAATAACAAAAACACATTTACCTGCCTTTATTTATACACACATCAGCACGAACATGTCCAGTTAGGCTACTGAACATTGCAGTTATCGCGCCCGGACACAATCAGTCAGCTAATCAATAAATCCAGTATTGTTTCACTATTTGTCACAACGTATATTACCTATTCATCAAAACAAATAATCCCAGATATAGTTTAAAAAATTTGAGTTAGAGAATAATTATAAAGTACTGTAACTTTGTCCACAGACAAGACCAGGACCTCGGTTCAAGATTTATGAGAAGATTAAACAAGCTCGTCGAACTGATAGTAGCATGTAGTTAGTAGCTCCCCACTTCGTTTCCTAGGCCTGATGACCTAAGAGTTCGAGAGACGCGTTGAGGTTGCATGTAAGCGTTAATTTTGATGTCCGATGAAGGGACCATGTGTTCTGAAGGTAGATGAGAATGAATTTCAGTTATAGGATTCATCTCCGGGACTCAAAATGCGAGATTAAATACCCTTTAAAAATGTTACTAATTATGAAGTTAACTCGCAAATAATTCACAATTTTAACTCTCAGTAGCTCGTCTGAGCTAGTAGTGTGTGGCTATCTCTTATTCAATCTGAAACGCTTTCAAAGAACCACGAGCCCGTGCTACTAAACTATAAGCCAAAAGCAATTAAAATTTCTGAGCCAGTGCTCCTCTTTTAGGCGGAGCACGTTTCCGTACTAGTGGTTTCTAACATAATCTTGAAATGCTTTTAATGGGGAAAGTAAAGCAGAAGGGCTTTCTCGACTCTGGTTACATTTCTCTCGAGATAGAAGTGATAAGAACATGATGCAGACCCTTGAATACAACTCTTTCATAAAATATTTGAGCTGGAATAGCTTTGATGAATGATTAACATAATTTGGGGAATTTCGTGGTTACAAATCTAGATGAATTTATTTTGAATTTGTGTTAATCTTTTTTCTTTATCATAGAAGACTTTCAGTCAATATTGTATCCGGAAAAATTATTCTTGAGTAAACCTTGTAAATGAATTCCTTACACGGCGACGCGCTATATTTAAAACAATCTTGTATTTTCTACGCAGCTTACATCAATATTTTATAATTGATTTTGATTGTCTGTGCAGTTTTGTTTGCGTTTGTATACGAGACCATTCATTTATGTGTAGTCGGAGGCTCATCCTCAGCGTTTAATTTCTTCGTTCTAACTTCGCAACAGAAGCCACGGAAAGCGTGTGAATGGTTTTAAAAATCACGGTGTGAAGACTGCGAATGGGAGGAATAAAATGCAAAGGATTCGAAGAAATGGGGAAACAGGGGTAGAAGAGAAAGTCACCTGATGCGAAGACAGCTGGCCAATAAGGACATAAAACACGGAAGAGGTTGGAAAGAAGCGGCATTGCTCGGGGCTGATCGCCGAAGCGACTCTGGCAACGATGCGCTGTGAGCCTGTAAGAACGGAGCCTGAGGCGGGCATGCAGAGCGAGGGCTGGAACCAATGCAATGGCGGATGTGGGGGCGGAGGCGGGGTGGGAGATGGCAGCGGAGGCTGAAAAGGAGAGGTCAGGCCGGAGATGGCAGCGGGATTGGAAACTAAAAAAGGAGGAGCGATCAGGGTGAAGGCGTGGGTCGAGACGTGGGAGAGGGGCGGTTGGAAGCACAGGGTGGCGAGAACGGGGAGGCCCAACGACGCCAAAGGCCCCGAAGGGCCGTGGACGGGGCGGCGGGGTCGAGGGCGGCGGTAGCTCACGTCCACCATACCTGCGCCGACGGCGACACGCGGCAGATAGCGGTGGATAGATGGCGGCGCGCCTATCGCCAGGCGCCCCCCCCCACCGACCGTCTTCACCCCTTTTTCTGCCTTCCTTTGTGACCACGACCCACACTGCCAAGGGATCCTGTCTTGCGGCGCCATTGTTTTCGTTACATTTGTTGCTCTTATCTATACCCGTTTCACATGCGTGTCTCAGCGTTTTGCCTTGGAGTCTACATGTCGCGTATCTGACCTTCCGCTTCATTTACACTCCGAACGATCCCGTGTCATTTTATTGCTGTTATTACGCAAGCTTCAGCTCCCGATCTGACCGTAAACACCTTCTGGCTATCATTTTCTCTTGTTAGTATTAAATTGCCTTCGTGAATTGCCTGCTCGATGTTCACTAGAGCCGCATCCTAACTGCACCATTGACACCGCCTCTCTCTCGGAACTGTCGCTCTTGCCTTCGGTTTCTACTCTCCGTCCTCGTCCTCTCACCTTCAACCGACCTTCAAACTAAGTCATGGTCGCGTCTTACCTATTGCTCCAGCTTCTGACCCCTGTCTCCATCCTCGCATTTGCTTCTATTTTGTTCTCTACCTCTTGCTCTCCCCACCTTCGACTACGCCTCCGCACCTACCTCACCCCCCTTATTCGCTATCCGTTTCAGACTTTCTGAGATCCATCCCCACCCCGCCCCCACACTATCTCCACCACGCCCCGACAACTCCACTACCACGCCTAAGTCCTTTCCTCTGCACCAGTTCCAGCTCCTTCCTCCCCCGTGCCAGCCCGCGCTTCCACCCCCCGCCAACTCCTGTGCCGTCGCAGCCATCTGTCGCGCTCGTCCTTCGCAGCTCTAACTCTGCTGCTTCTGCCGCCGCTGCCGCCGTCGCCGCCCCGCCGAGGGGCACGGCGACCCGCGTCGCAAATTAAACGGCTCCGACAGCCCCGGAGAATGGCACGTCATCCGCCCGCGGCCCCTTCCCCGCCCCGCCCCGTCTCGCCGTACCTGCACCCTGTCAGGCTAAATTATAACTTTTCGCGCCGGAATATCAGCTTCATTACCGCGCTTCCGCCGCCTCGTCTTTGTGACACGGCGCGACCTCTCCTCTCCCCCGCCCCGCCCTGCTGCCCCGCCCCCTGCCCCGCCGTCTACGCAGCGCGGCACGGGCGCCCTGCGTCAAGCTGCCTCAATCGCTTGGGTTCCTACCGCTCGCCCGCGTTCCGCCGTCACCCTTGACGTTGTTGGCCTAAATCTGTGTCTGAATTACGTGTGTGGTCCTGCGAGTAATAGGTCTGTGTAGGTTTCCATCGGCTTTGGTAGATTGCTGCGTGGTAGAAAATAGTAACGAGACTCGATTGATACTTTTAATTTAATAAAAAAAGGCATATTTCCTTCTTCATTTAAATACATTTATGTAATCAATCGAAGGCGTCTTGTTTTGGTACATTCAAATTCTCGATTATTGAAGATTCCAGATTCTAACATTGAGATATTCCATCCATTTTCGTCACTTGATTCGATTCACTTTGCGAGTTGATTTTTTCCGCCCCAACAACAGATCTCTGTTGCCTTTAGCGTGTTTAGTCATGCCTCGCACTCCCCTCGGCGTTTATTGAAGAAATGCCTGCTCCCTGCCGCGCTCTTTCAGATTTGATTATTTCCAAGTGTCATTCTTGGCACTCCAGAAGTGGTATAGCACAAATATTCGAGAGAGTAGTGTGTCTTTAAATAAACTATAGTTCTGTATGTACTTCTAATTTGAAAAAATGCAATGTTTTGAATATTTATTGATTCCAGAATAAATATTTTCTAAATCACAATCTGATAAAAATTTATTCTGTTGCAGGTGAGTGACTGTAGAGCCTGAGTATTTCAGGTAAGAATATAATTTCTAATATACAGAGTGAATACATGTTTCTAAACCCAGAGGTATTTGAGTAAATCTGTTTTATGATTTTATGAGATGAAACCCCAGTATACAAGTAGAATGCGTTTTAAAACCGAAGATCTAAAGGACATAGTGTAAGGAACACTTTACTGCGAGAGAAAAGTGGACATATCTTCTACATTTGACGCAGAAACCTGCTATTAAATAATAAGAAATGGGATAGAGGTATGAAAAAACTATGAAAAATACTGACTTTACTTCCTGAATATTTAATATATTATAATTCTTACATTAAATTACCGTCTCAAGAAAAGAGAAATGAATATGATACTTTAAATCTACGCAGGACGATTACATTCGTGAACTAGTTTAATATTGTGCAGAAATATAATCCGTATTATCCTCATTGGTTTTTTTGAATTGCTAATGTAACTTAAGTATTTGAGTGAATTTCGGTCATGAATATAAAATTAGCCTCTGAATTTTGTTTAGCATCATGCTTCATCAAAATTCACCATGTTCGTGAGACAGTTTGTGCACAAATTCGTTCGTTCAGCAATTTAGCAACAGCGTTACAATCAAGATCTCAGTGAGTGACTTCTATGATAAAGGGGTGAATAAATGTATAGATATGCCCAAAGTATATCTTTTTATACGTGGATTAGTAAGGAGAAGTGTTAACCAGAAGTTAAGCACATGCGCTGGGGAAGGTTATTTTGTACGCGGTTCTCTTGTAAATGTATTTTATTTTCGTTCCATTTTGCCCGAATATTTATTTATTTCCCATAATAGTAAGAATTTGCTGTTACTTTACCAGGCCCCAACCACTACTGAAGTGGTTGCAATGCGACAAAAAATCTTTATACGCCATTTAAACACAATGGTGAGGATACGCCCGAGCGTTCTATTATTATTTTCCTTATGTTAAACAACCTCATTTGCGTCCTGTGTTTGAGAAGCTCAGCGCTCAAGCGCGTAGACAAATAGCCGAGAACCGGAGCGCGCTCCGCACACGGTGCAACGCTGGTGCGGGGCGGAACATGGGGAGCGGGGTGAAGCGGAGCGGGGCGGGGCGGGGCGGAGAGGGGAGGAGAGGAGCATGGTGGAGTCAAGGAGCGGGGGAGTGGGGGAGCGAGGTAGCGGGGGAACGGGAGGAAGTGGGGAGGTGCTGGGCGGGGCGGAGCGGGGCCGACCGGGGCGGACCGAGAAGGTGCGGGACAAAGTGGAGCGGGGCGCGCTAGAGCAGGGCAAGGTGGAGCGGAGCGGGGCCGTGTTGGGTGGAACGGTGCGGAACGGGACGGGGCGGAGTGGGCGAAAAGGGTTAGAGAGGCGCGGCGGTCCCGCGCCAGAGGCGGCGTGGAGCTGGCCCATGCCACACCACCCCTTGCCGAAACTCCATTCGTCTCCCAACAAAGCGGCTGGCAGCAGCGCCGCCCCGGATATTATTCCCGGGAATCCCGCTATATCACCGGCGAGAGCGGCGTCTGCGATAGGCGGCGGCCCCGGAGGGGGCGGTGGCGGAGGCGGCGGCGGCGGCTCAGGGGACATAATTTTTCATCAGTGGCTCCCCGATATGAAGGCGCGCCTTGCAGCGCCTCCTTGTAAATACGCGGCATTTATCACGGGCTCCTACCAGCTGTGCCGGCCCGCCCCGCCCCGCCCCGCAACCTGCTGCGCGCGGCCACGCCCCGCTGGGGCGCGCTTCTTGCGCCCAGTTCCGTCTGCGCCATCGAGTAGGAACACTGAAGTGGGAATATGACTTGTGATTTTGTTACGTTCATTGTATTTATTTTATCAATTTATTCTAAAAAATATAATACCAGTTCCCAGCCTTTGGATGGGAGAAAGGCTGCATTTAATGTTTAGAAGCAAAACAAGGAAAAATACCTTTGTAGATTAACAAACACTGAACTAAACATCTGTTTGAGATGGGTATGTTGACCAACGTACTGATTATTTTTTAGTTGATTACAGTGATTATATGATTTAGTTGTTACAGTTGTATTCAGTAGCAGTTCCGCTTCCTGTTTTTCTTTGATCTATCATCTTCATTGTCTACATTTGAGTTCAGAATTTTATATTTTACTCCGCCTTCTCTTGAAGCATTTTTTCATCTGTATATTGTCTCGTTTGCGTTGTATATTTTGAAGTTTTCGTCGTGGTTTTTGTTGTTTGTTGAAAATGTCGTTAGCAGATCGCGCAGCCACATTTCGCAAAAATGTCTCGCTGATCTCAAAGCGTGCACAAGAACTGTCAGTGAACGAGGGTGAAACGAGGTTAAGCCATAACCATCTGCGACTGCATCACAACTCTTCGCGTTTGTTTATCTTTCATATTTTCGTCTTTGATCTTTTTTTGCGTCACTCTTGAACTAGATTTTTATATTTTAAACTTTTTCTCTGTATGAGTCTTCACTTCTGTCTTAGCCTTTTATGAGATTTTGTTTTCAGAATTTTTATATTGTAACATTTTGTATTCCTCAAGTGTTCCTTAAGTGATTTGTCCTATGTTGTTTCCTAAGACCTTTCAGTAGTTAATGCAATATAACTGGGTCAGAAAGTTCTAATATTAAAACAACAATAAACATACATTATCTCACGAGAATATTCGTACGGAAGGAGAAATATAAAATAAGTGTTATTACCTTTTAGATTTTAATATATTGAAAGAAAAATGAGGGCTTCCTTTGTGACGAAAATTGTACTGCTTTGGTGTAAGACAGAACGATCGAGAGTGTTCAATACATGGTTTTCCTTAATCTTTCAATTTAAGTGCATTAAAATATAGAACATATTGACATACAATATTGCGACTGAAAAAGTAACATTAAGGCAAGCATTTAGTTTTCAAATCTGTGTTTGTGGGAGAGTAAATATTATTATTATTATTATTATTATTATTATTATTATTATTATTATCATAATCATCATCTAAACGTTTTCTTCTCCAAATTAGCAACCAATTATACCCAGTATCTTACTGAATTAAAGACGTTTGCAATGCTCCAAAACTTAACGATAGTCATTTCGTGCATAAGAATAAACAACGTAATGAATTTCCTAACTCCACTTCCGTCGGCAACACTTTCAAGAGTTTAGTCGCAAAAATCTCCAGTACTACCGCAATTCTCGGTTGGCGAGCATTACGCTTCGTATACCCTCTTTTTTTATTTTGTAAAAGCTTCGCTTCCGGAGAAAAAATTCAAAAGCAGGCAAGCGGAGGCAGGTTTATTTTTCCGAGAAAGGGTTTGCTGTTGCGGTATGGCGTCTCGGTTCTTACTGTAGCCGAGTTCGTTCTATAGGGGGGCGGAAATGGTAATAAAACCTCTGTTTTCTCCTTGCGTCTCCTAATGCCCTACCGACGGATTTAAACTTTTATTTTGAAGGTAGCTCTTTGGAGTGGTCGCTGCAAACAAATGTCAAAAGAACTTAATATGTTTTATCAAAAGAACTTTTCTGTTTAGGAAAACGCAATTTTTGTTTCATAATTATACTCATTTTGGAAGAAAAACTCTCACGAGAATTATTTTGTACCAGGTGATTTTCTTAAAGAGATGTTTTATTTGGATTCAAATTATTCTGGATGTTATAACATTTAGTAATTTTTCACGTATCATTGCACAATAACTCCGTAATTATATTTGTAAACATTCAGAAGACTTTCCATGCTTCACATGATAAAAATAGTTATTTATTCCACTGACATATTGATCAACGAATCTCGTATATCTCGTGGTTTTCATCTGCCACATTTGTAGAATTGAAAATGTTGAAAATTGCAGTGATGTCCAATGTAACTTATCTCTATTTCCGTTTCTTTTCTAGTTTTATATATCAATTTGTTCATAAGAATGTCAATGTCTCCATCATTCTGCCAAATATTGTGTTCAAAAAATTATTTCTACTGAGTCAAACGGACTACGAGGATGGACATCAGTTACGTCTCTTCCTGAGAACCTCTGTGATTTGGATATAGTTCACTTAGAGGTCTACAATTGTAATCTAAAATAATTAGAAATATATATTTAAATTGTTACTTGAAAACAGATCTGATTCATAACACTGGAGTTAATAATTTTTCAGACCACGAAATAGATATTGTATACATTATAAATCAAAATCAGAACGCATCAATTTGACGATCAACATGCCCATCCTTGAATTATTCTGTTTTTAAGTCCTAACCACTTTATCTAAAAGTAATGGACATCTTAAATCTTTTAAATATTTTTTCAAAAATTTCTATTTCAAGATAAATTGCCAACCATCTAAACAATGTGCATCCAAAACATGCGTTTTGAGAATATATTTCATTATTATTTAACCAATACTTCAACTTGTACTTTTTTAAAGTTTATTACGCCGTCGAAGATTTACACTATGTCTTCAATAACAAATTCTTCGTGACAATAGTAACCTATTCTGCGGCTGTCATGTTGCCATATTATTTATATTTCAATATTACTTAAGAAGTCGTAATGCAAATAATTATTTGTGTAATTTTCCTTGTATTCCTCTAAACGGGACCTTTATTTCAATTGCCTACACAAGAAAATCAATCCCAGAAGTTCTATATTAGAATTCCATGCCCAAAATATTTATACTTTTGTTTACGTATTAGTACGAGCATTAATAAAATTTGACGTTTCCATCTGGGAATTTTAAACATTAATGATCAATGAATTAGAACAATATTTTGATGTGAAACTTTTTTGTTGAAAACAATATTTTGATGATTATCTACCATTCCTCAAGAGAAATCGTATTTGTGCGTGTGGTTGTTTCTAGATTTGTGCTCGATAATAGATACAAGTGAAATAATTACCGCGTTTAACCTTACGGTGATGATTGTCAACTCTCTTTATGGCCATCCTTGCATACTCGCTCTCCGCCAACTCAATCGTCCTCTCCACCCATCAATGTACTCTTCTCCTCTACTGTATTCATTCCCTCATCCTCTTCCATCACATTTACTCCGTCTGCCCCTCCGACCTCTCATTATCTTGCCATCCCCACCGTCTCCATCGTCCCCACCGCTCACTTCGTCTCCAAGGCACCGCCGTATCCTCAGTCCCCGCCTTGTCTCCTCCCCCTTCGACCTCTCCACCGCCAACGACCCCGTCTGCCACTCCACCCCGATCATCCACTTCACCACATCGACCTCCCGTGCCCCTCCATTCTCCCGTTCATCCACTCCCCCACATCTACCCCTATGCCCCTCCATCCTCTGTGTCTCTTACTATTCCCACCGTTCCAACTGTCCCCACGGCCTCCGCCGCTTTCTGCTCTCCCTCCGCCCCTCCATCCCCTTTGGCTCCTTCGCACCGCCCGCTCTCTCCGCGTTTTCCGCCTCTCGCCATCCCCGCCGTTCGTACAGTTCCTGTCGTACCTCGCCATCCCCACCGCTCCCGTTGTTCCCGCCGTCTCCCCAATTCAACATTTTCGTCGCCTCGATTGCCGCCCCCTCCGCTGCCTCCGTTCCTCCCCGTTGCCGCCGGCACCTCCACCCCCGCCGCCCCTGCCCTTTAGAAGTCGTGCGCAAGGCGAGCGGCGCGGCGCGGCGCGTTCCTTCGCAGGGCCCCCACCGCCGCCCCCACCTTCGCCGTTGACAGTGATTTTAATTGAGTTTCCTCGCTCGGCCTCGCCGCCTCCGCTCGCTCTGCCGTTAAGCGACCGCCGCGACCCTCTTCACCGCTTCGCACCCCCCACCCCGCCGCCGAGGTGTCGCCTGGGGAGACGGAAAACGCATGGACATTCCCAGCAGAAACTTACAGGAGATACTACTCAAACATAAATCACCAACTTGAGAACGCTTTTTCCAAATGGAAGTGTAACGGAAGTAATGAAAAATAATTCTGAAATGATTGCCAATGTCACCTATTCAGTAATATTTTTTGAATAAGTAAAAGTATTTTATATCGTACAGTTCCTCTAAAAAATACAGGCAAATTATCGAAATGAATGATGTTACTTTCTTTGCAGTTTTTCAAATACACATAATTTAATATATTTTACTTACACGATGTGAGTCATTTTAGATACGAAATTCGAAGTCAGTCTGTGTCACTGAATTTTACCAAGAACCATTGGCGTTCCCAATGGGGACAAGGATCTCATGAGGCTTCAACCCTCTTACTTATAAGCCGATTATACGTATTAAAAATATAGCTTTTACTTATTTTCTATAGGAAGTCATTCAACATATGAATTGGTTCCATTGTAAGTACAAATTATAAGCCAACAAATAAAAATACATTTTATATACAGCATTAATGAAAAATTCTATATCGGAAAACATTAAGTTGGCTATACCTCAGCCCTCCCTCAACATAAATCCTGGCTACGCCTCCGCCTAACCATTGTGTCTATCGCTTTGACCTAAGAGGAACGAATGCCCATTCAACGTGTTTGGCGTGTTTTTCCAATTTCGTCGCTTGTTTACGTCATAAAAACCGTATGTGCACAAAACAGTAATTTTCCATTCAAAACGCTACTGACTTACTCGGGAGACCATTTTCGTATCCGACAAGTCGCTCTGCGTTTCCTGAACTTCGGTTGCAGGAGGCTTTTACACTTGTTTTTTTGCGTTTCGATAAAGAACTGACATTATTGAATTTTCAATTTCAAAACATAAAATTACAATTTTTCCTAGCCTATTTCAGAAAAAAAATATTTTTTCTTCGTTGATACTTTGAATCATGTACATCGCCTCAAGTTATCCCAAACTTATTACCCCTTAAAGCCCAAGTTTCTACAAATCTAAAATGTAGAGAATTTGTTGACAAATTGTTGTGTAGTAGTAAAGGGATTCTATGTAAATAATTAAATAAATATTTTTATCGAGTTGTGCAGAACAAGCAAATGTTTTCTCCGAAATGACTTGCTCCACATACTAATGTGCAGATTACGTAATGCATTGGTAAACATTGTGTTCCACTTTAGTCAGTAAAATAGGTGTGGTGTCGATCAATGCAACATTTTTGAAGAGTAGTATGTTAATTATATGTGTTTATTCTGGACAAATAGTACGCATTCGTACAACAAAATTAAGCATTTCAAAATTTAATATTAATGGAAATTTTGAACAACATAACAATATTTGCAAGATATGTAATTTCTGCTCAACAGAACAGTACTGAATGATTTAATTATTTTGCGAAAATTGCGAGCGAGCTATGTTTCGGCAAAATCAACTAGTGTGGTGTGTGAAGTATGATAAACAATACCAGTTTATTAAAAGTACAAAAAAGATTTTTATATGTGTTAAAAATAATTCATATTTTTATTTTTTAAACATGATTTATTTCAGTAAAAAGGATCTATGTTTACTATCACGTCCTCTATATGAATTTTAAGCAGTTATATGCCATGTACATGCAGTTTTACCCTAGTACTATTTTAGACCAGCTGCAGGTGTCATAAAACACTCTATTTATAAAGCTGACATTCGGAAGAGAGATTAGATGCAGCTTTAGCAAACTTCCCGGTTCGCGCGTGCGTCACATCGTCAAGGAAACGTCGCCGTCGGCGTCGCTACGAAACCAAGCGAGCAACTTCGGACTCTCCGGTTTTCTTTGACGCATAAAGAGAACGGGCGTCTTTTTCAACGTAACGGAAATGTCGCGGAATGTTGGAATATTAATAGCGGCCATTCGTCACCGCGCAGCATAAATCTCCCGTCGGCGCAGACGCGTCTCCCGCGTCTTCTCCGAGACGCCGGCAGATGGCGCGCAGTGCGACGAAATGACGAAAGCGAGGCCAAAACCACGGGGATCAGAAACGTTGGAATAGAGAACGCCGCTGTCGCGGAATATTTTGAAGGCCGCCATTGTACTAGAAAAGTTCGTGCCTACTGGACATCGTTGCGACTGTGATAGGAGCAAGTTAGTTGTTTAGAATAATGAATAATGATGAACATTATTATTCCGGTGCATATGTTATTTAACTGTATGAAACTGTCGTGATATATTATGGTTAAGAAGTATCCGAGGTATATTAAGTGCACGAAAAAAGTTGTCCAAATTTAATATAAAAGTTTGATTCTTCTGAACGAAATATTTCGAGGGGAATATCTCTGTTGCTCCTCAATTAGTAACTAACTGTGAATATTGAAGACCTTTCATGTGAAAACTTGTATATCAGTATTCTTAAAGAAAAATGGCAATTGGATTAGAAAACACGTATATAAATATTCATATAGCTAATGTTTAGGTTTTTAATTTTATATTTTTATTTCTCCTACCCACCCAAAACAAAGATAATGGTAAAAAAAGAGCGCAATTGGCAGAATCGTATTTGAAACCCGCGCACAACTCATCCATTACAATTGAGGCCACAGTCCCTTTCAATTTATCATGTTTCCTGAACTGCCCGGAATTGTAGGGGACCGACGGGAATGAAGGTAAGACTTGGAAACTGAGAACTGAGGGCATAGCCATTTGGAGTTCTGATTACTGGTTAGCGACTATTGTGTGTCTTCGTTCGTCACACTCGCCGCCATTTTATGTTTACACGTTCGTGATGAAAGACCGTGTTAATGCTTCTCCAAATAATTATGTGTTATTCAGACTTTTTTAAAGACGTTTAGATTTGTGTTCTTTGTTAGTTATTTTCAATATTCTTTAACCAAATCAGTGAATAATCTTGTTTTATCGTTTTAAGAAAGAAAGGTTTTGGGGAAGGTTTTGGAAAATTTAGTTGCATGTAGCGGAGTTTCTGCCAAACACCTTCATAAGTTGTTGTTCTCACTGCCAAAATCTGTCTTTGCCACTTGACATACTACGTGCAAGTTGAATAATAAAAGTATTTAATTATTTATTTGTTGAAGTATAACGTTTTGCACAAGTTTCATTGACATATATGCTGTCGTTGGATTTGTCTATGCACTACATTATATTTCCACTAAGGTTTATTAAATAATGCCACCATAACATAATTCCTTTACAATTCGTAACAATAGTACTGAAGTATATTTAAAGATTTAGTTCATGACAGTAGTTTTGAGCAATTTTCATTGTTATGAGGCTGAGGAAAGCAGGTACTTCATTTAATTCATTGCCAGCTCTGTTAGTCAGCAATTTAAATAAACTGCAAGGAGCAACTTTGTTGTGACCAATACGGTGGGTTTTTAATATTGTAGCTCGTTTTGTTGTTTTGTGACAAAAACCGATTATAAATTAAATTTCCTATTTCTAGACCAAATGATTTATTTCACTAACATTAATTATACAGTATCAGGATAGTTACTAGATATCTATTTTTTGCTCTAACGAATATTTTCTTATATGTTTCTTTAGTTTCAAAAAACAATTTTATAAACTTTTAAGTTTAGAACATGATCTATGATGATTAGAGTTTCTAGGCCTCTCGATGAGCACCGCTGCATGTCTCGTTTCTAATCTTTGCTGACTCAAGAGGCGAGGGCTTCGGAATTCGCTGATAAATTTCTAAACCAAATTCATCGAATAAAAAAACTGCATATAATGAAGATAAACATCTATTTCTCAAAAAAACAGAACGTATCTCTTTATGATGTGCCAAAGTTAATAGGATTTCTAAATTAATATGTATCCCGAAAATAATGTAGCTCGTTACTGGAGTGCGTGTCAAGAAAATGAGTAATTTTTAAATGAGTATCATAAGATGTTAGTAAAGAGTTTATGTAGGCGAAATGTACCAGCCTGTGTAAAGATTGTTGTGGCTGGCTATTATAAATCTGTTATTAAAATGATGAAAAATAACAGGAATAAACTTTACGAGAGAAAATCTATAAACAAATATTTATAAAAAGAGATTGTCGGTTTTTACTTAGCTGAATAATAATCGCATCCCTCAAAATGAACTACTGTTGGGTTTGTAGAAAGAAGTGTCCCAATTCGTTTTGTTGATTTTACTTATGCAGCGGGGCATATCCAGTTTGTGTTCTTAAGAAATTAATACTCAAATATTTACTTTAATTTGAGATACAAACAATTCCGTGAAAGACCAATTTCAACTTTTACAAGCTAAATACATAGTAATAAATAAATATTTGAAGCTAGTCAAAATGTATGACGTTTAATGCAAAATTGACGAATCTATTGTATATTAAGATAAAATTTATTGCACTCTCCTTCAGATGTATCATTATTAAAATATTAAGTGAAACAGTCATATACCATTTATAAACACGCGATTTAATTCTTTTTCTTCTTAGATTCTGCAAGTGCATTGAACACGTACGTTAACTTCGCGCTGGTTTCGCGCAAAACTGATTTACGAATAAGCTTTCTTATATTTATACGTGTTGTATCTATTGATCAAGATTTTCTCTGCCGACAATGATTGCGAAACTGATTCACAAATTAGCCTTCATTGATTGATGATTGCGGGCGCGTCAATTGCTAAGGTCATTAGTCCGCTTAGTTTTTTTACAAAAAATTATTTGAATTCAGGTGTACAGCCTCTTTGCAATGGCTTTGAATATATTTGATGCAGAGTTACAGAGTTGAGAGAAACTTAGTTTTCATATTTTTTGACTTAGAATTATTAGAGTTTTATGTATTAGGGGTTTAGGGTGGGTCAAATGGTTTTGTTTTCTTAGTAAACGGCGAAAGTCACTCGCCGTTTACTGATGGGTCACTAAGGTTCACTAAGTGGTCGTTGTGTCCGTTTAGTGAGTGTTTTTATCGCGAGAAGTGGCCGGGATCTTCTCCTGGTCGCTGGCGAGATTCACGCCAACCTGCACACGCGGTTCGTGGCCCGTTTGTTAGGGTAATGCTCCAGCATTTACTTAGTACTGATCCGGAGAAACCATGGAACACTGGCGATCACAACAGCCAGAAGCTAGAATTCTCTTTCCGACAGCGGCTGAATTCGACCTACCTAACTAATGTGAAAAATCCTGCCATTCTCGGGAGTGGAATCGTACGGACCTTCTCCTCGAACGGCACCTCCAATCAGTTGATGACCTGATCAATCTTTGCCGCTAAATTACCCTTCATATTTTCACACCTGCTGTACCAAACGTTGTGTGAGGAGGTCATTTTAAACCGTCTTCATATCGGATACTGCCACTTTTCTCACGATTTCCTCCTTCGAGGTGAAATCCCTCCTATCTGTGATTCATGCAGGACTGTTCTTTTTGTGGAACACGTGCTCCTGCACTGTACGAAATTAATTGGCAACCGACGAAGATATGGCCTGGGCTACTCGCTACGGGAGTGCTCGGGGATGACGATTCTGCACTCTCAAAACTTTATGGTGTTTTAAGAGAAAGCGGAGTATATAATTTTATTTGAAATATAAGGGCAATGTTTTATGTTTTTAGGCCCCTTTACAGCAGATCTTAAGTTTTATGATACATTTTACATGCTTATATGTACTTTCTTTAATCAGTGGGTAAGTTGCATTTGCAACACCTGTTAAATATATTCCTTTTTAAATACTTTGAAATGGGCGCCAATGACCACAGTAGTTGAAGCGCCCTCTAAACCCTGAATAACTAACTAACTGAGCGAAACGTTCCTCGGCCGACAATGATTGCCGACTACCTTCAGAAGTAATTGCATCCTCGGAGGTTTTGGCGACGAGCTTGCCATTTGGTCGCACCGTGCGTCAGGGGCGACGGGGTCGTCGAGATCTCTGGGCGGCAGCGGGGGAGGGGGCGGGTGGCTCTGCGTTGGGTGCGGCGCCCGCGAGAAAGTGGGACAGACCGCGCGGTCGCAAAACTTTGGCACTTAGAGAAGGCAGGAGACGCCTTGCGCCTTCTCTTTTTCGGTCCTTGAGTCTTCGTTTGTTCCTGTGGTGGAGATAGGCAAGAAGGATATGCTGAACGTACAGTCTACGGCTGCACTCGGAGGGTTTCAGTTAATTGGAATTTAATATTTGATATTTATATGATAAATGGAAAACAAAATGTAAGAATTATACAGAACTTCATTATGAACCACGAAATAATGAAATTGATGTCCTGAAACTGAGAAATACTACTATATTATTTATTTTTCATCATTTTTAATTTCTAAATTTTGACGTTCCCATGTTGCTTCTCACTTGTCTTTTTTAATAACACTCAAATCTCATAATTCTCATCCAAATATTACAATAATATTGCTTATAAGTAACCAGTGAGGGATTCGTAAGAATTCAGTATTATGAAATAAAGTTTTACCCTTTTGTTTGACTTAGCATTCTCATATGCAAAGAATTCGTATGTACTCAACATTTCATTCTGAATGACAGAAAAACATTGAAAATATCCAGAATCTGGCGAGGCAAAAATCTTGTCAAAAATATCAATACATTCTGACAATTAGTAAACCATATGTTATCAAGCGAAGAAATAGAATTACTGAATAAATGTTAATACAATCCAAATACGTTTTAAAAAAGTAAGATCAACCAAATTTGCTAGTTATAGTGTCTGCCTCCAACACATAGTACGTAAGATGCTCTCCGAGGTCATTACAATGAATATCGAGCTACAACACCATGGTTGACAAAAATATTTTAAATCACCTAATGAGTAATTTTCGTGGTATCAATTTTTTCTGCAACTCGCGCCAATCTTAGCAAATGAGGTGTCAAAGGAAACAATTAATGGAGAAGTGGCGAATTCTAGTACCACCTTAGAAATATCAAAATTTGTTGAAAAATCGCGACTAAATTACGCAGGGGCAAAAAGAATCCCTCTACATTCGACAAGCTTTGATAATTTGTTTCCCGTCATCCATCGTGCATAAGTAGAAATAAGCGCGTCCTGCAACCTTCAAATATAGTTTGGTGCGTCCTGAGAAGAAGCCCTCAAATTTTGTTTCAAATATCGAAATCTACCAAATGAGATCTTTTGTGACCTTCTATTACAATTTTGAGAGTCGGTTTGCTTTGTAATACCCCTCCACGGTTAGGGCGTGGTGTGCAGTAGGTATCTAGAATTCATATACCTGTAGTATCTAGAATTATACTGAAACTCGTTAACGTAAAATATTTTTCCTGTCAAACCTATGTGGGGGAAATTGTGCGAAGAGGGTGGGTTTACACATTCGAGACTTAACGCACCGATATGATCTAAACTGTTTAAATGTTTTTTTTTCAATTGAAACAAAAACATTTTATACGTAAGAGGAAGTAGATCAGTGTAATAGTACATCATTGCTTGATTTGTATGGGTTAAAAAGGCGTCATAAAATACGCCAAGGGTTATAAAGACGTCAGAAAACAGCGCTTTATAAACTATGACCAACGGTTCACGCACCGGATTGCACGGTGCGTGAATAATTCTCGCTATAATGACAAGAATTTTGAGAATTAGCCATTCTGCGTCATCCATCCTTTAGTCCCATCCGAAATAAGATGATGGGCGTCGTCCACATCGCCTCTGCCCCAACGGCTGACACATCGCACCGTCCCGCGTTGCGCCACCGCGCCGCGCCGCGCCGCGCCATGCCGGCGGCCGAGAGTCGCCTTGGAGGAGCGGGCGGCGCGCTCAGAGGTCGGGGCGGGCGCGCTTTTTCCCCCAGGGGCGGAGGTAGGCGCGGGGACGGGCCAAGGCAGCCTCTCGCCCATCCATCAAGCTGTCTCTGGTAATCTCGCTCGCGTCTCCGGCCGCCCTCCTCCGCCCCCCCCCGCCATCCCGCGCCTTGGTCCGCGGCGCCAGCCGACGCCTGCCCGTCGCCCCGCCACGCCGCGCCACTGTCTCCATTCGGCAAAAACGCGCCGCTTCCGCCACCGTTCGTTTGCTCGCTACCGCCGCGCGTCTACTCCGCGACCACCGCTTGCCGCCCCGAACGCTCACCTCTTCGCGCCGCCCGTTCTCGCCCGGATATTTCTTCCCGTTCTTAGAGCTTGTCCCGGCTGAGGTGGTGCCCCGCTGGTGGGGGCTACCTAGATGAGGAAAACCCAAGGTGGGGGCTACCTAGTTGAGGACGGCAAGTTGATGGGTAGTTTGCACCAGATCTCGCCATCCAGTGGGGGAAATCCACCGCCACATCCCGTGATAATGTACAACACTTACGAGGACTAATGACCTTGGTAGTTGACGCACCGGGAACTGGTAATATTCGTAAATCTTTGTACCTCTTCCCACCTCATTCCGTTTCCTCTCTCCTTGCCTCGTGTTGTTCTTTCCCGCCTCGCCCTTCCCAACGTGTCTCGCCTCACCAAGCGCTTTCTTTCCCTTTCACCTTCATTCCGGCCGTTCCATCTCGCCTAGCCACATCACTGTGTTCTCTCCGTTCACTCGACTCCAAACAACTGCCAAGCATTCACACATTTACCCTCATCTTCGCCACACACATGTACTACAGAATCTGCTCCGCGCGCTTACTGTGTGCCGTTCTCGCTGCCGACGTCGTTGCTCCGCCCCGTTCCAAACACAACAGTATCACCCACTCCACTGTCTCTTGAGTCTTCTCCCCTGCCCTGCAGCATCCTGTCTTGCCTGAGACCCGGAAGTAAAATTGCCGGACATTACGAGCGTTTCCACCGGCCTCTGCCGGGCGCAGCATATTTTTTGTTGGGGTTTAGATTCGGACGTGTGTGGCATACAAATAGTTGAGTTCTTACATTTAGAAACACCAAGCACAGTGTGATATATATTAAATTCACGTAAAATTCAATATTGATTTTATTTAAAATTTACAATTAAAAATCAAATTTGAAACTAAAATTTACCAATTTTATCAAGAATAGTTAGAGGGTGTGGAGTAGAGACATGTGAACACACGTCAAAACAAAATTCATTGAGAAAGTGTTTCTAAACGGTAAGGCCAATACACTTTGGTGACATAAATTGATCAATCATAAGAATTATAACTTTGACACAAAGGGTTTGGAACACGCAGGATTTTATGAAGTACGTGAAGAAATATTTGGCAAAATCACATCTTTAGATAACAGAACATATTTTTATGAGTCATAACTTAATTTTTTGCTTTTTAAAAGTGATATAAAAACTATATTTATATCATATCTTTGAAAATATGATTTTTTATTACTTTTAGATCCTGTGTTCCATACCATAGGTCTTGACAATTTTAATATTACTACATTTTCTTCCATTCTATTTTTAGTAGGTTTTCACTCGTTAGTTCATTTTCTTTGGATCGTTTCTTTGGATCTAGATTACTTTTACTTTTTCCTTCCCAAGTACCTCTTATAAAGTATTTCCAATCTAAAAATACGTAATCGATGCGAGTCGCACCATGCGCAACGTCGCCATCGGTACACACGTCCAACACACGGGGAAGAGCCGTCGCTGCGAGACGCATGTCGCGCGCGGATTGCGCCACCGATATATTCAATGCGCCGGCGTCAGGCAGCTTGCATACGGGGCGCGTCACGCGTAAATCACACGGCGGCGGAACGCAGGGCTGCCAACGCCCAGAAAAATGATCAGCGGGCGACGCACACTATCAATAAGGAAGACAGATGGAAAATGAAGCATCCGGTCACCCCCCTCCGCCCCCGCTGTCTGTCCCCGGCAGCAGCGCTGTCGCGTCAGGACACCCCCGTCCCCCCCAACACCCCCCCCGCCCGCCCGCGCACCTGCCTGGCCGGTGCTGCGCGTGTGTCCAGCCCGTAAATCTGTTGCGTTGAGCTGGAGTTATGGCGCTCCACTGGCGTAGCATTAGCACCTGATTCGGGGGACGGAGCGGGTGGCGTCTGCGTGGGCGGGGCGGGGCGGGGAGGGGTTGTCTGCACCGCGACCGCAGTCGTGACGTAAATCCCGCCGGGAGCGACCTCTGCCCTGAGCCGATCACCCTCGCCCTCGAACGCGGCCCCCGACGCGCCTGCGTCTGGGAGGAGGCGTGCCCCGTCCCCGCTCCCCTCCGCCCCGCCCCGCCCCCGCCACTGTCGATAATGGACCGGGTGCCGCCAGAGCTACGCCGCGTCCTGCCTGATGAAAGCGCCTGCCGTTATTTGATGTGATGCCGCTCGCGTCGCTTCGGGGGAGGAGTGAAATACATCTATAAGGGAGCACTCCTTATGTGAGAATATTTCCTTTCCTAATAAACTCTTTGCTTTCATGCGAGGTATAATGATCAAATATTCAGTGACGACAAGCGTTGATAAGGTTTATTATAATAAATGATTCTTTGAAGCGAAAAACACGTGGACATGTTTGTTTTTTGTACAAAATATTTCATTAATTACCTTTGTAATCCAGCTACTGATGATTCCCTTTTTAATTTGCTAAATTAGAATTGCTGTTGAATTCAGAGGCAACGTTGAAAAACAAAAGATAATTAGAGAATATAATTAATGTTTGTATCCATGTTCTTCAATGCCAGAAAGTCGCAACTAAAAATATGCAAAATAGATATTGATAGCATCTTATATTCTAAAGTGCATATATGTAACTTTGAAATATTTTTATATTTCGTATATTTAACTTCAAAAAGAACTCAAATGCATAAGCGGTGACTCCAAATTGTTGTCCCGATTTTGAAATCAGTTGTAAAGGCTTTCATAAATTGTACTAATTTGATAAAACGTTAAACATTAAACTCTGAGATGATATCTCCGTGATACACGTGGATAATGTACTCGACGTGGTCATGCAATTCATGCAAGACCAAGTTATACTTAGCTGTCGTTGGAAGTGATATCTGTTGCCGCTTCTCATAGAAATGTGAGATTCTGGGTGGCAGGTGCACACGTGGCCTGTATCACAACGGCATGGCTGGCAACTACTCACTTTATCGCTCTTCTATCGAGTGCTATTCGGCGTTGTGGGGACGACCATTCATAATTCTATAGATCTAACTTCGAATTTAACTTTCAGAATCAGTGGTATATTGATACAAAGGGCATTCATTCTCATATACAAGCACTATTTTATAGAATTTCGCGTTATGTTGTATAAATACTGCGACCTGTCATGTTGTTGCTGCTCGTATATTACGTTGCACACATGAATTTGGCAAGAGGTTGTGTTTCTATGATGAAATATCACTTCCAACGCTTTTGGAACTGTGGTCACCGTGTATTCGTAAATTATGTTATCGTTTGTTACGTGCTAATGCAATGCGGAGTTTTCTGAATTGAAAAAAAGATTTGTATTGTGATGAATATCATTTATTTCATTTAAATGTGTGTAATATATAATCATCAAATTAAAAACTAAATAGATCTACAAATTACTGAGTTCCCAAAACGAATTAGTGGAAATGAGCATGAATTGCATAAATGAGCATTATTTTGTTATTGATATAATTTGCTTATGGTAAAAACAATAAATATCTGGTGTAGCACTAACGTCTGATGATTGTAATGAACATTAACATTAAACTAAATGTAAGTAATATAAGATCAGTTATATCTTTGATATTCAAAGTAAATTTAATAACTATACTTTTCTTTTTATTAAAAATCCACGTATATTCGTTTAATCACTTTGTACATTTTATACTTAAATTTATTTAGGATTTATAGTAAGGTACACTTGAGAATATTGTAAGTAGAAAATGCGAGAAAGTAAAGAAAACCTGCGTGTGGAAGACGGCGTTTTTTGTCACCTCGCACCCACTCCGCCCCGTCACTCCGTTTTCGCCCTCCGTCCTCGTCGCCCTCCAGCTGTCGCCCCGTCTTCTTGTCACCGGGCCGCGTTAGCCTGCGCCTCGCCCTGCTGCTCTGGGAGGGGTCACCGCCTCCACGCTCGCTGTCGACCCCTCTTCAGTTTCCACTTCGTCCGTCCGCCCCGCCCTTCCGTTCCAAGCTCTGGCCTGCTCCTTCGCGTCTCGTTCCTCCACGCCTCGCAACTTCCCAGCTCCGGTAAACCTCGCCCCTCGCTTCGATACCCACTCTACACCATTCCGCCCGCTCCAGCCGCACTCTCATCCGGTGAACCTCACCGCACTTCCGTTCCGTCTCCCCGCTACGCCTTCATGTTACGCTTGCCCGCTCCGTCCCGCCTACCCATCTCCGCCTAGCTCCGACCCACTGTCCCGCCCTGCTCCATCTCGCTCCTCTGAGCCCCATCGCCTTCTTCCCGTCTTCTCTCCCCGCCCCATGCTCAGCTTGCCCGTGAAGCCAAGCCTGCCCATCCCCAATGACCCCTCTGCGCTCTGTCCCGCCCCGCCCAGCCCCGCTCCGCTGAGCCTTATCGTGCACTCCCCAACTCCCGCCGTCTTCTGCCTCCGTTTGCCCGCCCCGCGAAACCAGACCATCCCCGCTCATCCTCACCCCTCTCGACAGACTCTACCGTCTCTCCCTGCCTCGCCCTGCCCTGCCCTGCCCGCATCGCTGAACCTCACTACGCCCCAGTACCGCCTCCCCGCCGAGCTCTGCTTGCCCGCTGCGTCAAGCCTGCCTATCCCCGCTCATCCCCGCCTATTTCCACACTCGTCTCACTATGCCCCGCCCTTTCCCGTTAACCTCACTACGCCCCTGTTCCGTCTCCCCCGCCCTTTCTCGTTGCTCCGCTTGTTCACCCTCAGGCTTGCCCATCCCTTCTTAGCCCCGCACATCACCACACTCTACCCCTCCTCGGCCCGCTCCAATGGGCCTGGGCGCCTCCTGCCCGACCCCCGTCTCGTCTCCTTGCTCCCCTTTTCCGCCACCCCAGCCTGGCCATCCCCGCCTATCCCCGCCCCTCTCCACACTCTGTCCTGCCCGCCCCGCCACGCGTCTTCTGGCCCCGCCATTCCTCAAGCGCCTCGCGTCGCCTCGCGCGGCCCCGCGCAGCAGCCGCCCTCGCACGCCCGCGTCTCCTTTGATCATCGCGCGGCGGCGTGCGAGGGCGTGGCGTCGGTCGCGTGCGCGCGGCGTGTTGACACGGGACCTGCGGCGGGCCGCCCCACCCATCGGCCGGCGGCCGCACTCTCAAAGACCGCCCCTCGATGTCGATCGCGCCGCCTGTGGCCGCAACGGCGGCTAATCAGCTTTTAATGCCTCGACGCCCCAGTCACCGCTGTGCTTGCGACCAGGGCGGCAAGCTGTCAAAGAGATTACGCTGTTCGGCCGAATGTCTTAAGTGCGTACGAGGCGCGAGGACAGGAGACGTAAATGTCGGTCAAGTCCTAAACGTTCCTCTCTGTAGAAGAGAGAACATTTAAAAGCTTTAATTAATGTGTTTGAGCTTTTAGAGCTGTGTAAACATTTTGCAGTGTAATTGAAACGGAATAAGTGTTCATGTTTCCTGACATAATTAAGATATGGTTAATCGTTATTTTATATTTTTGGCTGTCAAAAGTGACAGAAAGAAATTCAATGCGGATAAAAAGTCTCTAATTTCATTTCTAGATATTTGTAGCGTACATAGTTCATCAGCTTGGGTAATATAAATCATATTCAAAAAACAAATTTTCAGATCAGAAATAATTATTAAGATAACAAAAGAAATTTAATCTTTATATTTTCGAAAGTCATTACTAACTCTGTTTATATTTCCATTACATTTCCAATTAAAATAAAACCGAAAATAATACGCCTGCTTAGAAATTCGGTTTCGTACACTTTTAGCTGTAGTGATTTAATTAGTGCTAAAATATATATTTATGTGTAAAGAGAAGCAATTTAAAATTATCGTTTTGAATACTATTTTAATAGGACATAAAAGGAGATTAGTTGAACGTTTATTTATCTGTGTAACCGGTAAATGCTTGTTGCAATATATATTATCACTGACACATGCAACATTTTTATATTAATGTTTTTCTGTTCAGTTAATTCACCATATCATTTATTCATCACTGAAGCAATTATAAAATTATTTTTCGACAACAATGGATTTTCAAGTGCGATACCTGTGCGTTCTTATATAGTTGGAGAAAAACGTTATATTCCCCACACAAAGGGTACACTTTTTCATTTAAATTGCTGAGCATTGAAACTACTTACGAAAAATATTATTGGGAAAAGTTTGCCTTGCGAAGGAATTTCGCTTTCTTGAGAACACCTTCCACTGAGGGCCTCGTTTATTTGACTTTCTATTGGCCAAGCTGTTGGCCGGATTTTTATAACTCGCCTCAAAACTTCCCTCCATCCGAAACTTCTGCGGCCACCGCCACCACCACCGCCGCCGCCCCCACCGCGCCGGGGTCCCGCCGCGGGGCGGTGCTTCGGGAACTGGCTGCAGCGAACTCGCCGAACGGTTACGGCGCCATTCCACAGGGGGATGTATGGCGGCTCGGCTGGCGCGAATCGCCCGGCGCCCCGCCACACCCCGACCCATGCCGCCCCTCACCGCACCGCTCCGCCACGCTTCCCTCCCGCACAGGTGACCCGACTTAGTTTTTACTCTGGGTGCGTCCAACTACACGCGCCCACTTGCACTGACGGCATCTCCAACGTCGTTCGCCGAGTCCGTTAACGGCGCCTCTCCTCTCCCCCATACCCCCCTACTCCGCCACCCATTGCCGTCCCACCCTGCCCCATGCCACCCCTCCCCGCCCTTCTCCGCCCCATGCCAGTCCACCCCGCCCCCGTCCGCCGCTCTTCCCCCCCTGGCGTCCCTTCCCGCCCATGCCGCTCCTCTACGTTTCCCCCCACCCCGCACAGGTGACCCAACTCAATTATTACCCTCCGTGTATCCAACTACACACGCCCAGCTGCACCATCTCCTACGCCGCGCCGCCCGCAGAGTTGTTTGACAGCAACGGAAATCCATCGTTAATATCTGGTTGGTTTTGACTATGGCATATTTAATTGTCAGTATCTCTATAGAGAATTCATTTAGAAGAATACTGCAATCAGAAGAAGGTAACATACTTTTTTCTTGTGCATTTTATATTTTTGTCATTTTATTATTAAAAATAATATGCTCATAGGGATATTTTGTGACTTGCAATCACATTGTTCTCAGCCAGAAGAGCAGGTTACTCTCAGGGGAGTGGCTTTTAACTTCAGAACTTCTCTGTATAGATCTTAGTAACGATTGTTACGATAGTTACGATTAAATTCGTAATTTCATTATTGTTGATGGTAATTAGAAATTTAATCTTGGTAGCAGAATATATCCTTTCTGAAACGTGAAAGAGTGTCTTTATTGCAGTTCTGTAGAAAATAAGGTGCGAATCTTTGTCGTTCCGGGTTATATTGTTTTCAACACCGTAATCTTTGCCGATGTTACTGTTACGTCCTCTTGTCATTTCTAGAAGTCGTGGTTCTTTTTTCGTGCGTCGATCTGCCAATATTCTAATATTTCCTCTCTTATATCCTGCTTCTTTCTTCCACAAACTGATCTGCATAATGTGCTCATTCAGTGTCCATAACTGTCGCATTCTCTTTTCGTAAATTGCTGACCTTACGCTGTTGTTACTGTTACCTTGACTTATTTTTTGAAGTTCGTTATTCAGCACAGCAGTCCCAAGTGGTTAACCTAACATCGATTTGTCTCTTTCCTTTTCTTTCTTCTAAGATATTTTCTACTCAATGAATCCACTGTCTGTCCATAACTGTCGCATTCTCTTTTCGTAAATTGCTGACCTTACGCTGTTGTTACTGTTACCTTGACTTATTTTTGAAGTTCGTTATTCAGCACAGCAGTCCCAAGTGGTTAACCTAACATCGATTTGTCTCTTTCCTTTTCTTTCTTCTAAGATATTTTCTACTCAATGAATCCACTGTCTGTCTACGGATAAGTGCCGTAATGTTCTGCCGTTCGTCTTTGCCGTTCGTTAGTCTCAATTGCATCGTTTTAGCTTTTGACATTTGTGCACCCGCCCAGATTCACAAGATGTCTTGTCCTGTTCTATTCGGGAGATTTCTCTATCAACTTTTGACTTTTGATTCGTGAATATTTGTGTATAACGTGTGTGTTGTATTCGTACATTTTTTCTAGGCAATGTACTACTTTCCTCATTTTTCAGTCTCTACCGCATATTTTCAACTGCTAACACTGTTCCACTTTCTAAAGTTTACTTTACTTTGCTCTGCCTTGCTGCTACTATTATAACATTTTCTCTCTTCTGTGTGTCATCCTTCAATGATGTGCTTTCCTACACTTGAAATTGCTTCCATTCTCTTTTGTTAAAGACACTCATTAATTGCATTTCATCGTCTGCTCATCAGCAGACTTCTCTTTTTCTCTAAATGTTAAATGAGAACCACTTTCTACTCGTATTGCTAACAATTCATAGTTGTTACTCCTGCGTTTCTCTCGCCGACCCTCATCATCTTTCCCTTTACCGTTCGTGTCGTTTTTTTCTTCTCGACTTCGTGAATTTATTTATCTTCCTCCGTTTCACTCTTCATTTTGCTACCTTATATTTCACTGCTGCTCTCCCCTTCCTTTCCTTCTTCCTTCTCCACAGTCCACCCTTTCCGCGTCACCGCCTCCAGCGCCGAGAACCGGGTCGTCGGAATCGCCGCGAGATTCGGAGATTGAAACAAATTCGAGGGGCCCGGGCGGGCGGAGTTTTATTTAACGCCACGGAGGACGGAGTCGTAACCGGAGTAAATACTCTCCCTCCCTCCCTGCTCCCCCCACCCCCTCCCGTGCCTCTTCCGCGCCCCTTTCCGGCTGCTCGCGAGCTGCCCGCGCCCCGCCCCCCGCCCCCGCCCCCCGCCGCGTTTTAACGTTTATGGCGCCGTCCGCTCCCCTCCCGACCGCGCTCCCTTCGCCGGCCCTCCGTCACGCGGCCCAGGGCGAACCAAGCAGCACCTGCGACGTGGTGGCGGTGCGAGCCTTTTCAAAATGCTTCTGAAAATATTGTAATATTAATAGTATACAAGATAAAAAGCTTGGGAAAATATTGTAATATTAATAATATACAAGATAAAAAACTTGGGAAAATATTGTAATATTAATAATATATAAGATAAAAATGATTTGTTTGCTGTATGGAAATGTACATTTTGGGAGCCCAAAATTTGATAATTTGAAATTAATTAATGAGTTATTTACATTCTTTATTATGTTGTTGGAATATTGTTAGATTTTTTAAAGGTTCATCTAAATTTAAAGTTAATGGAACACCTTATTTTTCTTTGACTTAATTCGAACTGTTACTGTTCACCATCTATTGCATTTCTTTATCACGTATTAAATAAACGTGAAAATTTTTATAAAATATCATATAGAAAATATACAGAATTTTAATATTATGTGAATAAGATTCGTTTTGGGGCATAAGAATTCTAGTTAAAAAGTAACTTCTGATCTGTAAATCCCTTTTGGAAGTAAGGTTATTTCACACAGATAGGTTCAAGAAATAGCTAACGTTTAGCGTACAGTAAAGTAAAGAATTATGAGATGTTGATTATGAAAATGATGTTGTTAAATCTTAGATCGGGGTGGACGGCATTTGCCATTCACTCGCTAAATATTGTAATAAGTAATATTTAGTTAACCCATAGTAAAATATTGGAGAAAGTATTGCTCTGTAGATATTTTACACTGGTAGTCATAAGAGTTCTTAGCGTCAGGAAGTGTATATGACAAACTCAAACACTGCCTAGCAGTCTGCCAAAAATGCCGCAAATGTAACTACGCTTTATAATATTTTCCACCCCAAATTCTTTGACACAACGTGACCATCTTCAACTCTCCTCCACTCCTAGGAGTTTGCAACATTTATTCCGAGTCACCATGTTAAAGTGTGTGCGACGGCTTGGCCACCCCCGGCGCGTCGTACCCGTAGGCACTCGGCACCGCGGCGCAGCGTAGAGTGCGGCGAGGGGAGCTGCGGTGTGACGTGGCGGGGAGGAGCGGGGCGGGACGTGTCGAGCGGAGCGGAGCGGACGCGCGGCGTCGCGCCGTTCCGCGCGCAGTGGCTGCGTGTGTAGCCGTTTCGTTTTACTGAGGACACGGCGGATCCGATAGCACGCGACTTTGTCGCGCGGTGGCGACGTAAAAGTCCTTCAGGCATATTATAAAGGCTTTCACTCGAACACACAGCGTCTCTCGCCGTTCCGATAGCGGTTGTAAGCAAGCGGGGGATGTGATTACGGTCCGGCGTGGCTAGAGGCAGAAACTGCAAATCGCAGGTTGGCTGAATTTTCTCCCGTGTTTGGTTGTAAAGTGAAGAAATGTTTGTATTATTGCGTGATGGGTCGTCGTTCTGTACTACTACAAAAATACAGATAGGGATCAAATGCGATTTTGAGGTTTTGAGTCTTTCAGTCAGTGTAGGTTCATTGAGTAGTAAAACATTTGAAATTGTGGTTAAGTAGATAATCTTTATCGCTTTCTGCGTTTATGATATTCACTTTATTTAATTTTTTCCTTCGTGATTCAGCTGAATTTACATCTATATTCAGATTCAAATTTTGTTTTCCGTAGAAATTCCATTTGTGTTATACTAGATATAATGAAGAAAATGTCTGAGTTATTAAAAATATTCATTTATCTACATGATTTGAATAAACTAAAAGTGATGTTCCCAATAATTACAATTTGGACTGAATCCTTTAATCCTACAATACAACAATCCTATATAATTAGTTTTGGAAAGATCAGTACAGGAATAATGGAAAATATTTTTACATCGCATTTACATTCAGATGTACTATACATCTTTCTATTGCATTCGAATTTGTTTGTTCCATTAATAAAAATAAGAATTATAATAATTAATATTATTAATTAAAAGAATTGATTTGGTTTCTCCAGTGAATTATGTATTAATTAAATTTTGAATATTATTCGTGTTTGCAAATGTTTTTATTATTTTTTTGCAAGAATATGTTTCTCACTCTTTTCCTTTTGAGTCTTTTACTTCTGTACCGAAGTTCTGAACCTAGAAATATCACCACAGTTTGTGGGGAAAATATTTTCACATATGTTGCATCAAATTAATAACGAGAAATGTTTGAAGTGTAGACTTTTGCGTCTATAGTCTCGAGTTGTGATCAAGAATTTGCATATCCACGTTGTGCTATACTTCTGCGTTTGACTCTGCAACTGCAAACTATGTTTCGAGCTGATACGCAATTCTAGTCGTCTCCAGAGAGCGGAAGGCCGAGCAACTTGCAGAAACGGCAAGGAGCCGGCCACCACCGCAGCCTCTGAATGGATCTCGTCGCCACTTGGAGGCGGTTCGGCTGCGACTGCCAAGTGCAGGGGGCTGGCACGGGAGTTGCAGGGGTGGGAAGGGGATGTGGAGAAGGGGGAGAGAGAGAGAAGGAGCCGTGAACGAGGACCGGAAGGGACGGCGGACGGGGTGGGGGAGGGGAAAGCCTAGGGGTAGAAGCTTTTCGCCAGTAGCAAGGCGAGGAGAGGAGTATAACGAGAGGCACTGACGTAAGGAGAGACGCGGGTTGCCTACCCATATTTGTTTGGTAATGAGACGAAGAAGGGGCTTTCACTACTCGACTTCGTGAGACGTAGAGAAACAGTATACTCCGCCGTAGCAGCAAGTACAAATGGAAGTAAACAGAAGTATGCTAGTGTATCTTTCATCAGTGTATATTTGTAGTTCACTTAATATGTAATTAGCATTTTATGCTAATATCTATTGTGGATATAGCGTTCCTTAGTTAAGGAAGGTTTCAAGCAATGATGAGGAGGTGAGTTATGTTATCAAGAAGTTTTGTGATGTACGAGTTTGTATAAATAAAGTTTCAAATTGTTGAATCAAGATCAACATGGTCGCATAAAATTTGCTGTGAAGTATCGTGATATAAATGTTACTATGAAGTATCGTAGATATCGAAGCCTATTATTATTTTCATTATTTTTCCGCATTTCTGAGTTTGCCCATTTATAATAAAGTGCAAAATCTGAAGGATCATTATTTTACATGAAAGTATTAAAAATACGCAAAGTTTGTTAAGAACTTGTGACATAGTTTTGGATTTTCCATAAAAGCAAAAGAACAGATTAGATAATTCCACATTCAGTAACCACGGTCAGAAATTAGGAACCACAGGAGTGGATTAAGACTAATTGTTCGCATCTTCTTTTTTTCTTTTGAAAATGATTTAATGTATATTTAAACCTTTTCTGAAAACAATACTAGTACCAATGAAATATGAGTAAAATGAATGTGGAGAATAGTTCATCTTTAAAATTTAGACATTCTTGAAGATATTTCAAACATATATCTCGTTTAGACAGTGATTTCTTTTTTTCTTCAATCTACTGCCAATTTATTATAAAAAATTTCAAACTGTTGCAGAATTTAAGGAAGTGATCGAGGCGTTTTAATTAAGTTATTTTGTGCAAAAATAAAAAATTAATAAAGACAATCAGCACTTGTGTACATCACCGTTGGAGGGAATCAGATATCAACCCGTAGAGAACGAATCATCAGCTTCCCACACAAGTATACTCTCCTCTCCATCAGCTCGAACCAGAAATTCCGTAAAAGCTTAAATGTGGCGTCCGGATAAAGCAGCGGGCGGGTAGGTTGCCGGCACGCCGCACCGGTTAGAGCCACTTACTCGCCGCGCGGACCGCAAGCGCCGTTCACCGCGATAAAAGCCCGCTCCCCCCTCCGCTCGCCCCTCCTAATCCCCGCTCTGCCCAGCGAGCGGAGAGGGGAGCGCGAGCGGAGAGTGTGAGCCACCGCAGCCCCTCAGCCCTCCCCCCACTCTTCGGCCACTGGTAGCAGCGCCAATTACCAAGTTTCGCGGCACCGGCAGCCGCCGCCCGCCGCCGGCGCTCGCGCGGAGCGGAATAAAGTGTTGATACGAGTACGCTTGGGCGAGATGCGCGGGGACGGAGAGAAAACGGGGCGTGGTGGCGGGGAGGGGCAGGTCAGGGCAGGGGGAGGGGCGGGCGGGGCGGGGAAGAGTGGGACGGGCGGGGCAGGCGGGCGGGGCGGGGCGGGCGGGACGGGCGGGGCGGGCGGAGCGGGCAGGGCGGGCGGGCGGGACGCGCGGGGCGTGGGCAGGGCGTGGGCGGAGCGGGGCGGGCGGAGCGGGGCGGGCGGGGCGGGCGGGGGCGGGCGAGGCGGGCGGAGCGGGCAGGGCGGGCGGGCGGACGCGCGGGGCGTGGGCAGGGCGTGGGCGGAGCGGGGCGGGCGGAGCGGGGGCGGGCGGGGCGGGCAGAGCGGGCGTGGCGGGCGGGGCAGACGTGGCGTGGGCGGGGCGGGCGGGGCGTGGGCGGCGCGGGACAGGCGAGTCGCGGCGGGCGGGGCAGACGGGGTGGGGCTTTAAAATCCCTCGGTCACCCGTACGGAAACTCGCGCCGCGAGGGTTTGTCGGCTGAGAAAATAATTGAAACCCCAGGGCCTCGGGACCGTCACCGGAAATCTGCGTTTGAAAGCGACTCGAGAGGTTTGCGGCGGTGGGACGGCGGAGCGAACTCGCTGAGCGAAGCGCTGCCTACCCGCCCGCCTGCCCGGTTCAAGCGACGCGCTGCCGCGACGCGACGCGACGTCGCCTCTTAATGAGGCCTCTGCTCGTCTCACAGTCGCACAGGTCGCAGGAGAACGGGGTAAAGGGAACGCGGAGAACGGATAGCAGATGGAACCCGCTGGTTGTATAAGACCAGTTTTTTCCGTGTTCCTAATATTTTAGTGCGTAATTCATTATATTTGTTTCTGTGTTATGGTTAAATAATTAAAACCCAAACACATATTTTCTTGTCCAAATTCAAGAAATACTTTCTAAGGAAATATAATGTGGGTGTCATGTACTACGGGCGTTTGAACTTGTTTAGGTGAACCAGGATATCAAATAATGTCACTGCAGTGCCTCTGATAGGGAAGTCTTGGGGTTCGAGTCCCGATAGTGGCAAGATTTTTGACATTAGCTAGGTAGCTAGGTCGAATTCAACCGCTGTTTTGGAGGAAAATTCTAGCGTCCGGCTGCTCTGGTCAGTAGTTGTCCGTGGTTCTTGGCGTAAACACCCGTAGAATGCCGAAGAAGTACCCTAACAAACGGGGCACGGACCGAGCGCGATCTCACCTTGCTCTTCCTTGTTCTATCCTCATTCCTAACCCGTATACACACTTGCACGCGTTGCACTACCACACATGTTAGAAGACCTGTCATGAGTTTAGAGCTTGTTCCGGCCGAGGAAATGCCTCGCTGATGGAAGATACCTGGTTGGGGAAAATCCCACAAACCAACGTGTAGGTCGGCACTGAATCTCCGGTCATGCAACGGCGGAAAATCACCTCCACCACACACGCTGTAAGAAAATACAGTAAGCTTTCGTGACTAATAACCTTAGCAATTGACACGCCCGGAAACGCTAATGAATCAGTGAATTAATCAATCCATCATTTGGCGTTTGATAGCGATTGCGATAGCGACTGCATCAGCGATTGCGGTATTTGAATTGGCAGGAGCGTTGGAAGAGTTGTCTCCTCGTTTCTACTGAAGCGACGATTCTTCTTAATGAACGACTTCCGGACTCACAAATAACAGAAGAGGGAGGTGACTGGAATGGAGGTCGCTGGGAATGAAATGTGCTTGTATATGAGCAATTTTCCTCCTCTATTTTAATAGCGCTCGGAATTATATTATCCAGCAAGCAGAGAGTTAAATTATTGAAAAACAAAACCTGCTTGTTTGAGAAGCAATCAGCTCTTAAATAGTGGGAGAGCGACTGATGGTAGAAATGAAATCGGAAATATTTTTCACGAGATGTATACTTAACTAAAAAGATGTATTGAAAAATAGCGAAATTATTTTACTTATATTTTAAGGGTTACATAATGTAATTTTTCATATCATATTGTTCTCGTTGACATACATAATGCTCAACATTTCAATTATTACAATTTCGTTACAAATTTAACTCGTTACACTTTGTAATTCTTTTAACCATTGGCGATACGTTGAATAATATTCCAAAATTACGCTTCATTTTGGAAAAGAGGCATTGATGAATAGTGCATTTTCTATGGAGAACCAGAAATAAGTAATATGAATCCCATGATTTACTTGTCTATGGTTTTTTGATGCCACACTCCTTCGTAAACTATTCGCATCAGATAAAAATATTATTCAAAAGACACCGAAAAAGAAAAAAAATGTACCATTTTTATTCCTTTTCTCTTTACTTTTTCGATCCCCAGGCACCACAGGTTCTTTTTTACAAGCTTTACATCCTCCCTTCAAACAAGCGAACAAAACGCCAAAGACGCCTACAAATACCACAAAGTCCCTTCTCGGGGGATCAACCCCTCCTCTCACCGAAAGGACACCAGAGACGAAGCGGCTTTCTACCGTTGGCGGGACCTGTCGCGCCCGCCCGTCTGAATAAAGAAAAGTCGGCCGGCACGACTGACGGACGTCAAGGGTCCCTCCCCACTGCCTCCTCATCCGCCCTCCAGAGTCGCTCGCCGCCCAGCCACTTGCCCTATCATTTCCAGTATTTTACAAATTTATACGCGACGTCGCTTGTATTTGCAAGTCAAGCGCCGCCCCGGCGAGCGGCCGGTCGGCCCGCTGACGCCGCCGCCGCGGAGGCGTCGCCCACGGAGTTGGCGTCCCGGCGTCGCGACGCCTGCTGCATCGGACGGCGACGGTCAGGACACAAGTGACGACGCGCGCGCGGTCGGCGTGGGCGGGGAGGGCCGAGGGCGGGCGCGGGCCCGGGGCCGGGGCCGGGGCCGGGGAGACGGGAAGGGCTAGCGACGCGCCGCCGCCGCCGCCGTCCCGACATGTTTTAAACAAACACGCGGCCTCGGCCGGCGCGCCGAGCCAACTCCTCGAGACCTGCGACGGCTGTCGGCTGCCTCCCGGCCCTTCGCCCCGAACTGTCCCGAGTTGCCCTGCTCAGCCTCTCGGTGTCTAAACCCAACCCATTTGCTTTGCGCGCCTCTTCCCACTCCGCCTTTCTCAACACCCCATGATTTGCATTTAGTTACGTCTCTCTCTCTTTTCCATTTCTTCTTGGCCAGCTTCTTTCTGACCTCGTCTTCGCTCAGACTCTCTCCACTTTATCTCTCATTTTCCCTTGACTCAATTCTTCCTCTCAACTATTTCTCACCCAGTTAGTCTACAATCTCTTATCCATCTTAGTTTCTCGTTTCCCCGACTCTCGTCTTTCCCGTCTCTCGTCCCCTCACCTCTCGTCTCCTCGCCTCTCGTCTCTTGCGCTTCTCGTTTCCCCGCCTCTCGTCTCCCCGCCTCTGACGAGAGTGAAGTCACCGCCTCTCGTCTCCCGACCTCTCGTCTCCCCCACTTCTCGTCTCCCCCACTTCTCGTCTCCCCCACTTCTCGTCTCCCCACTTCTCGTCTCCCCACTTCTCGTCTCCCCACCTCTCGTCTCCCCGCCTCTGACGAGAGTGAAGTCACCGCCTCTTGTCTCCCGACCTCTCGTCTCCCCCACTTCTCGTCTCCCCCACTTCTCGTCTCCCCCACTCTCGTCTCCCACTTCTCGTCTCCCCACTTCTCGTCTCCCCACCTCTCGTCTCCCCACCTCTCGTCTCCCCACCTCTCGTCTCCCCACCTCTCGTCTCCCCACCTCTCGTCTCCCCACCTCTCGTCTCCCCACCTCTCGTCTCCCCACCTCTCGTCTCCCCACCTCTCGTCTCCCCACCTCTCGTCTCCCCACCTCTCGTCTCCCCACCTCTCCTCTCCCCACCTCTCGTCTCCCTGCTTCTCCTTTCCCCGCTTTCCACCCCCGTCTCGCATCGCACCCTTCGCATCACCCAGTCTCATTATCTTATCTTACCTTTTCCGTCCTCCGCAACTCCCCGCCTCGCGTATTCTCAGTTCACTTGCCAGTCAAGCCGTCCCCGCCTTCCGACTTGCGCCCGCTCCGCCTAGCCGCTGGTGGTTCGCTCGCTTTCCTCCCCCCGTCGGAATTCTGTTTGCTTTTGCGGCTGCACCTAATTAGCCGGAGTGCCAGCGCTGCCTGTCGGACGCGCGCTGTGACGGGCGCCGCGATGTCCCGCTTTTTGCGGCGGGCTTCAATGGATTTCTTGCGCGCATTGTTTGGCAATGGATGACAATAATTGACGTTTGAGCTGGTACAGCGCGTCGATTGGATAAATGATTTGTTTGCTTCTGTGCCGCGCGTTGGATGGATCTGAATGACGTTGATGTCTAAATGGATGAGATCTTTTAACATTTGTGATGTCATAGAGTTTTATTGTTCAGGGCAGATGTGTTCAGGAATATAATGTGTATTCAATGGAATTATAAATGGGAAATGAATTTATGGATTGGATTGGATTTGAAGATTTTACGAGATATTAATTTGGTAATTTTAATATGAATTGCATTCAGGTTTTATGTTAGGTCTATTATGACCACAATAAAACAACATATTTTGAAAATGAGTAAATAATTATTCTTATGTGTAAGAAGTTTTCTTTTAATTATTTTTTGAAAATTGTCCATATAAAATGTATATTCCCACTGTGGAAGTTCCTTCCACAGTGTTTAATAGTTTCGTCTTCAAAACTTGTTTTTCTAGGGATTTTTCTTTTCAGTGCAAACTACGATAAACTATACGCCAAATAAAAATAGACGGAAGCCATCAAGCTTTTATGTTTTTCGGCAGAAACGCAGACACAAAAATACATCAGACTTAACGATTTCTGGAAGCGAGTGCTGTTAAGCACTAGGGCGCGGCGGTCGAGGAACATTCGGAGGTCCCGGCGATTCCGATTGCTGTTCGTTGCGCTCCGGGGCCCAGCACTGTAGCCCCGGCCTCTGCAAGTGGCAGCGGTTGAGGCTGCTGTGCTCCGAGGCGGTTGAAAGCGGTTGTGGGAGTAAAGGACGTGATGGCGAAGCTCGGGTGGACGCGACACAGAAGTATCGTAGGCGATGGGGATCTTCATAATGGGGGAGTTGAACTGGATGTGGGGATGTCTGATAAAGTAGCAAGCGTTTGAAAAAGCGATAAAGCGTTTTGAAAAGTGAATAAGGCATGCAAACGAAAATAAAACAAACTTTATTGAACATGTTTGTATTCATTTGACACAATTTTATAGTTTATTTTATTTCCAATACCTATATGCAGGATGAGAGATGACTTTTAAACCTATTTTGTAGTTTTCATATATTTTTACACAGATTTCTACGTCATTTCAAGAAGAATATAACTGGATTACTATAAATGTATTACTATATCAGAAATTCTAAAAGACAGCAGATTGATTTTTTTATCAGTTATACTCTTATTTAATATCTAGACAACCATTTATTATTGTGTCCGTCTTTCTTCCAACACATTTTCAAATAACATTGTTTCTCATGTGTTTTCTTATTCCTCTACACGCTTCTTTCGACCCTATTTCGAGTCAATGTGTTTTGAGGCGCGTGTCAGTTTCGACCATCTTAGCCGACAATGACGATGAGGATGGGGAGGAGAAGGAGGACGAGAAGGAAGAAGATGGCTGGCAGGAGGAGGCGAGAGGAAGCGGGTGGGGTGTCCCAGGCGAGGGCTAAGGCTTGAGAGACGGCGCCGGGCGCCTAACGTTGGCAACGTGCCCGGGGCCATCCGCGGCAGCAGTCACATGGCGACGCGACGGCGCTGCGTCTGAGGCTTACGGCCACCAGGAACGCCACTAGCGCCTCGGCCCGACTAGCCTCCAGCACCGCGCGTCGAGTCGTCTGAAAGAGCACCCGCGCTGTTCGTCACATTGTACAAAGACAAGAGAGAACTATAATACGGTGCACGTGTTTGTGCCTAGTTCGTGCAGCTCTAGACATATGCATCAAAGTGCGTTGAATCTGTCGTGCGTAGATGCTGAAACAGTAGCTATACTATTTGTCACATTGTACAAAGACTAGAGAGAACTATAATACGGTGGACGTATTTGCGTCTAGTTTGAGCAGATGTATGATTTGAGTGCGTTGTCAGTTTTCGAAAACACAGAAATATACAGGATGTCTCAAAATAAGTGATACGAACTTCTAGGGAATGTCAATTGGTCGAAGATGATCACATTTTGAAAATAAATATATGGTAGTAAATTTGGTATAGCGAAGTTACACATGGTAATAGTACATGCTTGGTAGGCAATCCATCATGAACAGCTATTTAGTAGGTCATGTTTTGGCGAAGTCTATTATATTTTGTGTACTTGGCTAAAACCTGGCATCACTCTTATTTTCTAGAAATGACAAAAAATGCGTAGATCAGTGTCACAATTAGAATATAATATTTTTTTGCTCTGAAGCGTCTGTTAAAATCTACTCTAATATAGGACTTCCAAAATGGCGTGTTATTAGTGTGTGTTTATTGTTTGCATTAAAGGGTGATGCAAATTTCTGTAATCAGACTACACTCTGACAGATTGTGATAGTTTTTATAAAAGAACATTAGGAAATTTGGAAGCTTATTTCCAGGTAAAATTGGCTGATCAGTAAATCATACAATAATTCAAATAAAACACGAATTCAAACTACAAAATTTAACTAATTTAGCATTTAGCAAATTTAGTAAATTTAAGCTCTCGAAACATGTATACTCAAATGTAACAATTAAAGTAATGAGAAATACATATTTTATTGAGGAAGATTATTTCTATTTACCTATCAATATGGATTTCTAAAATATTTCTACGGTAAACACCGATTTTATACAAATTTTTTTTTTTCCATTTCGATTTCACGTTTTGTAGAGAAAATTTTTACTATATCAGTATACAACATTTCTTCAACTTTGAATTTTATTTTCAAAAACTGTGAGTGATCTGTTTACAAATTTGTCAGCTGTACATAGATCAGAGGAATCAATTGAAGTATATTTCTTCGAACGTGCGTCTCGCCTACGTGATGTGCAAAAAAACGCTGCCGCTACCGTCGCGAAGTTTTTCCACGTTAGCATTTCCGAAGCGCCAACGCAGCCTGATTTCGAAGCCCTCGCTTCCCCTCACACATCTTTCTTCTCGCAACTCAACTCACACAAAAGGCCTCGCCTTGTGGCAGCAGTGCACGCCACAAGCGGGTGCCGTCATCTCCCGAATGCTGGCTCCAACCCGCTCCGCTCCTTCCTGACTCATCTCATTCCACCCCTGGGTTGGGAGAACGGAGAAGGGGACGAGACGGGTTGAGGGGGGGGGCATGCTAGAGCGGGGAGGTGGGAGTGTCAAAGAGAAGTAGTCATGAATGGGTGAGGCAAAGAAAAGCGGGTGAGCAGGGCGAAGGGAAGCGGTGAGTAGTGGGCGGGGCCAAAGAAGCGAAAGAAGAGCAGGTCCAAGAGAAGCGGAGAGGGATGGTTGAGGAAAACAAAAGCGGTGGGCAGGCAGGAACTAGAGAAACGGAGGGGGTTGGGCGAGACAAAGTGAAAGAGAGAGACTGTGCAGGTTGGAGGGAGAGTAGACGCGGCTCTGCTTACCATAAGACACGGCTCTGCTTACCTTCTCGCACAGTCTCGACTTCGTCTCGGCCCAGTCCACCCCAAACCATTCCACTGTCACTTGTCCCTCCCGTGCCCCGACTTGCCTGCCTTTACGTCTTATGGTAAGCAGAGCCGCGTCTACTCTCCCTCCAACCTGCACAGTCTCTCTCTTTCACTTTGTCTCACCCTACCCCCTCCGTTTCTCTAGTTCCTGCCTGCCCACCCCTTTTGTTTTCTTCAACCATCCCTCTCTTGGACCTGCTCTCCTTTTGCTTCTTTTGCCCCGCCCACTACTCACCGCTTCACTTAGCCCTGCTCGCCCGCTTTTCTTTGCCTCATCCATTCGTGACTACATCTCTTTGACACTCCCACCTTCCCGCTCTAGCATGTCCCACTCACCCCATCCCCCTCAACCTGTCTCGTCGCCTTCTCTGTTCTCCCAACCCAGGCCCCCCGCCACCCTCATTCCGCCACATTCGACTTCGAACTCCTCCCTTCTTTCCGGCGTGGTGCTATGCGCCCTCCAACTCCGTGGCCTAGACGCGAAGTTGCTCGCGCTCCCCTACGACTCCCACCCGTCCGCTCCGGATGTTCTGCTTTCGTTACGAGTTTGCGAAGTGCATGCTGGCAACTATTTGCGTATCGTTAAGATTCGTGTGTGGACAGCATTTTCTTTTCCAATTTATTCTTCAGGCTTCCTCACACAAACTGCCTTTTTTTATTCTCAAAGAATCGACACTGAATTTGATGTTGCTACATATATTGTTTGTTGCTCCAAACTTTTGAACGTTCCAATAATGTGTATTCACAATTAAAACCTCCTTTTTTGAAGTCAACACACAATCTTGAATGAATTACTTCATCATTAGTGATAGCCATTTTGATTTACTCTCTCAAAAACTTACTTTAATGTTTGCGATGGTTGTGTTCTGGAAAATGTTACATGCCAAAGAAAAAAATTCTCGTCTCTTACTTCAGTCAAATATTAGATGACTACGCACATTACGAATACTATTTTTAACTTGAAATATTATTACCATTTATTATTATTGTTTATTATTGATAAACATGATCGAATACATTCGATCTTTAATTGAATTTTCTTTATAAGTCCATTTGTCGCCGTTTAATTATTTCTAAAATACCAATGCGTTTTTGCGTAGAGTAGTTTTTAGCACATCAGTAGGCATATTGTGTTTTCTTTAAGTTTTATATTTCTTTATTAACAATTTTTTGTACGATATCAATATTTCTTTTTGACATTTTATTTGGAAGTATAAGTCGGGGATATGAAACGAGAAAACCTAAATAGTCTTTCAGTATTAGTTTTATTTAGTTGCATTTGTATATTAACACATTGACTTGTAGTCGTTAAAGCATCTCCTGATCAATTATATATATATATATATATATATATATATATATATATATATATATATATATAACATTACTTTGTTATATATAACTTTAAAGATTTAAATGCAAAGCAGGGTGTTTGTGATAGTATCTTTATACATTTACTATTAAAATAAAGTCTTATAGTTTGATTAACAATTTATTTAAAACCTTTTTGACGTACGATCCTTCTAAAAATAATTTTAAAAATTCTAACCAATCTATCAAACTGTTAAATCTTAACCCATTAATGCTCGAATTAATTTTGCGCGCAATAGCGCTCTTGACTTCTTTGTACGCAGATCCGTTGTTGGATCTGGTAGCATTGTTGGAGCTGATAGCATCTGTTTGCTCCTTTTTATCTCCAAATTGTTGTTATTTTGCTATTTTGTACTTCTAGAGCTTTTCAAAGCATCAACTGCTGGTCTTACGAGCATTGGTTTCTCCAGAAAAAGCAAAACTGTTAGGCACTGACTGCATATGCCCCGGAACAAAATTATATTCTAATATAAATCTGCAATAATAATAATAAGTTTATTATCTTGTAAATGGACTGTTGTCCGGTGGCAAGTTACAAATACAATAATCTAAGACAATATTCAAAATGTAATACAATAGTAAAACAAGATTATTATAATAACACACACAGAATAAATCTAACGGTATGTTCTAGAATATGAACTTGCAAATGTACAAATTCTCTGTAATAAGTTTCCTGATAGTTCACTGAAATAATGTACCCTTCAGTTCAACTCTTATGGCGGTGTCCGTATTAGGTCCTCAAACTCCGTATTCTGGAGTAGGTATCCGATAAGAAGAGCTGTGGTTCTTCTTTTTTGGTGTATTTTTACTATTAATTTTATTTCATAAGATATTTCCACGTACTTAACTCGAGGACGAAAACAACTGTTTGTTTAGATTTCATTTTTATTTTGAACTTGCATATTAGAAATTTTCAACGAATGAAAATACTGTTTTTAAGTTTAAAACGGCGAAGCCACTTTCATGTCGATCACGTTAAGTAGTGGCTGAGATATTCAGCTAGTTACGTACGATAGAACTTTCATTTGAAGACATACTTGAAGTGTCCCTGTAAAAATCTTGCAAAATTTCAACTCTAAAATTAGAACAGTACATTAGAATAGTATGATAACAATGTAACTGATATTACCAATATAAACTCGGACACTTCTTCAAAGTTCACAAGTATATCTTATAGTAATTAATAACGTTGACTGTGTTTCGATTCACGTTTGACTCTCCATTTTTTAAAAGTGATATACTATTTCTCACTGCTTCGCTTGACAGAGGAAATTTGCTTTGAAACAAAGTAAAGCTTTATTGATAGTCATCCAAGACAGCTACCTATTAGGATGTAATTCCATATTTCCTTTCATCGGGATGTTATTGCCGAGTGGCAGTCAAAGACATCGTCCGTTTTGATTCACTCCATCAAGGATTTCCATTCGCGAAATAAGTTACTTCACAGTACATTACCCGCGGAAGGACATTTTGTCTCGGCGGAATCCCTTTCCCAAACAGACCTCCTCTGGGTATTTTATAAACCGCATCGCAATCTTCGAAGCGCCGCACGCCGTGCCGAGCGCTTCTCTTCCAGCACCGCTCCGCTACTAGCGGCGTACAGTGAGCCTAGTCGACATGGATAGAGGGCATAGCAAGCTCTCCGTGATTTCGAATGAGACGTTTGACAGAAAAAGAAACATCAACACGCAAAAACGAACCTATCTAATGTCAGTATGACTTGTTCGTCAAACGTTTCATCATGTGGTATATACATTTATCTGTTTTTCAAGGTGATGACGTAAATAGTATGGATTAAAGGATTGAACAACAGGGTTGGTATCAATCTCACCCAAAACTCAATTGTTTTCTTCTTGAGCCTGCAGAGCAAGAGGCGCAGAGAAACCATTATGTATCTCAAGTATTTATCTAATTCATGTTAATTTCTCAGGAAAGTATTTATAGTACCAGAGCCTCTGTACTTGCTTGTGATCCTCCAGAAAAATATAATGCCAAAATAAGTAGTTGTTAATGGTTAGAGATGTTTGAATACGATTTCTAGCATTATTTCCCAGTTACGGCCAAATTTTGTAGTAATTGTCGAGAATTATCGTTGAGATTTTATCAATGTATCGGATAGTTGTGAAAACCCTTTTGTCAAAAATAGTTGTGGCAAATCATTTTTGTGCGTTTTTTTCAAAATATCCCTCTCTTTAGCTTAAAAAAATACTTACACGTTTCAAAAGTAACAATATTTTTCTCGCAATTCACCATCTGAGTCGTTTTTACCAATATTGAAAAATACGATGTCCTTTTATTTCCAAAGATGTCTGCATGCCATTCCTCAGAGTTTCGACCTCTTCGGGCCCAGTGTGCGCCGGGGGCTGCGCCGCTGGCAGATTGGCTGGCGCTGGTGGGCGGACGCCGCCAATTACGCGCCGCGGCTGGATCAAAGCCTCGCAGCCGACGGCGCCAACGCGCGCGGGGGGGTGGTGGAGGGAAAGAAGGTGGGGCGGCGGCTGGAGAAAAGCTTGCAACAAGCGATGGTTGAAGATTGAAGAAATGACTGGCAGATGGGTGGCAAACGGATGAATCGACGTGGCGGGCGTTGCTGTGGTAAATCGGGTAGGATGTGATGTAGGGACACTGATCTAAAGATGTAGGGGATGGCGAGTTTAGAAAAAGGTGTGGAAGTATGCGGAGTAGGTAATGTGTGCAAAAATCTTCGTAGTGATTGCCACAGTTGACGAATTCGAGGTGAATTGGAGAACGAATTCGAGGTGAGGGGAAGCGGTGTGTGAAGGTGTAGAAAGTGGATGCTGGGCGATGTGGTGCGACCCGCTAAGAATGGGTGTTGAGAGTTCAGTTACGTCTTTGCGGGTTACGGATGGTAAATGGAGGCGGAGGTTGTGCTTTTTCGGGAGGACAGAGGAAGGCAGTGGAGGAATCATAGCGTGGTAGAAAATGGGAGATGATTGGAGGGAAGTAACTTCTGGTGAGGTTAGGGGTGGAAGATAGGATGAATTTGCGGGTGATGAGTAGACAGGCGAGCTATAGCTGGCGTGGGTGGTGAGTGGACAGCTAAATACTCGCCAAGACGCCGATCTGTTGATACTGAGCGGTTAGCCAAGTGATGGATTCTCTGAAAAGTAATAGGTTGATGAGTGATGAATAGAAACATCGAACTGTGTTGTGTGCATTAGGTAGTCCAAGATGGCGAAACTGTTAAAACTTGAGAGGTCAGCATTGTGCTGGATTCCGCAGAAAGTAGGTGGTGAGAGATGCGTATCCTCTTCTCCTGGGGCTGAATGAAAACGGCTGGCGAGCGGGTGGAAGGCTGAAGGTGATTGTGGGTTGGACGGTGGGTGGAGGGTGGCGGCGGACGAGATGGCGGGCGGAGACGCCAGCTTGTCCCCGGAGGCGCCTTCTGAAGCGTCGCCGCTTCGTTCTTGGGGAGGCGCATTAAGGGAATGACAATAGAGCGCGCGCAGATCGCCCGCTGTTACTCGCTCGGAGAGAAAGAGCGCTGCCGTCGCCGGTTCTTCCTTCCCCGGGGGGGGGGGAGACGTGTTAGCGGTTTCTCCCGAAGGCAATTTGTTACTGTCGCGCGGGGCTTATGGGCGGCGAGAACATTGCGTTCCGTCACTTCCTCCCCTCCCCCCCCCCGCCGAGTTGAATGAGGTGCGATTGTGCAGCGCTAGGACGATAATCGAGGATACCTGGATAGTATTGGAGACTGCGTCTCGTCAAAACGATTTCGTTGTAAACACTATTTATTTTCTTTCCAGGAGAATCGATGGCACAGCGTCTTCCCGCGTGGTTCGACGCAAAGTAGTGTTTCGAAAAATTTCTATACATTACGTTAAAAGATTAAGACTTTGAATGTAGTCGTGACAGTAACGAAAATTCTCTTTTGGTTCAACATTTTTCTTGTGCGACATTCTGTCCCTCTGGAACAATTTTTGCATATTCGAGTTTGGAAGTAAAAATAAATTGTACTTCTTTAAATCAGTAACAAAGTAAAAGAATAGTAATTTCACAACTTATCTTGGCATTGTATTCAATAGCCTTCATGTAATACATAAAAATATAATGTTTCAGTCATATTTTTCCTTGTAAAAGATTTAAAATAAAGGTGGCATGACACGAAATTTGTTCCCTATATTATGAATTTATAATACGTGTCACAATAGATGGTTTATTGGTGGAATTCGAATTCTTTATGAAATGAATATTACTGCACGTGGTAAAAGCGAATTATTACGTTCTGTCGTTGCAATGAAATTCTACGAGTAGATTGTTCACATTATTAGGTTTACCAGAATAAAGAGATTATATTTCCATATGAAGGGGTTTGTCATCCATAGCGAATTATCTGTTCGTATTAAATGCTATTGCCTCAATTTTGGCTCTTTTAGAAAACATGTATGATTGCCGACATATCAGCTTTTCGGCTTGGAGCTTAACAGAATTACGCGTAACTGTAATTACTTTCACGATATTATTAGTTACATAATGAGAGAAAACGTATTAGGAGCTCTCCAGCAAATATCTATTCCAGATTTTGTGGACAAATTCATTGTTTCGAAAAGCTTAGTGTTACATATAACTTACTTAAACCGTTTCATTGTATTCAGTTTATCTTGTCACTACAGTTTTGTTGACAACCAATCATCAAAATCTTTAAGCAAACGATTTTACAAATTAAACGTAACGCATGTAATCATTTCAAATTTGCTTCTGTATTGTGTTAATGGAATGAATCAGAGAAGACAAGACAAAAATTTAAAAAATTATACTTTGATGCAAATAAAATTAATTAGTAGAAGTATTAAATAACATATTAAACAAATCAAATAAATTCTTAATAAAACCAAACTAAATATACAAGAGTTTTCTTGTGAAACCACATATTTCTTCATCAAATTTATACGTGAAGATACAGAGCACGTTAACTTTCTACGAGTTCAACAGCGTATTTCAAACAATTTATTTTCTTTTGAGGTACTACTGACAAATGATTATTATCATGCATTATTATTATTATTATTATTCCTCTAAATCACGACTAAAGATGTTATGTGTCGGCTGAATATAAAATCTACTCCAGGTTGCAACCAGCTACCTAAGGGGTAGATCTAGGGACTGTCGGTACCTCTACAATACTTTGCGCAAAATGTGGGCAGTTCCAAATAAAGCGATTTCTTGCACTTCCCAGTCTTTTGAATTACCTGGGAGTTTAGACAAGTTCTTACTCAAATTTTGCGGAACAAATCCCAGAGCTCCGATAACTATCGGGACGACCTGTGCTTTTACGCCCCACATTCGGCTGATCTCGATTTCCAAACTCTTGTATTTAAGACGTTTCTCTGCCTCCTTGGTAACGACGTTTTGATCGCAAGGTACAGCAACAAGTAAACACGATTTGTTCTCCAAATCCCGGATGACTATATCCGGTTTGTTTGCTGCTATCGTGCGATCAGTTTGAATTTGTTGGTCGTACAATATCGTACACAATCCTACAGACGTCACCGGTTTCGCTGAGTGTTCGTACCACTTGGGGCATGTGTTTGGAACTTCGAGGGCGGTACAGATCTGCCAGTGGAGGTAGCTACACACCCTGTCATGTCTTTTAAGGTATTCGGTCTTTGCTAGGATTGGACAAGCTGAGACAATATGATCAATGGTTTCTACTTGCTCCAGACAAATGCGGCATTTATCATCTTGGGAAATTTTGAGAACCGCTTTATCATAATGTCGTGCTCTCAAGGTCTGATCTTGGGCAGCTATTACAAGTGCTTCCGATTTTGGTTTCATTCTTCCCCTTTTAAGCCACATAAATGATTGATCTTTATTGATCTACACCTTGTCTATTCTTTTTAGATATTGTCCGTGGAGTGTTTTGTCTCTCCACGATTTCTTTAACATTTTTTGTGTCTCACACTTCATGTTAAGTAGCATCAGAAGTTCAGGGTCTGTGTCATTCTGGGTGTCTTGCATAGTCTTGTTCGCAATGCTTCTTGCTACACTTACAATGCCTCTGTTTCCCATTCTTCGGTCAGATTTCATGACCTGCCTCATTAGTGGGTCATCTTGATGGCTGACTACATACTTTCCCATACCGGTTATTGCATTGTGCCAGGAGGCTTCAATTTGTCTCAGGCCTCTTCCTCCTTCCTTATGTGAAACATAAAGTCTATGTACATCAGCTCGCGGGTGGGCAACATGATGCATTGTAAGCAGTTTTCTGGTTTTTCGATCCATGATGCGAATTTCCTGTTCAGGCCAGTCTACTAGTCCGAAACTGTATTCGGCTACAGGTACCGCCAAACTACCTATTGCTGATATTTTATTCCTTGAGTTCAGAGCGGACTGCAGGACAAGTCTCACTCGTCTATAATACTCCCTGCGAATTCTCTCTTTCATTGTGTCGTTCGAGATGGTCTCACATTCTTCAATGCCCAGATATTTGTAAGTTTTACCTGGCTCAAGATCTTGAATCACAGTGTGTCTATCAACTTCAATGCTCTCTGACGTGGTAATTTTGCCTCTTTTTAAGTTGACTTTTGCACACTTGTCAAGACCAAACTTCATGCAGATGTCATTGCTAAAGTCATTCACGACAGACAGCATTTGGGAGAGAATCGCTTCATTCTTAGCAAACACTTTCAAATCATTCATGTAAAACAAATGTGATACTGGCCTTTCATCGCCATGGAGCTTAAAACCAAAGTCAGCTTGCGAAATCTGTCTCGATAGTGGGATCAAACTAATGCAAAACAGCAGAGGGGATAGTGAATCTCCTTGAAAAATTCCCCTGTTAATCTGGATACTTCTTGTTTCTGCTACTCCCTTTCCGCTGTGGATTAGTAACCTGGTGCTGGACGACTTCATACTAGCCTTGCAAAACTCAACAAGTCTAGGATGAAATCGATAGATCTCCAGGGTCTTCAAATTCCAATCGTGTGGTACATTGTCAAAGGCCTTCTGGTAGTCAATCCAAGCCATGCTTAAACTACGTTTTCGTTTCTTTACATCATTCAAAATTATTTTATTCAGAAGCAAGATGTCCTTACAGCCATAGGAACCTTTACGACATCCTTTCTGTTCAGCTGGCAACAGATGGTTCTTCTCTAGGTGCCTATACATTTTGTCAACAATGGCTGCAGTTATAAGTTTGTACATTACTGGCAGGCAAGTAATTGGCCTGTAGTTCTTCGCCAAAGAGCTGTCTCCTCCTTTGGGTAGCAAATACGTGATGCCGCGAGTGAGCCATTCGGGGATTTCGTTAGGGTTTTCTAAAATTTTATTAACAGCCTTTGCAAGATGAGAATGTAGTGCTGTTAATTTCTTAATCCAATAAATCTGGATCTTATCAACCCCAGGGGATTTCCAGTTTCCCATATTCTTAATTGTTTGGCATAGGTCCTCTTTCGAGAATCCTTGAACATGTTCCACTGTTTCCACGAGTCCATTGGCAGCATCAACTTCAGATTGGAGCTACGATGCGTCTTTGTTGTACGATCTGGTTTCCTCCCAGATTCCTGACCAAAATGTTTCGACGTCATCTTTTGAAGGAGGGGCAGCATTGCCATTCGGTTTTTGAGTCAGACTGCGATAGAATCTCTTCGCGTCTGTTTCAAACAACCGGTTCTGTACACGGAAATCGATTCTACGTTTGTACCGTCTTATTCGTTGAGCCCATGCTTGGATTTTTTCTTTTAGCTTTTCAGCTACCATTAGCCTTGTTGTGTCATTGTCACTTAGGTATTTTTGTTCAACATGGAGTATTTTTTGTTGAACTTTATACGTGTGGTTTGACTTAGAAGATGCCTCGGCTAGGAGTGATATTTCACGCCGTGTGTCGGCTATCCGTTTCATAATTCTTTTCATCCATGGAGGTACGGAGCTTTTTACTCTGTCTGGCAGTCGGCCATCGGTGTTCTTGGCTGGCCCCAAGATTATCTGAGATACTAGATATCCAGTTGCATACACGATGTGATTGATTTCAGTAATATCTAGATCTCTACTTGAGGCCTGTACAACCTCATTTTAGACAGAATTCGCTGTTTCTATCACTCTCTTAGCTTTAGCATTTTCGTAAATTCTCCTCAACGGTGCACGAGATTCGAATGGAATTAGACGAACTCGCTCTATCTCGCGTCGGAGGAGGTCCCGCATCATGTCCTTATCGTGTGACTCATGACCAGATGAATTTTCACCACTGACGAATGTTTCATTTGGAGGAGATGAACCTTGAAGTGGATCATCGTTTTCAAGGATATTAGATGGTTCTAAATGTTCGTCATGTGGATGGTTTGATCGATGAACATACTCTGCGTTTCTCTGGATGTCTGCAAGTTGTTCTGCTGTGAATTTTCCACTGCTGAGTATGTATCGTCGTTGACTGGCAAGCTTCTTTGAGTCTAGGGTAGGTCTCATATCTGGGTTCTATTATTATTATTATTATTATTATTATTATCGTCTCTTATATTATTTCAGTAGTATACCTTTCCATTGCGTCTCTCAAACGCATCCAATCTTTACAAATGAGGTCTCTAAAAGAAAGAGAATTTCACGGAGATGTGACGGATTGCATTTTGACTACAATTGCGTACTGGCAAATAATGCATAATTGTGTACAGTGCAAAATGAATACTGAGTCTTGTTAGGGTTAGATTATGTTTTACCTGTGCCAAAATTTTCTTTATCAGCAGTGATTCAGTAAAATTTTCAAGTCAGTGGGTTCAGCCATGGTATTGCATTAAAAATGCTGAGATATAATACTTTCCCTAGAGTGATTAGTAATTTAAACAAGTCAATTTATATCTTGGACAAGTTGAAGCATTTGCAATAAAATTAGAACTATTCTCGTAGTACATTTAGTACTCTAAATGATCTTTTGGACAGGTTAGTAAAGGATCTATATCTAAATTTATTATTAAATAGATCGATATTGTCACACCCAAGGTTCGTTATCGAGCCACACGGTGGCGTCGATTGTCAACCACAGCGTCGAGCTCCGGCGGCGTGGGTGTGCGCCGAAGTCAACGAGGGCGGCCCGGGCCTAGCTCAGTCGGCCAACTTTGTCACCTGCTTAGAATCTAACTCGGATGGAAGGAGTCGTAAGGCGTTTGCTAACTACAGAAACAATTCAGTGGTTGGTAAAGCAAATAAAAAGGTTTATTCCCGCCTAATAATAGGCCGGGGAAGTTACAGTGATTCAAAGAGTTAAGAAAGGCCCTACCTGATGAGCTCAGTTAGAAACGAAAGAAAAAATGAGATAAAACTTAAATCTAAAAAAAAAAGTAAAGAACGAGAATTACAATCAAATTCCTTTACAGGCCCCAACAAACTCTAGGCCATTCGCCTTCTGGCTGACAATAATGAGGAAACAAGTGCCTAAGCGCGGCACAGCAATGCACAATAGTTCTTTGGCGGTCGTTGACCGAAGTTTATGCCTGAATGGGGCGGCGTGTAGGCGGCCCTCGGCGGCGGCGGCGGGGGTCGCGGCGGCGTCGGCTTCTCTCCGTCTGGGTCGGCGGCTGAGATGGCCCTGCCAGGCCGAGAAACGTCCTTCCACAATAGCTACCAAAGGAGCGGCGGCGGCGACAGCGGCTGCGGCGGTGACGGCGGCGGCGGCGACGGTCAGCTGGCCCGGATCGTGAATGATCGCGAATTCCGTTCACACAAATCAGCAGTTCTTACGGAAAGTTCTCTGGAGTTTTCACGATTACGAATCTCGGAGAAAACTAGTCACCGGTCACTGCCCACGGCAGAGCTCAGAGTCCACGAACTAAGTCCCAAAATAATAATTCTCCCTCGAACGCGGCGCCGGAGCTATCACTTACTCCGCGGCGCTCGCCACCCAAGACAAGTCGAGTAAACGTAGTGTTCGAACGCGGCGCCGGAGCTGTTACTCGCTCCGCGGCGCTCGCCCCCCCCCCAGCTCAATCGAACAAGAAGAAGTGATCTTCCTCCTTACGCCGCTAGCGTGGAGGTGTCCTCGTTCCGCCACCCCGAAAATTCAAAAGTGCCCCAAAATCGCTCCCACCCCACGGAATTTTGCCCCTGATTGGCTAAGTGCTACTACGCCGTAATTTTGTCCTCGGCCAATCAGGTCCGGTGATTCTAGGAATTTTCCGTAGCCCTATCTCTGTCTGGAAAACGCTCTCCGTCTGACTTCGGAAGTAGGTCAGTAAAGGGTACGCGGAATGTCCGTTGGGACCCCCGGAGAAAGCTGCGAAGGACGGCCTGGGTACTCAGTGCGCATGATACCCGGAACGGCGGGATCGGCACACGTCTCTAATCTCTTCTTCGGCGCCCGGGTGCGTGACGGGATGAGGGTCGACTCGCGGACGATGGCCATAAACTTTAGAGGGGCGCGTGCTGTCATCCCTTCCATTAGCGGAGGGGGCGCGCCGACCCGGCTGGCGGCGGCGGGAGGTGGACGCCTCGCATCGACAGTTATTTGTGAAATTTAAAAAATATTAAAAATAGCGTACCGCTACAATATATTAATCAACGAAAATGGGTTGCAGTATAGTTGATAGCGTATCGATAATCCAGATGCAATAGTCCAGTGATCGGTAGCGTATGATAGTCCAGATGCACCTACATCATCTCAGGTTTTATTTGTATTGTTTAAAATCCTCTCCTACATTAATTCAGTAACAGAGATGAGTTTTCCGCACACGCTACCGATATTCATAAATGAGATATTTAAAGCATGAGAACTACACGGAGACGTGGCGATTTGCACTTCCACTTTGAAAATATGAAGGATTTGTTGAAAACATTAATCTAAACATTCACGTCAAAAGTATCTCGCAACACTCACGCAGCGTTATTAAAATCTATTTAGTTGAATAATTCCTAGACAAAGCGTTCTTGGCCATTCAAAGTTTTGAAGCCGAAGGCCACAAACAAACTTTCCTCGTGCCAAAATGTATCGAACGAGAGCTTCTTGAACTTTCTATTATATTTTGTTGATCCGGCGCTTCTCGATACTACCCGCTTGTTCAGAGGCGTGCAGAATCTACAAGTGTGTGTGAAATGAAACTAATTACTTGATATTCTAGGCAATTAAATTCCACGGGTGTACCTGTCAGTTCAATAACAAAGTTGAATAATATTCCAAAGAGTAGGGTTATGCTTGCCCCATCCTGTATTTTCGGATGGATAACATTAAGTGGCTTTCGCGAGAATAAAATATATTATATTATTTTATAATATTTTTGTGACTATCAAGGAAAGCGAAAATATAATTGTCAAAGAAGATTGTATAATTACTTTAAATGTTTTTAAAGAAGTGTTGTAAATTGTTCCAAGAACATGTCTACTTATAATACTGAATAAACCTTTATTCAAAATTTGTTTCAAACATCAATTTCATTGTCTTTATTTTTATTTTAAATTCTGTAAGTACATTGGAAGTTATCCTTTGAATTCTTTAAACAAATATACACGTTTCCTTTACAACTTCCACTCTTAATACGGAAAAGGAAAAATAGGGAAAACAGTGGAATTCAGCATGTGCGAGTTCTCGCACGGGTACGCTAGTTTGCTATTATTACTATTATTATTATCATTAGTCTTTAAATAAACAGAATTTAGAATTATTTGCGCAATTTCATATTGATTCGAGCAAACTAAATGGTTCATTTTATCAACGATTTTCCTGAAATTTATCCCTTCAATTTCATTGAGAAAATGAAAAATTGTGGAAAATAAAACATTCCATGCATTAAGCAATTCAAAAGAGACTTATTGTGTGCTATATTACACTATAAGTATTCAATTTAAAAAATATCAATTATCGTAGTATATGAACAGGTTTTGTTGAATGTACGGTACAAACTAGTGTCCTCCCGTCGTCATTATATAATACTCGTAATAATACATACCAAACCGTTGTGAGACGTGAAGACTTGAAATATGTTTTTCAATGCAAGTGGACGAGCTGAATCCAAATCTGAAGCCAGAATTGCGACACTACCCTCACTTTTTTTAATCGCGAAAAAACAGAGTGATATTCTACTTTTTGTTTTCGGGGATTGTTGTCAGGCCCAAAACCTTGACACATGTTTCTTTATATACGGCGATGCTATTAATTCGAATGTAAGCCCAAAATTGTGCAACCACCATCCAGTTTTTTAAATTGCAAAAAATTACGTAATTTGTAAACTCCACGGTAGTCTCTTGAAAACAAACTGGAAGGTTTCTTGAAAACAAACTGGAAGATTGTGGCGCAATTCTGGTTTCAAACTCGGATTCAGCGCGTAGACAAACGTGAATAAATGTGTGTCAAGTCTCTGAGTCTGACAACGTTTGGCTTCTGCAGAGTATACGCCACAAGACATCAAAATCTAGTATTCACATGTGTTTTTTGGTATTTTAAAAACTGAGGGGGTAGTGATGCAATTCTGGCTCCAGATTCGGTTTCAGCGCGTGAAGAAACATATGTCAAGTTTTTGGGTCGTGCAACCTTCTTTTTTATTTTGTACGCCTGTGCAAATTATTGAAGATCTCTCTCCAACACAACCATGGTCGTGGCGATCCGCGATGCTCGTCGTTGATGTTCGTATCAGTCGATGTGGCTGACAGGGAAACATTTTACATTATGTAATGTTATACTTTATTTCATTGCAATGTCATTTCACCTGAAAGTTACAACGCAAATTTGCCATCAGAAGATGACCATAACATGGAAAAATTTTGTTTGAAACCTTAATTCAGTTGCAACGAAAATAATTTATTGACGAAAGGTCACAGTTAGAGGTCAACAAAGATGTCGCACTTTCGAGCGGAAAATCCATTCATTTCACGACCAGCTCTTCCCAAATTTCGCGCCGGATTGATTCCGAAAAAGTAATATCCTTCATTTAGCTCACGCTTCCCGCGCTTTATCTGATTTGCTCCAAAGTCGTTTCCATCGCGGATTTCGATCGAACCTAAGCTTTTCATTTAAATCGCGCCCCCCGACCCGTTGCATCCCCTCTCGTCCCACCTCACTCCTCGTCCCTCGCCTATTACTCGCTGTACAGAACAAACCTCGGGAGCTTCGCCGGGGCGGACCCCGCCCAGCGCGGGTGCAGGCATTAGGGCAAATCTCGCGCTGCGCGGCGCGGCGCTCCTAATTGAAAAATAAATTCCATCCGATTATTGTAGCTCTCGGGGACGTCGTTAAAAACACTTGCTAAGCGGAAACCTTAATGACGGGGCCGGCCGGCGGGCGCGCTGCGCTCCGCGGCGCGGTGCGGCACGGCGCGGCGCGGCGCGGCGCGGCGGCGCGTGGCCGCCACTCAAAGAAGCTCGCGAGGATTAAGGGGCTTATTAGCGCAATCCCTGTCGGACGGGCTTAATCCGCGTTCGCTTTGAGTCCCCCGGGAGACAGGGGAGGGAGGGGGCTGACAGATGGGAAGGTGCACGGACGGACGCGTTCGATAGGTTTGCCCAACAAGTCTGTGCGCCTAGGTGAAAGTCAGTAGGGAACGCGCAATAACCAAAGAAGGATTTTTATTTTTGTTTAACCGTGTAAATTACCAAGGAAATGCGGGTGATTTCAGAGGCCCATAAATGATATTTTGTTTGTTGTTTAGAGGTTTCAGTTTTTGGGACGCTGAAAATCTTGATGTTGTTTACGATGTGCTTTGATCAAAATATGACGCAATTTATTGCAAGTGTTTCTTATAATTTGAATTACTGCAGCGTCTTTGACTGTGAGTAAATATCGAGACTATTCATTCAGAAACCAAATATAAGAACAAATTTTAGGAATATTCGTTTTACTTTACGTTTTTGTATAATATAATTTAATACATTACTATATTACAAGATACTTCGCCCAAAATTTGATAAAAAGTGTAATAGGTATTGTAATCAAATTCAAATATTGATGCCAGAAATTTTATTTTTCCATTTACAAAGTCAGGAATTGAATAATGCTTTGCTTAAATTAATTCACATGTGTATTATTATTTGTATTATTTTATACGTCGTCAAAACAACAATAAAATCGTACGTGATGCGCTTAGCAGACACCATCTCCTTTTAGTAATGCACGAGGCTATTTTTTTCTTGTTGCATGAGTTAATGCCCTATATTTACATTCTCCGACTGACCATATCGGAAAAAGCATTTCTTTAATCCAATGCCCTTAGAAAGCTGTTAACAGAATCAAAATCATTTCTCGCCAATAGGACGGTCATGTGTGATAGATGTATGTCTGCGCGCTCATGTGTATCTGTGTGTATGTGTTTGTACGATTGACCCTTTATAAAACATTTAAATATAATATTTTCCATGAGGAAATGTGTAAAAAACAAATGTAAGGTAAATGTGTAAACATTTAGTGTTAATGTTATCAAAATGCATACTTTTATTTTAAATAGGTCAGTGCATTTCTTCATTTCAAAGTGACTTTTGCATGATATCATAAATTAAGATATTTTATTTACTTAACTCTCAAATATTAAGTAGATTTAATCTTAGGTGATTATTGTCCTGGTAGAATTCATGTTGTTTTAAACAGTTTTGTATTTTTCATCCGGCGGAAATTGACCTTTATGATAATTATAGTTCAAAAAGGTTTCGAATTTGACGTTTTGGCTAATGAAATGTGAAAATATATATTAATCCATTCAGTAGTAGTTATATGTTACGTTTTGAGTATGAAACACGTCCATATTATCAACTTTACTAGTTAATGTTGCGGCATTTAATTGGCTTTTCTCATGTCTATAATAATCATTTGAGGTGTTATTTACATAACATGATTATGTACCATGAATACGTTTTAAATACCACAGAAAACAATAAAATACATACAGTGTTAAAACAGTAGTATCTGTGTGACGTGGTTATACTCCGATTTAAACAGAATGGTACTTCAAAGTCACAACCTGGATGGAGAAGGGGGACATTTTCATCCAATGGGGAGCTGCAATTCCAAAAATGTACGTCCTAACAAAGCTCCTGATTGGATGATAATGTCTCCCTCTCGGTCCAGCTTGTGACCTTGAAGTGCCACTCTCTTTAAATCTGAGAATAGGAAAAATACCCTGTCTCAAATCTGGATGCGTCAACAAGATTTAGGGTTATTCCTCCACTTAAAAATTCGCACTGATTCATTCTAATGTTTAAAGGGAGGTCGCCGTAGCTACCCCATTCGCATATTTTTCGAATGAAAATACTCGCTCCTAACAACTGAAAAGCCGTAGGGCTGAGCATTGTATAATCACATCACTCTGCAATTAAAAATACTAAAAACAAAATAAAGATTTAAGACCGTTCCAACGCCAAGGCACCGCCTGCACCAGGTGCTCATTATTAATGACAATGATATATCCGATTCCACATAATAACATTTTAAAATCTGTTCATATTTTCCTTCAGCTGATCAATTTACTATTAGATTTCTTGGTGCAAACAAATCTTGGCGTGGTCGTGGTGCGGGCGCAGCGCGGGGAAATCAGGAGGCGGCGTCGCCGTGCGAGGAGCGTGGCCGCCAAAGGCGACGCTCGGCTGCGCGCGAGTGCTTCGCAGCGCGCCGCCACGCCCCCACGCCCCCACGCCCCCACGCCCCCACGCCCCCACGCCCCCACGCCCCCACGCCCCCACGCCCCCACCGCCCCCACGCTCCCACGCCCCCACGCCCCCACGCCACACGCCCCCACGCCCCCGCGCCCTCACGCCCCACGCCCCACGCCCCCACGCCGCCACGTCCCCACGCCCAACGCCCCCACGCCCCGTCCCTGTCGCTCCGCGCGAGTCATCTGCGAAGCGGAAGGCGCCCCCTTTCGCCCCAGCGGCCCGGGAGAGGAGCGATGAAGCCCTGAAGCGGCTTTCCACTCGCCTCTTGTCAGGTAGCGCGCTCCCTGGGCTGAAGGGAGGGGGATTCATTACTGCCGCTTGGGCGCCTCGCGCTGGCAATGCTATTGATATAATTAGCATGGCGAAGGGTTAAAGATGGACATTTAATCGCAGTATCAACGTTTAGATTGTAACGTGTCAACGCGTCCGAAGTTACAAACACGACGAAATATTTATGTTTCAACTCGGACAGAAAGAAATAGTCAGTAAAACGAGCAATAAATCATGTCTCCCAAAGGTAACAATAAATTAAGGCTTACTAAGTTAAAAACTGTTGCAAGAAGCGAAGATACATTTGCATATTGATATTTACATTTACAGATTGGCCAATGAATAGTGGTTTATCAATAAATGGATATTCTGGAATTATAAATAGAGAACAGGAAACATTATCGGCATTAGAGTCGAAAGAATCCTTATTGAAAACGCGTCGCATAATGACGCCATGAAACAATGTAAAGTTGCTCAGAGTCAGGAGAGAAATGTTTTGTTTTGGTTCATGGATGCATGATAGATGCATGACAAAGAAGAACTAGGAGTATAAGCGGTGCGCGACTAGGGGACTCACCATTTACTGCAAATTTTTATTCAGAAGTTTGATAGTAACAGTGCAGAAAGGTTCTAATTAAAAGGTTCTTAGTGTAGCGTATTTGAAATTGTTTAATTTACACATTTGTAAAGTTTTATTAATTTTAGGTTTGCTTTATTTGACTGAAGTATTTTCTGGATTTGGGAGGACACTAATTGACTTCAAGAATACCACTCTCGTCCAAAAAAAGTATATTGAAGGGAGAACGAGTTCTTAGGTAGAAAAAGGTCCAGTATGAATGAGTTTTCTTCATTTGAATGGTGGAATTTTTATTTGAAAAATATTTTTCAGAATGAATATTATTTCATGATTTATGAATATTATTCCCTCATTCATCGTCTCTCCTTATGCAGGGTTGTCTAAATACTGATTAAGTTCTCTGATAGTCGTTAGTCTTCTGGTGGAGGGAGAAGAAAGTGTCAATTATTTCAAGACTTTAGTTTCTTAGGAGCTCAACAATTTAGTTTGAAATGGTAAATGGTAATATACATTTTTATCAACAATTTTTAGCTTCCACACTCTTATCTACCACTTTCAGTTTTTTTTGGAGACAGTAGATAAGGTGAACACATCATCTAACGAATGATGATACCTAAAGGTTCCTCAAGTAGTTATAATATATTGCTAAGTTGCAACCTGACTGTGTGTACAATAGGTGATATTAATTATTATTTGTACCAATAATTTCTCCCTCAGATTGCTGGGGTGTATGTTTTTTATGTTTATAGGGGAAAAGACTACTGTCTAAAAATATTACCTTTGTGTAAAACTTTAAATGATTTTTTTAGGTTTATGGAAGTGTCAGTGAAGAATAACAAGTGTTCAGAAACGTAAATCTCCTCGTCAGAGTAAAGCTCATTCTTGGCCTATCGGTAAATTTTCCAAAACTGTATTGAACAAACCTATAATGCTAGATTTCAAGTCACGTATGAACCTTCAATAATTTCTCTGTAACGAGGAACGTGCAGCATACCCCTTTAATGCTCTTTAATTTCTTTGGGAATAAAAAATGTTTCGAAAAATATGTTTTTATTCTTACCAGTTGTTAAAAATCTCTAACATTACTAAACGTGATAACACTGCTTTGTTTTCTGCGTTTTTAAACGTTTATTGCATTCCTGAATAAAATATCTTGAATTTCAGTTCTCCTATCTCAACTTAGATCAAGAAAAGCTGTTTAAAAAGCTTTCCTTTTGACATATATACCATATCAATTCATATTTCAAAATGTTTTTTTTTCTCATTTTTGAACCAGTTTTTTACCTTCCGTTTCCATTCGCTTCTTCATTGTTTCGCGCACATCCCTCTTTCTGTACATTCCGGCTCATGCGCTGCCGCGCCTCGCAGCCGCGGCGCTGGGCTGCGCTCTCGAGGCTGGGCATATTGCGCGGCGCGGCGCCGGTGCCGCAGCCGGCTTCCAATTTCGTTCCGTTAGCGGCGCTGGGATTGGCGGGCGCGGCTCTCCACCGCCGCCCGTTATTACTTACTCGTTTCACAATTAAGCGTCCATTGTGCTTCTCGTTAAAATGTGCGCGGGGGCCTCGGACAGCTCGCCCGCCGCTCGCCTTCCCGCCGTCGGCCAGCCACCTCACCCGTCCCCTCGTCCACCCTCTCGCTCCTCATACTCTCTCTCTCTCTGTAGTTAGCTCACTTTCGCCCTCGCCCTCGCTCTCGTCCTTTCCCTCGCCCTCGCCCTTTTCCTCGCTCTCGCCTCTGCCATCGCCATGCTCTCCATACCACACACCCTCTCAATCGTTTTTCGTTTACCAGCCTTTTGTAAGCCCCACATCTCGCTCGCTCACTCAGTCTTTCTGTCTCACAGCATTTTGCATGCACGCTCACTCTCTCTCCCGCCATCTATCCTCCAACCCTCTGGACCACCCACCGTCTTTCTCGTCCACCCATCATTTCTCTCGTTATCTTTCTCACCCACCGATATACCCATCCACCCCTCGCCCGTCCTCCCTCTCGCCCACCCACCATTTCGGCCACCTTCCCTCTCGCCCGCCTTCCCTCTCGCCCGCCTTCCCTCTCGCCCGCCTTCCCTCTCGCCCGCCTTCCCTCTCGCCCGCCTTCCCTCTCGCCCGCCTTCCCTCTCGCCCACCTTCCCTCTCGCCCGCCCTCCCTCTCGACCCCTCTTTCTCTCCCGCCCTCCCTCTTCCACTCCCTCCCTCAAGTAATAACGTGGCACCGGTTGGCAGAACTGAGGCGCCAGGGCGTGGGGCGTTTGCGATCGCGCGGTCAGTGTCGGTGGCAGGGGAGGAGGCGGTCACCAATGAAAAGCGACTCCGGAGCACTGTATAACGCGTGGTGGTATTAACGCAGGTTTGGGAGCGACAGGGAGTATGTGCAGATGTAGGGGGCTGCGGACGATGGCTGCTTCGAGAGCTGGGTGTTGTCGGCCTCTTGCAAACATAATTACGGTCTAATCAGGCGGACGTGTGGAGTCCTTCGGAGCGGTGGCCAATGGCCGCCCATCCTCCCCGCAGCAACCGCGACTGCGTTGGCGTGGCTATACGTTGCTGTCATTATTCGAAGAGGCCTACGTTCGCCATTGCTTTCACTCATCATCAAGCACTCTCTGCAATCGTCTGATGCAGAGCGTGGTACTACGCAGCTCAGAACCGATTTATTTACGTCTTTTTTCCCTTAAATTCGAAGTTACTCTCCTCCTGCAAAATGTTCATTTCCATTCGTTTTAAACGTTCATCTGTAGTATGGATAATTAACTGCTTTGATTTTGTATGGATATCCACTTTCTTCTGTGTTGATCTATCATGGCATTAGCACTATGAAACGTTTATGTTGTTACAGGAAATATTTTTTTTCTACGAAAGGCATTGCGAATTCTATACTTCAAATGACTTTTCAAAGCCTCTTTTTGCGTACACCAGTTTCATAAGGCTGTCAGTTATTCTTATCTTCACAAATTAAATGGACTCTTGTAGTCAATGTCCTTTTTCCATTTCTTGACTTTTTTGAGCTTCTGTCAAAGTCCTTTCCGGCAAGCATTTTCATTATTACTGTTTCCAGTCAACTCCAAGCCATTTTGTCACTTATTCCACCTCTTTTTGAAGTAAAATCCTCCCTTTTTGCACCATTTTTCTGTACTCTTGCTACAAATGCTTCCTTCTATTTCTTCTTCTTCGCCTGTCTATCTTTCTCCACACACACATACAGACACACACACACACACCACATCTTCACCCTTCCCTGCCATCTGTGTTCCACTCCGATCTCTTTGTGCGGCCGGTTCTCAATGTGGCCACGTTGCACCCCTCACCACCCCTGAAAGCGCCGTTGGCGTCGCAGCCGTCTCCATTGTGCGCGCCGCCTTTCACGACGCCTCTCTTCCCTCCCGTCCCTCCTCCCAGTTCCACTTTTGCTGACCTCTTTAGCCGGCGCTTCCACTGGCCGCAGTCCATTGTGGCGCCGCCCCGGGGGCGATAGCGTCTCCATTACGCCCTCGCCGGCGGCGGCGGCGGCGGCGCCGCGACGCTTGCGTCTCTCGCGCTGTCACGCAACCGCCCTCCGCCCTTCCCCCTCCCACTCACTCCCTCGCCAAGGGACGTCGCTGCCCCGTCGCCGTTTCCCTCTAGGCGTCACGAAGCTCACACGGAGCCTCGAATATCCACTCCAATGGTCACTAATTGAGATGAATTTAAATGAGCCTGAAGCGAATGGGAGGTAAATTTGGACATCACGATCATGGCAAATCAGTCCAATGTTAATTCTGTTGTGGAATATTTGTGTTCAGATGTTACAAGTAAGGCAACGTTCAAGTACTTAACCCCAAGTCTCATTGCCCAATTAATATTAATTTATCATAAAGCTAACTAATCTCTTGGTACGGATCATATCGATGGGTATGAGTGGTTGATCTCCTTATGATATGTTTAGTCACCTGATTATTAGTGCCTAAATTGTCCGCCACCTCACAAAGCACCGCTATTCCTTCGATTCCTCTCCCCCTACTTTGTCGCATTACGTTGTTCAATATCGCACTCAGCGTTCTCTATTTGTCGTACGCCAATTCGCATTGTTCTGTGTCACTTTTTTCACCTTCCACCAACCGAAATGCTTTCCTCTGCATCTTTGTCCGCCCTTCCCTCCGTCCCCACCCCTCCGCTTCGCATCGTCCGTCCGTCCGCAAACACACTCGCCAGCTCTCTCTCTCAGCGCAAGCGTCAGCGGCTCTGACGCGCGTTTCCAGAATCGTATTAACGTTAGCACCCGGTGAGATATGGCGCCCGTCTGCTCTCGGCTTTGCGCCGTGTGCCTGCCCGCCGCCTTACGCCTCCCACCATCCAACTCCCCTCCCTTCGCACGCCCCCTCCCCGCCCACGGCGCGCCTATCGTCACCGCGTTAATTAAGTGTGGATTTTCTGCTCGCTTGGTGCTCGGAAGGTTCGGTTTGGTGCAGCTGCGGAACCGCCTTGTGGCGGCAGCCTCCCACCGTTGCGTCGCCTCTCTCTGTGTGGACAGAGCCCGCCGCCGTCGCCGCGTTTGCTGACGCCTGTCTCTGCTCACCTGGATCTCCGGGCAATTTCACGCTTTTAGTTTAATTTCATGCTCGATGTCCTCGCGGACGCCGTCCCCACCAGCTCCGTCCTCCCCTCTCAAATTCACCCTTTCCAACATCGTCCCCGCCAACGCCTCCTCTCACTCCTTCGAGTGCCCACGCCTTCTCCGACGACGCCTTTTCCGACAACGCTTTGTCCGCCAACGTCTTCTCAATCAATGCCTTTCCCATTCCCGCCTTGCCTGCCATAGCTTTGTCCGACAAAGCCTTTTCATCTCCTACTTTGCCTGCCTACATCTCACTCGCCTTTTCCGACAACGCCTTTTCCAATGGCGTCTTCTCCTCCTCTCATCTTTCGACATTGCCTTCTCCTCCTCTCATCTTCTTCACCAATACCTCCGCTCACGCCTTCTCCCCCCTTGCCTTCTCCTCCCTCGTCTTCTCCACCAACACCTACTCCGCCAATACCTTCGCCGTCAACGCCCTTTCTCTCCTTGCGTAGCAATGTCTTCTCCTCTCTCGCCTTCTCTGCCAACACCGACCGTGCCATTGCCGACTCAGTCAACGCATCCCTCTCCAACACCGTTTTCGTCAGCATCGTCTCCGCCAGTTTGATATCTGCCAATGCCTACCAGCTAATAGCACCTCGCTCAACGCCGATCCTGCTAATGCTTCTTCCATCTATCTCCTCCCCGCCATCATCAACATCATACTCATCATTATCGTCCTCATAATTTTTCTTTCTTTGTAGAATCAGAGAAAGCTCTACCATAGTTTGTTTCTTACTCTTCTATTTCCAAAACCCCTTAAATCTCCCTTTTTTCTTGTTCATCCACCCTAAGTGAATCATCTTCCCTTAGTGGTGATCGTCTATCATCGGGAGAGATGGCTCAGTGCATCAACCTGATGTCACTGCAGTCCCCCTGACCGGGAGGTCCTAGGTTCGAGTCCCGACGGCGCGCCGTCGGGAAAATCCTGCCGCCGCGGCGGCAGGATTTTCGACACTAACTTGTCAGCTAGATCGAATTCAGTCGCTGTCTGGAGGAGAATTCTAGCGGCCGGCTGCTCTGATCGGTATTTTTCCATGGTTTCTCCGATCAACACCAGGCGAATGCCGGAGCAGTACCCTAACAAACGGGCCACGGACCGCGCGCGATCTTTTCCTCCTCTTCCTTATCCTGTCCTCTCCTCTTACACACACACTTACACTAACATACACTACACTACCACACGTGCCGGGAGACCGGTCGGGAGCTTACAGCTTGTCCCGGCTAAATTAATGTGCATAAATTGGCTATTGTTTTCGTTTTCCGTTCTGATATTTCTAACAAACATGCTTCTGATACAAGATCTTAATTGGCTACACTGGGACAACATTTTAACTAAATTAAAATAATTGACAGACTCCACTTGATATGAATATACTGCTGACTTTTAACCCTGAAGAGGTGGCACTTGCCGGAGTTACGTCATAGGTGGCGCGGGGTCCTTTCTGATCCTTTAACTTATTTCTTTATAATTTTATATTTAGCAACAAATATGTGTGAAATTAATTATTTTAATAATGATCAATCATTTATAAGGTAGTATTAACATAATGAACTATTATAAACAAACATGCAAATGAGGAATTGAAAAAATAAAAGGACAAAGTTATCATTTATATTTAATTTCATGTAGTGACTCAATTTACGTTTTCCTGAATATTTCTATGACTTAGATATCAGAAAATTCAATAACTTTCATTTCCTAACATTGTCTCACAAATAAGTAAACAATCATTTGATAATCGTTCTAAGTCAAACAACCCAACTTAGAAAAAGTAAGAAATTTAAGATGTTTGCATTGGTGTCATAGATATTTAGAAATGAATTATTACATCTACAATTTGGAAAGGAACATGTTGCATGTTATTTTGAAACAATTTATTACTACTCTTACTGAACTACATTGTTTACACAAAACATCGCGATGATCATTACAAACTTGTTTTATGCATTTAGCACAAAAAGTTTGGTTTTCCTCAAATTATTGATAATGTAAAATAAATAAACAAGACAATTCACGCTGACACATTCTGTGTACCGGCACGACTGGAGCACTGCTGCAAGTTCTTCGCACAGCCGGCGGAAATGCTGGCGCGGGGTCAGACAGCTCATTTTGCGCGATGAGTCGACTGTTACCGCCCTTCAAGGAACCCATCGCAATAAATCATGTAGTTTTTCTGAATAAATTACTGAAGATTTTATATAGAAAAAAAATTAAATATTTATTTCACATCACTTTCTCAACCCTTCGGGTAACTTGGCTCTCATTATAAACACACGGGTTTCAGAACGAAGAATATATATGAAAAATGTGAAATATGTCCAAATTCTTGTGTCGCATTACCATATAAAAATATTAGTTAATGAATTATCAATGTATCTTATATATTTAGTGTTAGGTTAGGGATAATGTGTGTATTTGAAAAGATCACATTTGTGAAATATCTTATGGATTTAGAGGACATTGTTCTTAGCATTTATTCAAATGTTCTTTTCAGAATCATTCAGTGTTAACAAAATTTCGATATCTCTTGCTTTATTTAAAGGATTACCTAAATGTCATTGCCACGTGCGTTACCACCAGCAGTTGAGTATTAATTTTTATTTCACTTCATGCGCAGTTGTTATTTCCCTGGCGACTATTACGCCAAAATGCAGACCTTAAATTATGGATCCAATATTTAACTAATTGCATGCGTTCGCTATATTCATTCCATGTAATTTAGAGCTCTATATTTTTTGTAAACTGAAAGGCATCTCCCTAACCTTTTCATGAAAAGTGCAGTTTCGGTATTACATGATAATGCTGCTGGTTCTCGTCGCACAAAAATTTTCATTTAATGTACGCCGATAATGCACTGTGGCTAAAAAGGTTCGTGTGATTTGAAATGTACATTTTTGTGAGGCAAAATGCACTCTCGGTGCGTGTTTTATCTGCGTTGCCGAACGCAGCTAGTATGGTTCATTTTATCCCTAATATATGGTGTTTTGGGTTAATGGGAAAACGGAACTGTTTACCAACGTTTTCAATAATATATCCCCTATTATTTCTCAGGAATAAAAAGGCCAAAATAGTAATAAAAAAAGGAAACTGTTGATACATTATTAATGATAAAAATATTCACGTTCAGCTCATTTCCGTTTTTATTTCAAATAAACTGAAAATTATCCTTGAATACGGGACGCATTTCTTTCTATCATCTTATGTAACCAGTATTAAGTGAGATGCGTCGTAGCAAAACCCAAGAGTGATCTATTTTTATGCGCTTGTTCCTCAAAGATTTTTTTTTAATGAAAATTTTAATGCATTCATTTTAGATAATTTATCATTCTTTTATTTACTCAACTTAAGGAAATTAACATTTTGTTAATGGGAAAGCAGAATTTACTAAATTGTAGATCTACATATTAGTATGAGTACCAAACAAAATAGATGTATAACTTTAAAAGCTAGTTACGTAGTTTTAATTCTTAACATACGTATTTTGAAGCTCTGTTTATACATACATTTTCTTTCCTCGTGTTTCTCTTTAAAGAAATGTTTTTTCTAGTGTCGTGAATAGATCCGCAGTCATCAAGTTCATTGTAGAAAGTAATAATGAGAACCCTCACGTTTCGTTGTTTCGATCGTGATTATCTATTTATTGCGGGTGTTAATTTGATTCCAATTATTTTTCCCCAAATTCGAATTATCGTGATTGCTACTACTACATATGAAAACAGAATTACGTGTAGTAATTTCACTTTCTCGTTTACGTGCATATATACTGCGTAATATAAGTAGTACAGAGAAAGTTATGCAATGCTGTTAGCAATGAAAGTTATGTAATCGATTTTGAAATTTCAACGGAAATACAGGTTTTGGGGTTCCCTGATACTGAAAATGTTTTTATTTTGCAAAACAGTCTTCCGTGTCTGGTGTATATCTCTGTCTGTCTGAATGTCTGTTTGACTGTCCGTCCATCTACCAGCCGAACATCACCAGCCCCCTAAACTATTCGTGAGATATTTAAAAAAATGAATATTCCCCAGTCGATCTGGCGCGACTGTAAGCTCTGCGATTTTGAAAATCATTCTATAAATTTTGGGTGTACTTTACATGAAGTCCCTGGGACATTTTCAATTTTTTTTCAAAAATGACACATGTTTTTCTTTCCATTTCTTCTAAGAATAGACTGCAACACACGTATAAAAATGGCATAGGTCCAATTTTCACGTTAACCGTTGAAAATTCGCAAAAGTTTATTTTTTCGGCTTCTTCCTACAATTACAATATTAAAGACAGCTATTTCTTGAAATAAAATTTGCTCTCTATAAATATTGTTTAAATTAATATTAGTTTTCTTTTAAATTATAGTAGTTTTTGCTTCATTTTGAATGAAATGTTGGGATTAAATATTCGTATTAAAAAATTTAAAAACAAGATTTTCTTAAGACTGCCCAGTAGTTTGGTTAAAAAGGGTGTGCTCAATGCCAAATGGATTGATTAAAATGACACGAACATAATTTTGCTATATTGTTGTTTTGAATGTTTTAAATGTTCATAATGTATTTTTTGAATCTCTCCTGATTTGTAAATATTGTTACTGCCGGCAGTTTGTATACATCGCATTTGTGAGTACAAGAGCTTCAAATTATGTGTTAAAGAGTCTAGAAACTCAACATTTTGTTTTTTAAATGAGCTCAAAATAGCGCATTTACAGAAACGCTCAAACAGCATGAAAAGCGGCTACAACATTTTGAATTAAGATACGAATTTATATCCAAGTTTCACTCTTCTATATTATTCAATCATATTTTAATCCTACTATTATGGAAACGTTAACTCCAGAAAATGTAAATGGGTTTTAAGCGCTAATGGATGGCGGTCGGGAAGACGTGACTGCAAAAGCGAAAAGCTAGTCGCGGCAGGAGGCAATAGGGAACTAATTAGTACGAAAACGTGTGTGCCATTCTGTATCATCAGAAATTTTATTTCCTGAATTGCAAGACTAGCAATTCTTATTTGAGATACTTCGTCGCCACTAAATTTCAAGTGAAAAAACGTATTGACGACAATGGCTTTAGGGTTTTCTATGCCCGAAATTAGCATAATGTTTTAAATTTGGACACGTTAAACAACGTGTTCAAACAACAATTTCAAAATATATTTTATACATCTTTTTCAAAATTGGTACTTTATTTACTTCTAGAAGTAACAAGAAAATTATCACAGTACCATTTGGTTTTTGTAAACCACTCGTTGAATATTTATTATTTGTGGGAAAAACATTATTTTTTATGGAACAAAGTAGAACGCTTCAATTTGTTATGACCTTTGGCGAACGTAACATCCTTTCTATATTTATCTCTATGACCGCTGATACTTTTAAATACCTTTTTATAGAAAAACGTAGTGCATCCCTAATGATGGCATTCCCTGTAATACTCGTAGTTTATATTATTTGATATGTGTTAAAGTTTAAGATACCTGACTTAAACGAGTGTGTGGGATCATGAAGTAAATGTAAAGTGGATTGCATTTTTTGACAGTGATAACGACAATCATGTCCGTGGTAATAATGGCGGCATTCATGAAAATAATGTAGTATATAATATGATAAGTGTTAAAGTTAATGAAATCCAAAATATTTGTGGGCTCATGTAGGTTCTTGTAAATATAACGTGAATAGCGTTTGGTGACAGTAGTAAGGGCAATTGTGGCCGTGGCCCAATCAACTATGCCGCGACGTTCTCCCTCGTAGCCCGGGAGCATTCCGTGTGTGGGGGAGAGGGAACTGCGCAGCCGGAGTGAAGAGGGACGGCGGGGGCGGAACGGGTTGGCGAGGGAGGGGCGGGGCCGCGCGGGGAAGCAAGGCGATGAACGGAGCATCCCTCCCTTCTTCCCCCTCCCCACTCCCCCTCACCGGAGAACCCGCTACTCTGCTCTCTCTAGTGTTTTCGTTTATTTTCAACACTTAGCCCCGCTCCTGCGCCCGGCCGCCATCCCAGAATGATTCCGTCTCCTTCTTTATTTATAAAGAACGCCCATTCCTCTAACGCGGCCCTCTATTCTCCGCGTCGTCCGCCTTTCTCTTAGATTACTTCTCCGCGAGGGCCGCCGTTCCTCTTGGGTTTTATTCCCTTCCCGGGTCTTTGCTCTGCAAATACACTTATCTGTGATCGTTCTCCATTCCGTTGTTCTGCCGCACAAATCTTTTTTGTGCTCTCTCTTGTGTGCTCTTTGCAATCGTGAACCTGTTCTCCGCGAGGTTTTCCGGGATTTGTGGTTATTTGAAGATCACATCTCTACACTTTCCGTGCGGAGCGTTATTAAGACTCTCGGTATCTCATGAAAAGTAACAAGCACCAGATGAATATCCTGCTAGAGATTAACACAGCCGTTTTATTCTTTGCACAGTGTTACACAGAGTTCGTAAACTGAAGAAAAGATAAAGAAATTGTCCATGCGAAATATCTCGTTTCTATTATCTCGAAACACGCTTAGATTTGACAATAAACACTATAGGTTTAAAAGATAAAACTTTTCGTAAATGTGAATCCATTAATTTTTTTTTTCATTTTCCAAAGCGTGGTTGAACTCACGAAGTTTCGCTACTTTTAAAAACACCAAAAATGCACAATAACTGATATTTCGTATGTTTAGCCCGGTCACGAGGAATATACACGTATGTAGAAAGATAAAAAAATTAAAATATGATTTATTCAATGAACATTTGGTTCAGTTAATTTTTTGTTCTACAGTTTATTGCTGCAAAAGAATATGACTGGGTAAATTTAACGATTTCCTAAATTCGAATCGCCATTTGCACATAAACTCTCTCTACGATCTGACACAGGCATCAGAAAATGAACGCACTCTACTGCACAGGGCGAAATCAATGCTGCGCCACTTCCGAATCCCATGCAATAATTTATGAACGAACGCGTGCATGGGGCTGTGGGAGCGCCGGATTATTGTTTCTGACCTGCTCTTTTATTTCGGGAGCCACAGTTTAAATTCCAGGGTTCGGGCGCATGGTCCGGGGAGTGCTCTACGGGGACGAGGCAAGGGGGCGGGCGGAGTGCTGGGTGGGGCGGAGCGGGGCAGAGCGCAGCAGGATGGGGCGGGATGCGATGGCGCGGAACGGGGCGGAGCGGGACAGGTCGGGGCGGAGCGGTACGGAGCGTTGCGGCGCGGGGCAGAGCGAAGCGGGTCGGAGCAGGCCGGAGCGGGGAGAGACCGCCTGCAGGGTGGTGTGGGGCTGTGTCAAGCGCAGCAGGCTGCTTCGGGAAAGGGTGGAGCGGGGCGGGATAAGGCGAAGAAGGGCGGAATGCTGGGCTGGGTGCTGTATGGTGTGCTGGGTGAGGTGTCGGGCGGGGCGGGCCGGGATGGCGCTGGGCGGAGCGGGGCGGAGCGGGGCGGAGCGGGGCGGAGCGGGGCGGAGCGGGGCGGAGCGGGCGGAGCGGGGCGGAGCGGGGCGGAGCGGGGCGGAGCGGGGCGGAGCGGGGCGGAGCGGGGCGAGGTGTGGTGCTGGGCGGAGTTCCGGCGGGTGTGGGGCTGTGACGACTGCAGCAGGCTGCGGCGGGGCGGGGTGGAACGGGGCGGGACGGATGAGGACGGGTGTGGTGGAGCGGGGCGGGGTCAGGCGGAGTGGAGTTTTGGGGAAGGGAGGTGCTGGGCTGGGTGCTGTGTGGTGCGCTGGGTGGAGTGTCGGGCGGGGCGGGGCGGGGCGTTGTGCTGAGAGCGGGGTGCCGTGCGGGGCGGGGTGCTTGGGCGGGAGCAATGTAGCGTGCCGGCAGTGCGTAGAGGAAGCGCGGGGCGGCCCAGCGCCCGCATTGTTTTCGCCAGCAGTAACTCATGTCGGGGCCCGCTGGGCTGAAAATATGCAAATGGCCGGTGGCGCCATCACGAGCCGGCTGCGAAGCGGAGACCGACTCTCGCGCGCTCGCCGCGGCCGCTGCCACCGCGATCGTCCGATGTCGGCGAAGCCAGGAACTACTCTCTTCTTTCCTTTTCGGTGGCGTACCGAGGCGGTCAGCAGCAGGTCAGGCGTGGCGGTCAGTTTTACGTTTTTGGATACAAGTGGAGAGATATTGTCCTCGGATAGATAGCTTTCACCTCCGGTTGAAATTCGGTTCCAGAATCGAACCAAATGGAATTTGTGGTGGTCAAACGGATTCGCGATAGTTTTTTTTTTCAGGTTTCCCCGGTTTTCTGTGTCTCCCATTGCACTATTGTTTTATCATCTATCGTGTCTGATGAACATCATCACCCCCATGCAATAATATCATTGATCTGAAGTACGTCCGAGAAGACTTACATATTGAGGATGGAATTAAAACTTTCCTAGGTACCGGGATTCATACTTGGTCACTATCCCAAGTTCAAACCGCAGTCAAATTGTTGAGGGATAATCGACAAGTTTCCTATAGAACTTTCCGTTTTACTTGTCTCTTTATCACAACATTTCCATTAAGCACCTCATCCTTATTATTACTGTCAGTTTATGAACTTTTTTCACCATCTTAGGCTATGACACTGGAATAGTAATAAAGGTTTGTGTCCCTTCAAACGTCACATTTAAAATGGATTGCCATGATTGTCTCATTTGGAATGCATTTGTAATTATTGGAATTATTGGCATTGGAATTATTTGTATTTAGTAAGTCACATGCCTTGGCATTCAAATGTTTAAAGTTAAGGATTTTCAAACGTAACGCTATTGTAATTATTATAAGAAAATATACGCGCTATCTTAATTCTTGTTGGAAGCGATCTTGGGGGTAGCTGTAGTTAAAACATAATAATATTTCACAATTTTAAAATTTCATTTTCTCCAAAACTGTTCATCCTTTCGTAACCAAATTTTGCAGGTGTAAAGATTGACACGCTATAATTCCACAAATTGATCTATCAAACAAAAATTTAGTTTTTAAATTTGTTAATTTGCCATACAAAATGGCGGTTGCAAAATGTGGAGGCACTTACTGTTTTAATGATTGATAACTCTATCTCAAACTAAATTCGTTGTAATTCTGTTATAAGTCTTAATTATGAAGAAGGTATTCGGTAAAAAAAATCCAATGAAATGTCGCAAGACACTTGGTTTAAATGTGAGAAAGGGAATTTGAAAGATTTTCTGAATTAGGCGCGAGTACAAAATGTATTTAAAACAATCACGAAAAATTATTATTGGAATTTTCAATTCATTAATTCCCTAATAAATTGCATGTTTATTCTTCTAAAAGGTTGAAATTTGTAAGTGCTATTTTTAGTTTACATAACAAAGATATTATGTTATATTAGGAATATTTCATAAGAATGCCTAAAATATAGAGATTATAAAAATTTTAAAAAAGTTTCAATCGTTAAATAAATTTAATAATAAGTTACTTGAAAAATAGAATAGAAGACGTTGAATATGATTTGAAAAAAGTCCTTTTAATTGAGTTTGTCAAGGGAGGACAACAGTCTGATCTATTCAAGAAAATAATATTACAGTGACGTGAAAGAAAATTCTCTGATTGTATGTGTAGGTGAAGTTTCAATTCAGTGAGGAGTCAAACAATTCCAGAGTCTATGAACTCCCGCTTTCCGCCTTGTATGAATGTGGACCCCAAGAAAGAAAAGTGGCGTGTGTGCGGCGTTCGGTCGCAGAGCGGGGAATTCGCGGGTTGGAAAAGAGAGCTCGCCGGACCACCCGGGCTGGAGTCGGGTCGCGCGCCGACGTGCCGGCGAGCGAGTGCGGCTACACGCTCAGACGGGGCGGCGACGGCGGGCGGCATCGCCCCTCGGGGCGTGGGCGGCGGCGACGGTGGCGGCGGTGGCGGCGCCGGGCGCTCAGCGCTCCGCGATTGTCCCCGTTCTTTCCGCTTGGCGAGCCTCGCTCAGCGCCGCGCCCGGGGCCCCCGGCCTCCAATAAGCAAAGCAAATACAATTTCCTCAAGTGCTCTCTCCCGCGTGCTGCTGCTGCCCGCCGCCGTCGCTGCGCCCCGCCCCCGCCCCAGTCACCTCGGTCCACGCGGCGCAGTTACTTCTCCGGCCGTCGCTACCTGCACCTCAGCGGCATCCCTTTCCCCGCCACGGGCCTGCGCACCACCCGCCCTGTAAACGGCTGCCTCCGTTCCCGCATCAACTCCCGCTCCCGCTCCCTCTCCGCCCTCCCACCCCTGCGGCCACCATTGCTACCGATTCCCACCCAGTCCTCGCCACTGCCCCGCCCCCTCCCAGCTTCCGCATAAGCTCCGGAGTCGAGAGTAATGGTCGCTCGGTCCGGCAAACGCCGAGACGCGGTGCGTTAAAACGGAAATTCGGGAACAAAAGGGATAAGAAATAGTGCACCCGCGACCGGACCGGGGACAAAGAGAGAACTTATTTGGAGCGGGCGACCGGAGTCGGCGACGCCGCCGACGTGCAGCCGGCAGAGAGAGAAAAAGGGGGCGCCGGGCTCGTTGGCGGAATGGGACCGCAACCGGAGGTCCCCACCGACGCCGACGCAGACGCCGACGCCGACGCCGACGCCGTCGACGGCGACGACGAGCGCAACGAGACGGCGGGGCGGCGCCCTCCGGGCGGAACGTGTCGTGATTTCTGAACGCTCCCGCCGTCGACGCGCTGGAATAAACAAGAGAAGCGCGCGATAGCTGCGTTTGAAGTAAAATAACGTTAGTAACGGGTTTGTGCGAATGGTTCTACTCTGCGACTGTGAAGTCGAGCGCACTGCTTGTTGGCTGTATCCGGAAAGTTTATACTTGAGTGCGAGAACGGCGAGACGAAAGCGAAAATGTCCCTGGTGGAGGAAATACTCATGAAAGCTGTGTGAACGTGTGTTCACGAGAATATGATAATTATTATCATATTATAATATACTGTCATCATGCTGTCATTGATGTGAATATGGCATTTTAATTTTCGCCGAGCATTAACCGAGATTTTCTCTGCAAAAATCACACCGGGTTCTTATACCCTATATTATGCGAACGTTTATTATCAACTTCAAATGCGTGCTTCTACCTGAAATAAATGAATGAAATGATAAATAAAAATATGTTTTGTTCAGCAGTTACGTCATAGGGATACATACTATTCATACAGTTGAATGATACTGAGGACAAAAGAATAACCTTCAGTATTTAGCATATTGTGAATATTGATATACAATGTCATCACTTTTGGTTTACTATTTCAAATTGGTACTAAATAAATGTAAAAGTAGCCAAGCCCTATATTTCCTGATTTTAATTTTGTGTTCGATTTTCATCTACTTCATCTGATTTTGTCTCAGTGGGTTACGTCAAAGAATTCTCAAAATGTGTTATTTTTCTTTTTCTGTTCGCGTCCTAAGAAATGACAAATTATTAAGTAGCAAATCAAAGATGCTAAAATGTAACACGTATGCATGTGTTATTAAGTATGGAAGAATTAATTAATACCATTAAGGGAAAAAATCTATCTTTAATATTGTAGTTGTAGGACGACACCGAAAAAAAATTCTTCAAATCATTATAACAAATTACTATTATTATTAAATTATAAGAATAGTAATATTTTTGTGGCAATGTTCGGAAGCTATCAATTGCTTGATCGAACGTAAGTTTTCAAAGTAATAGAACTAACGCAACGATAATTGTTTCTTTTGCAGTAGACACTTACTGTGGAAACAGGCATGCATTTACGGGGTATTCTTTTGACTCGGTATAATTTAGTGTCTAAGATGCTCATTAGAAGTTCCGAAGGGACCCAGCGTTGTAGGAAAGCAGAGCGGTTGCCTTGCGGCTACTTAAGGCGGGGGATGTGAGCCAGAAGAGGAGAAGGGCGAGAGTTGTAACCGCGTTATGTGCGGCCGCGGGGCCCCGTTCCCCTCCCCCCCCGCGGTTTAGCCAAGCGCATGATCGCCGCGTCTAAGCGGGTTACCACCGCCCCCACCTCCACATCTCCTCCCCTCTCTCCCTACCAGTTTCCGACTACCTTACCCGCCGCTCGTTCGCCGGGTCCGTGGAGCGCGGTAGATATGCGACTTTCCGTCTCCGCCTCTTCACGTTCCTCTCTGACAAAGAGCCCTTTTCTCTCTTTGTCTCTCATTTGAGTTGCAACTCTTCTTTGCTTTTTGTGCCGTAATTTTGGGGTTCACGATTTCTGTGATTTTCGTGCATCGTGACGTCATCATCTTTGCGTCGTATCTTGCGTACATCAGATAAAAGAGATTAAAATATCAGATTTACGTTAACTATCTCACGAATTGTTTTTTTAACTTTCAAATTCTCTGTTAAATATCTCTTTTCTTCAAGATAATTTAGTTATTTCAAGTTAGCCTTCTAACACCCATGTCGAAACCTTCACTATTTAAATCCATGACGTGCAATTTCAATTTAAAATTAAAGGGATCGTTGAGTGGTAAGCATACGCAACGTGAATGACAAAGGACGAATTAAATAGAATGGAGAAAGGGGGAGTCTTGAGTGTCATCAGTGTGAATTCTTGACGGAGGTGAAATATTATTTATTTTGATGGAAAAAGTGCGATCAGATACGAAGCTGTAATTTGTGTTGATGACTAGCCCGAGATTCCGATACATGGTCGAATGCATGGGCAAAGTCTATAAAAGCGGCAATAAGAAATTGTGAACAATGAAGGTCATGATCTCTATCTTACGTAATTCTGAGTAATTAAACTGGGGTGAAGTTGTTCGGTCAGAAAGGAACAAGAGTAAATTATATTATTTTGAGAGAATAAATCGCTATGTCTGATAAGGATACGATTCTCAAGCATTTTTCCGACAATTAGAAAAAGTCTCATTGATTTGTGACTAAAGGGTGTATTGGTGGATTTATTGGGCTTTAATATGTCGATGCTCAATGTTTGCTTCCAATTATCTGGTAAGTCATCTACTAATTTTAGACAATTTGAGATGATTTTTTTCTCCCATATTAATACACTAGCTCCGATGGTTACACACCCTTTCCTGCACGGCAGTAGCTCAGAGTACTGCCATACGGTATTCACTCCCTGTACCATCGAAGAACATAGAGGTCTAATCAGCTTACAGCGTAACTTTAGAGAGACATTAGAGAGCGTTCCAGACCGGTCCGTACTGGCAGTTTGCGAGAGAATATAAGTAAATATGCGAAAAATCAAAATAAAAGTAACGAGAACAAATAGTATCCCACAATATTTATCTTTAAGGTTTCTTAATGCTAATCCCAAATTACATAGAGTACTAGCTGCTCATCTTTCTTTACATCAATGCTCTTTACCAGTACCAGCCTTGTTCTTGGTCATTCTTGCATATTAGCGTGCCAAAATGAAACAAATAAAAATACGAAAACTCGAAATAAAAGCGACGAGAAAAAAAATAGGATCTTATAATTCTTCGTACTTTTAATATCCCTAACTTTGCATCGCTGACTTCATTTTTACACTGAATATCAGCAGCGTTTCTTTCTTTGCGCCAATACTGTTCACCAGTGTCAGACCTGTTCTGTCTTTCTTGCATCCCAGTGTGAGTGCCGGGCATATCTTGATATACTCGCGTGCAGTGGAGTTGTTGCGTGTCTTCTTGGCGAGACAGCTCCAGAAGTGCGCTGCGACCATCCACCCGCGCGCGCGACGCGGCAGCGCGTCCGTCGCCCACTGCCCAACGCCCACTGCCCAACGCCCACTGCCCAACGCCCACTGCCCATCGCCCACTGCCCACTGCCCACTGCCCACTGCCCAACGCTCACTGCCCAACGCCCACTGCCCAACGCCCACTGCCCATCGCCCACTGCCCACTGCCCACTGCCCACTGCCCACTGCCCACTGCCCACTGCCCACTGCCCACTGCCCAACGCCCACTGCCCAACGCCCACTGCCCAACGCCCACTGCCCAACGCCCACTGCCCAACGCCCACTGCCCAACGCCCACTGCCCAACGCCCACTGCCCAACGCCCACTGCCCAACGCCCACTGCCCAACGCCCACTGCCCAACGCCCACTGCCCAACGCCCACTGCCCAACGCCCACTGCCCAACGCCCACTGCCCAACGCCCATCTCCTCTTAATGAACGCGCGCCGTGAGAGCGGTGCCGCACAGTGAGTTGAAATGAAAACGAAAGCGCATGTCGCATTCTTGATTTACGAAGCAAGAATGTCAGCCGACGTGCAGGTTTTTTTCGTGGCGCGTTTGAATGAAAATGATCCATTAAATGAATGCGTCCCGTTTTCCATTAACTTTCCAGGAAGCGTATGTTTACTTTCAATATTTGTTTTTATGTTCTGAAATATCCACCTGCCTCTTGTTGCGATATTTCCCATTAGGACACGCAATATTAAATTCAGTAAAATTTCAGCATTTTATACAGCGATATCTTTAACCACTATTCTTATATTAAGGCGTAAAAGAAATATACGCACTCATACAACATGCGTATTCTCGAAACACAGTGAACTTAACTCGTAAACGATGCGTTTAGACCCGTAGAACTGGGTTTTCGTGTCCCATCAGGGATTTTAGTTCTGTTTCTCTAGCTGTAATGGACAGAATGATAACTTTTTTCTACAGTGTTTTCTACAGTAACTTTTTTCTACACTTTTGTCTACAGAAAAGCGCCTTCTTAGAATGGGTTGTCGGAAACGTTCGAATTTAGATTGCAGCATGAAACTATTTTCATTTTTAAAACAATTATTTCCACAGTGTGGAATGTTAGCATGGGGTTAGATATGTTCAATGAATGAGGAGGAAAGGAAATGATGATCGGAAGGCAAAGAGGAACTAGAAAGAACTCCTATGGGGTGGAAACTGGAGTGATTTGGAAAGACTTATTGGATAAACTGTTTAAACATTACAACATTACGAACAGCTCGAAAAACAAAACTGACGGGCTTAGTAGAGCTTATTCAAATCAATCTTTTAACAACCAAATCTCATTTACATTATTATTATTATTATTATTGTTATTATTATTATATTATCTTTTACTGATACTTTATTGCCTTCGATACTGAGCTCGATAAGGAGAATACACTGACGTGAACTACATAACTTACCTGAATGAAGATCATCGTGGTTTCGAAGGAAATATGAAAACAATTGAAAGCCGCTACACACTTCCTTATTAAGGGCATTATGGGAGGGAAATATGAAGACAAAACCGAGTCAAGTTAACATGTAGTTAAATAGTAAATAAGTAAATGTGAATAATTAAAAGTCGGTAAAAATAAAATCTTGTATGTACCACGTGCGTTAACTGGTTCCAATGATCTAGTTCGACAAAAAACCTTCGGGCCAAAGGCTCTGGAACATTTTGTCGACGCTCGATTATTAGAACCTTTAGTGTGATGCTAATTGTATAAACATTCAGTGCGGAGTTAGAGTACAGAAGTTTTTTTTCTTTTTTTTAATTTTCTGAATGTAATTTAATGCTTAATGAATCAGTCAGTTTTTATATTAATATCATTATTTTACTATTATTTTTAATTATTTTACCATTATTAATTCTATAATTAGTACATAATTTGCTAGTTATATTACCTTATTATTATTGTTATTATTATTATTGGTATTAGTGTTCTGTATTACTGAGAGACTGTGTATTTTTATGTTTTTGTAATTAGCTGTCATCGGGTTATATCCCATTGCAGTTTAAATAAATCTATCTATTATAACGTCCTTGGTGCATAAATAACAATTTTTGTAACGCACACATTTTGGTGGCCTCGGGCCCACTGTGCATTAGACCCCCTTCCCCCCCCCCCCGATCCGGTCGCCGCGCGCCGCCGCCCGACAGCGCCACGACGGATGGCTGCCGCCCACCTCTCCGCCCCCGTCCTCTCTCAAATTGAAACATCGACGCGGCGCTCGCGGTGCGCGAGGCGCGGACGCTTCTGAACGAGCGTGTTCGCAGCCGGCGAGGAGAGGCTCTACACGACACACCGCCCGCTCCGCTCCGAGTAAATTGCACGCATGAATTTAACCGGATTGTAAATGCGAAGCCGACTTAAATAGCGCAGGTGGCTGCGGGCGCAACGCGAAAAGTGGTGGGTGCGAAGTCCAAGTGCGGTGGAATGGTCTTCGGCTTGTGAATGTGACGTGGTAGGCAAAGGCGAATCACTGCGTAGCCTTTTATCATAAATATTATATATCATAAGTTGGTCCATCATTGATTAGACAGAAATCTTTTTACAAAAAACAGCTTTATATACAAATTTTCCAGAACGTTTCGGAAACATTTGGTTTCCATCATCAGGTGACAAATAATTATAATATATAAAAACAATGGAAAATGTTTCCGAAACGTTGTGGAAAATTTGTATATAAAGCTGTTTTTTTAAAAAGATTTCTGTCTTATCAATGATGGACCAACTTATGATATATAATACGTAAAACAGACAGAAACGAAAAATATTAAAATACAACTATTTTATCATAAAACATCATTCATTCTTTAGTTGACTGAGGAAGGCAAAAGTTAGCTCCCTGTGCATGGATATCAATGTTACGTTAGGGGTATGTCACAAAAACAAGAAACGCAAAGTGGTTTGAATTGTACAATACTTTGTGTCTCCAAAATATGATTATATTTTAACTATAACGAGAAATATAATGACATGTTCAATAACATTTTAATTATTGAATAATCAATTGACATTTCACGGTAAAATTGTGTTTCTGCTCGCATAATAACACAAAAAGCTGTAACTTCAATTTTCGAAGTCGTTCTTTTCATTTATTTTTCCTGTAACACACGTGCACTGTGTAATAATAAACACACTTGGGAAGACGAGTGGGCTTACAAGTAGGAGCTTTTGCAGCACTCTCCCTGCTTCTAATTCTCCTTTTTACCACATGTATGTACTTTTTATCCTATTTCATTATATTAGGATTTTCTTTCTCTGTTCTGGGTCAATTGATGTACATTAAATATGATCACCTGTTTTGTATTTATAGAAACTTCTCCTCTTGTCATCTGCAAATGCCTTTGTTCCGCTTCTCTACATACCATTTACTTTGCTCGGATTCTACTTTTACAGTTTCGTTTCACTTTCGTTTTCTACTACTCATTCAACTTTATTGTTTGAGCTGCTCATAATATTGTAGTTGTTAAACAGTTTATCCTATAAGTTCTTCCAAACCGCTCCAGTTCCCTCCCGATTGGAGTTCTTTCTTGTACCGTTTGTCTTCCAATCAGCATTCTCTCTCTTCCTCATTCATCGGACATATTCAGCCCTCCCCGCTCTCTCCTTTCCTCCCCCCTCCCTTGGCCTACACCCCGCACGCCGCGCTTCCCCGCCCAACGCGGTGGCAGGCGATAATTCTCCCACGCGGAGAGCCCAGTAATTGAAAATGGACACGTTCCAATGAGTTAATAAAATTAAACCCCTTCTTGACAGAGAAAAACTCATTAAACTCGACAGCAGAGCACGCGCCAGTCTCGCGTCCGCGTTGTGGACACAGACACACACATACACACACACTCTCTCTCTCTTTCCCTCTCTCTCACGCACACGTACTCGAGCGAGTAGGAAAACTGCGTCCAGTCGGACGGAGTGGTGTAGCGGCGCGGCGCTCTGTTTGCGGAGTATTGGCAACGCGGTTATAAATAACCTCAAGGGAGACAGGTGAGGAAAATTACAAACACCCAATATGCACAAGCGCTCCCTCCCTCTGCCCCTCTCCGACCGCTGCACCCTGACACAAAACATGTATTTCCTCTCCCCAGCAATTCGCCCCAGCTGTCGCGCCGCCCCGGCACGGCGGTGAGGGCGGGGGTGGCGGGGCGGGGGCGGGCCGGCCGGTCGGGAGAGATACCCCCGCGCCGTCCTCCCGGCATTTACATTAAAGTTAAAAAGCATTCCAGCGGCGCTGTTCTCGGAACAAAAACGAAGCCATCTGCTGGACCGCCGCCAGCGCTTCGGGCCCCTGCTCGTCCGCTCGCACCAGCCGTCGGCCACGCGTCTGTCGAAACCTGCCTCCTTCCGTCGTCTTCCTTCCGTCGTTCTCCTTCCGACTTTCTCTCCCCTCCTTCCCCGCCCTTTTTCTTAAAGGGTTTCGAATTCTTAAATTGTTCTGGGTAACAGTTCATTTTTGCTAGTCATGTTTTCCTTCGATTCATACGTTTTATTAGTGTGGTCGATCATCACTTTGTTTTTCCTTTCTCTTCTTTATTTTTGTGCTCACGCCTGCATTCAGTTCTGTTGCTAGAATACGGTTAACACGCCGTATTTCCAGTCCCTTACACTTCTTACGTCCGACACCTTCTTTCATAATTCTTTTGAAGGAAGCCTCATCAATATCTTACTATGAGTAATTTCTTATTGTGTTGTTTCGCGTTATATCCCACTACATTGTTATGTTAACTTAGAAAACAATTTTCTTCATCATTCTTCTTATCACCATTACCATCAAGAACTAAAGATTACGTCGGTTGTAAGATTATACGTAATATAAATAATTTTACTTCATCGTTACCGTAAATACGACAGCCCGCACTTCATTGTAATAGTTACCGTTAATTCAATTACTCACGAAGCATCTTACACTTTCTATTCCGTTTACTGTCTTTTTCTTCTCTTTATTATTTTGTTAACGTTTGCGACCAATCGCTCTTCCTTTTCATAGTGACTTTTTGTTCCCTCTTACATCCTTGGTTCCATCTCTATCCTTCCCATCTGTTTTATGTGAAGTCACGGGCATGGAGAGGCCAACGAAGCCATGTTTGTTCCCTTGTTTTGTCAGCTGCGTAATGGAAACTTGATACTGTTTTTCCTACCTCCAAAAAATTTCAAAAATGACTTCGCAAAATGAATTGTTTTTTTACCTTTACCTTGTTGAATGAACGCTGGAGCGAGTCTGAAAATTTGTGGAGTATATGATGCAATGAAAATATTCGTGGGGTTGCAGGAAATTTGTTCTCAGAACCATTAGTGTTATAATTTTGCAAATATTTACGCACACATTTCCTACGCTTCCACATAGTCCATTTTAGATTTCTACCCGTAAAAGAATAGTTTACGTTCAGAAAGCACACTTGGCCGCGCTTAAGATCAAATATTAGAAGCTTTGATTTTCACTTGTTGACTACAAACAATAATTCAAAAACATAGTACCCGTTTAAAGTTTTATAATTTACTAATTCATTACTGTGCTTACGAACTTGAAGGAAACACGTCACAGTTTACTTTGAGCTGGCCTTTGTTGATCTTTATGCTCATCCGATCCTTTTGAAAACTTCATGACCACCCTGTTACCAACACAACTAATAAGGCTGTTTTAGGAATTCGATGTAATAACCTTCTAAAACTAGAAAATTAAATAAAAGTTACATAATTCTTAAATATGAAAAAATTATCTCTCTATAATTATTATTTTGTTAAATTATTATAAAAATCAATTTTGAAATATTCCCGTGAATGTAGTGTCCACAACAGTCACAGTACATAACAGTTTATTACATTATCAGTCAATTTATAAGACTAAGTAATATTGACGTTTTTATGTATTAAATTTTTCTCGAGCATGGAATATTTAAACCCCAGTTTTCAGTAAAAATTATTTTGATAAGTCCTCAAAATAAAATAATAATTTCATATATGCAATTAATACTTATTTTCCAACACCCAAATACACCATTTTACAAGAACAATCTTAATATACCTTTTGATATCCTTCTCGACATTTTACTGAAAAATAGCTTAGCTTTTTAGAAACTTGTCTCGGGTACTTCACAATATTTTTCCAATTTGTACAAACAAACCTGCGTAACAACGAGTAAGCAATAGTAATTAGATATGTACTCTGTTTTGTTTATATCACAACTGACTTTGTGTATACTACAACCGTGTTCACAACTGACGATTACAATTCGCCTTTTCGCGTTTGATTGAAGAAACATTTTAAGATGTTTCGAATATTGATTGGGTTCGAGAATGAACTAGTAAACCATAAAGCTTTTATGCTCCATTAGTATTACTTGATGTTTTGCCCTCCACGGGTTCGCAAGACCTCGAGCCTGACGTCCTTAGGTTTAAAAGTTGCAGCAAAATCATCCACATAACGTCCTAAATATGAAAATAACGATTACGTTTTTCTATCCTCGTCTAATTGGAATTCTTAGCATGTTTATTAAAACCATTGGAGCGACTCCAATTGAGCTATCTTGTAGTGTCACAAGCCCTACGAGTTCCTTGCTTCTGATGCATGCTGTGAATTTCAGATGTTGAAATGATTTAATGGAAATTAGGGAAGTGTATAGCATTCAATAGGAGGTCTGCTTCGATAAATAATATCCGTTTGACAATATTTATGGTAGAAGGATAGCATCTGTATATTTGTCCTGTTGATACCGATTGTTTTGCATTATGTGTATATACACTTAATGTGATAAATATTTAGACTATTATTATGCTTTTAAAATTTATCTGACTTCTTTCTCCTTTCCACAGGTGAGTGCAGAACAAAATCTCATTTGCGTTTTTGTGGTAAGTGAATATTTCTGTATTTTTTCATTCTGTGCTATTATATGTGCTCGAATAAAATAGCACATTCTGTGCTATTTAGATTATTCTGTGCTGTTCTAGCACATTTTGGTTCATATTGTTTAATTAATTTATTTAATTCATAAATATAATTTAATTATTTGCAATGAGGTCAATCCATTTTAAGTGGTCAAGAATTTAATAAATTGGTCACTCGACCATCTCGAAAAAAAAGATATTTTGTACATAATTTTACTGATGTTTTGGTTGTTCAAAAACATCTTTTCGTTTATAAATGGCGGCAAACTTGAACGACGAATAAATTTGAACAAGAATGAACGAAATTTGATTTTCAGAGAGTATTTTTTCAAAGAAAGAATAGAATAACAACCTTAATTTTTTCGTTCTTTTACACAAAACAGTATAGTTACTTCTTGTAAAATATCATTGGTATATAATGTACCACTTGAAAATTACATCCTCTTGAATATTGGAATTTTGGATTTGTTCCAAATTTTGAACTGTAGTATCTCTGTTTGGGTCTAGATAAAAATCTGAAAATTGCACGCATGCTAGACCGTTATCATACCAAACTTCGGTAAAAATTTCAACTTTTAGATTTAACTGGAAGTATTTTTTAAAAAATTGAAAACTTATGAAAAAAAGGTTTCATTTCCACATTGAGAAAACGTTGTGCCAAGTAGTAATCACATTATTTTGAAGTTATTTTCAACTAAAAGCTACACTGATTTAAAATAATTAATTATTCTATATAATTAATGAACATAAAAGTGTCCTAATATATAATTTTCAATATTACGTATACTTTACTTTAAAACAAACATACAACTTGACATCTACGTTTGTAATTGAAAATATGGTCATCTTGATTTTAAAAGCAGAACTGGCTAAAACAAAACTTATTTACAAAATATAACAAATAAACAAATTCATTTTGTGTAATTTTTCGCGTTTAAATTTTAAATTAAATTTGTTTAAAATTAAACAAGACGCTGGAGGTCCTACGGTTAAAATAAGTTGGGGATTGACAGTTGTGCTTCTGACGCCGTTGCATCGTAAAATATGACTCTACGATTTGGTTACTTTTATAAGTATTTATTTCAAGTGAATATTTTCGTGTTTTGGGAATATGTACTCAGTGATACGCAACCAGTCAACGTCGCTCCTTTCCATAAGCAACTGTCAGTCACCAACTTCTTTAAATCGGACCATAGTCTTAGAGATTTTCGACATTAACTAGGTACCTTGATCGAATACAGCCGCTGGCTGGAGGAGAATTCTAGCGGTCAGCTCCTCTGACCGGTAATTTTTTGTAGTTTCTTCGATCAACGCCAAGCGAATGCCGGAGTAGTACCCTAACAAACGGGCCACGGGCCGCGCGCGATTTTCCCTTCCTCTGCCTTATCCTTTCCTCACTCCTTTCTTACTTTCACACTTACAAATGCACTACATTACTACACATGTTGGGATCTAAGAGATGGTCCCGGCCTTGCCCCGGCTGGGACCAGTGTCCCGTTTGTGAGAGATACCTGGTTGAGGGAAAAGCCCACGTGTAGGTCGGCGCCGGATCTCACCAGAGTGGAAGACCACTGCCACTTCTCGTGATAAAATCATGCACTACCCTTACAGTACTAAATGCCGTTGCAGTTGAAATAATCAATCGATGGAACAACGGCGTTACTTCGCGCGGATATAGGTTGATGGCAAGCTGCAGACTCCAGCCCTGCGGGGCACCGCGCCGTCTGTGAAGCACACTCTTGGCCCCGCTCCGCCCCAGGGGCGTGCGCCTTGATGCGGTCCCCGCCCGGGGGCGGCAGCGCCAGCGCCGCTGGAGGTGGAAGTGGAAGCGGTGATGGGGCGGGGGTGGGTACAGCGTTGGGCGGTGGTTTTGGGGTCCCGCGACGCAGGCTGCAACCGCGCCACCTGATTACCACACCGGAGTCAGGTGGGGGCAGGTGCCGAGGTGGGGGCTTGGAGAAGGGGAGGGTTCACCCCCGGTCGCGTGGGAAGCTGTTCGCGGTCGTAGTGACTCCAACGGCAGCTTGAAGTGATTTAGTAGGGGCATACCGTGGGAACGGGTCAGCGATGAACTCCAGCGTCGTCTTTTTGCCTATGTCTTTCTGGAGGTATGGAGTTACTACGTACTTCAGCGTTTATGACTAATGTAATTATAAACTTTCTTAACACTTTGTACAAGTTTCGTCTTTCAACGTGTGTCAGATGTTTACAAAAAAATCGAAACCGTTGTAAAGTGTAATAGTTTACTAGAAATTCTGGCAAACGTTTACAATCAAGTCTATCTATAAACATGACGATATCCTATTTTCGTATCTGTTGATGAAAATATCGATGGATGGTTGTAAAATCGAAGTAACTTAGTGAACGTTGAACTAGTACTTCAGAAAACGATGTGTGAGTCTGGAATCCTTTTAAATGAGTTACTCTTCAAAACTCTTGTTCAATTAACATTTTATTGTTCACTTATGCGTTACTTAAAACGGTAAAATCATTGAAGTACCCATAGTTCTTCCGTCATCGTCAAAACGTTTTTAGAATAATTATCTCCGATTTCAGGTAGTTTACGATGTTTTGCTGAAGATACTTGCCAGAGGCAGGCGGTAGTTGTCTAAGAGTAAACGTGACATCCTAGATAATTCGATTTTCTACTATTGTGCAGAGGGCTACCGGTGGAGGCGATGCACAGGTGGCGGTAAGGAGCGAGAAGCCGCAAGTTTGGCAGAGGAGGGAGCGGGCTCGCGAGGGAAGCGGACGGTGGCTGCGGGGCGGGGGGGGGGCGAGGGCGGCGAGGGCGGCGAGGGCGGCGAGGGCGGCGAGGGCGGCGAGGGCGGCGAGGGCGGGCGCGGAGGGCTTTGTGGGCGACGGCTGCGGCGCGGCCCAGGCCTGAAACCGGCACGCGGGATCAATAATAATTGGCTTCCACTGGCAGTTAACTAGCGGTAGTTGGCTAACAAGAGGGAGACGCACCTTGGCTAGATTGGCCGCGGCTAATGGCTTAGTTAGACTGCGCTGCGCGGGGGCGCAGAGGCGGGCGCGGCGCTGGCGCGGGGCGGGGGCGGGAGCGGGCGCGGAGGGCGGGGCCGGGGGCGGGGATCAGAGGCGGCGCCTAGGGGCGGCCACCGCCGCTGCGGGCCGCCCGCCCCGCCCGGGAGAGGGTGGGGGTGGACGCCGCAACGCAGTGGCTCAGCCTCCGGAGACAGCCGCAGCCGCAGCCGATGGCGCTACGGGCGATGCTGCACCTAGCGATCACTCATTGGGAGGGCGCCGATTTCTTGGGTCTAACAACGAAGTAGGCATGCGTTTATGATCTGCATTCTCACAAACTATAACCAATAAATGTCGAAAGTATTACTTCATTTTCGAATCCAATTTTTAGACAAATTCGAGCTATTTTGCTTACGATATAGTAATATGGGCTCCGTATGATTTATTTTTAAAGGAATTTACGTTCCAAGCAACGTTTTTAATCACTTTTTAAAGATTTAATGAAAATGTTCGCTACATATTCGTAAAGAGAACTATCGTAAATGAGAAGGATGTTGGGAAGACTTGCAATCAACGAAGTTGCAGGAGCACCGCGGTCCGAGAAAACGCGTGACCGTGGACTTCATTTGAATACGCGCGTCGGTTACTCCGCGCCGCGGCGCCTGGCGGCAGAGAACCACTGCCGGCGGCCCTTTTATTAAACCCGAGGCTCCTTACTCTTTTAATTAGATTTCAAAATTGCTACTCCGAGACCTGTAATTATCGTTAATTGTTTTCATTAACCTGAAAGTCTTCGCCTGGGTGCGCTCGCTGTCAGTGTTTTCGCTGTTATGTGGCTTGAATGTTGAGACCGTAAGTACGCTGTGCCGGTTGGTAGATCGCTAGCAGGATAACTTTTGTGCGTAATGGATGACGTGTAACCGTCGCATAACTGTCACTAAAACCAGTATGTTTCTGACTAAAAACGACCTTCTTTGTATTCCTAGTGTCTTGAAAATCTTCCTTGAGTTTAGAAGGCAGAAAGTTTTGAACGTTTATATGCAAATGGTAGCCACTTTATGCTTAAATATTCTTTAATAAAATGTTTATTGCTCCACATTAGAGGGCACCGTAACATTTGTTGTAATACCCTTAAATCTAACTTTTAAAGGAAATGAACGTTAGTAATTATTAACGTTAATAAATTATTATAATCAGTTATTAAGAAATTAAAGAAATACACCTCTAAAAAAGGGAGACTACCATTACTGTATTTTAAAGTACGCTTATATATTTTCAATGTATTGAATTTTCAATATACTTTGCAGTGACATCATGGGTAATATTTTGTAAACCATAGTTCATTGCAGATGAAGGGGATGTGATAATATTTCGAGAGTATGACATGCTTTCAAATTCTGCCAGAGACAATATGTGATACTGTGAAATGCAATTAACACATTTTGTTGTGGCAGAGAGGAAGGAAGAATAGTACAAAAAATCATGACACTACGTGTGTTTATCTGAAAACGTACATCTGTATTCAAGAACTAATTTGTCACACATGTGGCAAAATACACCCTAAGAATATTATCTATGTCCTAGATCAGGGCCGCTCAAGCAGAGCAAATCGGCAGCGCGGAGCCATGTTGTCAGCCAAGAGCGGATCACCGGAGCCCGAGCGTTGCGCGCCTGGCGATAACCACTATCACAGTGTCCCGGTAACTCCAGTCGCGGAAACATGGAAGTAGACGCGAGCACTTCACAAACCAGAGCATCTACACCAACAATTTTCAATGCAGTATGGGAAGAAAAGTATCTTTTCGCCGACTACGGCAGCTATGCCAAATGTTTAGTTTACATAAAGGGTTCAATCACGCGAAGAAGTTTAATTTCCAAAGACGTTATACATTTAATCATGCTGATGACAATGACAAGTACGCTGAAGAAGAACAAAAGAAAGTTTTCAGTGTTCTGAAAAACAATGCCTTACTAGAAGTAAGTTTTGGAGAGATTTTGATGTTCTTGTGTTGTTTTGACAGTAAAATAACACAATACAAAAGACTTTAATTTTATTGCATATCGATACTACAACGTGAGCGTTTAGGAAAAGAACTTCCCAAAAAACCGTTTTTCAAAACTGCATGGTAATGCTGCTCGATTGTTAAGTACGTTTGGATCAACATACAACTGTGAGCAATTTTTTCCTTCTTTGAAAATTTGTAAATCTCGAATGAGAAGTGCAATTACAGATCACAATCTGAAATGCATGTTACGGCTCAATAGCACCATGTCATCTCTTCCAAATATAGAAAGTGTATTGCAGAGAAAAAAACACTTAAAAGGTGTAATAAGAGCATTTGATTTTGCAATCAACTTCATTTTTTAATTTTAATTTCCTTTACTTTTAGTATTTTTATTACTAGTTTATTTAATCACATTTTGTGCAACCTTTATAATACTTTTCATATTCAGCAGCATGATAAACTGTGTAATGTCACCGCTATTAAGTTTATTTATGTTATTGAGCACTTTTTTGCAAATAAACAATTGGCATTGCCGGCGCAATCTGCATAAAGATACCTTTCTTTCCATGCTGCATTGCAAATTATCGTTTTTTTAATTTCCAAATTACACTAATACGTTTATATCTAGTAACTGTTCCAATTAATGTTACAAAAGTATCTTATTGTTTTTTCTGTCGTAATATCCTTTCCCAGAGCTGTGAGATTTTTTCATTCCGAACAACGGAAAAAGTCCGTAGAAAAAATACTCCGTAGAAATGCGACGCGATCCACTGTGCCGCTTGCCGCCGATCGATATTTGATGACGTCATTTGCTCTTTCTGCGGCGAAAGAGAAGAGAGCAACCGGCGGCTCCTCCTCGGAGCAAGTGGTTGAGCGGCCCTGTCCTAGATAGAGAAAATAGGCATGTTTGTTACGTTATACACGCTATTAAATATTACTATTGTTGATATTTTAAGTACCTTGAAATAAAAAAGTCACTTCACAATAATTAAAAATATATTATGAGAGTAAAGCATTGATGAAATTTTAAAATATTCACACTACGAGAAATCCATGCTTGAGGCTTCCAATTGAACGTGCACATATTAATTTTGACATTATGTTGAATTCAATGAAAAATAAACTGTTCTGGATGTGTACTTTTCAAAGTACAATATGAGTTATCTGTACACAGAGCAGTAATAGAGCAGCCGTCGCCGTCGCCGCTGCAGTAGCCGACGCGGGCGCGGGCGCTCTCCAGTGCTGATGGGCTTGTCTGGTATCCGCGGCGCTCCACTCGGCTAATCTGCTCGGCGTGCCGGTCGCCGCGCGGCTCGGCTTAGCGCAACAATAACACAACAACGCTGGCGCCGCGGGCAGGGCAGGGCATGGCAGGGCAGGGCAGGGCAGGGCAGGGGCGGCGGCGGCAGGGGCAGTGGTCGTGACAGCGGCGAAGGACGAAGGCGGAACGAAACGGATTGGGGAAAGGAAAGCGAGGCGGCGAAGGGGCGGGCCTCTCGAGGCAGGGCTGGCGAGGCGGGGATGGCGAGGTGAGGCGAGGCGGGGCTGGCGAGGTGGTGATGGCGCGGTGAGGCGAGGCGGGGATGGCGAGGTGAGGCGAGGCGGGGATGGCGAGATGAGGCGAGGCGGGAATGGCGAAGTGAGGCGAGGCGGGGATGGCGAGGTGAGGCGAGGCGGGGCTGGCGACGGTGGTGATGGCGCGGTGAGGCGAGGCGGGGATGGCGAGGTGAGGCGAGGCGGGGATGGCGAGATGAGGCGAGGCGGGAATGGCGAAGTGAGGCGAGGCGGGGATGGCGAGGTGAGGCGAGGCGCGGCTGGCGAGGTGGTGATGGCGCGGTGAGGCGAGGCGGGGATGGCGAGGTGAGGCGAGGCGGGGATGGCGAGATGAGGCGAGGCGGGAATGGCGAAGTGAGGCGAGGCGGGGATGGCGAGGTGAGGCGAGGCGGGGCTGGCGAGGTGGTGATGGCGCGGTGAGGCGAGGCGGGGATGGCGAGGTGAGGCGAGGCGGGGATGGCGAGATGAGGCGAGGCGGGAATGGCGAAGTGAGGCGAGGCGGGGATGGCGAGGTGAGGCGAGGCGCGGCTGGCGAGGTGGTGATGGCGCGGTGAGGCGAGGCGGGGATGGCGAGGTGAGGCGAGGTGGTGATGGCGCGGTGAGGCGAGGCGGGGATGGCGAGGTGAGGCGAGGCGGGGATGGCGAGGTGAGGCGAGGCGGGGATGGCCAGGTGAGGCGAGCGGGGATGGCGAGGTGAGGCGAGGCGGGGATGGTGAAGTCAGGCGAGGCGGGGATGGCGAGGTGAGGCGTGGCGGGGATGGCGAGGTGAGGCGAGGCGGGGATGGCGAGGTGAGGCGAGGCGGGGATGGCGAGGTGGTGATGGCGAGGTGAGGCGAGGCGGGGATGGCCAGGTGAGGCGAGCGGGGAATGGCGAGGTGAGGCGAGGCGGGGATGGTGAAGTCAGGCGAGGCGGGGATGGCGAGGTGAGGCGTGGCGGGGATGGCGAGGTGAGGCGAGGCGGGGATGGCGAGGTGAGGCGAGGCGGGGATGGCGAGGTGGTGATGGCGAGGTGAGGCGAGGCGGGGATGGCCAGGTGAGGCGAGCGGGGATGGCGAGGTGAGGCGAGGCGGGGATGGTGAAGTCAGGCGAGGCGGGGATGGCGAGGTGAGGCGTGGCGGGGATGGCGAGGTGAGGCGAGGCGGGGATGGCGAGGTGAGGCGAGCGGGGATGGCGAGGTGAGGCGAGGCGGGGATGGCGAGGTGAGGCGAGGCGGGGATGGCGAGGTGAGGCGAGGCGGGGGATGGCGAGGTGAGGCGAGGTGGGGCTGGCGAGGTGAGGCGAGGCGGGGATGGCGAGGTGAGGCGAGGCGGGGATGGCGAGGTGAGGCGAGGCGGGGATGGCGAGGTGAGGCGAGGTGGGGCTGGCGAGGTGAGGCGAGGCGGGGATGGCGAGGTGGGGATGGCGAGGTGAGGCGTGGCGGGGATGTCGAGGTGAGGCGAGGCGGGGCTAGCGAGGCGAGCCTGGCGAGGCGGGACTGGCGAGGCGCGGCGGGGATGGCGAGGCGAGGCGCGGCTGGCGAGGCGAGGCGGGGCTGGCGAGGCGGCGGGGTGAGACAGGGAGGTCCAGGGAAAGGCGACCCCCCAACATTGGGCGTCCACATTGCTGGGTCAACACCCACTCCCCAGTCACGCACGCCCCCCTAGTGCGCCGCATCCCTAGCGCAGGCAAAACATCAACATTCCTGCTCCGTCGCGTCCAGCCGACGTGTTCACGACCGCCTACCACGCCGTACCTCTCGCTCCACGACCACTTGCCGGTGAGCCTCTACCGCGTAGACAATTTTCTACCTGTCACCATCACATGTCTACGAGCGGCCTTACGCTTCTGCACTTTACAATCATCCTCACACAAGTAAAACGGAAGTATAAAGCATCCTATTAAATGGGATGGCCATGGGCCCATGATCATGATTGACGGTATGATCTTTCCCTATATACTATTCCATTATTCCAGTATTGCAGTTACAAAGCATCGCATAATTTATCAACTATATAAAAATTGTTCGTATTGTAAACATTGCCGTACCGTTCAATCGATTGGGATACAATTTTGTCAACTTATTCCTTGCACTCGTTCGAAGAATATAGGCTGGGAATATAGAATGGGAATGTGCATATGTCTGTGGCACATAGATGCAAAATGAGTGCGTTGTTGATGATTTGATGCGTTTATGTTGACTCATGCGCCCCTGGGCAGAAGCTCTGCGCAACCAGCCTCACCATCAAATATTAAGCGCTGTTTTGCTGCATATTCTGTCCCTGCGATTGTAAAATATCGGCCAGAATTATTACTAGAGCGTTATCTCGGACTACGAAATCACATTTCTCCAAGATAGTGTCATAACAAATGCATGTCCAAACTTGAGGGAGAGCGTTTTAACAATAGGATATTTGACAACCATGCCCAAACTAGAACGTAGAAAAAACCTATACTCGCGAGAAAGTATTTCTTCTATTACAATTTTTGCAACGCTTAGCATAAAATCTGATTCATTATCATGTGATCAGTAACGAGTTAACTGTAACACATTGCAACAGCACAGTATTGCCGAGTCCATTAGTAATTCAATGGTCATGGGGTAAAGTTCTTAAGTCAATTTTTGACGAAGTTGACACACACAACTTAGATTCACCGCAATGGTTCTCGGAATGAGGCAATACGGGTAACGGTGGTGGTGGTTCTAAGAACTGCAAGGCATTGGTTGACGCTTTATTAGTGAATAAATACATAGAAGGAAATGAAAGTTGTACAATTAAATTAAACATATGTGATGTGCATAATTAATTAGGAAATTTTGATTACTTCTACGAACATATATCATGAATAAACAAGTAGTATAGCTGTAGGAGGAGGCGCCATGTATTGTCTGTTAATGTCGAGAAGTAAAATTTTAACTCCTACTAATTTTTTAAAACGACCTTCGTTAAGAATATTTCTTGTGAGTACACGTTTTCCTTAACAGGTGCCAGCCTCAACAATGAACGAAAAGCTCAGTCATGGCCATACTCTACTAAGTATGTAGAGTATGGCCGTGGCTCAGTGAATGAGTTAATTTTAATTGTCCACAAACAATTTTCACTGAATCAGCACATAACGTTGCCAGTTTTCATTCAATTGCACATCATGTAATACAACATAAAAACTAAGTCAGAGAAATTCAAGAACGATCAGTATATAAAGCTAAAAAATACAATTTTTAACATAAACAAATATACTATATACAAACGTAAATAATATATCTCGTAATGAAGGTGATGGGACTAGACAAGCAGTTAAGTTCCTCCAGTAAATGCTATGTATTCACTGATATTAAGCTCGATGACAAATACGTTTCTAAGCTAATGTATTACGACTAAACTAGCCTTTAAATATAACACTTGGGTCTACTGGACCCCAAGCAAATTTCGTGATATAAGTTTAACTGGAAAATAAATATTTGGGATATTTTACCCTCACGTAAATTCAGTTAGTACGTCTGGGAAAGGTTTGCACAGTTGCCGCCTTCCAATAGTCTGCTACTAACCTCGTAGTAGAGTGCGGAAGTTTTTTTGGGGTTTGCTGGACCCAGTGTTATATTTACGTGTGTCTTTTGCAAAGTTGCAAAGGTTTTTGTTTGTTTTTATGACTTTTTCTAAACAAATCACATCAAATATAAAAGATAATTCACAACTAATACGAAATTTACTAGATATGAGTGATAATGAAGAAATATCGGAGAGCTTGTTTAGTGATCACTCGGATTTGGATCCTGATTTTGTTTTAGAACACGATTTTCAATGGTTTAAATTGATTTTTTTACAAAGGGTTATTTTTAAGTTTGCAAATTAAAAATAGTTGTTAAAATTTGATTTTTTTCGTTTTTCAGTCAAAATTTACTTCTATCAAACCTGTAATTAAGTATTAGTTTTTTATCTAAATAACGTCTTATTTGCTAAGGTATTATAAGAAAAACTGTTTACATTTTTACGATAATGATAATACTGGGTTATAATATTGTATGGCCTTTAATAAAATATAAAGTTTAACAGTGATATTTTGTTTTAAAAACAAAAAATAAATTATTTATCCAAATCTATACAGTTTTGTCAACAAAAGTGTAATTTTTATGAATGGTGCTTATATCTTAATAAAATAACATAAATCTCCTTCATAACAGTATTAGCTCTACTAAAAGGACTTAAAAGTATAATTAAAACATTTTACAGAACATTTGAAAACCTTCAGGTAAAAATAGTACTTTAAAATTGGGGTCTGATAGACCCCACGTATAATTAAATAAGTGTTATATTTGAGAGCCAGATACAGCTGGAGGAGGAGGTTCCAAGTATTGTCTATTTATGTCGAGAAGTATACAAAATTTTAACTTCTATTAAGTTTAAAACGGCCTACATGAACAATATTTCTTGTACGTACTCGTTTTCCAAGGTGCCAGTCTTAACAGTGAACGAAAAGCTCAGTGAATAGGTTAATTGTCGACAAATATAATTTCGACACAAAAGCAGCTCACAACGGTTCCTGTTTTCATTACTCATTTATTACTGTGCTTCAACGTAGTACGTTCACATAAAAAAGAATGAACAATTAAGTACTTACAGTAGAATTCATTTATGTAATCACTAATTTTCTGAAAAAGGAATGGACAGTTTGAAGATTGATGATTGAAGTAGTTGGTAAGATACAGCAGCAGCCGATGCGGTCCGTTTATAAAACATTTTACTGTTATTTCAAAATGTTTCCCAGATGTAGCTAATTTCTAAACCAATGTAGTCATCCAGCCCGTTTTTCACATATTATATACGAATTAAACTTTATAACTCTTCCTTCTCCTACGTGCTTCTATCAATCCGCCAATAACAATAACCGACACTTCAGAGATGTCACACTGTAACGCATCGCGTTAACATGATAGTTTGTTTCTGTTATCGTACAAAAATATGATATCAAATGGAAGCCACAGAGTAAACCATCAGACCATCATAAGATCAGTTGTGAATGTAAGAAAGCTTAACAAGATACATTAAGAAAATATATGTAGTTAGCTTCCCCAAATGATGAACAACATAAAATTATTCTCAAATATCTAGAAACTACAGAAAACAATATTTTGCTTAGTAATTATATGTAGGTCAAAATCCAATGTTTACTTTCTCGATTTTTAAGTCCGAATCACATTGAAAAAAAAAATATCGGAAAAGTAGATTTCACTCCCATGCTGAAATAGTATATTCTTCAACGAGCGTAGAATGATAGCTATTATTCACGAGTTGATGTTTACGACACGAGCGACGTAGGAGCTAGTGCCGGAATTTCTACGAGTGAGAAATAGCCATTCTACGCGAGTAGAAGACTATACTTTCTTTACGACTTTGAATTTAATATTTTAAAAATACTAAATGGGCGACTTAACATTCCGGTAGACGCGCCTTTTTGAGTCACATAAGCGGGCGCGTAGGAGTACTCTATGCTGCCTCGAGAAAACGGTCTTTTGCACGCTTAAAATTTCTATTATTTAATTTAAGAAGAAAGTATAAACACTCACAACTATTCATTACATTTTCAATGTTAATACATTTTATATATCACAGAAATATGGCTATTTTTAGTTATAGAATAATAAAAAACACTGTTTCAGAAAACCTTATAAAACAAAATATAACAAAGAAAAAATAACTAAAAAATTGTTATTAAATAGACAAATTAATTAAATGAAACAGTTACTTTCCTTAAATTTAAGAAAAGCATCAATTGGTTTTCATGAAGCCATTTCCAGTAACTCAAGAAGGTGCCTGATTTCTTCGTCTGTTTCAGCCCTAAAAAAGACCACAAGTAATAGGAAAAAATCCACATGAAACAGCTTTCAACATCTTTGATTTTGCATACAGTGATCGAAAATACTTACAAACAATCTGAATAAGTAAAATGTTCGTTTGGAATACTAAAACTACTTACACGAATGGGCGTGGTAAAGCACGGAGTGCTGCAGTCAGCATTTTGTTATTTTCAAATCTTCTTTACGACTGATAGGGAGAAGGCAACGGACCGGAGATTTCGCGTTTTGTTTAGAATGTTGCGAAATGAGAGTATTGAAGCCCTCTCAAATGTCAAATACCCGTACTCCACTTTATGACAATAAAACCACGAAGGCAGCACGTAGTCCTGCGGTGCGCCCGCCCGAAGGTTAACCTTACAGAACGGCTTTCGTGGTTCACCTTTTTTACGACAGTTGCGACCTTATTTATTTATTTATTTACGTCAAAAACAGTTTAAAACTGTTTTTGACGAGCTACGGTGAGAAGTGACCTCCCGCAGCAGAGCATGCAGCGCCTCTGTAGGCGACTGCCAGAACACTCTGTCGTATATAATGAACTAAGACGAATGTGATTTGTCGACGGCCATATTCTCGCACGGCTTGTGGAATCAGCATCATTACTGCATACGAAAACGAGCAGAAATGTATACATTCTGCAGTAGTCGTAGAAAAATACATTTTTTTTTACATACAGTTTTACAGTTTTTTATTTCCCTTCCATGCGTTTGATTCTTTGATCAATAAAATATTTTTTTTCTTTTGAGTCAGAATTAATAAGAACGGGAAGAAAATCTGAAATGTTCACGATTAAATATAGATTTATTTCATTCGCACTGTTGAGTAATTAAAAGTTTGCTAGAATTAGACGTAAATTGAAAGTTATCATGGTTTTGAAATGCGCTAACAATCAGTAATGGAATATGTTTATATTATTTCAAAACCCACATTGCGGGCATTAAATATCCCATGTTAAGGACTCTGGACCAGGATACGGCAGAACCTGCCATAAACTATTGAATTGACTATTGATTCCAAGCTTGCAAATGAGATTTAAATAATAATAAAATTTCAAATGTTTAAATGCCTGTACATACTCCTTGAATTGCATGAACATTATAAGCACTTTTAAAAGTATTATCTAAGTCCATCCAAAAATTCTATTCTTGTTTATAATCATTTATATTTAAAATAGTGTGTTGTACAATTTGATATTTGACTTGCTTTGCATTTATTGAAAATAGTTTTTCACAAAATATTAAAGCTACTTTCATGTGATATATTAAGAAACAAATTAAACAATATTAAATAATTTGGACTCATAGTTAATGATGTAATAATAGTTAACAAATAATATTGTGTCCAATAATATTATTATGTTCTTCCTTACAATGAAAAGACATATGCAACATATATGCTTTATTTAATTCTTCAGTGTTACTTGGGAAATGAACAATGAATAAGAAAAATTGTGACAGGACAAAAGATATGTAGCAAACTTATGTGATTATTCTCAAACTCGACGCTTTTTGATATTAAATTATTGATAATTGGGTTCCGAAGATATTGACACCATACGTTAAAAAAGACAAACTCTGAGTCCGTATACCTCGTTTGACCTCTCCACCTTCCAACTGAACTGCAATCGGTATGTTATTAGAATGAAAGTGAATGTGCAACATTATATTAAGACAACTTTCTCTAGATTCCAGAAGACACATTATTGTTGTTGCCGAACATAATGAATCTCTCATTGCTTTCAATGTTTAATTTATCACCAGGCCATCAAAACACATCATTCTGCGCTCTCCTCGCCTATCTTCTCACGAACCGACGTGTGTCCTTCACTCCATTGTTGGACCACCAGTGAAATAGGGATGGTGAATACCTATCGCACCTACAAGCCAGTCTCTTGCACCTCGTCGAGACTTTGATCGCGCCCTGCTGCCGCCACCGCCGCCAGCACCACTTCTTGTCCCACCACTGCCCACGACCGATCACACATGCTGGCAAGAAATGCAGAGCGGTGGGGGTTGGGAAGCAGTGATGGGGCTTGGCGGGGCGGGCGGTGACACCTTGGCGAGGCGTAGTGCTTCAGTGAAGACATTCACAAGATGAACCAGATTCGGCGAGCGGCCAGAAAGCTGGAGAAGAGATTGTGTAGAATGGGATTTCATCCTCCATCTCCTCACAAACTGACGTGTTTCTTTTTGTCACTGGTAGGGCCTGGGTACCGCCGTTCAGTGACAGCAGCTAACTTCCATGTATGAGGCAAGCGCCATCGCCACGGCAAGACGGGTTTATCGCCCGACTTCTTGTCCCACCACTGTCCACGACTCAGCGCACATGCTGGCCAGAAACGTAGGCGTCCGGTGGAGGGTGATTGCGCAGGGAGCAGGCAGCGGGGACGGTTCACGACCGCATTACGAGGTACAGCATCTTCAGTGAAGAAATTAACAAGAGCACCACCTCCGGCGCGAAATTGGCAAACCGGGGAAGAAACGGAGTAGAACACACTTTCATCCCTCCCCACACTCTTCACCAACAGACGTGTTTGCTTCTCTCCCTTGTCGCACACGCCATCGAAGATCCACACTGACAACTATCAACATGCTCACCTATTAGCTGGAAGCCCTCGCGTGTCGCCCGGGTGAGGCTGGTCAGTCCGAGCTGGTACACAGCCCCATCTGCGCGCCCGTACATTTCATTGGCATGCCAGTGGAGCCGGCCGTCGCGCGGGCGGCTGGCCTTGGTCAAGGCGGATACGGTCGGCGGCGGGACGCACGCCGGACAGATCCCGGGACGCGCTTGAGCGGGGCGGCGGGGTGCCGAACCCGAGGGCGCCCGTCGCCCGGGCGAAAATGTTACGCCCCGAGGGCGCACGCCCCCGCGCCCGAGGGCTATGCAGTTGGTGTTGCAGTGGGTGGACTTCTTAGCAATCGGCGCTTGTTTGCTCGCCGCCGGGGAAACGACAGACAGACGACAGTCGTTGGTGCGTCAAAACATGGGTGCGGGGCCGTGGCTGTGTATAGATTGCGTTGTGATTAAATAGATGGAGATTTCTGTCCAAATGGATGAGATTTTTATTAAATTGAGTTTAGAATTTAAAAATAAATTGTAAGGAAAATTATAGATTTTCAAAGAGTTCTAAGTCTTTATATACTGCTAAGCATCTCTAAATAATCATAAGCTACAGGAATTGTATTAGCACACGGGCACTGTGCTTTCGCACATGCCTTCTATTTTTGACGTAAAATAATATTGTTTGACTCTTTCATTTATTTTTAAAATATTATTCTCCTTATTGATCAAAGTTTTCTTTTATTTCCATAGTTTACAGTACAGTTTAGTCGTCTAAAAATGTTCTAAAAGCACAAAGTGCACAAGTAAGTGATTTTTCTCTTATGACAAATATAAAGCAGAGAAAGAAAAGATTCGATTATTCACAGTTAGGATTTCTCATGCATTAGTTCCAGTGATGAAGGATGATACACTAAAGAACTACCAAAGCCGTTTTACAAAACATTTTTTAGAATTGGATTTTCTTCATTTCGCTACACACATCTTTCTGATTGTTGAAACATTTTAATTTACGAAGTTAGAGCAGCAATTTAGCGTTTTAATGACTAGTTTCTGATAAAGTAGGGTGAAGTAAAGAGGAATAAAACTGGACGTGACAGGAGTAGCCTTCATCTGGCGTGACGAACCACGTCGAAGACTGTTAGTGGGGGTATGGCTGGGTAAATCCGGGGCAAAACTGTCGGGCGAAAGCAGAGGGCGCCTTGGCGGGGAAAAACGGGTGGGCGGGGGTTGAAAGGCAGGGCACGGTGACGGAAGGCACGAAAAGATGTGGAACAGAGTGGGACAAGACGGGACGGGAGGGAATAGGACGACAAGTCCGGGGCGTTGGAGGGGCAGGCAGCGGCAGCTGCAGATAAGGCCTCCATTTCCAAGCGAGGGCACGCGGAGCACACAAAACATTTGCGATAACACTCGCGCTTTTTTAGATATTGTTCGGCCCCGCTGCCATGGCGGCCCATTGTGCCAGAAAATTAGCTTCATAAATATAAGAAATCGCCCTCCCGGAGTTTAATGAGAATCTCGGAGGAACTGGAAAGCAAAATGGTGCAACCGTGACTTGGAAACTTACACACGTCCAACAACGGTGTTCTTTTTTGTTCATTTTGTAACGCGTAGTAACGATATTTGGACAAATTTTAACAAGTTTGACATAAAATGGAGGCAATGACTTTATATTTGTTTTCAAAACTCGCCAGAAATGAATAGTTTGAGAAAATCAGTTAAACATAATGTCTAATGATATTTAGAAAACTTCATTAAATCTAGGAATGTTTCTCTAAAATTTATCAATACATGAATAATTTTTAATGAAAACTGAAACTGTACGCATGATTAAAAGTATGGAATTTTATCTTCGTTAAAAATTTAAAAGTCACCTGAAGCTTTTTTAGAATATTTTGTTTAACAATACTATCTATTTTTTAATTGGCATACACATCAACTGAAACCCATTTGAATATAAAAGATTACATTTCTTTCTACAAGAAAATATCAGAATTTCGAAAAAATATAATTATTGGAATTAAGCCATGAAGTGAATATGTTATTAGAAAGTTCAAAAAAATTTTGCTAAAATAAATCTTCACACTTCCCTAACATCACATCAGCCTTTCTCAGTCCTTTTACTTTACGTACTTGCCTATGGTATCCGTTGACCCCAGGTCGGTGCTTGTACCATTGTTCTGATGTAGGGATCCAGTTCCTCAATTACACACACATACGGATTGTACCCACCACCATATGGCACAAATGGCCATTACCATAATATAATTTATTGTTTAATAAAAATTAATCTCAGCGAATTAACCTTTAAATATTCCCCTTTTGAAACATGTCCTTCTCTACTTCGTTTCTCGCAGTAAGAAAATACACGCCGGACATTTTGCTTCGGATATGCTTCGTTCCTGCATAGCATGTTCTTGTCGTTTTCCCTTGTTATACATAGTAATTCCAGGATATTGTGCTTCTAGTTAGTTACAAAAACCTTTTCTTCTATACTTTATGCGGCCAAAGAAATTATTTATTGATAAAATTATGAGGGGCACTCTTGTTTTTTTCACCTAGTGTCTCAGCTTGGAAATCTTCACATATACTTTCAAAATCAAATTTTTTAATTAAAATGAGAAATGAAAACTTATGCAACAACATATTATCATGATAAAATTATAATTTTCTATTGAACGCAAAAAGTATTAAAATTTATTTCAACAAAGTAGAAGACCATGTAAATAGAAAAGTATCTCTACATTCAAGAGGCTTGTTTATATAAATTTACAACTTTTTGGACATATATAAAAGTGATAGAAATTAATAAACCTTTTAACACCTGTATTTTATATACAATTTCTTTATTAAACGCTGGAGACAATTACAATAGCGATATTTCTCTTATTAAGTCATGTTTATAAATCATTATTTTTCCCATTTATTTGTATTAATAATTAAATATATTTCTCACAAAAATAAGCTAAAATTTTATCACATGGATAGTTGAAGAAAATTTCTTGAAGGATATCCGCTCCACCATTCATTGTAGGTTATATCAGTGTCGGTGTGCTCTGTTTGGAAAATAAATTACTTACAAAACCAATCCTTTAAAATAATTAAATAATGTAACGCATTATGAAGTTTTTCTTTTAACAATCAAATAGATGGAAGACTGCATCAGTTTCATATTTTATGTGTATATTGTACCCTCTTAATATATTTGTTAATACAAGATGAGCGTGATATCCCTTACACGTGGAATGCGTGCATTGCGTTAACATAATATGCTAGTGGGCAGCGTAATGCTTTGGTAGTAAATGCACTGGCAATTATAATGTATGAAAAAACCGAAAATACAATAATTGTGTTTTTAATGTGTTCTTGAGACGTTAATAGCACAAAGTAATCAAGACATATTACAAACTAGTGAGAAAATAGACGTCCATTTTTTATGGATCAAATTTTTAAATTTTGATTTAAACTTACATTTACACCGTTTGGGTGTTTATAAGCGTGTTTTACAACAATGAGAAATTTTAAGCTCTGAAAAAAGATTCACTTAGATATTTTTATGAATTGTGTGGAAAATGGTCGAAAGTGGACTTGGTTCTCTTTTTCTCTGATCGATTCATACACAAATTCCGTCTTTCATGCACTTCCTTTATTTTCAACATGCTCTTCGGATTTTATTACTGCTATAGCTCGTCAACTTATGTTGAGGCAGCGAAATAAACTTTCAATGATGTGCTGGGAGAGCTATGATTTGGGGTATGATACATAATTTCTGGAAAATTCGCCCGATCTCTGCAAACACACAATGGATCCCTTTTTATTAAAATTCTTGTATGAAAGAATGAGTGAGCATTGAATGAATAGTTAAATTTTACCTATATTACCGCCGGGATCAACTGTTTTATCTCAATTTTCTTTCCAAAACGTATATTCGATTACGGGGACAAGCTTCGTAGGTGGAAGAACGTATACGCTCTTTGAAACGGCTGACTGTCGGGTCTCGTACCAACTGTGTAGTGTTTAAATTCACCAATCACGTTTCATTAATACCCTCAGTCTCCCGCTTGGTTTCATGTGCGGAAACAATATTGCAGTGACATCGCTATCTTAGCTTTTTTAATTTTGCAATAATGCTATTGTATGTTAATACGAAAATTTTGAAGCCTTTTTGTTTTTAATAATGAATACAGCTCCTGGCCAGTGGTCCAGTAGGTGCTCCCATCTGGCGGAAGAATTTGAAAGTACTTCGCCAAACGGCTGTAGCCGCTGCGAGAGCCCCCTCAAAGGGACGTTGACATCCACATGTAAGTCAAGGCGACTGTTGAGAATCATGGATCCGAGTGACATTGTACTTTCGGCAAATGAAAATCGGTCGCCGACAAGACCATAGCGTGAGAACAAAGCGAGAGAACAAAGTTGCAAGAGCGAATCTGCTATCGTTGTAGGCGGTCCTTGATTTCAACTGATCTCCCTCTCGAGAGCAGAGGGGAATGGATTCGCCACGCCTACTAATGTATGCAGCAACTTGATGTTTTTTTCATTGCCGAGCTATACTGTTCCACGTGCTGCAGGGCATCACTACTTACCCGATATGGTTTCAAATGTACCATCTCCGTCAATGTCATGGTATCCGACATGAAAGTAAGGATCTCCTTGTAGCTCCGCCTGGATCCATGCTGTGAGTTCTTGGGCGGCTTCCTGTGTGTGAGGTAGCGCCAAAGTCGCGTTCTCTTTATGGCACTCAAGGAAGGCTTCGAACCACGTGGCTCCGTGTGTGTGCAGCCGATACGTCCCTACTCCAGGGAGGGTTCTATACTCTGCACTGTTCGACTCCGTGTTGCCAGAAAAACGGGTTTTCTTGCAGCAGAAAGCCACAGGCTCTTCACATGGGTGCTCTTCGTACCTTCCAGTCGGTTTCAAAACGGCGCAGTTGCCTCCTAGTCCATCGTGGTTGTCTTCTGAACTCCAAGAGTTGTAATAGTCGTCAGACCTTCTCCCTGGCAATCAATTGAAAATTTAGGAATGTAAATCGGTTAAATTCTATGTACAGCACATTTCTGAGATCATTCAACAAACTTCAGGCAGTGACTTTGGAATGAAAGGGAGCTTGAAATGGCCCTAAATTCACATATCCGAAACTTCCTTCGTTTTCCTGAAAGGTAATTCAAAAGGGATCTTCCAAACCTCTTCATTGACACACTGTGACACTGATACCAATCTTCCTTATCAGAGGAGAACGATCATGCATTAGAAACACAGTGGTCCAGTAATTAAAATGAAGTGACAGAAACTTTATTTGTAAAAGGAATTTTTGGACATACTGTTCTTAGAATAATACTGAATTCTACGAAGTCCAACTTTCGATTATGATTTAATGAGACACTTAAGTCCTGGATATCAAATTTTTTTTGTATACTGAAATTCATGGGATCATTATATCTTACGTTTTTCAAACAAGTCACTGAAATTTTTTAATAAAAATTTTTAAAAAATGTTAATATTCATAATAAAATTTTGAAGTTATCATTTAAAGACTGGGAAAAAATATAAGTTAGGCAGACGTAACTTCACTCAGAAAAGTGTTACCTAAATTTGTATATTTTGACAAGACTTCAAAAGTGTTTTAAAGCGGCTATATTTTGCATTATAAAAGCGACACAACAGTTACAGTCTTATGGTAAAAATGTGCCTCGAACTAGACTTCTGAAACAGCCTCGGTTTTGCGGTAAACTCATCAAAATACAGTTCTTAAACAGCTATCGACTTCCAAAATATCTGAAAATCAACAAGTATTGTTTCTTCGACAAGCCAAATCTATCTCTTACCTGCAACGGTCTGCCAATCGTTCTCATTTGCATAGTCAGCGATTCCGACGAACACGCCGTGTTCTCGCACGTGAACGTGTTGACTGTTGAAGATATAGGCACCTGCCAGGAACCCAGCCTCCAGGGGCGAGGCGGGTACCACCAGTGTAGCGCCTTCGCTGCGACACACGTTCAGGGCGTGCAACCAGGGCAGTGGGTCTGGGTGGAAGCGGTACTGGCCCAAGCCGGGCAGCTGTTCATAACCAACTGCCGTCTCGGGCATCTCGCAAGCAAACGGACGGATGGCTCCGCAGCTGCTGCGAATGTACAAACCGTTGGGTAAAAGTGCAGCACAGCTGGGACGACCGTCTACACTGCTGTGGTTACCCAGCCATACGTCATAGCCTGTAGCGGATGGGGATGCCCCTGGAAGAAAATGAGAGGGCTTACAATCATACATGTTGGAATTTTTAATAAGTGTTTGATTACATAAAAAAAGGCAAATTGCTTATATTGACATGTATGCATTTCAAAATTAACTCTCCCTTTCGGTCAATATTATTGAGGTGTGAACCATGCTGGTGACTTTTGATGCTTTTGTGTTTAGAGTAAGAAGGAGACGTGTGGAGGTCACGTACAAAGTTGTTTTTTCAGATTTATTGTAAATGAAGTTAAAATTACAGTAATTCAGTATGTAATGAAATACTTAAGGGGATATCTATAAGAATTAACGAGATAGAAATCTTAAAAGGGAGGTATTGTTCGGACACGATACATTTATGCAGGGGCTGGGAAGACGGAAAAGATAGAACGAGCATCGACCAAGTGAGCAGACCATTGATCAAAGTAAGATGATTTTTTAATATTCGATTTAAAATTCACAAAATTTATAGATATTAGTAGTTGAGCATTCAGTTGAATGTTCTCCCTCTTATACAATTGCAATGTTTATTTTAATAAACTCACACCTAACTATTTAACGTTAAAACGTACAACACGTTAATATGTAGGATGTTTTTCTGACAGGGTCGTAGAGCACCCACTTATGCGGCAATATATCTAAAGATTGACATAGGTATGTTTTTCTTAACTCGAATAGACTGCAGGAACAATGTGAAATTTAGCGCAGCTCTTGTATTATTATCCTATTCCACACCATGTTTTGTCTTCATCGCAAGTAACACTAACAGCCGGTACCACGTACACACTGCAGTAGCTCAAAGGCAGCATTTCATTGCATCTACAGCATAATTTATCGGGAGATCCTAGGATTCGAGTTCAATTGTGTCATATTTTTGACGGTAGCTTGAATTCAACCACAGTTTGGAAGAGAGTTCTTGCTGCCAGCCACACTGAACGTTAGATTTACGTGGATTTTCTGATCAATTTCTCGCAAATGCCTCAGTAGTTCTCTAAGAAATGCACCGCGCGGTCCCTCCTCATTCTTGTGTCCTCTCCCCTAACAAACACAATTACACGTTCTCACACCACACTACCTCGTGTCACAAAAATAGTCGGGAGCTTAGAGTTTCTCCCAGCTATTGCGGTATCCCGCTGAAGGAGATAAGTATAGGGGAAACATTAAGCCACACGATCAGCCTTAGGTTAGGCTAGAATCTCACGTTCCTACAAAGGTGAACACCGTTGCCTCCAGGGTAATAACAAGCACTATAAACGAGACTAATGATCTCAGTAGTTTTTGCGGCCGGAATCAATACTCAATCACTCATTCACTCAGACACACTCACTCTCACTCTCTCACACTCACACTCACTCACTCAGTCAAGCTCACAGTCACTCACTCAGTCGCATTCACACTCAGTAGCAGTCACACTGACTCACTCACTCACTCACTCACACACTCACTCTTGTGGCATCGTGAAAGAAAGCACACAAACAAGAAAAGTTTATACAATTTATTTTTACAAAATGTACAAATAATGTATTGAACTACCCGATGCACATTTTTTCGGTATTTCCCGACCGTCAGCCGCAATTGTACAGTCTTGTGGGTACACCACATTTATCAGAGAGGTCTCGCCTCGAGTGTACGCTCCTACCACACCACCCACGTGACTTTCGTCACCCGTGCAACGCACAAAAACGCTCCAGCCTGGGCGTGAATTCTGCGCAAAGCACGAGGTCTTCAAGAACGAAACCCGCCGTTGAGCGAGTCGGCCCAATTTAAACTCGCCGGCTCACCCCAACGTGATCACCGTTGAACGTGCAAGAGGGGTTGCATATTACCACGTGACAACCAGCTGCAGGACAATCCAAGCCGGCGTCTTCTGATTCTAAAAGTACCCGCAACCTCCAACGCCACGGATCCTCGCTACCCTACTCTCAGGTACGCGAGCCTTTCGCGTCCTCCTCCCATGCAGGGCAGCCAACGTGAAGCCCCACACACTCCGTATCCCTGCAGTCCCAACGAGGCCGGGATGGGCATTACCTTGGAGCGTGGTCCAGTGGCCCCAGGCGAGGTCGCTGACGCCGGCGTGCATGGCGAGCGTCGCGGGCGCCGCGGCGCGCAGCAGCTCCCCCAGGGCGCGCGCCTCGTGCGGCGAGTGGGGCGCGGCCAAGCGGCCGCCCCGCCGCCAGCACGCCTGCACGGCGGCCAGCCACGGCAGCGCCTCCGCGTGGAAGCGGAAGCGGATCTGCGGAAGCTGAACGTCCGCTGCCGCTACAAGAAGAAATGAAAGCGACGGCTCTACCAACACTTTTTTCTCGCGTGCTGCATGTGTAATATAGAGAAAGTTACGCAAATCTGTAGAGGTCAATGGCGATTTTGCGGAAGAAAAAGGTCTCTGATACTGAAAAAATGGATGGTTCTTGTCTCTTACTTCCTCTATCGCGTCGTGTACACAGACGCCACGTTTGCCCGTCCGTCCATCCATCCGTCCATCCATCCGTCCGTCCGCCCATCCATCCATCCATCCATCCATCCATCCATCCATCCATCCGTCCAGCCGTCAGTCGTCTGCCCGCCTGTCCGTCCTCCGTCTTTTCGTCTCTCGGTCCGTCCGTCCATCCGTCCGTCCGTTTGTCCGTCCATCCGTTTGTCCGTCCATCCGTCCGTCCGTCCGTTTGTCCGTCCATCCGTCCGTCCGTTTGTCCGTCCATCCGTCCGTCCGTTTGACCGTCCATCCGTCCGTCCGTTTGACCGTCCATCCGTCCGTCCGACCATGTGTCTGCAAGTCCGTTTATGAACAAAAATATTGGCTCAAACGTTTGCAGGAGTATCACAAAAATTTACATTCCCCAATAAATCTGACATTATCCCCTTTATTTTGAAACAAAGATTTTGATTTTGGAGGTAATTTACATGAAGTTTCAATGACATTTTAAAATGATTTTAAAAAATGGCTCAAAATTTTGCATTTTCATTTATTGAAAAAATAGAAAAACTGGGAATCGTTTTATTAAAAAAACGGGCTTTTAAAAGAGACGTAGAACTAATTTTCGTTGAATTCTGTGAATCGTTGAAAATTGCAAAAGTTCATTTTTTCTACAATTACAACATTGAATTTTATTTTTTTCTTTTCAGTAAAATTCCTTATTCAAAATTAAATCTTTTAAAGAGGTGGCGTACAATTTGTTCAGAATATCAGTAGCTCTTGCATAAGGTATCGTGAAATAAAGGCAGCTATAAAAACAATATTTTTTCAAAACTGTACATAAAATTTTTCTTTAAATCGTTCCATTGGATTACAGCAAAGCATGCCTAAATAATAACCCAGGACTCATTACCTTTGAATTATTTTTTTTGTTGCACCACTAGTTATTCGTAACGCATAAATGTTTCATAATACAATGTAACGTTAGTGATTGCACGATATTATGTATCCCCCTTACCGAACTACCACTGCAAGTAATATTAATCAAAATTACGAGAAATGTGGAACTTAATTTTAGAAGCTCAATAAATCAACATGTTCTCCCAAAATGGGTAAACAATTCAAATTTTTACACAGTATTGTCAGTGGGCAACATCGTTACCAATATAAAAAAATATTTCTCCCAAATCCCTCTTATTTTAAAATAATATTGTCTAATTAGCAAATGCATTTCATTGATCGTTTCCATTTAATACTGTCTCATATTTCATATACTTCCTCATATAAAACGTTGTGGTTTCTGTTCGTTTTAGGCAAGTACAGACGTTATTCTTACTACTACAATGATGAGACTAACAAAAGCATTATTTCTGTTTTTTGGCACTTCATTTATTGCAGAGGTCGACAATGTCAATTGTCAATATGTTAAAGGCATTACGTCATTACAAAACCTACGCTAAACTTAAGTTATAGGATCTTCTCATTCATCTCAGAATTCTTCATAAATTGAAATCAGAAGCGTACACATTAAGAAATCTAGACGACTAGTAATTATGTACTCAGAATTTCCCGGTGCAAATATTTTAACTAAGAAATGTGCTATAACTAAGACGTCAGTAGACAACGGCAAACGTTGTTATGCCATATTCTTCTTTCTACATTGCAATATGTATTGATTACCACGCCAACTATTCAATATTTGTAGATAATAAATAATGAGTAATGATTGTTAACGTGATTATACTTTATTTCTTGTGATTTTGCCTTTCACTCAAAAATACAAAGACATATGCTAAGAAAATATTGAGTGAATGTTAATATTAGTTAAGGAACGTTTCAAAAAGAATTGGTATCAGTTCTGTGTTCTTCTAAATAATTTTAAAAAATGGAACTTAGCATTATTATCGTGACTTAAGTTGTAAATGTGAATGTTCAGTTGTTTAGAAGTAACATTACCTACCTGGTTCTTGAGAATTGTTTTTATCTGTGAATTCGTCTGTACTCATTGGTGACTCTGTTGTAGTTGACTCATCAAGTGACTCTTCGAGTTCATCTGATGAAGTGAAATTCATGAAAAGCGCTCCGAGGTTGAATGATTGATTTACAGATTCACCTTCAAACTCAACTTCAGTTTCTGATTCCCCTTCCTGGAGAGACAATACCTGAGGTTCATGAAGCTTAGATGAATTAAGATCTTCCTGAAAGTGAAATTGAGAATAATATTATACAAAGAAACTTACATTAGGTTTGAGTCGCTATAGTGAAAACAAATCCCAAAATACAATCAAAGAAATCGATTTTTGTCGATCTGTTAGTCTGTCTGTTTGTTTTTAAAGGTTTCACATTTAAAAAATCAACGAATGTTCAGTAAAAAAGGATTTTATTGGTTATTTATTAGAGAACGTAATGAAATTTTATTATTGGTATTATGATTACACTCTAACTATATTAAACTCAATCATCCTTTCAAACTAAAAATATATTTACTTTCGAAAGTAATTACACATCATTATGGTTCTAAAGAATAATCATCTCAGCTTCTAAAATGAAATTTTATACTTGGTAAATTGTCGAGAAGAATGTTCAATTAATTGCAAACACGTCATATGAAGCATTCTTCACTGTTATGTAGATGTATGTAGGTACGAGCATTTTGAGTCAACCATTAGATTTTCCTGCTTATTGTCAAACGTCCTTTTTTTGACTCAAATATGCCATCAAACGCTGCAATAATTCCGAATATACCGTCTAAAAAATTCCAAACATATGCAAGCGAAATGCGCTCATCACCATCATGCAAACTTACTTTGTTCTGCATCATCGAAACTTGCGTAGGTACGGACGGCACGGCTTCCGGTATCGAATTATTTTGCGATGCTGCAGCTAGGAGTAAGATCCCCAAAAGAATTACTCCTCCGTCCATAATGCAAGAGAACATTTCCAGCTCCGAATTGCAACTGCTCGCTCTGCCTTATCAGCCAGCTTATATGGATGTGTTCTCGACCCCCACCCTTGCCTCCTCAACCGCGAAGGAATTTCATTTTTGTTTATTTTTACAAGAATAATTGGCTAGATAGTCCGGTCTCCAAAATGTCAATATCTTGCTGCTCGAGCCCAAATGTCATGTACTCTTCCTTCTCAATACATTTACTAAGAGCATAAAATATTTTATTAGCTCAAATTGCCCGATAAACACTACGCAGTACATTATGACAGTGTTGTTAAGACATTTCATTATGTTACCACTGTTTCAAAAGGTGCTAATGCTGTTAATGTTTAGAGCATAATCTAGCAAAGAGAACAGTGGTGATTGAATTTCGTAGGATTTTATGAATTATATTTTATGAATAGGTAGACGTTTTTCGACAACGTGAGGTACTAGTTAGCCAATGCTTTTTTCGCCCCACCAGAAAGTACTGAAGCCTCCACCAATCTTAAGAGTAAACATCTTTCACAGATAAAAATGCCATTTTTTACCACCACATGTACCCTCAGCAGCTCCCCTCCTGGCCTAGTAAAAGAGTGTGCCTTTAAGGAGAGTGCATATTTCACTTACTCCTGCCGGGAATCGAATGAGGACTCATACGCACTGTAGTACGCTAGCTTTGAGCTAACGGGAGCCGATTAATGTTAAATGGTAAGAATTGTATGTTTTAGTCATCAAAGCTTTAAAGGAGTACATGTAACAGAGATCGTAATATTCACCGATCAATATTATAGAAAACGTTCCGTCACATTAAATCATTTGGTAGAACTGATTATCCATTATTCTAAAATACCTGTAATAACACTTTTTCCCACGATTTGTTAAGCCCACTAAGTAGATATTCGCCTCAAAATCGGAGATTCATCCATAATCCTCCGGAAAAGATAAACATGTTGTTTGGGCAACATGCCAGTTGCCCCCAACACCGAATACTCGTGGAGAAATGGGATTCACTAAAGTTATCGCTTTCCTTGCACATGCAACACTAAAGATAATGATTCAGCTTTTTGATAATCTAATAGTTTTTTATAAAAAACTGTAAGTGGTGCATCGAAGCTCGAAAAAGACAGTCATCCATACGTAAATTTGTATTACAGGGAATTAACTAGAGGGAAATCAACAAAAATAAATATGAAATATAATTAAATAAATATCTAAATATACTGAATGACATATAGAATGCATAACAAATTAAGTTTTCTTTAAAATAAACAGAAGCAAGATAAAGTAGTAGAAAAACATTGAAACCAAATAATGTATGACCAGATTATATAATAAATAACTAATAATTTAAAAAATAGAAAGAAGAATGGAGAGAGAGGGGGAGGGAGAGAGAGAAAGAGAGAGAAAAATAAAATATTTACTATCCGTGAATTAAAAACATTTCTCCAAAACCGTAGGGTTCGTTTCAAACTAAGTACAAACCAAGAAAGAGCGGAAAACAGCACATTTAAAATTGTCCAAATTCTCAATTATTGTACATTTAAGCTTCTTAAGTTTTAATCAAATCACAAACAATTTTTTAAACACATTCTTGGGAATAGCATGTTAAACGAATGTTGGCTTAGTTTAGGTTAGGCTTCCTCGTGTTATTAACCGTTACATAAAATTACAATGGTTATTTTTCAACTTACACTAAATAATTAGTAATTTTGTTTTCATTAATTTTCTCTCAACTACTACGTTAGAATCGCAACGCAGTCGGTGTTTTTTACATCGACTCTCATCATAAAGAAAAAAAAGGCATTTTATCAATCTCTACGCAAGCTTCACATCTGACCGATGATCAATGAAATATAGTATGCAATGTTGTGGTAGTAATACTTGAAGATCTTTTTAGCTTCAAATTATTTGAAGGAATTACAATTTTCTAAACGAACAGCGTTTTGGAATTGTAACAGAAAAATAATTTCATCACTCAGACGCGTCTTTTCAGGAAAACATTTTACGTTCCAACTGTTGTCACAATAGTAATATACGACTTGCGTAGGTAATGTACTAATAATATAATTTGCTCCATTATGCAAAAAGAGCCTGTTTATATTGAAAGCATTCCAAATTATTAATTTTAACTTTCCGGCGAGTTCGCGGCTACTCTCCGTGCTGGCTTTGTGCTTTCATTGTTCTAAAATGGAGTATGGCTATTTGATATGTCAGATGTCTTCAGTATTCTCACTTCGCAACATTCTAACTAAACGCGGAAATCTTCGTTCCGTTGCCTTCTCCCTATCAGTCATAAAGAAGATTTAAAAATAAACTAGTGGTGCTACAGAATGGCACACTCTTTCCCGTAATAGTTTTCTGTTTCGTTTGATTTCAGCAATAGCTGCAAATGGCTGGCAATTCGAACTTGCCAATACTCTTGACAGCTGCCATCTACCGCCGCCCAAACTACATTTTTTGACATTTTATTAATTTCTCGGTTTCTTAATAGTAGAAAGAATTAAGAATATAAAAAAACAGTTAAACCTTGTTCTAAATGGCAATTTTCGTTGCAAAATTTGGAGCCGTTTTCAAGAAAATGGCATTTAAGCGCTACTGTAAATGCGAAATTTGAAGCTCTTTTTTACAGAAAAGTTTTGAGTTTTGGAAAAACTTCATTTAAAGTCATTTAGAGCAGATACACTCGCAAATTCAATAGAGTTCACAAATTACTGGTAATGTGCGTTTTAACGCTATGAGAGAACTTTCAAAAAAATTACATTTGTGTAATTTTTTATTAAAAAAAGCTCAAAATGAACTTTACGTCTTATTAAAGAGTGCAATTTACATTATCCATTCGAAAAGTTTGAACAAAATATTTGAAACCATTTTTGAGGAAATGGCGTTTGAGCGTTTCTGAAAATGCGGAATTTTGAGCTAGTTTTCACAGAAAACTATTCAATATTCGAGAAAGTTAATTTGACATTATTTAAAGCACATGCACTCATTAATATAATAATGTGAACAAATTGCCGTTAATGTAAATATTAACGGAGTGAGGAACAAGTTAAAAAATACATTTTTGTAATTTTTGAAAAATCAAAACACTTTTTTTGTTTTTTCACTGTCACCAACTCCCTGCACTCCTACTTGATCATTCTTTTTCAGTTTTTTTCTTCTAGTGTTTACTTTAAAATACATTTAATTAATATTTATAATCTTAATTACGACCATACGTTTCTCAAAACATACTCTAGTCCCTTCTTTCTTTACTAATTCCTACAACATCCTTAATCCGCATCTCTATTTTTCTTGTGTTATTATTTGTGTGATATTACGGTTATTTTGTCTTCTTCTTTGAATTTCCAATATTTTCTTATATTAAGAATGAAATGATTATGACTCATCTCAGTACACACAGCTTTGCTGTCGCTTAATACGGCTTGACCTATATAGCGGCATATTGTTAAAGGCCACGCCAGATAAAACCGTTCAGTCCATTGCGAGTTGACCTCTTCGCTAAGAATAAATTCTTGCTCTAAGCCCCGAGGTCAAGAGTGATTCACTGCAGTAAACGTGCAGAATTGCTTCCTCTGAGCGCAAGCGCTTTCAAGCACGCTGATCTCTGTGTTATTTGCGGGGAAAAACTTATTTCTTATGTAATCGCACACAAATCGAAGTGTGAATAAAATGCATCTAGATATTTTGGATGAAATAATAAACACAGTAAAATGAAAAATATCAACTTAAGGGATATAATATTTAGGAATAAACAAAATATCGTTGACAATCAGTGGAATGAAAAATTAAAAAAATTACTACATAACTAGATTTACTACTTGCGAGTATGTGATTAAATCACATAACCGTTGAAATAAATAATTGACGTAATTTAAAAACTATTATTCTTATATAATAAAGTAAACTGAAATGTATCCATCTCTTTACACTTTTTATTGCATAGGGTATAAAAATGTCTCCAAACATATTGTCCATTTTCCTGAGAAAACGAGGTGCTATTCAAACTTTATGAGATTTTTTTAAAATGCAGAGATTTTCACTTACACTGTATATTTCCGCTGTTACCTCCAAAGTACACATTTCCACTAAATATACAACGAATCCATTTACATTTCTGCATTACTTATTCATTTCTGCGTTTTCCATATTTTTCTGAGATAGCACATTTTAAACTTACAGAAGTATAGAACGTATTGTGTGATTACTTTGCATGAAAATTCTGTAAGAAATCAAATTTTCCTTTAAAAGAAATATATTAATAATAATAATAATAATAATAATTATAATAATAATATTTTAAAGTATTTTCATACATTAAAACTCTTTGCTCTATTTAAAAAAATTAATTTAAGGAAATTCTTTTTATACAATAAAATTGGGGAGAAGAAAAATTGGGGCCGGGAAATGTGGAAATCTTAGTTTTTTTTATATCAAATTCACTCCGTTTTCAATTGATTCAGTATGTTTAACGCATATTTATCACCTTATTCTTCTATTACCTTTAAATAGCTAAAATGAGGTTTTTCGAAAGTTATCAATTTGATCATTCCTATATATCTCATTCGTTGAATGTGGTTGCTTCTAAATTTGAAATTTTATTTCTATACATCTGTAGATGACTAAGCAATTATATGCCACAAAAATGGGGGAAATTCACTTTATACTTGCTTTTAATGGTTGTAATTTAAAAGACTACGTTAAAACAGTTTCTAAATAAATCCAAAAATAATTCCTATATAAAACATGCAACAGATGTTAGGAGTGGACAAATCATATTGCTGAAAATGTAAACTTTTATTGCAAATTATACTGTGCATTGCAAAGATTTGTCGAGTTTGATTCACAAGGAAGTTCTAAGATTTACTTTGTGTATTTAATAAATGTGTCACAAATACATTCCATATATTGAATTCTGCATAATTTACGTTCTTTGCGAGTAATCTTTCAAACTGTGTACTTTGTGTATTTGTTAAATTAAGACTTCAATTTCTGAACCATAAAAAACTTGTTATTTATGCCTAGTTTGACCAATAAATTCATTTTCTCGTACGCCTCCACTGACGCTGCTGTCACGCTGGAATGCTCAAGCTCCAAGGTCTCTGCCATCGTGTAGGAGGAGGAAAGGGAGGAAAGAGAGGCTGCAAAAGTAATCCGAAATCACGTAATCGAATGCATTTAGAGAGCAGCTGTTAACCGTCTCGACAGAGGCGCGCTCTCCGGCCTAATACTTTCGAGAAATTCGTCTTTCAAATACTGATTCAATTATTTTCTCAATATCGGAGACCCTCCCGCCTTCACGAAGAGGGATTTCTTCTGGGCCATTGCGCGCGTTCCACTCGACCAAGATGGCGGCAGGCGGGCGCACGGGCGAGGGATCGGGCAGGAAACAAGGGAAGGTTGATAAAAGGGCGGGCTAATGGTGGGCGAGACGCGGGGAAGGAAGGAGAGGCGCCGTTCGGCGTCACGTCTCCTATAAAGGACGGCCGCCAGGGTCGCATGGCGATGAGGATCGTGCCCCCCACCCCCTTTCACCACCCACCCCCTCCCACTAGATCGCCAGTCCTTTCTTCGTGAGTTCTGGCGCTGGTGGTGTAGCGTTGGTGATTTTTTGCTGTCCTGTTTTGCCCAAATCGAGAGAGAATATTTTGTGAAGGTGATTAAATATTTATATGCGTTCGTAATCAAATTTGTCGAAGGCAAATTCTTGATATTCCAAGATCTTACAACAGCTAGGAACGTACTACATTATAATTGTTTCTGGAATAATTGATAGATGCACGTGAATGAAAAAAGTCTCTGATCATTTATGATATATTGTTAATATACACACCGAAACGGACTTCTCAACGCTCCGGTAATCGTATAACATTATTTATTAATACGTGTTGAACTTAATACGTTTTATTACGTGTTAACATTAATACATTTATCTACTTCAACATTATTAACATTACAAACGGAAAGAAATTACGTGATGGAAGAGTTCATAAGACTTCAGTTCATGATTTCAGCCCAGCGTTGATTCTTCAAGATTTATTCCCTCTAATTCAAAAAGATTTGTATTAAAGAGTTAAAAATTGATGAACACTCACAATCAAGTTTCTTCTTACAGTGCCTTCTCTATTGTCGGGGACCACCTTCCTAAACTTTTCTGTTTTGTGCCAGGTGAAACAACTCGGATGCACTTGTAATACCAGTCTGTTTGCGGATGTTAGCCAGCCAGACCATTTCTCTCCAAACTCTCCGTCTTCAACTTTCCTCAACATTGTTAGTTGTAATAGTTAATATTTCTAGTTTGTAAGAAAATGTCCAATATGTAGTAATACCAATATGTAAGTCCAATATGTAGTAGCAAAATACCAAATGTAGTAATTTTGTAATTTTAATTCTAACATATCTTAACGTATGCCATTCCATTTCAGTCTATGGTCACTGTAATCAAATTTGCTAAAAGTAATTCGTGTCATTTGATGATTAACTATCTAAACGACTAAATAAAGTAGGAGAGTCGGTCCCATGGCCGAGATCACTAAAGTAGTAGTGCCGTAGTGATCTAGGACCGTGAGTCCGACTCAGGTGTGGATGTATGTTTTCGTCCATTCACCCCCTATCATCGTTTCATCTTCATACCATAACGTTACATCCAATAGTTGTCGCTAATGACCTAGTACTTGATGCGACCTTAAATAACAATAAAAAAGGACGAGATGTAAAGAGCAAATCAATAGTTTATTTTCCTCTGTAATGTTTCCTTTCTTGTTAACTTTAGTAAGAAAACGAAAAATACTCTAGTTTTAATTTTTAACATTTCATTCATAAAGTTCTAATAACTGCAAGAGAACATTGCATCGTTTCACTAATATTGAATGCTCCGCCTTGCACGAGGACTGGACGTTTAAATCTTTATCTTCAAAACCAAATAATAAAAGAAATTGACAGAAAGATGGAAATTTTAACAGGCTTCACGCATTGACTTTTTGCTTGGAGTACGTTTGCCTCGTGTTCCATTTTAAATTAGTGGTAGTGATGGTGGTGCGGTGGTGATATAGACAAACGAAAGCGCGCTTGCACAGAGCTGGTACCCAGCGGCCATTTCTTTTTATCATTAACAATTCATTTCCCGGCTCTACCGTCCCTACTGCTCTTAAACCCCCTCTACCGTTTTCCCTCTTCCCTACCAAATTTCCTTTCATGAAAACCTATTCTTTCCATTCAGTGCGGCCAGATTTTGAGACAAAATGCAAACGGATTAGCGTAACTCATTAATACGTAATGTACTCATTGAAAACATTGGCCAATTATGTATCTTTGCTCTTCCTAAGTGGACCCTTATAGAACTCTTGGTACTTTTACAATATGGTCGTATCACACATGACACTAAAAGCAATGGCTGAACATAATTTGTACTTTTATACAAGAATTGTAATTGTCACAAAAAATTCACACATTTTCACGTCTTCCATCATTTCAATGAATAAAAATCTTAGAATTTACACACTTGTCACCTTTATAAAATGTTTCCAAGTGTGGCGTACTGGACATGAAAAGCACAGACGACAGATTCTGAATAGTATGTACAGTATATTTACAACAATAAATTACAAGATAATGTTACAAAATTGAAAACCTTAGGCAACCTTTCTATTCTCTAAGCCGCGAAACCCCGCGACCGTCCCTAGGCTGAGCCCAGTGCCTCTGCTCGAGAGCATGAGAAGCTGCGCGAAGTGCGAGCTGTCGGACATTTAGTCCTCGTAACTAGATGTTACATGGCCGGATGCCAAAACGTGCAAGGTTGCACGGAGATACCTCACGTCTTTCGACTCACTAGCGTATCCCCCGAGCGCATGTCGGCGCCGCAATAAATACCCCACGGCTCGTCCCCCACTCTACCAGCGGCGGGCGTCATTCGGCTCGCAAGCCAGCCCTCAGCAGAGAGCAGCCGTCATCAATGGACTCGCACTCAGGCACGCCCAGTTGTCCCGGTTATTTTGAGGCTGGGATTTCCTGCCCGGCGCGCGCCGGCGAGGCGCCGCCGCATTCCACCCCCATCCCCCATCCGGCTTAAGGCCGGGCTTTCCAGCGAAACGGCACGTGCGCCACCTCGCGACGCTACAGACCCTCCCATGCCGGGGGTGAGAATTTTTTTTCGCAGCAAAATATGCCCAGGAAAAAAATTCTGCTAGCTAAAGTACCTGGTCCTGAGACCTTACATCATAATTTTTTACATGAACATAATAATATCAAAACCCTATCTAGTCAAAATTTGTGAAATAAATCTGTGGGCTGTCCCCCCTTTTTTTCTTAACTATGTTGCCATTTACATTTAAACCTTACATCTATTTACATACATAAATATTCTTGACGCATCTTGAACTACATAAAATCCTGAAATACAAAACATTTACTTTACATTGAAATATTACATGATAATTGTGGAATTCGTTATATACATCATGTGCCGTTCTTAACTGAATTTATTGACACATGTATAAAAATACATCACTATAACTACATATAAAAATGATCACAATAACAAAACAATTTTACCCTTGAATTTATAAAATTATTTACAAAGAATTTCACCGACATTTATACATGTCATGAACGTGTGTGTTCCCTACACTGGCCTGTGGATCAATTCACATCATCAAACATGCGACTAAGCGCATCTGCATTAACATTTTCTGAGCCCTTTTTGTGCATGATGCGTAAATCGAGGTGCTGAATTAAAAGGGACCAGCGTAATAATCTGGGTTTTTTGCCAGACGTATTACGCAACCAGACCAACGGGTTGTGGTCGGTTTCGACCTGAATTGTGGCCTGCCCGTCGAGATAAATCTTAAGTTTATCCAACCCCCAAATAAGAGCCAAACACTCAAGTTCTGAGGTGCCATAATGAGTTTCTGTATCACTTAATTTACGGCTTAGAAAAACAACTGGTTGTTCTACTCCCTCGTCATTTACTTGGTAGAGAACCACGCCTAAGCCTCTCTGAGATGCATCTGCCTGAACTCGAAATTCCTTGCTATAATCAGGAGCATATACCGCTGTTTTTTCGCTAAGAGCTTGTCGCAACTCATTGAAAGACTTTTCACATGCCTCTGTCCAGACGACTTTACCCTGGCGCTCGCGTCCCCGCAGCGCATCTGTCAGTGCCGCCGCTTTCTCCGCAAACCCGGGTATCAAGCGTCGATAATATCCTACCAATCCGAGCAAAGAACGCACTTGTTTCTTTGATTCTGGTCTAGGAAAGTTCTGGATTGCTTGTATCTTGGCTTCGGCCGGCCGCAATTTCCCGTTACCGACGACGTAACCAAGATATTTTACATTAGCCCGCGTAAACAAGCACTTGCGCGGCTGCACTGTCAATTTGGCGGATTTCAATATACTAAAGACCGTATCTAGGTGCCGAATGTGTTCTTGCCAAGTGTTACTGAAAACCGCGATGTCATCAAGGTACGGTACCGCGAATTCTTGGCAGTTTTTTAGCAAAGTGCCCATGATTTTACAGCATTGATAAGGGTCGTTCTTTTTCCCGAAGGGTAACCTAAGCGGTCGATACGTGCCGAAACTGGTCACGAACGCCGAATATCTCTGCGCCCTATCCGTAAGACCTATCTGCCAGAAACACTTACTTAAATCTAACACACTAATGATTTTAGCTGCAGCTACCTGTTCAATCCGTTCTTCGAGATTGGGTAACGGAAAGTAATCAGTTTTAATAATCTCGTTGAGGCGCCTAAAATCTATGCAGGGCCGTGGAGACTTGCCCGGGGCCTCGATCAGGATCATAGGAGACGTATAATCACTCTCCGCCTCCACAATGATGTTGTCGCGAAGCATTTTGTCCACCTCTTCCCGCAATATCTTAGTTTGTCTCGGCGACATGCGGTAGGGTACACTTCGGACTACTTTATCAGTGTCAGTTAATTCAATGTCCATGGTCGTTACATCTGTAAGACCAGGTTTCTCACTAAAAATACACCTGTATTTACAAATGACATTTTTAAGTGCTTCGCGGAACTCGGGTTCAACCTTAGTATCGTTTAGCATTTCTTCCGCGTCAAAGTCGTCGGAATCTAATCTTAACGCGTAGCGGTCTAACGCGTCTTCCTCGCCTGCGGCAGTGACCGTCGCAGAACCGAGAAAGTTCACGTATTCAGTACGTTGGTGATACTTTTTCATCATGTTGATGTGATACACGCGTGGTTCTTTCCGCCCCGGCATCTGAACTACGTAATTGTGTTCGGACATTTTCTCCCGAACTTCGCCTGGCCCGACCCACTGCACCGCGAGTTTCCGCGTTCTGTTAGGCGCCAAAACCAGCACCTTCGCGCCTATTTCAAAACTGCGCGAGATCGCCTTGCGGTCGTACCACACCTTACGCTTGCGTTGTTCTTCCGCCATTTTGGTATGGGCAAGTTCACGCGAACGCTTCAGTCTATTAATCAACTTGAACACGTGCTCAACCACCGTGCTCCCTTCGCTTTCTGCTGCACCCGCAAGCTTTTCGTAAAGCAGCGTCATGGGTGTGCGGAGATTTTTCCCATAGACTAACTCGGCAGGAGAAAAACCTATCGATTCGTGCACACTCGTGCGTAACGCGAACATAATTGCAGGAAGCTGGCACTCCCAATCAGTCCCCATCTCTAAACAAAGAACCTTCATCAACCGGTTCATGGTTCTGTGCATCCGTTCTACGGCATTAGATTGCGGATGATAAGGCGAACTTCTAATTAATCTAATGCAAAATCTCTCGGCGAATTCCGCCATCAGAGTGCTAGTAAAACAAGTTCCCTGATCTGTTTGAAGCTCTCGCGGAAATCCAATCCGACTGAACAGATCTAATAAAGTTTCAATGACCGTGACCGTCGTCAGATCACGTATGGGAATAGCCTCGGGATATTTTGTTGCTAAACACATTGCAGTTAGTATGAACTTGTTTCCTGACTCAGACTCGGGAAAAGGGCCACAAGCATCTACATTTACTTTCTCAAACGCCTCACCCGTTATAGGTACAATTTTTAAAGGCGCGCGAAGCTTCTCGCCGCCGTTACCTACGCGCTGGCAACTATCGCAGCTACGTACGTAATTTTCCATATCTTTGTAACAGTTCGGCCAGAAGAAATACTTGGCCATCGCGTCTTTACTTTTTGTGACACCTAAATGACCGTGGGCGACTTCATGGCAAAGCTTCAATATAGTGCCACGATACACCCGCGGAGTCACAAGCATGGAGAATTGCTCACCGCGCTTGCTCTGCCGTTTGCGGAACAAAAGGCCGCGTTCTATAAAATAATCGCGCCGTTCCGTTTCTAGGCCTTCGGCTAGCTCGAATAGCGGTAAGAGCTCTTCATCCTGTCTCTGAGCTTTCTCAAATTCGGACGGGTCTAAACGGGACAATGCAACGCTCCCGGAATCTACTTCAAATTCCGCGTTGTTTTCAAAAACATTGCCCTGGTCATTTACCTCGCCTAACAAGACACAAGTTTCCTCGTCGGGAGCTTTCGCGTCCAACGCAGGTGTTTGGGTTGCGTCGCGCGCCCGGCCAGTTCCTACGACCACGCCTAGCTCGACCGCCCCTTCCCCCAAAGCCTCGTTCATGACCGCAACCGGTGCGTCACCAGGGCGCTCGGCGGCCGGCGCGTTGCCTGGCGCCGCCGCCATCGCCTCCGGCCCACTGATCTGTATATAACACTGGATGGGGGGTAGTATCCGAAGCGTGACGCACTAAGAATGGCGCCATGACACCGAAACTGACCACCGCTGGCAACAAATATGGCGAACTAGTGTCCATGTGTTTCTAGTTTGTTTTTTTTGTTATTGTTATCGAAAACGTTGTTATTTATGTTTATTGTTATCGAAAACGTTGTTATTTAATGTCGTATTAAAAACGGGTGTCACTTGTGTGTATTGTGGAACAAAAATTGACGAGAATATTAATTGCACACTCCACAAGTAAGTGAATTATATTCATTTTATTACTCGTTCTTACATCAAGAAAAAATGTGAATGTTTAATAATAAATGGAAAAATTGTTTGACTAGATTTCCACAGGACGAAGATTTATTGCGACAATGGAATCAAAATATGGGACTGCCGAACATTGTTCTAAATAAAAAGAGTAGGTTATGCTCACTGCATTTTCAAGAACATTGTTTGAAAAAAATAAACATTTTAACAAGTTACTTCCAAACAGTGTGCCAACAATTTTTGCTTCTTATACGAACCTGTGTGTATTGTGTAAAGAAGAAAATAAGGAAGAGGATATTTTATTTCACATGTATTAATTTATTTTTTAGTATTCTGTCCTATTTGTCTGTGCATAAATTTAATCAACATTCAAGCTTCAGTATTTTAAAGACATCTATATGTATTATAACACAACTCGCTTATAAGTCTGTACTACACTGTTGTAAAGACTTAGTGTTATAATAAATATAGTTGTCTTTAGAAATATTGAAGCCTGAATGTTGATTAAAGATATTAATTTTTTACAGGAACATTTATGAAGAATTCTGATCAGAAGTGAGGATGGAGAAATAATAGAATATTATTACCATTGAAATTTTTGTTTTTCACAGGAAGCTATAATGGTTACTTTCGATTAATTGTAATTATATACAGCACTGAATTGTAAATTTCATTAATCTTAACTATCAATTTAAATGCAATGTAGATTTAATTAATTTTAAAGTTATTACAATTATACAACCACTTAATAATTACTATTGCTTTTAGTAAACTGGATGTAAATAATTCTACGTACATCTGTGAATTGTATATTGTCCCCGTCGCCCTGCCCGGCCGCCGTCTGGGCACGGGTTCGCACCGCACAAAGAAACTGCGGTTCTAAAAACCCTTGCCTGATTTCGGAGAGAAGCGTGGCAGATCGATTACTCAGAATGTAATATTCTAAGTCGCAATTTTTCGCGACTGCGGCTTCGGTAACAAGCTTACCGAACGGGCCTACGATTTCTACCTTAGCTACCGGTAGATTTTTCGGCGCCTCGTCCAAGGGCTGTTTAACCCATACGGATTCGCCGGTATATTGATTCGGCCTGACGTATTTGCTGTTGATCAGATCAACCGTCGCCCCAGAATCTCGTAAGAAGCTAATAGGATTTCCGCAAACCGTGCCAAAAAATGTGTGAGGAAGCAACAATTCCTGCGCACTGGTGTCGACAACGTGACACATTTTCTCGCTTGATTTAAGCTGAGGGCAGTATTTCTTAATGTGCCCCGGTTTTTTACATAAATAGCACGTGCGTTCCTGCGGCTTGTCGAATTCCGCGTTTCTATATGCCTTGGGCGCTGCGGGCTTAGAAGTGGAGGGCACGCTCTCCGTCCCCTTTTTCCACTTTTGTTCCCCCACAGGCTCCTTGTGATTAACCTTAGAAAAATCTTTCCTATACGCACTAGACCTATTGTTTTCGTAGGTGTCCAGCCTACGCGCCAGATCTTGGGACTGCGAAACCTCGCCCCAAACATCTACGAAATGGGCACGTATGTCCGCCGGCACCTTCCGTTTCATCTGATCGGTGACAATCAAGTCTAATAATTGATCATAAGTTTCAACTTTCAACCCTGAAATCCATTTCTGGCAATAGTTCGTCAGTTCGCGAGCATAAACATTCCATGTAGTTTTCGCACCCTTTGCATGACTGCAGAACATCTGACGACATTTTTCAGGCGTGAATTTGTACATATCCAAAAGCTGCGTTTTGATTTGATTATAATCCTGCTCTGAAGAATCTGATCCTACAACTAACCATGTATTTATTTCATTGGGAAGCAATCCCATTAATTGACTGACCCATTCTACCGGCGCAATGTCGAGCTGACGAGCATGCGCCTCAAATACACTTAAAAACAAGGTAATATCCTCACCTTCGCCTTTGAATTTATCCATAACATGGCTGATACGGATACTACTTCTGTTTCCCGAATCTCTACTACCTAAAGATTCGCGCGAGGTAGCCTGATTAGCTAATTTCAGCCGTTCGAGTTCGTACTGCCGTTGTTCGAGTTCGTACTGCCGTTCTTGCTCTTTTTCCTGCCGTTCTCGCTCTTTTTCCTCGAGTTCGCGTAATCTTTCCTGCTCTTTTAATTCAAGTTCGCGTGCTTCTGCGACCTGTTCTTTCTCCTGATCAGCAAGTTGTTTCACGAATATTTCAGCGTACTGCTCGCTTCCCGTGATGATAGATTTTAATCTAACTATCGTCTCGTTCCCTTCCAACGTTTCCCCCATCTCCGTCGCGACCCTAACAAGCACCTCTTTCCTATAACCCGCTAAGAAAGACATTTTGCCTGAATTGATCCCCGGCCAGTACAAAAAACACACTTACGTTCAGTTGACCTCGGTGTCGCGTTCTTGGATCCGGTGTTCTGGCCTCCTTCCTTCCACTCGTTCTGGTCCGTCCGGGATGTCTCCTTCCAGTGCCAGTACCAATACCAGCTCCAGTTCCAGTACCAGTTCCAGCTCCAGTTCCAGTACCAATACCAATTCCAGTTCCAAGTTTTAGAAAAGAAAGGTTCCGAGTCGGATTGTACCGCCCCGAAACTACCGTACCGAATTACCGCACTTTCGGTTTCTCGTGGCGTGCACGACTCTGCCGGCGCCACGTAATTACGACGCGTGTGCACCTTTAACTGCGGTACACTGTCTTTACGCGTACTATTCTAATTGATCAGCGTGCACCGATGACTCTGATGCCGCGCTAATGTCCCCGCGGATGCTGTTGCAGGCTTCCGCGTTCCCCGTTCGTTACGAACGTAGTAATTGCTTCCACAAAGCTGACTGCTACTAACGAGCCCAGACGTGAGTCTTTAATCTGCTGTAACTCCAGCGTGCATGTACTATAACCGCTGCTACCAGTTTTAGACAAAAAACTGTGGCACTCCGGCGTGAGTTTACAATAACCGCTGCTACCAGTTTTAGACAAAAAACTGTGGCACTCCGGCGTGAGTTTACAATAACCGTTGCCACCAGTTTTAGAAAAAAAACTGCGGCACCCCGGCGTGAGTTTACGATAACCGCTGCCACCAGTTTTAGAAAAGAAAGGTTCCGAGTCTGTGGCGTACTGGACATGAAAAGCACAGACGACAGATTCTGAATAGTATGTACAGTATATTTACAACAATAAATTACAAGATAATGTTACAAAATTGAAAACCTTAGGCAACCTTTCTATTCTCTAAGCCGCGAAACCCCGCGACCGTCCCTAGGCTGAGCCCAGTGCCTCTGCTCGAGAGCATGAGAAGCTGCGCGAAGTGCGAGCTGTCGGACATTTAGTCCCCGTAACTAGATGTTACATGGCCGGATGCCAAAACGTGCAAGGTTGCACGGAGATACCTCACGTCTTTCGACTCACTAGCGTATCCCCCGAGCGCATGTCGGCGCCGCAATAAATACCCCACGGCTCGTCCCCCACTCTACCAGCGGCGGGCGTCATTCGGCTTGCAAGCCAGCCCTCAGCAGAGAGCAGCCGTCATCAATGGACTCGCACTCAGGCACGCCCAGTTGTCCCGGTTATTTTGAGGCTGGGATTTCCTGCCCGGCGCGCGCCGGCGAGGCGCCGCCGCATTCCACCCCCATCCCCCATCCGGCTTAAGGCCGGGCTTTCCAGCGAAACGGCACGTGCGCCACCTCGCGACGCTACACAAGAATGAGGAAGTCGTGAATTATTATCACGCTTAGAAACAATAAAATAAAATATATTTATATTCCTAATATCATACACGGCTAATATTTTAAATCTAAACTTTTCTTGTCACCACAGAACTTACCTGTTGCCACAAAACTCATCTGTTTGATTTCTTTCAAAACTCGACTTTTTTATTTATAAAAAATTCTTATTATTTCCGTCCTTTTGTTTTTAAATGTTACGATTATAAAACGTAAGTGAAAAAAATTAAACATATAACTATTTTTCTCATAACTACTTTTATATTAATATAATGTAATGCAATAAAAACCCAAAATATTATTTTCATCAATTATTTTTAATAGATTTTTCTGCAATAATAATTCTGAAACACAGAGAATACCTACTTATACCAGATAAACATAATAAATCATACAGGAAAAAATACTTTACAAAAACAACAGTCGTTGAAATTAAAAAACATATTTAAAGAATGAAATCATTTTTTTTATTTAAATTCGATTTATTTCACCCTATTTAACCGGCACCGTGACCAACGAGTCAGATTTTGAAACGTTCAGCGACGTCTCGCACTCTCGAGGGGCTCTCTCTTGCTGCTGAGCGCCCAGAAAATAACCCGGAAACTTACCAATGCAAGAAACGCCGCCGCCGCCGCCGAGAGAGATGTTATATTTTATGTATGCGCCTGTTTAGCCGCCTGATAAATAGGCGGGGATATGCGGCCTAATGGAAAAGTTCGGGGCTGCCTCGAAGGCCCTTGCGCAAGAACGAGCTTTGTCCAAGAGGGCTTTCGTTCTTATTCTTCCCTCGGCTCTTCCCCCATGGTCGTCGACGAAACATAAGTGTGAATTTAGACCATGAATATTGTGAACTCAGTGGTTACCGCAGAAAGAAAATAAATTAATAATAAAAGTAGTAATAATAATAATAATAATAATAATAATAATAATAATGTGAAAGAACTTGGCTAAACTCCCAGGTAATTCAAAAGACTGGGAAGTGCAAGAAATTGCTTTACTTGAAACAGCCCACATTTTGCGCAAGGTCTTGTAAACCCACCGATGGTCCCTAGACCCTCCTTAGGTAGCTTGTTGCATCCCGGATTAGATTTTATTTGGAGCCGATTCATAACATCTTTAGACGTGATGAAGTAGAATAATAATAATAATATTAATAATAATAATAATAGTAATGATAATAGTAATAATAGTAATAATAATAATAATAATATTAATAAAAGTTCGACTAAATAATAAAAGAAATTTACAATCTCAGCAACTTTATGATAGATTGTAAATTTCAATAATTGAATAAGGTATATACATCTTGTATCACTTTTGCATATCATGTTACTAATTTGTGCAATTTAAATTCATATTCAGATTCTTCTTCATGATTTTTTTACACCTGCCTTGAGCATGCAATAAAAATATTCCAAAATGTCGGCAAAGCAATGGTTTAATATTTTCTATTCACTCCGACCAAATCCCGTGAACTACATTCTTAATGACGTCATGGTCTCTAATATTACTATGATTAAGTCTAAGAGGATCACTCCAAAAGTAATACACAACAATGTTTTAAACATTCAGTTTATTTTCCATTACTGTGTTATTTTTACAATATGTTGTTCCATCTTTGAAGAACAAACTAGTGGTGCTACAGAGTGGCACAGACATTCCCGTATTAGTTTTCTATTTCCTTGGGTCTTCGGAATTGCCACAAACTCTTTCTTGACAGCTGTCATCTATCACCGCCGAAAGTACATTTTTTTGTCATTTTCTTAATTTTTCAGTTTCCTATTGGTAGGGCGGAAATATTTATTTTAGAATATTAAAGAACACAAAAACATAGTCATAAATGGCAATTTTCTTCTCAAAATTATGTGCCGTTTAAGAGAAAAGGTCGTTTTAGCGCTACTAAAAATGCGAAATTTGAAGCTCATTTTAACAGAAAATGTTTGAGTTTTGAAAATACTTTATTTGAAGTTATTTAAAGCACTTACACTCACAAATATAATAATCTTTACAAATTGCTGGTAATGTGCATATTAAAGATGTGAGAGATCTTTCAAAAAAAATATAATTATGTAATTTTTGAAAAAACAAAAAATAACTCAAAATAAACTTTACGCTATACTAAAGAGTGTAATTAGCACTATCCGTTACAAAAGTTTGAAGAAAAAATTGCAGCCATCTATGAGAAAATGGCGTTTGAGCGTTTCTGAAAATGCGAAATTGTGAGCTACTTTTCACAGAAAACGGTTGTGCTTTCGAGAACCTTTACTTGACATTATTTAAAGCATATGTATTCGTAAATATACTGTGAACAAATTGCCGCTAATGTAAATATTATCAACGTGAGAAACATATGAAAAAATTATAATTTGTGTAATTTTTGAAAAAACCAACCTATAGAGCAATATGGCTTTTATGTCATCTGATAGAGTACATTTACCACTATCACTACCAAAAGTTTAAAGAAAAAATTAGGAGCCGTTTTTCAGAAAATCTGGTTTTTGTATTTTTTTAAAATATTGCACGAAGACTACTAAAATTTTGAAAATCATTTACATGACCTTTATGAAAGAACTCAATATGCAGAACAAATTTTATTTGAAGAAAGAAGCTCTATCTTCAATTTTGTAGTTGGAGAAAGACGCCGAAAAAAGTCAAACTTTGACAATTCTCGAAAATTCAGAGTTATCCGTGAAAATCGGACCTATCCCATGCTAATAAATGTATTTTACTCTATTCATACAAGAAATTTAAAGAAAAAATTTGGAGCTGTTTTTGAGAAAATTTTGAAAATGCCCGGGGGGGTTTCATGTAAAGTACCCCCAAATTTTGAAGAATCATTTTCAAAGTCTCAAAGCTTTGACTAGAATTAGATCGACTGGGGATTGTCCATTTTGGAAGAAATCGTACGTATGGTTTAGACGGACGTTTCCTTTCAATTGGTTTGTCGGTATCAAGGACATAGAAAACAGGGTTTCTGGCTACACCACGTGTTAGGGGATTTTTTTATCTTAATTTAGCAACTGGTTTTATCCACTTTTTTGTTTTTACGGCCCGGCAATTAATTTTTTCGCCGAAAATTGGCCATTTTTTCGCGCAGCATTACATGACTTTCCCTATACTAGATATATCACTCCGTGCGTACGGACGTATACGGGAAAGTATACTTCTCCACATTATCTCCGTCTATTTCTACTGCCATACGACACTCTGAAGAAGGGCATGTTTACCCGTACGGTAGAAGCCTGAGCCAGAACGTCTATGCCACTGTTTAGCAGCCTTCACACTGGAGTAATTATCTCCTGGAAATCACGTGACAGAAATCTTTTTCAGATGCAGTTCTTTCAATATTCTGTCCGTACTTGCTTCTCCTATACCCACTTTCTTTGACAATTCTTTCATGGTTACACTTTTGTCAGTCAAAATGAGATTGTGAATGAGCTGCACATTGTCAGGAAAATGTGAAGGGTGCGGTCTGCCTCTGCGCGGGACATCTTGAGTATTTGCTGGCCTTAATTCTTCAGATAATCTGAAATTCCACCGACTAACTCTGTGATCAACAGCATCATCTCCATTTACATTTTTAACTCTTGTGTATGTTTGTAACTCTTGTTCTCACAGCACGTTCCTACCGACGAACATGTAATGCAGCAGTCATCTTAAACGAGTGACTCGAGAGCAACACTTGAGGAAACAGGTTGAAAGAAATACGAATTCAAGCGAGAAGAGTGATACTACAAAATCTGTAATGAGCAAAGACGTAGAAAAGAAAATGAATTTAAAAAAACTATGTGCATTACTTTTGGAGTGACCTACGTACTTTCGTACATCTCGCGCAAACCGACCTTTCCACCACTGAATGCTCCTGCGTCGAACAAAGCTCTTGGGTTCGCGGTTGGGAGAGAGGGAGTTGTGTGTGGGGTGCGTTCACCATGATATGTGGAACCTTATTTTCCTTGCAGAGGTCGGGTCCCCTTTGCGCGGCCAACGACCGCCCGAGTAATGCAATTAGTCGCTTGTGGGCTACGGTAACGTATGTGGCTGTTGTATTATGGCATAATAAATGAGGACGGTTGCAACTTTATGTGGAACTTGAAATGTGACTATCCCATGTTTTCCGCGTTCTGAGTGTCACGGTATGTTGTGTAGGGCGGCGTATAATTTTCAGGCGTTCTATCCTTTTCTCTCGCTGCGTTTGTGGGACTTTTCAGAAACGATAGGAGGCTGAATCGTTTGAAAGAAAAAATGGAGATTGCACATGATAGTAGAACATATATTATTATTAATAGATAAAATATATTATTATTATAATTATTATTATTATTATTATTAAAGTTTTGAAAAAAATGCCATAGCACTTTCTTTATTTACTCCTGTGTTTGTTCCATAGAAGTAAAATCAGAATCGGCTTATTCAAAGTAACTGTTTTAAATTCACAAAAAAGTATACTTATGTTAATTATTGATACTGGTTGTAATGAGTCCTTTGAGAGGTGGGAGTTTATTGGCTTGGAAAGATTCTAGGTTCCATGAGTAGTGGAGTGGATGTAATATGTTGAATTTTCTGTGAACAGTGGAATGTGTCAGGGATTTTGTGTTAATATATGAAATGAAACACGAGGAATCCGTTATAATTAGCTATTTGTCCAGAAAAAAATATTTCTCGAGAGCACTTAACGGGTAGTCTGCTGGACATATAAGTAACTTTCAGGAAATTCAGATGTTACAATATGTTAAACTTAAACTAAAAAATGTATCAGTGAATTAAGGGTGATAATGGAAGTTAATATTGTTCAGTAGTATTTTGTAATAATAAAAGTTAAATAGTTGCATGTTGAGTCATAGTGAGCGATGACATTTTTAAAGCTTTATATATTAATATTATATTTAGTGATTTCTCTTTGCTCTTTCAATGAAAGTGTTTGTCACGATATGCGTTCGTAATCTGACTTTATCTAAGTCTGGTGGACTAAATACTTGCGATTATTTGCTCATCTGTTGACTTGAATATTGTAGCTTTATTATTTCCCTGTAAAGATCCCTCTTTAATGTGTTGATAGCAAAAGGGATGTAATAATGATAAGTCAAAATTACATTGATAAAACGGATATTAAGAAACATTTCTGGGGATATTGATAAGTAATTACGACAGAGCATTCTGAACATCTGACGAGACTCCATGATTGATAAAGAAGTTGATTCTGCGAAAGGAATACTTCCTTCTGTAAGACATTACTGAAATTTGAAATGTAAAGCGTCGAAAAATGTTGAATTAATTCTCTTCTTCTTCTTCTTTAATTGCCTTTTCCCGTTACTACGGGGTCGGCGCTAACGGGTGTGGGCTCATTTTCATTAATTTTCACACACTCCATTTTTATGCAGATTTGGCGATTGTTTTACGGCCCTTGCTGGCGGATACCCTTCCTGACGCCAACCACAAGAGACATACAAGCACATTTCACATAGACACACACAATCACGAAACAGACACAACCATGCTCGAGGCGGTATTCGAACCCACGTTTCTTCGGTCCAAGACTACCGTAGCGATCTCGGCCGTCGTTAATTAATTACATTATTAAATTCATTGTTTTTTAATTATTGCAAATACAATACGAGAATATTTATTCCGATACTAAAGTGTCGAATTTATGATAAGAAACTAATTTTTCATTTACATAACAGTGTTTGCGTAGAAACCGCTACTTCTTACAAACAATTGAAATATTGAGAAATAAGGCAAAATGTCGAAAATTACTTGATTTCTTACCTTTTATAATATATTATTTTGCGAATCAAAAAAAGTGAAATTGTATATTACTGTAATAAAATCTTGACAGCGTGGTAGGTGTATGACTAAATGAAACATTCTTCGACACAAAGCAGATTGTCCTTTCCATCTTCATTTCTTTGCAGAAGTTCGACTATGTTCCAGTCACCCAGCATCACCCGCGCATCATTCCGAACCTGCTATATTCACAAAGACAGCACTCTTCATTTCCTCAATCCTCTTTCATTTTGTTGGCCAAGAAGAGTAGCATGTATCTTGTCAGACCTTCACCACTCAATAAAGGAAATAATTATTATCATTATTATTATTACCTCCCCTTACTCTACCCCTCCCTGGCACCTCCCCTGTCCTAGATCTACTCACTCCCAAGCCCCCCTTTTTATTTTATTTTATTGCAGAATGAGGTGATTACACAACGCTCAGCCATACGGCTTTTCAGATGTTAGGAGCGAATATTTTCATTCGAAAAATATTCGAAGGGGGTAGCTACGGCGACCTCCCTTTAAACAGTAGAATGAATCAATGCGAATTTTTAAGTGGAGGAATACATATTTTTGACTGCTAATGGGAGGAGTATTTATTTCATTACGTAATATCAGCCAGATTACGGAGAAAGATGTGAAAGGGGAGAGGGTTACGTAGACCAGGTTCACGGGATGCTCTTTACCTAAATTGAAATGAGATGCACCGGTAACTGAGGTAGATTTTGGAAGAATGTATGAGAAAGTTTAGTGATGTAAAAATGAGTTCTATGGCTAGGTCTTTGTGGAGATTAGTATTGCTTATATACCAAGAGGAGTTAACTGCTGTTCTGAGAACCTTATTTTGGAATATTTGAAGTTTGTTGATTGTTGTAGGGGCGGCTTTACATCAGACTGGACGAGCGTATGTGAGCAACGGAAATGGCTTTGTAAATAAGGAGAGCAAAATGGAGCTTTAAAGTGGAGGGACGGTTAATTATTGTTGGAAGATTGGCCTAAGAGTCTGTTGGCTTCATTCACCTTGAGGTGACGTGGTCTTTCCATGTCAATCTGGTATCCATTAGGACGCCTAGGTAACGGATGGGAAGTCCTCCCCTACTCGTAGCACCCCCACCGACGCGGGGTACTTCCTCGCCCCTGCCACAGCCCGTACACGTCATGCACTGCGCACCGACATCCACAGTCCCATCCTCATCTGCACCCACGCGCCCGCACACGCGCAACCCGCATTCGAGCGCATCCTCGCACGGTCGCTCCCGCACGCGCCCCGCACGCGCCCCGCACTCGCCCCGCACGCGCGACGCTCCGCTGGAGCCACCCGATCCGCTCCCAGCCGCGTCGACACAGGCCGGCCCGCCGTCGCTCCCCGGCCGATCCCGCCCTGCACTTCCCTGGGCAGTGGGCCGACAGTTCGCCCGCATGTTGCGCGTGGCGTGACCGATGCTCGACAGTCGCCGCTGCCGCCCCCGCCGCCGCCCCACTGCCACTGCCTCTGCCTCTGCCTCTGCCACAGCCACTGCCACTGCCACTGCCACTGCCACTGCCACTGCCACTGCCTCTGCCACTGCCACTGCCTCTGCCTCTGCCTCTGCCTCTGCCACTGCCACTGCCACTGCCACTGCCACTGCCACTGCCACTGCCACTGCCACTGCCACTATTCCCTCCGTCACCACCACCACCACGGTCGTCACCGTCGCTCCCGCCACCGCCGCCGCTACCACCGCCACCAGGAGAGGTGGATCAGGGCCAGTGCATCAACTTATGACACTGCAGTGCCTCTGACCGGGAGGTTCTAGATTCGCGTCCCGACGATGGCCGGATTTTCAACACTAGCTAGAGAGCTAGGTCGAGTTCACCCGCTGTCTGGAGAAGAATTCTAGCGGCCGCCTGCTCTGATCGGTAGTTTTCCGTGATTTCTCTGATCAACGCTAAGAGAATGCAGGAGCGGTACCCTAACAAACAGGCCACGTAACGCGCGCGATTTTTCCTTTTCCTTCCTTGTCCTTTCCTCACTCCTTACTTACACACACTTACACTAACATGCACTACACTACTACACATGCCGAGAGACCGGTCACTACCCGACGGTAGGTAGACGGGAAAAGATCACAGCCACCTACCGCACTACACTTACGGGAGTGATGACCTTAGCAGTTGACGCGCTCGGAATCGCTAATAATCAATCAGCCACCACCAGCCTGCCGCCATCTTCACCATCACCACCATCGCCGCCGCCGCCGCCGCCGATGCCACCATCCTCACCAACTCCACCATCATCACCATCGCCACCATCACCGCCGCCATCGCCGCCGCGGCGCCGCGCCGGTCGTGAGCGCAGGCACGCGTGCAGGGCAATCCGCATTCCGGCGGCCGCGCGCCCATCCATCCTGGGCCCGTTACGCGGCGAGGGCTGTGGGCTGCGGGGAGCGGGTGCGCGGTGCGTGGTGCGTGGGGAAGCACTGTCCCTGCTACATGAGCTCACACTCGCGGCATGAACACCAGAGTCTCTCTCGGAGGCAGTTTGCTTCTGGTCGATTAATGCGAGGCCTGAAGGAGTCCATATGTTGATATAGCAGCACTGAGACTGGTGTCAGATAGAAAGTTTGCGAAATGTTCATAAAAAAATGTTCCATAATAACATTAATTTTGTAGATATGCCCAAACCTCATTTTATTCTAAAATAACAATCACATGTTCATTTTACTTCAATAAAATATTTCAGGTTTATGGTGAGGTGCTCGGTGATAGAAAACGAGATAAACAGTTATTTGTGTAAGAAAAGTTTTTGAAAAGAGATAATTTGTACCATGTAATTTAAAAGAAATGTGTTATAGTCTATATTTCTAATGCGCGCAAGAATTGAAACAAATCTACGCAGCCCCCGGGTATATGCAAAATTTCTATGATTTCATTACATACCCAGGAATTTGGGAAAATACAAAAGCAGTGAAACAGTTTCATCACATTTTCTCCTAACTGTTGTAGCGACTCTAGTTTCATGCTTAGAGCATCACTGCCGGCCCCGTGGGCAAGACTGCTAACGCACGACTGTTTTTGCGTAGAGATGTTTGTAGCTTTGCACTGATAAAGGGTCTGCGGACCTTTACGTGTGCACCACTTGTCCGCCACTTTTCCACTCCAACTCTAACCAGTTGCAAAGTCGCTGTGGATGCTTGTGTACAGGGGGATCTGCGTTTACAAACCTCTGTGGATCTGTGAACCTCAATGACGTGACGAAGGGGAAGACACGTGCATCAGAGTGTCAAAGAACATGCAATATAATTGAGGGCGGAAAACGCCAATTGTAAGACTATTTTAAGTCCATTGATGATTTTTACTCAAAGTGCGTCACTACTTACGACATGGTTGACGTGATGCAACGACGAATCTCTTAGTATTTACGTGTGACGAATCAGAATAGCCAAGTTTTGTGGCTCCACGTGTTCGGGGCTACTATACACTTAATGTTCATGAGTGGACTGTATGAATGGACTGTATTGATGAAGTACAGTAGTCCCGAAACCCTTTGATAGCTCTTGGGATTGGCGCAGGTGTGCAGGATGCATACACGAGCAAATTTCCAGCACAAACAATATTTAATAAGTAAATGCACAGTATTAACACAGTAAATGCACAAGAAGCACAGAATTAAGATGAAAAGTTCTCTTGGTGCATTAATACACCTGTCCAAGCGTAGTTATTGTAGTGACTCCGTGGACCGCCGTGGCTACCTTGTGCCGACTAGAAGCAGCCGCGAGTTACATAGTTCAACCAAAATTGCGGGCGCAAACCCACGCAAGAGCAACAGACACAATTAAAGCGTGCACTGCCACGATTAAACAATTTATGTGCGAGCCGTATGCAGCTCATTTGCACGATTATACATTCTTTAGACGCTACTGCGCGGAGCCCTGAACACACGCGACTATCTTGCACGGTGTCTTTATGCGAACTACTGAAGTCGGTTAAGCCGAATTCGGTTGGGGCAGAGACGTTAGGAAAGGGCTCTCGCGCGCGGCAGAGGTGGGGATGGCGATGGCCAATTACCATTTGCCATTTGATCTAGATTTGGAATGATCTGGCGGTTTTTGTCCGTTGCTCCTGCAACGGACCGAGCTGGGGGGGGGCGAGATGGCCAGGCGAACACGTGCGAGCCGCCTCGCCCGTCCGTTGGAGATTTCGCGGAACAACGGATGTGAAGGCGATACGTGATTTCACCGGCTCAACGGCCGCGCTCTGCCGATTACGCAATTCAACTGTTCTGCCTTGCTTGTGAAATAAACATATTTATTTCTGCTTTGCTGTGGGCCCGAACACCACGTCTCCATTTTCCATACACTCGGGGTCAACTTTAGCTGCCGTCAGAAGAAATCTAGCGGCCAGCTGCTCTGATCGATAGTTTTCCACGGTTTCTCCAATAAATATCAGGAGAATTCCGGAGTGAACACTATCATATCGGGAGACCAGTCGATAGCTTCGAGATTGTCCCGAATGGTACGTTACCCGCTGGTGGAAGATATTTGAACGAGGAAGACCTTGCAAACCGACGTGCAGGTCTGCGCCAGATCTCATCATCTAGGGGGGAAGAACACCGCCATCTCCCGTGATAAAAACGTGCACTACACTAACGAGTCGAATGAGCACAGCTGCTCAAGCGCTCGGAAACACGAAATTATCAATCGATCAATCCATTCACACACTCAGCAACAGTATTTTTGCAGGCCGCTATTACATTTATTACTGTAACCCCTTACATACCTGTGAAGTTGATACGATGATATAAATACCGGGTCTTTATCGTATCTTGCAACCCAGGTCTGGAAACACCAACTCTTGTTTTGCCAATTTGGCAACGCGTGAAATACCTTCGACGCCCTTTCACTTTTAGCGAAGCCCAACCACTACACTGAAAAGAGTAAACGCCTGTCTCTTCATAAACGGTGGTCACTTTGAGCATTTACTCGACTGTCAGTTTTTTGTTATTTTAAGACAATTATATTTTATTACTTTTTATTAATTATTTTCAATAATTATTAATGTACTGCTTAGTTACATTTTATTAGTATTTTTAATAATTTTATCGGTCACATGCGTCTTTAGCCCATTTTAACATGCAACCCTACAGGCGTGAACCTATCTGTATGTTAAGCAATTTAACATCCTTAGCATCGGGTTTTAACATCTTTGGCAACGTGAATAAACAACCATTGATTCATCGCAAGTCAAATGTTTATTAAGAAAGAAACAAGTCGGTGTAGAAAACAAATCATATTCAAATAATTCAGAATAAAAGTAACTCATATTAGTTTTTGAGGTAATTATTGTTCATTGTATTAGGTTTTAATAGTGCATTTAAAATGTGTTTTAGGTAAATTAATTTCATTTTCCTCGCATTCCATCAAATGAAACTCTTCTTCGGTAATCATATTTACTGACGATCTGAGGTGTCACCACTGGAAATCGACGTGCCAACTTCCTCACCGAACGTCATTTCTCTAGTTATCTTTAACTTCAGGAGAATTATTTGTATCCATCATTTTTCAAACCACGGTATACGAATATTGTTTAAATAGATATATCGCAAGCAATACCCCACAATATCATAGCAACATGCCGCAACAACAGAATTCATATGTTTACTATCGCAGTAATATAAATTTTCGCATAAATCGTGAGATTGACCGATAAAATGTTGAACATACCACAAAATATTAGTGTTATTACTGCCTCGTCCAAATTAAAAATCTCGGCTCCGCTACGCTCCACCTCGATTTTTACCTTTTGGCCTCTGCGGTAATTACTCTCATAACATTTCTAGGTAGGTTTATTGTCGGTTACTAAAGTTTTCTTATTTGCTTAATATGTAGATTCCACAACAATAATACATTATTATTATTGTTATAAAATGAAGAGCTAGGCGGTAATATTTCACGATATATCTTTTCTATTTCTCTCTGAGCTGGCTTTACCTAAATAACTATTGTTACGTTGCTGTAAATAAATCGATAACTCCCCTTCACATTAATATTACAGTTTTGTTTCTTCAGCATACTGGGCACATTTGCTTGAAGAGACGTTTTGTTTCCACGCTCATGCCTCAGCCCACCCCACCCCTTCCACTCTGTGCAGCGTGAAAAGATTTCGGCATGAGAGCAGTGTACCTGCCCTCCGACACTCTTGAATGGGATCAACAAAGAAACAGGAAACTTGCTGCAGCTTATGACCTGACGGTTGCCTCCTCTGCTGTCCCGACGTGCCAGGCACGGCTGTCTAAGTGAATAAAAGGTGTGAAAGAGACGCGGTTGGCAAATTACCAAAACAAGAACATGTGCTCTCAGACATGAGTTGCAAGATAAACTAAAGACCCTGTATATCTACTTCATCTCTCTTTAATAAACTATTTTACAAGGAAAGATATTCAAATTTGTGTCGATGTGAATCAAGAGTCACAACCGCCTCTTTCGTGTTTTCACGATAGTCCCACTCTCTGAATCTGAATCAGTGAAATTGTCGCTGATTCAATCAGTGAGAGCCGAAGTCGCTGATATCTTCAGTCGAAATGTGTGGTTTCGCTGACAATCAGCGAATATGCGAAACTTTTCATAACGACCACCAGCATTTCACTGGTCGTCAGTGGTAAAAGTGCCGCGTCACCATCGCTCACTGATCGTTCAGTCGTTCGCGTGCTGCTATTTTCACAGAATTCACCGACTCAAACAGTTTTGAATCAGTTTCACTGATTCAAAAAGTGAACCCGATTCTCACTGATTTGTTCAGTTCAATTCACTGATTGTCAGTTGCAGGATTATAACTGACACCATCAACGAATAGTCACTGTCAATCAGTAGTTTTTCACTGACTGAGATTAAGAGAGCAGTAATTCTTTCGAGACCCTTCTTCTGCTTTAGTCTCTTTTCGCTCTCTTAGGCTTGCGCTCCCCTCCAGCGTTGGAAACCTCTCCAGTGCCGCCGCGCCCTCCTCCTCCTCCTCCTCCTCCATCCTTCCTCTCCGCTCCCCGCCGCGCTGAGCTGCCTGCGCACGTGCTGCGCTTAATTAGGTGCACGTGACCGGCGGGTGACGGATGGCGAGTTGGCATGGCGAGCGAAGATTTGGCGGGCGGAGCCCGCGCCCCGCTGCCTGCGCTCGGCGAGGCGGAGGTTTCGGGAAATAAATGAGGCCAGGACAGATAAGGGAGGTGATGTTTGAACAAACGCGACGAGCCTGCGCCCTCCACACTCCTGCCGCACCGGCCGCTCCATCCACCACCGCCGCCCCTACCGCCACTACCGCTCCTTTCGCTACTGCCGTTCCTGCCGCACCAGCCGCCCCTGCCGCCCAGCCATTACTACTCCTTACCTCTCCTGCCGCCACTGCCACTCCTGCCACCCTTACCGCCACTGCCGCCTCTGCAACCTCTACCGCCCCTCCCGTCCCTGTCACCCTTGCCGCCACTGCAGCCCCAGCCACTGCTATCACCCCTGCTGTTCCTGTCGATATTACCGTTCCTGCCGCGCAAGCCGCACCAGCCGCCCTTGCTGCCCGTGCCACTCCAGCCGCCCCCTTCGCCCCTGCCGCCCTGCCATTACTACCCTCCTACTTCTCCTGCCGTCCCTGTCACCGTTGCCGCCACTTCCATCCCTGTCACTAGTACCGCCCCTGTCGCTACTACCGCCCCTGCCGTTCCTGGCGCTACTACTGCTCCTGCCGCACCAACCGCCTCCACTTCCCCTGCCGCCCCTGCCGCCCTGCTGCTCTGTTGCTCTTTGGAACTTCTGCCGCCTTGTTGCTCTGTCTCTCTGCCTACCTACCACTTCTTCAACTCTGCCAACCTAAAAATTCTAAAGGACCACCAATTTTCCCACTCCAATCTGGCAGTCAAGGGCCCTCCGCCTTTGTCGTTTTTGCTGCTTCTACCATCCTGATCGCACCTTCCGCCCCTCGTCACTGTAACCCGCCTCTTCCCGAATCCGCTTTCCGTACCGTTTCTTTTGCGGATCCTGTCTTCCTAACGCCTACCGCTAATCATGTTCACTACCGCTGCTACCAACGCTAAGGACTCCATTCCCACAGACTCTTTTTGATGTGACCCCTCCACTACTTCTCCCACCCCTTCACACCTGCCCCGTCTACCGTTCACTTCACAAACCTCATTGTTATTTTCACGCTCACTTCAAGGCTTCGCAAGCCGTCGATTGCCTTATCTCGCTTTCGTCATCTATCAAAGAATTATCAAGAAAGGAGTTCAGAGGTTCACAATTGTTTGTTTCCTTTTAATAGATGTCAATTGTTTTAAAAAATCGGAAAATCTATGATCTTGTGTCTTATTAGCTTTTTTTCAAAATAAAATTGTTGCAATTTATTCCTAGGGTTTGTTATGATTTTGGATAAAACAATCCCGTACTATTTACTCCAAAACTGAGCATTTATAATATATTTTGGTACTGTAGTAGTTAAAGTCTCAGTATAATGTAATCGAATACATTATTACGTAATGAGGAATCATCGGCTTTTATTTCACACAAAAATATAACAGGTTCAGACAATTACGTACAAATATAGATGCGAGAAAATCAATTATTTTTCTAGAGTCAGAAATTAAATAACATATTTATTTAAATGAGATCAAGAATCAAATAGAGTAGTAGGAAATGGTGTGGCATTTACAATGCTATCATCGAAATCAACATTAGATGTAGGCTCCCCATCGTAACAGTTTATTGTTGCATAAAGCTTTTTCGGCCGCATTGCGGCCATCTTCAGTGCTGTCAGAGGCGGCTGTGGGTCTCAGTCCAGACAAGACAGCCCTGTCAGCCGCCTCTGACAGCACTGAAGATGGCCGCAATGCGGCCGAAAAAGCTTTATGCAACAATAAACTGTTACGATGGGAAGCCTACATCTAATGTTGATTTCAAATAGAGTAGTTTCTATTCATAATCTTCCCACAAACTCCTCTTTTTGACAAAAAACAACAGTTTTGACAAACTGTTCTTCTTTGACAATTGCTTTGGAGTATACGCATCCACACTATGGCCTACCCATTGACAAAATCAAAAATGAATACTGTACCATCATTGAGGTCATGTTTAAAATTAACATATTAAAATATACCTTATTTTGAATTTTATTTCCCTCCGTGTTCTTTCACCTAATCCCGCGAAGAAAGTGCAGTTATTCGTGTTAGTGTGCAGCATCTTTTCGCAAAACTCGGGCAAAACTTGTACAATCTTTATTCGCATTCATAAGAAACAATAGGCAAAATAAAATAATTTTCAACATTAAGATTTGGAGAATTTTCGTGAATGATGGGAAAGAAATGAAACAAGTAATATTATTTGATCATTTGTTATGTTACATGTTTTAATATTTTCAGAGTTCAGTTCTTATAATTTGTCACTATTATTTACGTTGTTGTACAAAACATATCTGATTTCGTGAGTAGTTTCATTTCTGCCTTCCTATTCCGCCACTTGTATATTATAAATTATTCGGCTTCAAGACGTGAACCATTATATCACATTGTTTTGTTTAGGGAATTCTTTCCCCTGTTAAGGAAACTACCTCTGTTACTTTAAACGAATGATATTGTATTACTATTACTTTAAATGAAAGAAATGGCAGTGACCGAAATTGGTTCATTTCCTGTCTATATGAATCTTTGCTAGGCAACGAACAGCAATTGCAAAGCGCTTTCCATTTACAACGCGAACATTTTCACGGCAAGGACTGGCTTAATTTCCGTTGGTTTTGAATTAAACATTGAAGTCATCTGAACATTGGGAACGGTGGTTGGTTGTTTGCTGTGTTTTGAGTAAATTGCTAAATTCAATAGATTTTATATCATTATATTGCATTTATGCCCGACAATTGCTTTTAACTTTCATTGTTAATTCCTGAAACTGTAGCTTTTATTTCTTTTGTCCTCTGGAGCCAATTCGACTAATGGCTTCCATCGTCATGATAACGTTGCGGTTTGGGTCTGGGGGAAGCAGCATTGTGCTCGGATGAGCAAAAAATGCGGTGTTGGGCTTTCACATAAAAACCTGATCTGAACGAAACGTATGTGAAATTAAAATACGACATATGTTGAGTTTAAATATTGGGCTGACATTTGTGCAATCGAACGAGCTTTGTTGCATTTGTAGAGAAGATTATAACATCTCCAATGTAAATAACATCACACACAGAGCGTTTTTTTTAAGTTTGAATCTAATGAGTTCGAATCATTTCTCAAAGAAAATGCTCCATTTATTTCTGTTTATCTCCATTTATTGCTGCTCTTTATTATTAAGATTCAAACTGTTCATATTTTGCTTATATTTGAAGCAAGTAAATTAGTATGAGTGTCGTAATACTATACCTAGAAATTTACGTTATGTTGTAGTTAAGTTACAGTAATGAAATCATCTTGGTACTGTTTTGTATGGAATATACGCTAATATGACTATCTTTCTCTCATCAGTTGCATTAAGCTAAAATTTAACAGTTTTTCCAACGATCTATAGATTAATTCCGTGTTCCCATGTTTATATAAAATTTCATTTGTAAATATCATGAACTGTTTATCAGTAAAATGAAATGGATTCAACCACAGACAAATGCACATATTTAATGGTCTATTAAATTAATAAAAACAACAATGAGATTGACTGTGAAAACAATTACTAATGCTGACTGCATTAATTCACTCATTTGATATTCCTCTAAACAACATTTTGATAATAAAATGCAACTGAAAATGCAGGCAAAATGAGTTTATTCGTCTACATATACTCAAGGGCTTATGGCGTAAATAGACTCTAAATGCTCATGATTGATTTACTTCAAATGTTAATGTTCTTTGCTATAGGTGTAATGTCTTATTTACAACTGATTTAAAACAATTTAACTTTGCATAATTTTAAGCATATTGCACAAATTACGCAGTTGAAGATAGTGTAAAGCAATCGAAATGCTTGTAATGACAAATATTGAATCGTTCAATTATAAAAAGCGACATATCTATAGAATTTTATAACATCTGTCTAAGTGAATGATTATTTTTCCTTTTATTCATACTAGTTAAGAAAGAGACGGAGTCGGAGAGGTAACTGTTCTCTGGGACCAGGGAGAGAGAGAGAATTAAACGGTAATAATATTATAGATATCGCCTCTTCCTTCATAACTAAATTTATTCGTGTATACCAACAGCTAGGCACATAAGCCCCAGAGATTTCACACTCAGAAATTGTTAAGGAAAATCAAAGGGATTGAGAGAAAGGAGAGTAGGCACTGACAGCAAGTGATTGCAGGTGCAAATAACTGTTGAAGACAATTCTCATTGCTTGTGTCTCCAACTTTTTTCATTAAGTTTTGCCCTTGCATAACGTAAAATACTCCTAAAAATGGAGCAGGTATTATTTTCATTGAAATCCCTGATTTTTGAAAGATTGCGTAAGTTCGCATTTTTTCGCCGTCTTACTATAACTACAATATTGAACATAAAGATTTTTTCCATAGTGAAATCTGTTTTTGAAAGACAGATCTTGAAATAACGTCATATACAATGTTCCAAATGTAGTTTTTGGGTAGAGTTGTGCTGGCTTAGACACTGGTTCCCTCATTCTTACTGGTCTCCATTTTTTGGCGTCACTCTGCTTCCCCCTCTCATCCTCTACTGTGCCTCTTTTCACTTCATGTCATTTTGTATCTCTATCTTTCCTTCTCGGGCCTTCGTAATCGGACCTCCTTTCGTCTTTTGCTCTTCTTATGTTTCCGCTCCTCACGTCTTTCCTCTTTATCATTTTCTCCTTCCGTTTTCTCCTTTCGTCTTTCTCTCCTCTCGTCTTTCTCTCCTCTCGTCTTTCTCTTCTCTCGTCTTTCTCTCCTCTCGTCTTTTCTTCCTCTCTTTTCCTCGATTCTTTTTCTCTTCTCACCTCTTTCTCTTGTATCTTTCCTCGGGCGTCTTTTTCTTCTCTCGTCCTTCTTTTCCCTTGCCTTTCCTCTCTTCATTTTCTCTCTCGTGTTTTCTCCCTCGTCTTTTTCTGTCTTTTCCTCACGTGTCCTTTTCTCTCTCGTGTTTTCCTTTTTTGTCCTCTCCTCTGCTCTATCTCTCCCTGCTTATCTAGTGTTTCTTTTATCTCGTCTTTCTCTAATTTCATCTATCTTTCATCTCGTCTTTTTCTCCTCTCGTTTTTCTCTCCTCCATTTTCCCTCCCCTTATTTTTATCTTCTCTCGTTTTTATCCCCTCTTCTCTTCCTTTCATCTTTCTTTCCAAGACCCCTGGATCTCTATGCCCATGCGCAAATACGCCGCGCACTTTTTAATTTCCAGCTCTAATTTGCACCCGGCGGGGGCTGCGGGGTGCATGCTAACCTCTTGCTGGCTGCCACGTTTTTACGCTCGGCATATCTAAAGGGCGTGTGTGTGTCTAGCGGAGTGCGAGGCTCTTTGCCCTCGCCAAAGGTAGCCTGCCTAAACACTCCGCGTAATTTGATCAGTTCGCGCGCCAGCACACCTCTGGCGCGAACTGGAGCTTCACGTTCCTACGAGGCACCATTTTTAAGTAGAGATGAAAACCGCGTTCACTAGTGTTTTCTTCTAGTCTTATTAGGCAATTATTCTGTGTCTATGACATTGGTACAATTAAGTGATTTAGTCAATGTCACATTCTGATCTAATTTTGCGGTGATGTAACAACGATTTTAAAAAAAATTGCTAAACCCTTCTAAGAAAACGTACCAAGTCTAAAACTTTAAACGAACAAACACTCCCTTCATTATGCTAAATTCTGCAATTACTTCCGTCTTTAAATATATTCAAGAAGTGCCAGAGGTTTTTTTTGTTTCCGTATTGAATCTTTAAAATGTAAGCTTTATTGAGTCAGAGAAATCCAGCATTCACTATCAATATTAATTTACTCATGAATATTCATTTATTAACCACAAAATGTGATATCAGATATTTTATATTCGCCATTTCATTTCAGCATTCACAAAATTCTCTTTGGAGCGGCATTTTGCGGTCTTCATACTTAATTAATTCTCCATACAAATTTTGCGTGAACATTCCACTGGCCATTATGATACCGAGAGCCGAGGGACGCACATAACATTTGCATTCAAGTGTGTAAGATATATTAGAAAAGAATGTATCGAAAATCAATGTATTAAAAATTCATCGGAAAATGCTTTAACGTTTCGGGTTTAAAATAATTCTCAACAGGGATGATACTTAGCGAGTTACAGCGAATTCGTGCCTCCACCGCTAGAGGCACTGTGCCTGAGAGCGGTGAGGGGGCAAGCGGAGGGGGTGAAAGGGGGGCGTGCGAACGAGGAGGTCGGAGTGACCCGACTAGTGAGTGGAGAAAGATGTGAGGACTGAAAGTTATATTGGCGATGATCATATTCAAGTTAGTAGGACAGTTATAAACATGAGGGTAGAAAAAGGGTGAATTTTTGGAGAAGTACGTAGAGGACGTTGGGAAAGTGGGTAGTAGAGTGAAGTGGGAAAATTAGTGTGAGAAGTGGTTATGGCAAAAGATGGAGTTTATACATTGGTGGGTGTGATATTGGATGGACAAAAGGGCCTAGCAAATGGATGGGTAAACGATGTGGTGGTGTAGAAGGTGGACAAATGAGTAAGCTAATAGTCGAGAAAATAACTGTGCTACAAGAGGAGCTATGAAAGATTGGCGCAAGTAGGTCGCCAAGAGGGCAGGCAAGTTGAATGTGAACGAACCAGATGAGTGGATGGACTGGCTGGTAGTACTTACACCTCGTACATGCACTATATTAACACCAATGTCGGAAGACCAGAAGGGAGGTGAGAGTTAGTTCCGGATGGGGCGTTGCCTCGTTAATGGGAGGTACGTGGTTGATGAAAGCCCACAAAACGGCGGAGAGGGTGGGCACTGGGTCTCACATTTGAAATGAGGAACACCGCCACCTCTCGAAATATAAGACTCACTACATTTATGGGACTAATGACCTAAGTAGTTCATGCCCCCGGATACTCACTTTCTCTCTCACTCAAAGTCACCCTCACTTTCACACTCTCACTCTCTCTCACTCACCGTCTCCCTCACAGTCTCACCATCTCTCTCTCTACCTCTCGCTCTCACTCTCTTTCCTTCTCACTCTCACTCTCTCTCTCTCAGACGCACACACACAGACTGACGAACTGTCTGGCAAGCGAGCGAGCAATCAATCGCGAGAGGTCGGGAAGGTGAACCGGCTTATGAGCGAAACGTGCAACAATTACACAGGCAGACGAACCGCTGAATAGTTTCGTGCGAGAGGCTAGTAGGAACGTAGAACGTACTACAGGCAGTACCACCGAGGTGAGTGTGGAAGGGGAGGCGCGGCAAGGGCAGGACGTGCAGGCGAGCGCGCGGGCGGGCGCGCTGATATCGGTTTTTAATTTTCCGCCTGCGTCGCGGCGTCGGTGGCGTGCGGGCCGGGCCGGGCCGCAGCGCGCCGCGCGTATCGGATATCCGCCGATTATTCTGGCATCGCTGCCGCATCTGCAGTGATTGGTGGGCGGCGCGTGAGGGACCCGTTGGAGCGGTGCGGAGCTCCGCCTGCATGCGGCCCCGCTCCCGCGGCGGCGCGGCGTCCGGAAAGAGACGCGTATTTTTTGTTGTTTTTGTTGTTGTTGTTGTTGTGCTCGTTCGAGATAAGCGGCGATGTATTGGTGAATGTTTTAGTACGAACTGGGGAAGGTATTTATGCCCTTTTTTTCGTGAATGACTTCTCTTTTAAGGAACTCTTACCGGAAATGTTTTTAAAAAATCGAGTATATGATAATGGAAGTATACGTCAGTGCATACTTAAAGCACTATGTTCGTTTTGAAGAATTGTGTCACATTTTAAATTTTCTTTTTTTATTCCAAGTAAGCAGTGATTATTTTACATGGGTTTTGAGAGAACTGGAAAAACATACTCGTGGTTTTGTTTTGTGTGCTGGACATTTCCGTCAGAAAACGTACCAGAAATTTTGAAACGGTATTTGATTTTATGAATATCACACTTGCAATGCTGGTTTTGTTTCTGATAGTTGCTTAAGAAATTAATTCATTTAAAAAAATTGTCTAGTGATTTATTCCGTAAAAACACTGATATACCGATCTTAGCGGTATTTGTTTTTTCTCTGCATGACCACTCCCGTTAAAAGCTTCAAACTTTTCAGAAAAGTTTGCATATAATATTTATATCACTGACTTAATTAATATGTTCACTGACGTTTTTAACTTTTTTAGCAGTTTTTTCCGAAGTACTTTTTCCTCAACATGCAAGGCAATATAAAATAGTTTGTGTATTTTTTTAAGGAAGAGAATCGTATGAAATGCCATGAATTACATTACTGAGTATTTGCATTCACTGAATCATAGAGTTACCTCAGCTGAATATCAGTTCTTTCATAACTCAATAATTGTTAAAGTGCGACAAAAACCTCCAAGCATATCTGTGCATATTAACACACGCCTAATTTATAAATAAATAATTAATTAAAAACCATAAATACATAGATTAACACACACTAACATTAACTAATGTGACCATTACCAAATACAAATAACAGGTGCAGATCTATGTACTCATCTTAGAGTTATTTTCACAACGTAATTCAGAATTAAAAGTTATTTATGAAAATAATACACGTTAGGAAGTGAAGTACACTGCACGTGATGTGTAGGAAGAAATTAAGTTACATTTACTGCCTATAAAAAAATAATGAACATTTCAAAATATGCTTTTTGGGTTGCTGTCAAAAACGTGTTCTGGTTGAAGGTTCTGCACTCTGAAACTTCTTGTAGAAGATAATTCGTGAGCTAAAACACGAAAATGAACTTTCTTCCAAAACGACGAGTCTCCACTCTGACGCATGGGGCAGATATCCCAAACTTGCATCACTGATGCCTCAACGCTTTCGCTTCCGCCCCCATCCCCACTGCCACTGCTCCCGTCACCACCTCCACCGACACAACTCCACCGCCACCATCACCGTCACCGCCTTCGGCATCGCCACCACCATCACCGCCACTTTTACTACTGTTTCTGCCACCGCCACGGCCACAGCCACCGTCACAACCCCCGCTCTTAGCAACCACCTAACACCAACGCCATGGCCACCACCACAGCCACCACCACTGCAAAAGCCACAGTAACAACCACCGCCACCCCAACTTCGCCGCCATCACACCAACTCTACAATCACCGTCCCTACCACCATCACTGCCATCTTTTCCGCCACCACACCAATTCTACCATCAGCGTCACCATCACCACCACCGCCGCCACCTTCGCGCAGAGCGCCGGGGGCCGCGCGCGCCATTAATACACCGTCGCGCGTAATTGCTGCCATCTGTTTTGTCCCCGAGTCGGCGTTATTTCGCGGTGCGCTATATTAGTTTCTTGTTCTTGGCATTCCTCATCTGCCTCCGGGCAGCCCCACACCGGCGCAGCATTCGCTCTCGCTGCTTCCGCCGCGTCACACGGTCGCGCGCCAGCGCCAGCGCCGGTTCTTCTGCTAATGGAGCGGCGCTTGCCTGTTTTATCAGCTCACTCCGATTGAGCGAGAAACAGTTCTAACCCTCGGTGTACTCAACTGATTTCTCTTCAGCAGTTCGCTTCATTTACTCATCTGTTTTCACAAACATCTCCCTTTTTAACTGTTACTGCTCTCTCGCTCTCTCTCGCTCTCGCTCTCGCTCTCTCACTCTCTCTCTCGCTCGCTCTCTCGCGCTCTCTCGCGCTCTCTCGCGCTCTCTCGCTCTCTCTCGCTCTCTCTCGCTCTCTCTCGCTCTCTCTCACTCTCTCTCGCTCTCTCTCGCTCTCTCTCGCTCTCTCTCGCTCGCTCTCGCTCTCTCTCGCTCTCTCTCGCTCTCTCTCGCTCTCCCTCGCTCTCTCTCGCTCTCTCTCGCTCTCTCGCTCTCGCTCTCTCTCGCTCGCTCTCGCTCTCTCTCACGCTCTCTCTCGCTCTCTCTCTCTCGCTCTCGCTCTCTTTCTCGCTCTCTCTCGCTCTCTCTCGCTCTCTCTTGCTCTCTCTCTCTCGCGCGCTCTCTCTCGCTCTCTCTCGCTCTCTCTCACGCTCTCTCTCGCTCTCTCTCGCTCTCTCTCGCTCTCTCTCTCGCTCTCTCTCGCTCTCTCTCGCGCTCTCGCGCTCCCTCTCGCTCTCTCCCGCTCTCTCCCGCTCTCTCCCGCTCTCTCTCGCTCTCTCTCTCACACACACACTCTTTCGCACTCATCTCCGCGAGTCGGTAGCTCTTTTCAACTCTCCCTCCCTCAGTACCTGTTAGTCTCTCGGCAAGTAGATACCTTTTTATGTTCATGCCCTTATCTAACTTATCAATTCTTCATCTGTCTATTCCATCACCGGCCCAACCTTCATCTAGCTACTAGGCAAAACACCAACTTTACCTTTTCCATGAGAACGTTAAAGAACATCGCGGTTTTTTGTCATGTTTCTAGTCTAGTCATTGAAATTTACTGAACAATTTTTGTATTAAAAATCAACGGCATACTGAAGAAATGTTTCTTTGCCAGACAAATGTATAATTGAGTTCACTATCTTGTTCAAACTCCACGATTATTTGTCAATGGTTTTGGTAGATACTCAGTAACTCGAGAAGGATCCAAAAACAATGAAATCGTTTAGATTTTGACTGAAATATGCAAATATTTCATTGTATTATCCTCTTATTTTCATACTTCTCGCTCTGGCTGAGGTAATGAAGCGGATTATTGTTGCCATTTGACTTCATCTAGCAACGAGATATAATGCAGGAAGACTTTGGATGAACGAGCAGAATACGTCGTGAGGTCGTAGAGACTAGAACGAGGAATTTTTGGTTCCATGGAATGTGGGTTTTAAGTACAATTTGGTTAAGATATTAGCAGTAGTAACTTCATAGTGTTTTGAAAAGTTGATAGGACTTGCCAACCTGTAAGACGAAAGTCTTGCTTTTAAATTGTTATTTTTGTTATTGAAAAATACGAAGAAGCTGTCGAAGGGAAGTCGATAAATTATTGTGACTCTCTGACGATTGAAACGTTACAATGAATTCTCATGCTCAATGCGACACTACATACGCCACAGCTGACCTCGGGATAGCAACATTACGAGGAGACCACCCCTATTAAATATTTGATATTCACGTATATTCACGTATTGGGAAATTACAATTATCTAAAATCTGTTATTAATAAACTGAGTAAATGCTTGTTTATAAATAGTTTGTAACGAAATCAATTTTAATTCAATTTTATTTAAACGCAGACCAACGGCTGTATCCTGTCGTCCTTGTAATAGTCAAGTATCTAAGAAGTAATTCATGTTTTCTGGTTACGGATCTCTTCAAACATGCTGCGTAAACTCAACGGAATTCTGTTTACCTTGCAGTATCGTTTACTCAGAGATTCTGGAGTTTCCGTCCCAATAGCGGCAGATTCTCCCGGCTGGTTACTCTGACTGATAGTTTTCGTGGTTTCTTCGAATAAAAGACGAATGTCGGAGCAGCTGTAACAAGCTGACTGCACTTGTGTTTTCCTGTTTCATTCTTTCTCTTGCTCTCCCTTTACGCATATTTACATACATACTTCAATGCACTACACTCTCTCATACGCCTCTTTGAATAAAAACATCTCATTCTCTCCAAACGTCTGACTTCGATACATTTGTAGCATTAAGCGCATAATTCGTCCGCCTGTCAGAATTCTGAATCCGCCTCTGTGGCGCGCGGCCGATTGCGTCAAGCTGAATTTCACAGACACGCCTTCACCCTTGTCACCACTGCCGTCTCCATCGCAGATGTACAATCCATCCACAGTTATCAGAGCCCGCCTCCCTCATCCTTCGTCCCTCGTCCTTCGTCCCTCGTCCCCCGACCCTCCTCCCTCGTCAGTCATTCACCGTCCCTCGACTCTCGTCCCTCGACTCTCGGCCCTCGTCTCTCGTACCTCGTCCCTCCTCCCTCGTCTCTCGTACCTCGTCTCTCGTACCTCGTCTCTCGTACCTCGTCTCTCGCCCCCGCCCTCGCCCCTTGCACTTCGCCTCTCACCCCTCGCCCTTGTCACTCCCTCATTCTCTCTCCTTCTTCCTCCTTCTTCCCTTCTCTATTCTTCCTCCCATCTGCTCCTTCCACCTCCTCCTCCATCCGCCGTCCACTTCCTGCCGCGCATCATACTTTGCCTGGCCTAACCCCGTCTTCCACCGTCCTCCCCCACCTCCTCCACTACACGAAAATTCGCGCGGTCCCCACCGCGCTCCCGGCCTCCACCCCCACCCTTTCCTCCCCGCCCTCGCGTCTGTTCCCGCCCCGCTCCCGTTTCCGTCACCCCTGAACCGGCTGCCATCCCTGTCCCAAGGACCGCCCCATCCGCACCCCCGCCCCTGTCTCTTTCCCTCCCTCGTTCCCGCCCCCGCCGCCGCCCGGCGCTCGTCGCCCTCGCAGAGTGCAGCAGCAGCCGCCTCGCGTAAGCCGTGGCCACGGACCGTCGGTCGTGTGATTGCGTCACTGCGATTCAGCGGCCGCAGATTGTGTGACGCCGCTCCGCTAAGCGCTGCTATCCTTCGCGCACTAATGCGCAGCCAATGAAGGGCTGTTTATGCCATTCAGCTTGAGCCTTGGCGCCGATTGCGATATTGTGGGGTAGAGGTGCACTGTTGGCTTGCTGCCAGTGCGTGTTCGGTCTCATATTTCGCAAGATATTGCTTCTCTGAAAGAAGAGGAAATAAACACATTCGAGAAATCGCCAAAGATGTCTAACGTTACTGCACATCCTTTCTGTTAATTCTTATTGCGATCTGAATACATTTTTTCTTTCTTTTTAGACTCTCTGTGTTTGAATAGTCAAATTTTATAGGTTATTTGCACTTGTACTCTTGTGCTGTGACGTCTACTTTAGAGTGACATATCTTCCGCTTGATTGTATTTGTAAAGATACATTAATGCAACGTGTATTTTTCAATAAAATGCCATTCCTAGTTAAATAAAAATTATTTGAAACATTTGATGACGAAAAATGTTCTCAAAGAAGGTAACGATAAATAAACACTACAAGGTGTAAAGATCGTCTATGGTTACATTTCGTGACTCAGACGGACACAACGTAGTTGCCCAAGCGAGATTCGTTTTCGGCTCTTGTAGTGCTTTTGTAACAGGAAGGTTAAAAGAATTTTCGGAATGCGTTTTTCAACTCGCCAGCGACCCACTTATCCTGTATGTCGAACAGTGACCCAAACGCATACCTCCGCGTTCTCTCTGACGAAGCGGCGGTGTCGACTGGCCTCTGGTAATTGAAGATTTAATTTCCAATTAACGTTTTATGTCGAACAAAAAGCGAGTGGCACCCCCGTGGCGAGTGGAGTTTCTTTTTTACCTTGCGCGCTGTTTGTGAAAATTACCTGCCCCCCTCCTCGTTCCCCAGCACCCACCTGTTTACGCACAAACAGACCTGATTTCGTTGGCTGGCACGTGGACTTTGTCGAGACGTCTGTGCCCGCACGGACAGAGCATAGTGGCGCAGCATTGCTTTCCAAGAAGGGGGCAACAATGGAGGAGGGATGTGCGAAAGAGGACGAGGGGGGGGGAATGCGGATGGCAGGGTCGGAGGGTAGATAGGCACCAAGAGATGGGGGAATGGGGTTCGGCGAGGAAATGGAATTAAAAGAGAGGAGCCTCGTATGCGAACGGCCGTCTCTTGACTCCACTTCCGTTCGTAATTGCGTTTATTGCAGACGAGCAGGCGGAAATTCGGTCCCAGTCTTGCACGAGTAATTGCGTTACTTGTCCACCGGGATTCCTTCGCATCATCAGCGAAACGTCGCGACAAACATCGCCGTATGGACAAGTGCTTTACATATGTCGCTCGAGTACAAAAAAAATTAATATCATTTGCGACACGTTTACAATGTTTCTAGAGTATTGCTTTAGTATTAAAGAGACGGTATAAAGGGTGCTGTCGGGCAAGGCGGCAACCAATATGCAGTTTTTGAATAGGATACGTGATGAATATAACGTCTGTGCAGTGACTGTGTAGTGACATCTGAAAAACTGTTATTTTGCTGGAGACCAATTTTAATGTGTTCGAAGTATTTTTGTCCCGTCAAAGAGAAGTATTTACTTATTTTTAGAAGATATATCAAAATATATTTTTCCATTTAACTCAAAGGATGAAATGAAATATTCATTCATACGCCGCGTTGCTCAAATTTTAATATTTTTTTAAGGAAAAGTTAAATAACCTGAGGTCCTTGGACTCATATTGGCTCTCCACCTAAAAACAGCATAAAATAATTAATTCTGAGCTACAATATCCGCTTTTCTTTTCATCCACACATGCATTTAAATATGATGTACGTTTGTATGCGGAGTAGGAAAACACGAAATCAATTATTGTGAACTACTATTACATTGTGCTACTCCAGTTACAGCATAGTTTTGAAATTACGAAGGTTGGTTAGCAATGTTTCGTTGCCATGCGATTAGCAGTATCTTTATTGCCAATAAAGATAAACGAGCATTATGCATTCTGTGACAAAAATTATGACTGCTCTCTTGAATACTATAATTGCTGTACTGCTGGTCAGTGCTCTGCAGATTTTCCCTAACAATGTTAAAAGCACTTTTTGAACAACAATGACCGACTGTTAAAACACTCTTTGTTGTGTGGCATGAGTTAGAGCTCAACCGATTGCCTACGATTCAACAAAGCAGAGAGAGGAACAAAGTGGGACGGGGAAGAGCAGAGTTCAGAGGGGAGGAAAAGACGATGGTGTGGAGGATAATAATGTGACGAGGAAGAGGAGAAAGAGGTGGGATGGACCAGAGCGGGGCGTGAAGGAGTGGAGCGGGGCGGAGCGGGGGGGGGCAGCGGGGCGGAGCGGAGTTGAAGAGGTCAGGTCGAACGGGCAGATGATAGTTAACAACGCGGGTGGAGTCAATCCCATGGCCGAGATCGCTAAGCCATTAGTGCCGTAGTGATCTAGGACCAAGGAGTCGCAGGTTCGAGTCTCCGCCTCGGGCATGGTTTTGTGTGTTCATCCTTTCATCCCCTATCATTACCATATGGCTTCATCCTCATATCATTACGTTAAATCCAATAGTGATCGCTAATGATCTATTAGTTGATGTGAGTTTAAAAAAAGCGCATGAAGTAGACGTAGCAAAATGAGGAGGAAGGGAGGAGCGGTAAGGGAACCAGGAGAGGGATAAAGTCGTAGATGAACCGCGAAGTAAAACAAAACTCTAGGGCAGGGCTTGTTTTACGAGGCGTAGTTAAACCCTCCCCTTCCAACTGTCCATTGTTCCTGCGCTCTTTTGCTCGAGCGAGAGGATGGGCGGCTTTGAGATCGGTTCGTGTTCGGGAGCTCAGCAACAGTCAACTGATGCCACGTGAGTGACATTTTTTGCATGTGGCACAGTCGCGCCCCAAGATCCTTACCTGTCACCGAACGCGTGGGACACAGTTGACGAACACTTTTATCGCATGCGCAGTGTAAGTTTATTTTCCCTACGCGGTTCCAGTATGCGCTTTGAAAGCGTCTGCGTGGGAAACTAGAGCACTTGTCTGTTTACAGGCGCGATTTAGAAACAGCGATAAGCTGAGTATGAGAAAGTTATTAGCAGAATTTGAACTTCAACGCGAGGGGTGGGTAGGAACAAGCACAGGAGTGAAAGGTCAGGAATAAGCATAGCATCATTTACGTTTCCGAGAAAAGTTATGTGATGCGTAAATAAGGCTCTTGACGTGTGGAAGGGTGCACTGAATGAGTTTGAATCTAAAAGAATTGAAGTAATTTTTCTCAAATTTTGAAACTACCCAGAAGCACACATGGACTATTTTGAAATGTGTCAGCGTTTGCATGGGCAATCTATGTTTCCATTAGCGCGTATGGAATGGATGTAAAGAAATGACAAGAACAATGAACACGAGGAGAATAGAAAATGAGCCCAGGGTTGCGTTTACCAGGAAGACGACGACGTAGCCGACCGGCCAGAAAAATGACGGTGCAATTAGGAGGTGGAAAGCTGGCGAAGAATAGGAAGGAAGCGCCGAGTCGAGCTCTTGGCAGCGAGGAAGGCAGAGGGGGGAGGAGGAGGAGGAGGAGGAGGGGGCGGCGGCCAGCCCCGCGCCCTCAGCCCGGCACGCCCCGTGCGCTGGCGCCGCTGCATGCGAACGGCCAATCAGTCACTCGCGAAATCCATCATCTCCCGTGCCCTCTTGTGCGCCGCGCCCGGACGTCTGCTTGCGCCGGCGCTCGCTCCAGGCAGCCGTTGTTTCCTCGGGGAACGCGCGACAACCCGCAAATGAAGCCGTTGCGTTGGCCTTCCAAACAACATGCTCAGGGCTTTTTTGGGAGCCAGAGTTGGGATTTCATTCGTTGCAAACATGTGCATTCATTTACTTCTCTTCTTTTTTGTTCTAGTTAATTCTTATCCTTTCTTCTTTTCTTTTTCCTAATTTTCTTTCTGTTTATCTTTTTCTTCTTCTGCCTTCTTTCTCTTGCTTCTCCTCTTCTTTTTTCTTTTTCTTCTCCTCCTTTTCTTCACCTTCACTTAGTTTTCTGATGTTCTTCCTTTTTCTTTTGGTCTTCCGAAAACATAAGAATGAAATATAACGTGATATTCTTTTCTCAGACATAGAACGTAAGATATTCAATACGCACCATTTTTATAAAAATGAGGCAGATGGCCATGGTCTAATTTTCACTGACATTTAGATCAAATGCATTTTTTAAATCAAATTTTAACACTTTTCCGTCCTTGCTTTATTTTTGATTTACTCGTGTAAGATTCCCATACACGTACTACGACATCTTACCAACAAAATATCTGTTCACTTTAAAGGCAAATTTATATAACAATCACATAATTCACAATGATATCTCCCCTGACCAAAGTTTACAAATACAATCAGCACTGTACTCGTATACTACAATTCGGAGCACGAGAGAGGAGGAAGAAGAAGTTTATAAATATTCAAATTCAATATTAACATAACATTTTTAGACATTTTAAAATGAAAATTTCAATTAAAGTTCATTATCTATACATAAAATGTTGTAGAATGCAAAGTGTAGAAAACGTTTTATTTAATATGATGGATTAATTTTACGAGCAGCATCATTAGTTCAATTTGACAAATAAGATGTTCAGTTTGTAAAAACGTTGGTATTTTAAAATCAATCTTTCTTATATTTTTGTTCCCCCAATAGTTTCACCTAAATATTTTTTGAAATATCAAAGAAAAGCAAAATCTCTATTAACATGAACAAATTGGAGAAAACAATGGAGTAATTTCGAGGTAATTGTTTGAGCGTTTTCGAAAAAGAAGGGTTTTGAAATTGCTTGTTTTATAAAAACTGTGTTATTTCACCAAACAGCAATAATATTTTTGAAACGTTTCTGCTCATTTATTCATTATATTCGTTCCAATATCCATAAAGTGTTTCATAAAAGGTATTACTAACGGAACGTTCGAAAAAAATTAAAATGTATAATGTACGAAAACTGAAGTACTCAAGAAAATTGCACTCGAGTCTTACAACTCAGAGTTTTGTGTTCAGTCCTTACAAAAAGTTTGAAGAAAACTAATGGGAACGCATGACATACCGAGTTTTCCTTAACTTAGTGTTATTATTTTTTACTTAACAATGTCTCATATTTTTACGAAAAGTGCGTGACATCATTTAATGATCTAAAATTTAGGGAGAATTTCTATTGAGAAAGAAATGTCTGACTTTAATACTGGAGGTGTTGAACAAGTCCGAAATACATATGAACTTTTGCAATTTCCAAAATTTCAGAGATTTAAAAAAATAAAAATAAACCTGATTTATAATTGCACTTTATTCTATTTTAGAGTTAAACTGAAAGAAAATTGTAGAAATATTTCAGAAAGATTTGAAAATGTAACAGAGGCTATATGTAAAGTACCCCCCAAAATTGAAATATATTCATAATCTCCAAAAAGGCAGAGCTAGGTCATTCTTCTTACATATTAACCAAGTTTCAACTCAAAAGCTTCTTATCAGAGAGAGTAGCCTGACACATATTTCCATCTTTTATGCAGACGTCTCGATTTTTGGGCACAAAATTTTGAGTATATGCTGGCCTCCCGCGTCAATATTATTAGATTTTGGAAGAGCACTAATAGATCAATCTTGATGTATGTGCGCATTTATGACACAAAAGAACTTAAGTTGAGAATTTCACGACCAATAATTGGAGGTCGTATTGTAGTGATTCCAATACTTTTCTCCCTATAGTATAGGGATAAAAAGTAAAATTCATCAAGTTATAAGATGAGAAGATGGTGGTGATTAATGCCCCGAATATTACGCGCATTTCCATTCCATTCCAAAAGTTCTCAAGCTTTTGACTTGGAGAGAAATTTCGACTCCTATTTCGTGCCGAACTTTGGCTCGCAACTAAATAAGGACAAAAAAAGGGAAAATTCTTTCATCTCTTCATTAACGCTCGGGTTCTTTTACGGAACTTCGCCCCAAAAGAGGTCTCCCAACTCGAATTCCCATCCGCATCGCGATCCATTCAACAACACTAAGTTAATAACCAACTTCAGCGCAGCCATAGAGTGTTATCTCTATGGCCGCAGTATCAAAGTCGCACGACGACGCGACGCAGCTCAAAGCGCATTCGGCGCATCGAAAATCGATGCGGCGGCGGCGGCGCTCAAAGCCCGCTCGGCGATACGCCAACTCGTAGGAACGTGGAATTAATCTGAATAGGTGAGCGGCGGCCGAGGGCGGGGCGAGGCACGTGGCACGGGATGCGGGGTCCAGGACAAGGAGAATAGGAAGATAGCTTGGGTTTGGTCCTGTTTGGAGGAAATAGGTTGGAGAAGATGGGGAGGAGAGATGAGATGGGGGTTGGAGATGGTTGGGGGAGATGGAGATGGTGTAGAGAGACAGAGATGGTCTAGAGAGACGGAGATGATTTGGAAAGACGGTTTGTGTCTGGATCTGGGAGATGGGTCAGGGAAATACTTTCGTGGGAGGTGGGGAAGGAAGATTAGGGTATGGAGATGACGGCATGGTGATGATGTCATGGATATGGGGCATGCAGAAGGAGGTGCATGAAGATGGTTTGGTTCTGGTTTGAGGAGATGGGATGGGGGGTGGGTCAGAGAGGTGAAACGGGAAGATGTTTCGGTGAATTATTGGGTCCGGAAGATGTGTCGGGAAAATAGAACGGGGAGAAAGGGGGGAAGATGGGAAGAAGATGGGTCGGGGAGATAGGATGGAGAAGGGGCTGCAAGATAGGGTACGGAATTGTTGTGGGGAGAAGGGTCGTGGAAGTGGGGCAGGGAGAATAGAAGAGGAAATGTGTGGGAGAGAGGGAGCTGTGTAAATGGGAGGATGGATGGCACGAGGAGATGACGCGGTTGATATTCGTGGTTCGGAGACGTGCCGTGACGGGAGAGCAATTGAGGGAGATGAGCAGGCAGGGAGAACGGTTCTGATCGGCGTGGAGCGGGGCTGAGAGGGGCGGAGCACACCCGGGGCGAGATCTCTTGCTGGAGTCGCCAGACACAGGGGGTGAGCGGCCGAAAGTAGAAGTTGAGGCGCGCCCAGCCCACGTGTCCGGAATGCGGGCGAGGCGAGACGAGTCGAGACGACTCGTGGCGCCAACTTGGCAGCGCCCGCCCTCTGCAACTGGCGGGGAATACTTGCGCGGGAGTCCGCCAAGGACGCGAGGGCGCTGGTGCGGCCGCGGGGGGAGGGGGCAGGCCGGCCTTTGAGTGGCCGCACAATAGCGCTGCAGCTGCTGTGTGCTTACGAGACGAGGGAAGGGATTTCAGGAAATTCATTTACGGTGTGTGTTTCTTGACAATACGTTCGTGATGATAGAAGGATAACATGGGCTCTCAATACCTTTCTTATACAGTGCTTTCAAGTACAAAATATTAAACGATTTTGCAATATCTCCGAGAAAAATGGTTTTCACACAAGATCTCGTAAAAATTTAGAATTAATATGAAATAATCGTGGGGAACTTTATATTTTACAAGGGTTGGTTATTTCTTGTTTTAAATTGTTCAATGATAAACAATACCGAAATGATTGGAATTTTTTCAAATGTGAAAAAATAGCACTTAAGATTACTACTATAAGAAATTTATTGTTAAGAATAGTAAGAATGCTTTAAGATGTGCATTATAAAACATTGGACTGTGGGCGAACTAATGTTTATAAAGATAGTAAAACCTCCTACAATTAACTCTATAATACTTTTACAATAATAATAATAATAATAATAATAATAATAAAAAATGTGGCACCGAATTATTGTTATTATCTTTGCTGTAATATTATAATATTATCACAACTATGTTAGATATGCTACTCTTTACTACGGTATTATTATTGTTATAATAATAAGTATTATTGTTATTATAATAGGTTAAGCCAGGGTTGTCAAGGTCGATGCTACAAGTGGGCGTCCGAGGCACGAGTGTCACGACGAAATCGCCCCTCCACGCAGTTCATTACCCCTCCACCAGAAACAACGCCACACTTATTGTAAAACGAGGGAGATTCTAATAGTTATCTTTCCCGACACTAGTTGCGCAGAGAAGCTCGTGGCATACTTCAGTGCCACGACGTGTACCACTGCCATCAGTAGAAGACCTTGACACCACTGGTTTAAGCAAATACGACGAAGATTACAATATTATTAATTGCAAGTCCGAAGATATGTGTAACATTAACAAATCCTCCACTCGAAATTCCGAAGCAAACGGCCGTTCCTATATACCGTCAAGCGCATCCCCATCGCTTGCCGTTTCTGTCCCTCATTTCCGCGCGCTTGATTCCGTCCGCGTCGTCGTCGACGCTTCCTCTGCCCTCGCGTGCGCTCGCCCTCGGCCTTCCTCGGGCGCGAGTCGGGCGAGCCTCGTCGCGCGCCCTTTGTGCGCACGCCCCACGCCTTCACGACGCCTCACCCCGCCCCACATCCCCCACCCCCGCCGCCCTCGCCTTGTCTTGAGGCGCTCTCGGCGCGGGACAATGGGCGGCCGCCCGCCGCGCCGCGGCGGATTGCAATTACCGCGCCACTTGTCCGCGTCGGCGCGCCGACGCCATCTGGCCCACGGACGGACGGACGGAAGGACGGACGCTCGACGGCAGTGGCCGCGAGCGCGGGGATCAGGGCCTTGCAACTCTCCATCAAAACCGGAGACAAAGCGTGAGGATGCTACTATAGGGGTAAAGCTGCAGGTTGGGCTCGCCAACTTTCGCATACACAAATTGGATGATTTCTGATTAATACGAAAAGTTTCTTCTAAAAGTTCAATTATTCACAATGTACACATATGAGAAACCGCTGAACGAAACGCAAAGTTCATCTGGTGGCTCAGGGCCGAGGAGGTCCGGATTCGATTTCCGTCGACCTTATGTGAAATGTGTTCCAAAAAATCAGTTTTACTGCATCACAAGGGCTAGTGCAACCCCTGTGAAGTGTCCTAAACCGTATCTCAATCCTATTTCCTCCCCAATTCTGGCCTCTGGGTAGTGACGCAGGGGCGCGCAAGAGAGAGGCGCGTGCGGGGAGATGCTACCTGGCGGTCCTCTAGACAACGACGTACGGACTGCTGACATTGTAGTAACGGAGGATTACTCCAAAATTAAAGAATTGATGTATCGGAGGATTACTCCAAGCGCTGAACTCCCCACAAGAGGTTGGGAGATGCGTCGCGTGGGAGACGCGACAAATGGACATATGAACAAACTCTCCATCAAAACCGGAGACAAAGCGTGAGGGCGCTGTTATAGGAGACGCTAGTGTCGCCGGGTAGAGCTACAGGTTAGGATCGCCAACTTTCGCACATACAAATTGGATGATTTCTGAGAAATACGAAAAGTTTATTCTAAATGTTCAATTATTCACAATGTACTCATATAAGAAACCACTGAACAAAGCGCGAACATTGGCGCTATTTTTTGTAAAATTTCGCACCTGCTTGCGTCTCGCAAACCTACACAGCAGCAACGCAAGTTTGAAGTATCGTTGGCAGCAGTTTGAACTTAGTTCCTGTTACTAGGTGCTAGAGGAGAGCGCGCTACTATAATGGTCTCCACCGCGTTATATGGGAGTTAAAAAGCCCTGGCGAGGACATCGTGCCTTCCGAGAAGCCGTCGTGAAGGAGCACATGCACGCCCCGAATACATTTTTTGGTTTCATAGGTTGTTACAGCCCATGCGCGGAATATCTGCAGTCAGTGATGTCACAGATGTAACGTGGTGGGTTATTGGTGTCACTTGTCAAGTTAAAATTCCCTGGATAAACAAGCAGAACGACATTGTAAGGTCGAGAGATTGTAGGTTCCATGGGTTGTGGTTTTTATGCAGAAGTATGAATGATTTGCTAAAATATTAGCAGTGATAACTTCATAATATTTTGAGAAGTTAATAAGACATTAATGTAACTTGTGAATCTGTAAGACAGAAGTATGATAATTAAATGGTTATTTTTGTTGCTAAGAAAGACTTATATTTCTCGCAAGAAGAAGCGATCGGTGAGAAGTCGATGGCTGATCTGGACCTCTAATGATTGAGACATTAAAAAAGGGAAGGAAAATGGTTTAACTGAATGCCATTTCGAAAACAACGACTATGTAGCTGTCTGACAGGCAACCTCGGCACACAAAATTACATTTACATTGTGTGTACGAAAGTACAGATGAAGACAAGGGAAACTAATCTCTAACGTAAATGCCGCAAATTTCTGAGCGCGTGCATTCCCTAGCTCGCTCAGGGTTACTCCATATTTTCTGAGCAGCAATAGAATACACATATGTCACCATTGCACCTGCGCATTATCTTCTTTCTCATATGTCTCAATGCGCTGTAATTGTCATCGAATGAACAGATATCTCACGCGAACTCTATGTACAGTGCGATTTTTATAACTTTGCCTCCCAAAGTCTGTCTTCACGATGGAATATTTCACGGTATTTCGTCGTACCGCTAGATTTCATGTGATTGCGACCGTATCAAGCAGTGTTTGCGATCATGCGACATCTAGCGCCCGGACCGTGAAAAACGCGAAATGCCGTGTGATAGTGCATCGTGGCTTTAGGGATTTGAGAGGCAAAGTTATAAAAATCGCACTATAATCACATGTCGAAAGTTATTCATGTGATTTCACTCTTAATATCGAGGTGATATACGAAATTGTTTGAAATAGAACGATTCTGCGACCACTGCAATTCAGACGAGTAAAACCGAGACGAGTAAAAGTTTTTTTCAGATACATGAGGATGTGTATTACATAAAAATTAGAGCAATTTTTTTTAATTCAGAGAGAGACTGTCTAAAGGAATACATATTTCTGCAAAAATCTTAAAGATGTAATATGATAATTAACTGCGTGGTGAAACTAAATATGTATTGCTGCAAACCCTTAAGAAATGTACTATTTGATAAAACAATTAAATGTAGTTGAAAGTTAACGTAGCTAATTAAACAAAATATACTAAAGAAATTGTTTAGAATCGCCTAAAATATTTTTAACTCATATTGTTTTATTTTGAACGTACTTATCTTGGACCCAGCGACCAATGACTCTTCTCTGTTTCATTAGTTATCAATGCTCTGTGAGTTTGTCAAATTCCAGGAGCATCACATCATAGTTTCCTAGATGACAACCATCTGGAAGATATCCCACAAATACTGGCCATTGATAATCGGTTGCGTAACCGCGAGATCATGAGTGTCTAATCTCTGCACTTCCTGTGAGAACGTTGTAAGGCCATTACCGATAGGAAAATTTCTCGCTGCGTCTGCAGAGAATTGATTCAGGGAAAGACATTTCTGATGTCATACAATCTTCTTAGAATTCTTGAACTTTGATATTCCTATTGACCTAAGAAGTGCAAAATATGTACTTGAGAAAAAAGCACAGAGTTGGTGTTGCCTCTCTCTTCTCGTTCTATTTATCCGTCTCATCATTCCTCATACTCTCCTTCATTTTTCCCTTTCTCTTCTCTTTTCTCTCCTTCCTGCCCTTTTCCCTCTCTTCCTCCACCGTCTCTCCCTTCTTCTCCATGTATCTCTCTGTTTCATTCACTATCTTCTTCTCCGTCTCTTTCTCTGACTCAGACTCCGGTGATATTCTTGTCTCTGTCTTATCCTTGTTTTCGTCCGTGATTTTCTCCCATGTTCTTGTCCATCTTCACCTTGTTTTTGCTTGTCTTCTCCATGCACTTGTTTTTCCCCTTTCTTTATTCCTGTCAGCATTTCCCTTGTCCGTTTTCTTTCCCTTTGCCATTTTCTTCACTTTGTCCATCTTTTCGTTCCATTTTTTCTTCACCTATTACTTCTTTCTTTTTCTTTTCCATCTCTCCTCTACATCAACTCCTCAGCTTCCCAGCCATTATGAATATCGCGTGAAATTTTAGGAGGCGCAGCAGCATGGAGAATGAACCGGCAAGAGGGTCAAGGAAGATTGAAGTGCTTAGCTAAATTTATTATAACTATTAAACATTTTATTTCTTCCTGGTGAGAAGTTGGTGGTGATAATCAACCTGAAGTCGTAGCATTCAGATCTTTGAGTCGTTACAGCTTGCGCGGACGATGTCTATTGTCTCCCGTTCCGGGCAGAGTGAAAGTGACAATTTGGACAAAGGGCCGATTACGAGTCCCTTCTTGTTCTCAATTTTTGAACACTGATACTCACCAACTGAACTTGGAAGCGTGCATAGAACCCCACCGTAGTTCACACACACCGTCTGTTTATTTCATTCAAATATTCCATTTAAAACACATGTTTTAAATACTTTTCACGCTTTAAATTTCAGAAAAATATTCGATTGTAAGATTTTTTAATGAAGAAAAGGGAAAGACACCCGCATGGGCCGGACAAGCGATGGAAGTGTGATGGCGTTACGACGTTTTTGGAGGCGACGACGACGTGACCCCGAGTGTAATTTGCAAAACTATGATGCAGACAGTCAAATTGAGAAATGAAATGAAGTGAATTGTGTTTCAATTTGTTAAAATAATATAAATAGTATAAAACTAACAAATTCCATAAAGTATAACAATTTGTTGTAAACATAATGAATAATCTTTACATGTCAAAATGAAATTCAGTCTTGAAGTAATTTTACATCACACGATCAGAAACACGTTTTACCTACCTCTGCGAATACGTTATAAGACTAATACCGTCCCCTCATAGTCGGGTCATCGTAGTATCGAAATAGAGAACAATTTCCTGTCTTATCAAGTCAAAAGTTTGACATTGTACCCGCAGAGGGCGACAATTACACACTGTGCGACGCTGGCGTCGGCGGCCGGGGCAGCGCGCGGGCTCTGTAATTACTCGCAGTCCTCGGGCCGGTTAGGAGGTGCACCCGAGACTTGGCGCACGGGGCCCCCTGCCGCCGCCTCACCTCGCCCCGCCTCGTCTCCTTGCAACTTCACGGCGCGACTGGGCGCCTGGCGTCGCCTGACACAGCGCAGGAATCCTGCACTTGCCCGCAGTTGATAGGAGTTGCCAGCTGCAACTAGCGTATTTCGGAGGGTGGAACCGTTAATGGAGTGGGTGTATCGAGAGGTGGAAAGACTGTCAGATTTAAGAAGTCATTATTTTCAACATCTTTGAAATTTTAATTAAATGATCTGTAAGAAATATAAAGAAATCATTTTTTTTGTCAGTTAAAATAGGAAAGAAGGGAATTGCAGAATATGTATCATGACCCTACACAGATATACGTCTATTGATATCTGTGTCTAATTAACGTGTTTCAGTAGCAACTCTCCAGGTATTAACAGCACATGAAATACCATTGCAGGTCTAACACTTATGACATTTTAATAAAATTTGCTGGAACAATAATCATATAAAATTTCTTGTTTTCATTGTATACTCTCAGTACATTTCATGTGTTTTATTCGAAATCTCGCGTATGTATTATTAAACTCAGAAATTTTTCTGGATATTTGAATGTTAAATTTATTTTATTTTTCTAAGGCGTATTATAAGAGAGTATTTCAATAAATATGTCAATGACGTTATATTTTTCGAAACAAATATTATTTTTGGCAATATATTTAATAATTTTATTTAATATTACCAAAAGTTTTAGTTCTTTTTCAGCTGGCAATGTGGAACTCATCTTCAAATCTTGATCATATTTCGAAATTTAACCTACCGTCAAATATTTCCAGCTAGTAGGAAATAACTTCCTTCAACATTGATCCAAACACTGTATTAGGCAAAAGCCAATTTAACTTGCTGTAAAATCGAATTTAGAGATTAAAGAGAGTTGGTTGGCGCCCTAAAATAGCGGACTGCAGCGGAGCGCTCCGCGGCAGGCGCGATGTACTTGAGGCGCGCCTTGCGAGCGGCGTGGCGAGGCGCGGCGTGGCGCGGCGTGGCGCGGCGTCGGGCTTTGCGAACGCGTTGTGAAAGCGGTTCCGTGTTGGATCAGGGTTTTAATTACAAGCGCCTCGCCCCCTCCCCTCTGTCCCTCTCTCTTTTATCGAACTTCTTCGCCGCCGCCACCGTCGCCACCGCCCCCGGCGGAGGCGGAGTCGTCGCGTGCCTTCCTCCGACCGCCCATCGATCCGCCAGCCGCCTCCATCTCCACTCCCACTCCCGATCACGCGTCCGCTCCCATCTCACTCGTTCTTCTCTACCTCCAACCTCGACCTCAATCCCGCCACAGCGCCTTCGTCTCCACTTTTGTGATGCCTCCATCAACAGGACGTCTTTGTCCCTGCCAATGCCATCGTCACCATACCTCTGCCTTTGCAACCGTTCCGCTTCCAACTCTCTTCCAGCTCCCGATCACGCCTTTTCTCCCATCTCAGCTTCCATCTCCGTTCCTGGCTCTACTCTACTTCCGCCTCTATTTCACATTCCCGTCACAGCGCCTTCATCTCCTTTTTTGTCACTACCTCCCTCATCAACGACGTCTCCGTCCTCTTCATTGCCATCGTTACCTTCACCTCTATCTTCGCAACCGCTCCGCCTTCATCTCCACTTCCGCTCCTGTTTCCACTTCCGCTTCCACTCTCACTCCCATCTCAGCTTCCACCTTCGTTCTTGCCTCCTCTCTACTTCTGCCTCTTCCTCCAACCCCCACCCCGTCACAGCGCCTTCACCTCCACATTTTTGTCGCTCCTCCATCACCATCGACGTCTCCTTCCCCGCCATCACCATCGTCACCTTCACCTGAGTCCTCCCAACCGCCCCGCTTCCGACTCCGCGTTCGCTCCCCGCTCCCTCATCCGCTTGTCCCGCCCCTACCTCCATCGCAACCACTTCCCCTGCAGCGCGTTCCTTTTCCTGCACACATCCCACCTCTGCCCACTCCACGGCGTCTGCTTGCACTTCCGCCTCCGCCGCTGCCTCTCCCTGGAGCGTTTATTCGCTGTCCGAACGCGCGCTGACCGCGCCCGTCGCGCCGCCGATGTCCTCTCAGCTGCCTCTGGCGGTCCGTGCCGAGGAATCGATTATGCATGCAATATCTGGTAATTAGGTGCACGCGATTTCACTAAAAGCGCGCCATCACCACCGCGCCGCCGCCGATGTCCCCAACGCCACCGCCGCCACTGCCAGCGCCATCGCCACTGCTATCACTGCCACCGCTGCCGCTGCCGCCGCCTCCGCCTCCGCCTCCGCTTCCGCCTCCGCCTCTGCCTCTGCCTCTGCCTCTGCCTCTGCCTCCGCCTCCGCCTCCGCCTCCGCCTCCTCCTCTGCCTCCACCTCCGCCTCCGCCTCCGTCTCCGCCTCCGCCTCCGCCTCCACTTCCGCCTCCGCCTCCGCCTCTGCCTCTGCCTCTGTCTCTGCCTCCGCCTCTGCCTCTGCCTCTGTCTCTGCCTCCACCTCCGCCTCCGCCTCCGCCTCCGCCTCCGCTTCCGCCTCTGCCTCTGTCTCTGCCTCCGCCTCTGCCTCTGCCTCTGTTTCTGCCTCCGCCTCCGCCTCCGCCTCTGCCTCTGCCCCTGTCTCTGCCTCCGCCTCCGCCACCACCACCACCGCCACCGCCACCGCTATCACTGCCACCGCTGCCGCCGCCTCCGCCTCCGCCTCCGCCTCCGCCTCCGCCTCCGCCTCCGCCACCGCCACCGCCACCGCCACCGCCACCGCCACCGCCACCACCGCCACCACCACCACCACCACCACCACCACCACCACCACCACCACCACCACCACCACCACCATCACCACCACCGCCACCGTCACCGCCGCCCCTGCCGCCACCCCGCCTCCTCCCCGAGGTCGTGTTGGCGCGCCAAACATTTCCATAAGCGAGCTTCCCGGGAAGGAAGCGGGGCATTGCGGGGAATGGCGGAGCGGGCGGGGATAGTCGCGGTCGTGGAGGAACGCCGGGGACTCGGCGAGTGACGATGCTAGGCGATTAGTGACGACATGGCAAATGGGGAGGGCGAAGATATTCCATGGCGTTCTAGTTATGGGAAGGTCAGACTGGTCGTGGAGAAGTTAACGAGATCTGTGGAATCGAGGAAGTGGAACCGACACGTTTATACCGAGAATATTAGACACAAAATTTTATTACCTGGTCATACATTAATGATGCCGATGCTCATCCCTAGCAGCCTCTCCAGCGTGCATATAAAGATTATCATTCACACGCCATTAATAATTCGTAAAATATGTTTAAATATGTGAATGATTCTATTTATTTCAAAATGTATTCGACAATTGACTCTGCTTGTAAAATTACAACACGTCATTAAAATTTTAGTTATCATTTTCAGGAACTATCTGAAATATTTCGGTGTGTAGTTAGTATTGGAAATACTTTTCCATCTTTTTTCAGGTTCATTTCAAGGACCTTTTTGAGTAAAATTGATTTGGGAAATAATTATATCAGCAAAGAGGGAGTACGTATCATAATTATGTCCGCTGATAAGGAAAATTGGAATAAGCAATAAGGAATGAAGTTCTTTTGTATGTGTAAAATGTTAGAATGATGTGGATGAAGGTAAACAGTTTACCTCAAACACTTTCATCTTACAAAGTCCGAAAACACAGTTGCGACAAATTGAGTGTTTACGTAAGTGGGTAGGAAATAAAGTGTCTCAGAAGCACACCTAAATGAAGTCTGCAGTGTTAATGGTTCTAGTCAGAGTTGATCAAAGAACAAGCAAAGTAGGTGATTAGTACGGACGAAATAATGGTTGCAGATGATGTGACAGTAATTACAGAGGACATGATAGTAGAAAATGGCGTAGTTTGAACCAAGGTAGAAACAGACGCGTTGAAGAGAATTGTGTGAGATCGTTTGGGGGGAAAGGGGTGTCAAAATGTAGATGAAAAACAAAGAAGAAGTGAAAGGTCTATGGTGAAGATGAGGATAGGGCAACGTTTCGCGCCGGGGAATGTCAATGTCATGACATAGTCTTCTGAGAGAAGGAAAGATGTGCTATAGGGGGTGGAGAGGAGTATTTTCATGTGACGAATTGAAGTCTGTAGGGTTACGGTTCCCTATTTTATAATAACAACCATAGTACAGGCCATGTGAAGTCGACATGATGACGGTGAAATTAATTACAGAAGTCTCCTTAGTAGAGATTGAGATAGTGTGAAACAAATTCACAAGAAACTATTGTACGAGAGTATTGGAGAGTGGGCAGAGTGATGTAAAGATGAAAAGTTGAGGAGGAAGTAACGTTTCACAGGTCAATACTTCATCATTCAAAGTACTTCAATATAACATCAGGAAAATTCTTTCACAATGTTTATTATAACTCTCTGCATTTCACATATTATCAATGCATTCAAAACCTTATTTCAATATTATTGATTTTTAGCATCTTCAAATTCATCATCGACTCCCCTTGAATTCCCTTTTTTTATTTTCAGATCAATAAAAAACGTCGCTATAGTGATTTACACATGAGCAATATTGTTAAATTGTACCTGAAACGTTACAAGGAGGCATTGCGCTGAGGAAAAGTTTACAGTCCACAGATACAGGGAGTAGCGCAACCGCCGCCATTTAATATCCTTTTCCCGATAGCCTCGCCAGGCATCAATCAGGAGCTGACGGAGAATTATAACAGTTGGTGTTGTTATGGATATTTTCAAGAATATTATTATTGGTTCCCAACACAAGAAACATCACGTAGTTCAAATTCTCCTGGCATTTGAATATAAAATGGCAAGATCGGTGGAACAATGGAATACGCTACTCTCTAGAGAGGTGGAGTGAACCTCGCGGCTATCTCTTGGTCAGCGTGCCCGGTTTCCACTAAGCAACCCCGGTTTCGATTCCCGATCGTGCCAAGACTACAGTGTGCATTTTCCTTGCAATGTCCCAGTATATTTTGCTATGTAACGATGAGAAAATTCACTTCTCAGATTGAGAAGCCCGAAATACGGCTTGGGGATATCTACGTGCTAATCACTCGTATCTCCTTAACCCATGGCCACGAGGCAGGGACGTCGTCGGTAGGCCTGAGCCTGTCCACGGGCTGTCACGTCAAGTACAGAAATACATACATACATACGTACAGAGAGATGGAGTGGCCCGCTTCGCGCCAAGGAAGGCAAACGCCAGACATTCGCCTTCGGGCGGAAGGGAACGGCGGCGGGGGAGTAGGGTGCTGTCGGAGGGAAGGCGTGGCAGCGAAGGGGAGGGAGGGGAAGCGAGAGATGCCTAATCGTCGTGAGGTGGGGGAGGGCTGTGGAGGGGAGGGGTGCGTGCGAGGAACGCGGCGCCACAGCCGGAGGCCTCGTAATAAACAGCAACTATGCACCTCGCTCTCGCGCGCCGCCTGCTGATCGCTTATCGACCCCGCGCCCCAAGTCGGGAAGCAGTCGCGCCTACGGAGCAAGGAGACGCACAGTACGTTTGATTTGCTTTGCTTTGCTTTGATTTGATTTGATTGATTCGTGATTCCGAGCGCGTCAACGACAGGAGTCATTACTCCCGTAATTGTAGCGCGTGTTTTTCCCTCGGGAGGTGACGGTAATCTTTCCCTGCTGGATGGCGGAATCCAGCGCCGACTTACCATCGACTAGCGGGGTTTCCTCTCAACCAGATATTTCCCACCAGCGGGGCACCGCCCGAGCCCGACAAGCTCTAAGCTCTCCACTGGTCTTTCGTCATGTGTGGTAGTGTAGTGCATGTTCTTGTGTGTGTGTAAGGGGATAGGACAAAGAAGAGGAAGGAAAGATCGCGCGCGGTCCGTTGCCCTTTTGTTAGGGTACTGCTCCGTCATTCGCCTGGAGTTGATCGGAAAACAGTGCGTTTGAGTAATGCTTCACGTAAGGACGGGATTTTCCTTGGATGAAGAAACAAAAAATGTCAGCATTCTGTAAGCTGTTTATCTACGAAGTCAAGCGTAAGTTTATATCATAATCGCGCTTATTCTTTCAGTAAAAGGTTTATTACAGTCATTTTTCGCGGCATTTGCATCAGTCGTTGAGGCAATATCTTACACTTTTGACTTCCTTTTACACATTAATGCAAATGTGAAAATAGAAGTGAACATTTCTTTCACAAACATGTGTTTCTTAAGTAAGCATTCAGAAATACATTTTTCGTGTACTTCTCAAAATTTAGAATTATTTTCCAAATTAAGAGACTTAACACGTAACTTAGAACACACAGGCTAGAACACTCCCAAGTTAATATGAAGTAATTATAATTTCATTCCATCACAAAGTGTTTCGTATATTGGGTTCTAAATACATTCAATAATACAAGATCAAAAACCTAGCTCATTATTCTTCTCTCCATTTGCTCTGTCGCGCAAAAGTGCTGCTACTCAATTGGACTCCAAGACGGTTTTGACTCACATCGAAAACTAAAGCAATATGGGTAAAATGATATTTTTGGAAATGAAATTGGCTTTTCTTGTGCGAATACGAAAGTTAATGTCGTGCCATTTCTCTTCTGATTCATGTTTTGTGGCCATCTAGTATTCAATTGATAATCGCTTTTTAATAAGTGAAGTCCTATGTGATATTTGAGTGCAGGCCATGGAACTGGAGCGAGTACTTGTCACTGTCATGGTCTCCTTGGCAAGGTCACTAAGCAGCGTGGGAGCATGAGTGCATAATTGTTAATTATATGCCTTTCTTAAGGGACGGCCTATGCATAGAATAATATAGATAGCGCCCTGTAATATCCAGAATTTTCAGGAAGTTTCGCACATGAACTTCGGACGTACAAGATCTGACAGATAAGTTCGCAAACGTATCCTAGAAAATACAAATATGCCACAACTCTGGTCACCTTTAAAGTGATATATTTGATGCCAAGACAGACTCCACCCTTCAAATTAACGTTGGAACGCTCGTCTTGAAATAGCCTTTAGAGCCTACGACGTATAAGTCTTCATGTCATTAATGTCATCAAAATGTCTTTTTAAAAACTCTTTGACATTTGGATAAAGAAAGAATACCTCGGGCAAAGGAATGTCAGGTCAATGCAAATGGTTCTCTACCAAGATTATTTGACTTTTTAACAAAGCGGTCCTGTACAAACAATGCCATTCACATGTTTACTTTTCTTTGTCTTTGTTGATCACTGATCTTTACAATCCATGTTGTCATACTTATTGACCAAACTAAATGTGCTTCTTAGACAAAACGGTTTGGAACAAACAATGCCATGCACATGTCGAATTTCCTTTGCGTGTGCTACCAATGATATTTGTAACGCATATTTTCTTAAATATTGTGCGGACTAAATAATTCTGTTACGATATTTTTCTGGACTTTTTAGCACTAAAACCGTCGTACAATATTGAGGGGAATACGTGCGTAATTTCCGAAGGGTCTCGGACCGCCTTACCCTCTCTTCCATCCACTCATCTGGAACGCTTCCTTTGTTTCTGTAGGAAGGTGGGTCATGTCAACAGCATGTGTACACATAAATGTGAAACATGTTCTAGCATTTTTGAATATGCTCTTAACTGAAGTATTCGTGTGAAGAAGATGACTTCTGATATTTTGCAAAATTTTGATTTGTCTATTGACTTGTTAAGCTCTAAAACTGTGGTTGTCAAGGACAATGCTCAGCACTGGAAATAACGTAGGAGCCATGCTGTTAAATGTGACCTAAATTGTAAATAAACCTCTGGTACTGAACATACGCCGTTTTATCTGTAGTCCTAATGTTACTTTTTCACACATGACGACTATGCACACGCCTCAAGCACTTTAAGGAACAAGTTTATTCCATCAAATTCTGCAGAGCATAATTTTCGGTCAGAGTACAGGAGGAAATAAGTGGTCACACTCAAAGAAAAACTGATCTGTGCATAGAAATTGAGTACAACTCATTCCATGTTATACTCATAATTTGAAGCAAAATACAACCCAGAATATTAATATGTAATAGTTTTAAATATACAACTACGTGTGCATTTAAAAAAATATAATAGTCTGCATTTTAAATGTAACTTGTCAGTTATTTCAAGCCATATTTTTATCATTAGAACTATTTTTTCTAGTCTCACGTGAAGCACAATGATGTGAGAATGTATGTTATTCCCCTGTCTTTTCTGTTTTTACCTTTACCACAAAGATAAGAAAGGGGCCATCTGTATGGTGATGAAAGGATGTAGTATGTTTGATTTTATTTAATTATATTATATTTATTTATCTGCAAATGTATTTCTAATATCAATAAGGTTTTAGCATAATTTCTAGAACAAGAAAATCACAGATTTTGGAAGATAGTTGCAAAAGGTAATAATAGTTCTCGTTAATTGAAGTTTAAGATGTTTCCGTAATGTTAAAACATTCAAAGTCTTTGTCTTTTTTCGGAAAAATACTTTTTGCCCGAAGCAGAATTATTGAACTAGTTCCGCTGTTAACACAAACACGGTGGCCAAGCTTTTCCTTAGCGCCGACAGGGAATTTACACATCGTATTAAGCATAGGTCGGCGGAGCGCTTCGTTCGCAATGGATAGGTCCCCGCGCGCTTAAGCGAACGCGGCGAAGTTATGAGCGGCATAAAGTGGGTGCTCAGTGGATTACACCTCGCGCCGCCCCCGCCGTCCCGTCTGATCCCCCCGCCCCGCCCCTCCCCTCCCCTCCCCGGCGGCGGAGGAAATGGAGACGCGGCGACGCGACGCCTCGGGCTGAGTTACGCCCCCTTTGCACCTGCTACGCCCGCCCCTCCCCGCCTTGCCCCACACCCCGCCCCTCGCCCCGCCCATCGCCCCCCACTGCTCCGCCCTGCGCCACCCACTTCAGTCCCCGCTCTGCCTCGCCTCGCCCCACACCGCACCTCCCCACGTACCCCCACAAGCACCTCCCCCGCACCGTGGCCTCAACCCCGTGCCGCAGTCCCCCGCCCCGCACCCCGCCACGCACCCCGCCACGCACCCCGCCACGCACCCCGCCACGCACCCCGCCACGCACCTCACCACGCACCCCGCCACGCACCCCGCCACACACCCCGCCACACACCCCGCCACGCACCCCACCACGCACCTCACCACGCACCCCGCCACGCACCCCGCCACGCACCCCGCCACGCACCCCTCCACGCACCCCGCCACGCACCCCGCCACGCACCCCGCCACGCACCCCGCCACGCACCCCGCCACGCACCCCGCCACGCACCCCGCCACGCACCCCGCCACGCACCCCGCCACGCACCCCGCCACGCACCCCGCCACGCACCCCGCCACGCACCCCGCCACGCACCCCGCCATGCACTCCACCACGCACTCCGCCACGCCCCTTCCCCGCCCCTGTCCCCTCCTCGCCCGCCCTGCCACGCGTTGCGCCGTCCAGCCCCGCTCTCCGACCCATCCCTTGATCCCGAAAAGTGCTTCGGCAGCCGCGCGTGGCAGGGCTTCCCTGTGGATTTGACCCTCGCGTGACGCGTGGACTGGGGGACGGCAGTGCGGTGGATGAGTTTTTGCTTGGCCTGAGAAGGGTGACAGATACGTCATTACTCGCATTAACGATTACCGTGATAAATGTGATGAAGAGCAATTTGATGAGTGACGAGTTTAATGATGGAATATTAAGGTCTGTGTAGCTTTTCTTCCAGGTTCTACTTTCGTCATGAGCCGTCTGGTTTTAGAATATTGGCAGACATCTTTAATTTCTAAAGTCAAATACGATAGGAGATAACAAATCAGTAATGGTAATGTTAAACCAAGATTTTTTAAGATTGCGATGACACACATCATAAAATAATTGATAACTTACCCCTGTTGTATCATCTATTGAATGAAAAATAGTTTGCCGTACTTGTATTTTCTCTTTTAGAAACCCAAATATTGTAATTTATTGATTTTAATTGAGTTCATTATTTCTTTTCTCTTTTTCGTTCCTTATCAGGAATACCCAAAGAAACTTGAAATATGTCCCTTCTGTATTTGAAAGTTATAATTAGAGAAAAATTGATTACCCTCTATATTTATAATACTCTAACACTCGTTATGGATTGCAGACCCAATGACTGCACGAGAGATAACCAGTATTTTACCGATTTCCTTGGATCAATAGCAGTTAGAGATGATTCTACCTTTGAACTCTGAACTAAATGGGCGCCGGTTAATCAACCCGAGCGCTTGAGAGTGTAAGAGTGAAACTGTGAGTTAACTGTAAATAGTTGTAGTAGTGTAAGATAAGCAAACTGTAATGATTTAAGCCTCAAGAAAGAGGAAAGGGTAGCGAATGATTAGAAAAAATTAAATAAGTAAAACGTAAGTACGTCAGGCGTGGAAATGATAAGTTAGATTCATAAAGACTCGAAGAACGTGTACAAAGATCAGAAGACAAAGGCTGGAATTACCTGACCTTCCTTTTGTTATAATTAAAACTCATGCTTCTTTAGTTGAATGATTTTAGAGTATTGAATATTATTAATCTTTGTTAATTTTAAATTATCATATTCTACAAGAATATTTATCACGGCGCTCTTGGTTGGCCTACTTTAGGTAAAATTACCCGCTGCCTTATATCGTATTGCTTCCATTAAATTATAGTGTTATCTTCAGACAAAAAAAGCAGAGCAATGTAACTGTCGTCAAATAAGAAGCGAAAGAACAATAATAGAATTTAAGGAAGGCAGCAAAAACGTTGGAACAAGATGTAGCATCAGCCAGTGTCGGTAATGGCTGCAGGACCGGAGAAGGAAGCGAAGCGGGGGTGGCGACGAGGGCGGCGGCGGGGGGCGGAGGCGTGGGAGGGGATTCTGGCGGTGACAGTGTCGGGTGGGGGCGGGGGCGGGGCAGAGGCGGGGGCGGCTGGTGCTGCAACTATTGATTCAGCGGCCGAGTTGGCGCGGCCCATACTTGGCACGGCGCCAGCCCTCGCGCGGCAGCCTCGCCCCAGGCCCTCGGATTCTGCCGCCAGCCGCCGCCACTCTGCCGGCGAGGCCGGCGGAACGCGAGCTTTTTGCCAGCATCGATCGAAGGGAGATGCTCTTTAGACATTTTCAATTAGGAATGTAAATGGCAAAAAAAAATGATTAAATTGGTGATACTTGAGGTTCGTTTCTGCATGCCGTGATGGCGCAGGAGTTAGGAAAATTCTCCAAGGACCTGGAGTCGAAAACTAGGCTTTCAAGATCGCCGGAAACTGCAAGTGTTCTCGTCGAGTGGTTGTAGTGTGAACATACCACCATCTGAATATCGCGTCATTCTTAACCATTCATCATTCTGCTCACCAGTTCAGGGTAGGCAGGATATAAAATGTCGTCGGGTTCTCTTTCATGTTGAGAAATCAGAATGGTATCCATTAGATAAGACTTTATATTTACGTCATCAGATGAGCAAGTTGGATTACAAATTTGAAGAATTTCCTCCAAAAAGCTGTTTTTATCTTCAGAAGTACGTAAAGAAACAGGAATGACTTCTATATCCCATTGTAAAACAAACTTAAATAGCTCTCTCTGATTATGATTCCTTTGTATCTAAATAGTAATAAATTGAAGGATATTTGGAGAAGTAAATAAGTAGAATTTCTATCATCTTATTAAACAAAATTATCATCTTGTTAAGTAATCTTATTTAAAAAATGTGTGATTGATATGACTTCTAAAAGGCTTTGTAAAGAAGTAGTTTATTTAACACGATGTTGGGAACGTGCACAAGAAGCCTTGCTATTCCAACTAATTGTCAATTTTATGTTCAGATCCGTAAATTTGTTTCAATTTCCATTTCCTGTTAGTTTCCGGTTCAATGTCCTATCTAGTAGACCTCGTGGACCAACGAACTTCGTCGGTTGACTGTGACAATGTTGACTGTGGCTCTCTCGCTCAGTCTGCCAACCCAGAAATTTTCGACTGCAGTGTTGACATAAGAGATTCTGAGGGGAAGTGGTAGGGAAACAGACCCCCGTGCAACACTGAGAGAATATTCATGCGAAGCTAGTGTTGGATGCAATTAGAGCCTGGGCACTGTGTGTACCCCGGTGAGGTCTTGCTCGAGCGGAAAGCTGATGATTAATAATTCATTATAATGTTTGTCAATGTCTTCGCAACGTCCGGCAGTTTAGAATTCAGGACACTGAACAACGTTTGCATTCACGTCCATAACTCAACCAGGTATTGTTTCAATTTTCCATAAATGCATTATTAGCTTCAAATATGACTGTATGGATGGTGATTTGCATGTTAAATAATGACAGAAGTACATCAGGACATACAAGCGAGTTGAATATTTTTCTAATGATTTCCAAGTATAGATATAGAACAACAAAACGGAAATTCTTGTCTAAAAATGAAAATGCACAAGTACATGTAGTTCAGCATTAAATGAGTTATTCTAAAACACGTAAATAATACTAGTTTCCGTTTAATGAAATTGTCATATTGTTCTTAGTGAGAAATACTTATTTTAATTTATTAAAGTACAAAAAATGCCTAACTATACGTAATACACATAAATGTAGATATAGGATTGTATTCTTGCTGGCAAAATATTCGTTTCTAGATGTTACTAGTCTTTCAGCGTATTCCGTGCGTATTGGAGGCAATAACGGTAGGTGTATGAGGTTCATACTTTATGTGTCAAAGTAAAAAATTGAAGCTTTTATCTCTGGTCGAGGGTTCCATTGATTTGTCGTGTAACTGACTACAAAGAAATCAAATAAAATGTTAAACAATCGAGACTTACAGACAGAAACTTTGCCATACACTACTAACATATTTTTACAAATCGTGTAAATAAATCGTTCTGCATTTCCGTTTATCTCGTGCTTTTCCAGGTTTACTTTGGGAGTTGCGTTTAAAAAAAAAATCTTTATTCACTACAGTTTTGGGAGGCCCTTGGGGTGAATGCCAACGGTGTGGCAGAAATGTTGACACTATATGAACAGCTAGGTCGAATTCAGCCGCTATCTGAAGGAGAATTCTAGCGTCCGGCTCCTCTGATGTGTTTTCCGTAGTTTTTTTTTTCGATCAACCCCAGGCGAATGCCGGACCAATGCCCTCACAAACGGGCCACGGACCGCGCGCGGATCTTTTCCCTGCCCGACTCTCACCTCTTACTTACACACACACTCACGTGCACTGCACTACCATATGTCGGAATACCAATCCGGAGCTTAGGGCGTATCCCGACTAGCGTGGTGCGACTGGTGGGAGATACCTAGTCAGAAAAAAATTCTCCGAAATCCCACGTAGGTCGGCACCGGACCTCGCCATCCAGCGAAGGAAGATCACTGCCCCCTGTCGCAACAAAAACATGCCTTACACCGATAGATCTAATATCCTTATCTGTTGATACGCCCGGAATAACTTTCAATCAATCCATCCCTAGTCATAGGGCCGTTGCAGGAAAATATCAGAAAGAAGAAGGAAAACACGATGATCCAGGGGAGGAGAGGAGAGGCCGCCACTGACGTCGCGTCTTTGTAGACGTCTTTGTGGGGAGGAAGAAGTTCATTTCAAGAGAAACGGAATTCACACCGCAGGCAGAGAGAAAACCGAATTCCTCTTTGGTGCGACACTATTAACTCATTGTGTGTCACAATTCGAAAATAATAAATAAACGTACTGTAGCATTAGCAGTAGCAGCATATACAGTAGAAGACTCTTAGTTATTGACAATATTCGTTTGTTAAGACATTTTATTACAATACGAGATTGGAGATTATCAAACGAGACCGTTCGGTCGAGTATGATAACTAAAAGAATGTTGCAATAAGATGTTACGATACTAATGTCGTATAAGTTTTGTGAATTTGGTAAAATTCCCAACGAGCTGTGTAATTTTGTTTAAATTTAACTCTTTGTTCTAAGAAATGTGATGTCCTAATGATAATTAAATTTCATAAGAAGTAATGTATTAGTTCTAATATTACTTACGTTAAGAAACTGATTGTTGTTAATAGCGGTAAATGGATTTTACACCTTTTATTACGATATTGATGTTAGTTTCGTAAAGTTTAACTTCAAGAAATCAAAGTCATTAAATTAATTTAATGCATTACCATGTACCTCCATAAGTTTAAAAGACAAACTCACGCGCAAGTATTAGATTTTGATTGTTGAGATGACCCTTGCGGATACACTGTATTTCTTATCCGTGAAATGTCAGGCAGCAGAGGGACTAGCTTGAATATGTTGGTCTATCAAAGCCCGGTGCCATCTCACACCGGCGCCGGCGAGACGATACTGCACTCTCGCAGCGCAGAGCCCACAGCTGGCCCCGCGCCCTCTCCTGTCTCACGCCCTCGAGGAGGAAGGAAGGAAGGAAGGACTTCATATCGGAGGCGCGGCGCGAGGTCGCGGCGCCGAGAGCCCAATCCCGCTCCGCCGCGGCGCTCGCGACCTCGGGCGGCTCCCGGCAATATCACGGCCGCTATCGCCTCGGATCGGCTGAGCGCGCGCGCCACGCAATATGCTAAGATTGCGCGACCTTTCGCCTCCCACTCTGCCCCTGCTCGCTTTCTGCTAGCCCACCGCTCTCCCATCGCCATGGGACCCGTCCTGCGCTCTCATCCCCGCTTCGCCCCCGCTCCACCCCGCTCCGCCCCTGCTCCGCCCCCGCTCCGCCCCCGCTCCGCCCCCGCTCCGCCCCCGCTCCGCCCCCGCTCCGCCCCCGCTCCGCCCCCGCTCCGCCCCCGCTCCGCCCCCGCTCCGCCCCCGCTCCGCCCCCGCTCTCCCCCGCTCCGTCTCCCGCTCCACCACCTCTCGCCCTCGGCCGACGCGTCGTCGCGGCCGTGGGGCGACCGCCGATGGCAGTCGCGGAGGTGATGCGTCAAGGCTCGCGCTGTCAAGAAGGTCGACGAGCGCACGTGACGCGAATCCCTGCAAATGCAAGTGAACCTGGTTGCGGCCAAAAATCGAAATGGTAATATCCTTTAAATTTTACCAATAAACGCCTAAATGAGAAATACATGAAGGGCACGTTGTTGAAATGAGCTGAAATTGTTTAGTGGAAAAATACTTGCTCTAACGTAGGAAAACTCGTGAGAAAATTATATCGGTTTATTTTGTAAAAAATTGATCATTATGTTTTTTTCAAACATTTGATCAGATTATAACATTCGTGGAAGAACTTTACTGTGCTAATAGTTCTTTAGCATAGTTCTATGGCAATAACTAATAAAACTTCGTCCTAAATTTTTGTTAGACACGAATTAGTAAGTTATTTTCTTAACAATGGTTTGAAATATAATTTTATTTTAATCGATAAGTATTGAATTCTGGCGATTTCTATACAAAATATGCATGAATAGCATTGAGTTAGCCATACTTCAATTGTCGATGAAGTATGGCTAATGTAAATAAATTCATATAAAGAGATTTTATATGAACCACAAAATACGTATGTGGCGTGCAAATGCATTGTGTTTTGAAATCCGTTTATTGTGGTGGCATTGTGGATTCGATGTTAAATTACCACGAAAACTATTTCACGTACTATTAATAAATTACAATTATTACGATTTAATCAACGCATTCCTATCACGAATGAGTTTTGATGATTTTTTTTTGTTTCAGGTGAGTGTCGCTGTAGTGCTGCAGACATCCAAATAAAGTGAGCAGAGAAAAATATCAGGTCAGTCCCCATATTGCACCCAAAGTCGCGAGTAATGTCGTACTTTACTGCCGATGCAGAAACGACAAACCATTTCACCACAACGCATAAAAAATTGCATGTACATCGTATAAATTCCTTTAAATCACCATATCTGCTTTGATGATTAACCTTATACGGTTTCCTCGCCCGAGGATTATTCACAGTTCTTTGTTGTGGGTCCCCCCAAATTGTTCATTCGGGGGCTGTCATTGACCCGTTCCGGCTGCTATTGCAGATGAAATAAAAGCGCCGCTGCTCGTCTGCTCGAGCTACCCCAGGGCCAGGGGTGCCTGCGCGGGGGGCAGATTTACGGCTGATGGAGAATGGATGGGCATCCTCACTGCGAGAAAATCCTCACATCAATGGGCAGGGGAAACGAAGGGATCACGCGAAGATATTCAGATCTCGTTCCTTCCTTTCCTTTAATACTTTAAAATGTGCCGTTATTTCGTCTGCGTCCGCGTCCCCGTCCTATGTGAATGAGCCGCGTATTTTTTATCTTTATCTTTTTCTTCATCTTTTTCTTAATATTATTATTATTATTATTATTATTATTATTATTGTTCTTTTCAATTTCTTCTTGTCTCGTTGGTTATTGTAAATTTTACTAGCACACAATTCAGGTGTGCTTCTTCCAGCGTTTTTTTTCATGACTGATAGTATATTATATTTGATGTCACGATATTTAGACAAATGTTTAAGATTCACCCGATACTACAGCACCTGGTCCTTTTTTGAGAAATAAATCCCTGCATTTTTCATACTATTTTTCTCTCTTGATTTCCAAGCCTAAACACTCTTCCAGATTTCGAAATCCATGCTGACTCTTGATATCTTCGCATACATTGATGTAAAAGATATTGCACTCCAGTAATCGATTTCTTGTATAAAGAACATTTTCAATATGTGTAGCCCTCCCTGGATCTGAGATCCGTACTGATTTCTGATGAGAGTTATTGTTATTAATATTTAATTAACGCTGAAACAGATTTTAAACGAGAAACAATTTATTCCAAAGTTGAACAATACAATATTATGCTTATTGTTTTACATATATCAGTTCCAATTTGTGTAGCATACACTCGATCAGCGGACATTCACATTTCAGATCTAATACGTATCAATAACCAGTAGGTCCTCTGACAGGCTTGGGTGGCTTAAGGCATTAACTGCTGTCATTACTGTGCCTCTCACCGGGAGGGTCTCGAGTTTCCGACGATAGGAGGATTTTCGACATTAGCTGGATAGCTAGATTCAATTCACCCTCTATCTGGAATAGAATTCTAGCGGCGAGCTGCTCAGATTGGTAGTTTTCCGTGATTTCTTCGATCAACTCCACAGGAGTGCCGAGCAGTACCCCAACAAACGGGCCAAATTTTTCTTCCTCTTTCGTGTTCTATCCTCACTCCTTACTTACACTTACATGTTCTACGCTATCACACATGTCGGGACAGCAGGTGAGAATTTAAAGCTTGTGGCGGCTGGGGCGGTGCCTTTTGGTGGGAGATACCTGGTTGGGGGAAACAGGAAGCCGACATTTAGGACGGCGCCTGATGTGATCCCCAAACAAGGGAACCACACAGCTACCTCCCACCATAAAAACATACACTACATTTACGGGAATAATGACCTGTGCAGACGCCTGTATGTCCCCCTGCAAACTCCCTGAAGTTTGGGATCTGCTCGCATTATGACTGTATGTTATCAGTAGGCCTGTCATTGCCTGAACTCTGCCTCTCAAGGCCTGTCTTCACGATGGAATATGTCACGGTACCTCGACTCTTTCTCAGTCATGTCGCTAGATATCGCATGATCGCGATCGCGACAAAGAATATTGTTCTATCAAATAAACATAGTTACATTTAAAATCTCACGACGATACGTATTTGTTCAGTACAACTTCAACCAATGCTATAAGTTACCTCAGCGTAAATTGTAATATAAAAGACATTGCATCGGTTTCCCTCTTCTGGCGGCGAGTGCAGAGACCCGCCCACTCGATCATCCGCGCCGCGTGACAAGCGAACCCGCGTGGCGCGTGGGCGGCGGCGGCCGAGAGGGCGAGGGTGAAGAGGCGGCTGCGGTTGAAATCAAAGCGGCGGCGGCGCTGCACCGCGCCGCGGGTGATTGACGTGCGGGGGGGTGGGGGGAGCGAGGGTCAGGGATCGAGTCCCACTCGGCGCTCGAGGGCGGCGTCAGGTGGCGGCGGTCGACCCGGAGAGCGAGCGCTGCGCTCCACCTGCGGCCACCGTTGCGCTCGTATGGCCCGGGCGCTCTCGTGTTGCGTACGCCCCGCCCCGGGCAGCCGTGTTCGCCTTCTGATGTGCGGTGTCGTTCTTGTCTCGTTCGCAGTTCGTCGCGAAGATGACACAGTTTTTGTTTTCTGTTTTGTTTTACTCGATTAATATTTCAGGTATTTATACTTTGGTTTTTCTTTCTTGGGGCGGGGGGGGTTGCCATCAAAATGGAATATCTCACGGTATTTCGCGTCGTTCTAGGTTTGTGCCGCTAGGAGTTGCATGATTTCCAGCACTGCTCGATACAGTCGCGATCATGCGACTCCTAGCGGCACAACAGAGAACGACGCGAAATACTGTGAGATATTCAATATTGATGACACACCCCTACGCGCCAAGAAAGAAAAACCGAAGTATATGTATGCCTGCGGAAACTCGGAATAAATGTTGCAAACGTCTAGATATTCGAGTGAAGCGAAGACCATAACTTTGTGCCAATGACAATGTGTTGGGGAATCTCATAAAACAAAGTTCCATGTGTGACATTTGTCTTTGACTGGTAGAGAATTTTTCATTAACCAATGTCTGGAAAGTAAACAAAATATTCTTGACAACGTAAGAATATTTTCTGGAAATCATCAGTGCGCGAGATATTGTCGAAGGCAAATGTTGAAGGAAAATGTCTCATGTGTATTTTTGTTCTAAGATATTTTCCATGCCAATTTCCTGTGCAAAATGTTATCTTTAACTTCCCTACACGTGCTATAAGAACATTTTAATTATTAACAATTTATTTTGAGACTCCTATTGATAGTGCCTTTTTTGAAAAAGTTCTAGCATGTGAAAGAACACATCAAGTTAAGTCGAAAATATTAGTACAATTATGTGCATATTCCTCATCATTTTCATGCAATCACGTCATGTGAAAAACTTTTCAATCACCATATGGCAGGAAATTTTGTTTATTTTTATGTTTACAGCAGCACTTCTCAGTCAAATGGGCATTCAAATGGGAAATTAATGCAAAATATGTAAGGTATTGCTTGCAAATTATTTTTGCAGTGTGTATAGGGGTATTCAACAGCAAAGCCGCACTGCTTTCTCCTTAAATGAACATTGTGATATTTATCTTGTATTTGAGGAATGTGAATGTCATTCTGCCGTCTTCCAATGTCACTCCTTGCTATCTTACACGTGTTGCACTGAGTCTTACAGCCATTTTAAGACTTGATACTAAAATCAGAATGACTAGCAGTGTATGCGTGGCGGTCCACAGAGGCGTATAACCGGGGGTAGAGAGAAGCTAAAAAATAAATATTTTCCCGGAGCTCGGAGGTAATATACGTCACGTCAGAAATGCTGAGTTTTCAAGAAACATTATTGACTGTATGACGAGTAAGGTTACCGAGCGTTCAAAATTTGTGTATTCTTTGCAGTTGTGACAATATGGTAGGCGATTATTTTTTACAGGGCATTGTAATTTACTTGTTCAGCATTTTCAGACGAGTTTATCAACGTTCCAGGCATTGTTAGTGTATTGAAGATGTTTAAAAAAATATTATTAAAACGAATTAAGTTACTTTTCAAAATTGTTCTGTATATAACTCGTTTTAAATCTGACAAATTCAGAATGTATCAACCCAAAAATTGTTAAATAATTTGTGAATAATTTTGTTTTCCATTGTAAAAATTAATGGAATAGTTTAATTATTATACTAAACACTTAAAATAAAAATAAATACTAGAAGTAAAAAAATAACTTATCTGCGGCGACTAACGGAAGTATCCTTGACACTTTTATATTTCTTTTTATCCTGGTCACCCAAATTTTCGTGTTTATCCACGTTGCCATTCTCATTTAGTTGGCATTTCTTGCTACAAAAACCGTATTTTCTGATATACTATTTTGCTAAAACATACATATCATATTTTTCTCTGCAAAAGCTGACGAATATTTTTGTAAACTTTGATATTTGATGCGTCTGTCCTTGCTTGAAAGGGATATAAGTTCGACCCCACAGAAACTACCCTCACTCTCTATTGGCGGTTTCTCTATTTTTCTTAGCTTCAGATCAGTTGCGTTCTTAAGCCATTCCACGTACTAGTTTCGGCTTCATTTAGTTTCTTCTTCATAATTACAATATATTGTTTGCTGTTGACCATTTTTTAAATCTCATTAGTGCCGTCGTAATGTTCCCTTCACAATTACATGACACTGTCCTAGCTTGCTGCAAAGCAGCACTCTACCTTTGAGTGAAACTTTTAATATAGTTTTTCAAAATGTTGTTATTAACCAAACACACGACCACCTTATTGCGTAAAATATTCCAAGCTTCCATAGATCGTTTCCTTCCTCCCTTTACTGTTCATATCGTTATTGCACTCTGGTATTCGCTTCCCTTCAAGGAATCTTGCCCCTCGTGGTGCAACCGATCCCTACGAGGAGGGAGAGGGTAGCAGGTACTGACCATATCAAATAACGATGGTTTCAATCGCAGCAGCTCAGAGGGATGTTCCGCCCAATAGTGTGACACAATGGAGACACTTGAAAACCCAAACGGTTATGCGAATCACGAAAAGTAGGATAATCATGTTGTTCATAATTGCAAGAAATTTATTCATGATAAATTCATACGCACAGATGTCAACAATATCTTTCTATAGCACCAGGATACGAGTCTTTGACAACAAACAGAAGAGGTCATTTTTAACTTGAAACCATGTGTTCCGTGATTACAAAATTCTTATTCGTTTTAATATTGCACTGGTATCATTATGTTTCACATGAAGCTATTAAATAAGAATTATATTAAATATTTAACGATATTTCAGCGTAGTTTTGTGTTAATATATTATCGGACACTATTATCGTACGTAAGTGAAAATGATAATTTCTATCAAGCATTATTTGTTCATATTATAAGTGTTAATTTCACATTACTACTCTCACGATGACTTAGTATTTACTATTACAATCTCTTACAAAAATATTTTCACTACGTACATTCGCATAAAACATTTTATATTACCATGAAAATAATATTAGACTTTTTCTCCGCAATAAGTTTTGTATTAAAAATACACCTGTACATGAAGGAATTGTTTATAATCCGTTTACGTATCTTTGTAACAATGTGCAATAAAACTTTTATTTTCTGGAATACGAGAAAATATATTATTTCTATAAATAATGAAAAGAAACACTATTTTCTTCTCCGAATCCGGCGCTACCTTCACTTCTTTTTACTTTTTCACAAGATCCGTATTTTCCTAATTCATTTTCTATTCACCTTCCTTTTCACCGATTCTCACCGACAGTTTTATTTTTATTTCTCTTGCTTCTCTCCTCGTCATTCACAACTTTATCAATAAATTCCACTCTTATTTCTTAACTGCCTCTCCGCCTTATTCATATTTACTCATATTCCACGAATGCTTATATTGTATGTATATACATGATCAAACACACATATATATCCCTATGTCACCGGTACACATAAAATACACACGAACACATGTGTGCGTGTTTGTGTGTTCACTAAACCGTTTAAACAACATGAACATAAATAGGCACACATACGTCCATGCATTGCACATCAGTGGTATTTCCCTTTCTCGCCTCCAGCTTCGGCCTGCTCCGCTTCGTGGGTAGATTTACCACATATTTTTCTTTCGCGGTGGCTGCCGTCTGGAGGCCGCAGGAGGCATCGCAGCGCCTTCCGAGCCAACGACGCGGCAAATGCGCCGGCGCTTGTTTTTGTACGCCTCTTCTCCGCCACTGGCGTCCGTCGCTCGCCCCCTCCCCGGATAGGCACATTTTACAGCGTAACTCAGGAGTTCACGCGTTCCTAGAAAGCATGATACGTTAGAGAAGTTCTGTAATATGATAGGTGAATATCCGCCATATTTGCTTGCGATGTGGTCCATGCAAGAATAAATACGTCAACCGTCACTTGTCTAAAATGGCGACAGCGTACGAACGTAATTATTTCGGTGTACATTTTGAGGAGAAAAAAAATGTTCAATGAGGCAAAAGAAACAGACAGCGTCCGTAGAAGTTGATATTTAAATCAGTGCTCTCAAGTACGTATGCCATTGTTGTAATTAGAGCAACGAAGAATAATTTTGTCAGACATGTTTTCAAACTTCCTTTCGATGAGAAGTCTTTGCGCGTAATATAATTTCTAAGTTTACTATTGCGCGATTCAAAATTATACTCTTTATCCTTCCTATTACACTCTTTATCCTTCCTCTTTTGATAAGCGAGGAATCATTAGTGGCATCTCTGTCATCTCTGACTCTGGCCGCTATGCAAGCCGTTTGCCGAGGGAAAATGAATGCAGATCCCGGGGTATCGAAACTTCCATTGGAAAAGAGGCGTACATGCAGTGAGTTAATATCAAGAAGAGGTTGAGTGGAAAATTTAAAGTGGTCACTCACAAAAAAGTATTTAGATATTCTATACTCTTGATGAGATAATGCATTAGACTGCACTAGAAAATATGACAAAATAATTAAGTAAAAAAGTGATTTTTTATGTTTTTAGAAATTTTAAGAACCTTTCGTGTTTAGCCACTTGGTATTCTTTCCATTGGTTTAATTGAAATGACTTACAAAGTTGGTATCGTTTCCCAACTTTCCAAGCACATACAGTTGGTAACAGTCTCGTTTGTACAGTCCATATTTTGCTGGAAAATCATTAATTTTAAATGGAAAATTAATATTAATGAAAAATATATTACACGATAATTGAATAATTCCAGTGAAATAAAGTAACTCTGTACACCTAGAAGAAATGGCCTTGAATTTGAAATTCACCAGCACATTTAGTCGCTCGGTATCTAGCCGCGAGGAAGGTTTCCAAGCAACAAAATGTGTTGGTGAACTTCAAATTTAAGGCCGTTTCGTCTAGGTGTACAAAGTTACATTTTATTTCAATGGAATTATTTATTTATCTTGTAATATATATTTCCTTAGTATTAACTTTCCACTTAAAATTAACGATTTTTGAGCGAATTATGGACTGTACAAACAAGACTGTTACTAACTGTATATTCGAGTAAGAACGCAAAGTAAGCTGTTCTCTTGAAACCCTTATTGCCAAAATATCAAGACGTTTGGGAAAGAAAATATAAAATTAAATTTAATATTCAATATAATCAGTTAACAATCAATAACAATCTACGGATAACCGGGCGCGGGTCGAAGGAAACAAAAAATCTGAAAATGAATGTGAATGAAAGAATTATGTCTCTTTCCAGTTGGGAAAGAGAGGGAGGAAGGTTGATTCGGAATTGCTTGCGCAAAATGTATGAATCACTCGAGCATTATGCTTGAGTTCTCTAATGATACGAAGTCTTATGTTACGCACGGACAAAACTATAGTGAATGGGTGGTACATGTGGATACCCAGTTTATGTTGTAATTAATTAAGAAATTAATTAGAGAGTGAGTGAAGAATAGTACAGCTCAGCACAAAGACAAATGCAATTTACCGATGAATATTTAGTTGTAAGGTTAGCGGAGATCTCATCATATGCCCCGCTCTGCGAGGCCAATCTGGCAGAGGTAATGGTAGTCGTTTATCACTATTGAGTGTAAGTCGCAAATTTGTTTCGGTTTATTGGGCAGAGTTCTTTGGAATTGACTCACCACCAACGATATAATTATAATAATAATAATAATAATAATAATAATAATAATAATAATATCCTAATAAATAATAAATATCCTAAACTCCAATTTATGTCTTTCACACATTGAAAATGTCGGCAAAATTGCAGATGATTGAAGGTGGCAGCCACACGTCACTTTCAGGAGCGCAAAGCTCGATACGTTGCCCCAGTGACGCACGCCTTCAACTCCACAGCCAAGAACACGCGCGGTGGTCGGAAAGGGAAATGCGGGTGAAGTTGCGGTCCCCTGCTACCCACGGCGATAAGGGTCTAGGAGCAAGCGCCAGCGATATAAACTCGGCGAGATTTGGTTGGAGGAAACTGCGTGCGGAGGTCGAGCGCTGGCTGGACGCGCGTGAGGTGGCGTGGCCTTCGCCCAACTCGTCTCCGCCCCCTCTCCCGGTTTGTCCACGGCCTTCGCAGCACGATCTCCGAGAGAACTATCTCGGAACGTGAGCCACATACCGCACGCTGAGCGATACAAGCTAGGCCGACTGTTCGTTGCTGATAATGTTTGCTTTTGCGTGGTTAATGTTCATAGTCCAGATTGAATTCACTTTATTTGATTTCATTCATTTGTTGTTTGCCTATCCTTTATTATTTTAATGATTTCTTCGTAGATGCTATTATGGATAAGATTATTAGAAGTATGTAGGTTCTCAGTGATCGAATACTTTTGATTTTTAAGCGTCCTTGCTCTATCAGAGGAAAATATTTGAGGAAAAAATGAAATCGATTTTTGACGATAGTATATTATTTATAAAATACCTTTTCTAAAATATTGCGCAAAAAATTACTGAAAATTTTAAAAAATGTATTTAAAGATCTAATATCCTATATCAGAGTTTATTAAGGAAAAAATCTCTACCATCAATATTAGAGTTTTGCCATGTTAATTTTTTTGCAATTTTCTGAACTAGATAGTTTACTGGAAATCGGTACCACTCCATTTTTATAAGCGTACTTTGATCTACTCGAGTAAAAAATTAAAATGTTTTGGAACTGTTTTTAACTTTTTTAAAATTACCTTTATTTCATGCCAGATTACAAAATAGCTATATAGGTGAATTTAATTCAACTACTGTGTTGGCAAGAATTTTAGCGGTCGGCTGCTCTTAGCCGTTGTTATCCCCAGTTTCTTCTAACGAAATGAGGCCAACGCTGGAGCAGTATCAGAACAAACAGACCACGGAATGAGCACGATCTTTCCTTCATTTCTCATCCCGCTCGACTCCTACCCCCTTACAAACACATTCACTCACTTACACTTACTTTCATTGCGCTACCACATACGTCGGGAGACCAATTAGGTGCTTACTGCTTGTGTCGGCTGCAGTGGTTCCTGCTGGGACGACGTTTGGAGGGGAAAATCCCACAATTCAACATGAAGAGGAGGAATACCAGTACGTTTCGAAACATGGTGTGCACTTACACATACGGGACTAATGACCTAAGTAGTTACGCGGGCGGAACGAATACTCATCCCCGTTCCCTTCTCGTCTCAAGGAGCGGTGACTGGCGAAGGAGGAGGGGGGAAGGGGCGCCTGGGATGGAATGCAGAGGCCTGCGCGGAGGTCGCATGATAGACGAGCTCGTCTGCTCGGCCGAAGCGTTGAGAAGGGAATGACGTAATGAAAGGGGCCATGATGGATGCGGCGGGGCTCTGCGCAATGATTGCGTCGCGATGAACGATTGCATGGCTCAGCGGCAGGCAGCGCTTCTTCCCAATTCTGGAGAATCTCTAGCATTTCGGGGTTGTTGATGTCTATTTTTTGTTATTCCTCTTATGCTTGATGGAATTATCATTTTAATTTCTATTATGTGTTTATTAATTTATCTGTTTGTATCTCTAATATAAATATTTAAAGTTTTGAACGTACTTCAAGCTTCCTAACTTGGGTCAACTAGTATTAGGCAAAATTTTCAGCTTGTACACGATATTAATTTCCTTTGAACTTTTTTTAAAACTCACTAACAACTCATTTATTAATGTTATGTATGTACTACACTGATTAGCATTAAAGTGAAGTCTAATTCATAGAAATACAATAATATACAAAAATGTCCTACCAAATTACATATTCAGGTGTATTTCTACCAATTGAGCTACTTTAATTACATTAAATGTGCAGGATAAGATAAGTTCGTGAGATCAGACTCTATTTTTAATTCGTAATAGTTACGTGATTTTTATTTATAACTGACAGTTTTTTCTAGCATGTGTGATCTACCTGGTGTGTATTAGAAGAGAAGGGAATTTATTTCAAAAACAATGCTGCATTAATGGGGTCAAAGTAGAAAGGGTGGTAAAAAATAAAGTATATTTTTAATAAAATGTTCTTTGCTATCCCTATTTGCAAATGCTTCCCTACCAAAAATTGTCTTGTTTCAGATGTTTTCTTAAAACGAACGATACTTTCTGTTCCCAAGGAAATCGAATTATTTATTCCCTGCACTCGGTGGTGCGGATGTGTAGCACAAATTGCTGCGGGCTTCGTTTGGGCCTCCGGAGTCGAGATGCGCTCCGCAAATTCCATTGTTCGTGGACGTGCACCGGTTCCCGATTCACAAGCGCAACGCGTAACGGATTCAACCAGTGAATTGATTGATTTGAATTAAATCAGTACATCACTCCATTAACTGTGCTGATTGAGTTATGTCAGTAATTGAATCGTACCGTGCGTTAATTTTTATATTGAAATATTCCGGATCATTTGATAGTAATGAATTTCATTACCTTGTGTGAGGTGAATTGTAACAAGTGCGATACAGCACCACGAAAAGGGACCTAATAAAATATCTAATTTAGAGATGAAACGTGTTGAAATGCTCTCTGTAATTTTGCCTGCTCTCCGTTTTGCACATTTTGATACTTTGTGTATCTTGGTAAGGTACATGTTTGAAATGGGAATAGAGACACGGCGAATTATCTTGATCAGAACCCTTTAATTAAACATTTCACCATAACGTTCCTATCTCGAGAGCACGAAAGAGTACATAGTAGTTGAGTGAGAGTAGCCAGCTTTGCATGTTGTATCCACATTAACGTGGGTTACAAGTGAGACCTGCGCTTAATGTAAAATGTATCTTGATGGGTTCGTAATTGAGGATCAGCGAAAATAGTCTCGCGTCTGGCTAAATACAATTTGCCGTGAACTGATCAAATGGTTTACTCGTTGACCTTTCAATTATTTAAAGCCATTAAAAATGTATTTGCGTTCGTTCTTTCTTTACGAATTTCATTAATCTGTTTACGTTTTTTCAATTATAGACATGTTTTTAACGGGATACAAGCAAGTTCATTATTTTTACATCGCTTTACTCCAACATTAAACGGATGTGAAACATATTTTGAAATCCAATTTCCGAGAGCTACATGGAGATTCTAATTAGTGCTGGGGTCAGGTCCTTGTAACTCGTGATGTATAATGGGTAAGTAGTGCTCGTTATACATTATTACTTCAACGACGCAGACGGCAAAAGCAATCTGCAACCCAGTAAATCCGTGACGTCTTCGATAAATTTCATAATTTCTTTCGAGATTATACCCAGAAGTTTACCGAGCAGGGGCAGAAATAAATTTAGGCCAGTGGCACGGAAGAAATTTAGTCTCCGTCTCGGAGGAAAAAAGGGCGGTGGCGAGGGGAGTAGACGGAGCGAGCTTAGGGAGGCGAAACTTCCCGTGGAAATCGGTGTGTGGCTGGAAGGGGAAGGGGAGAGGGGGAGAAGGTCCAGAGCGGCGGGGAGAGAAAAAAATGCCCTGTTAATACGCTCCGACCCAGTTCTCCGGAGGCGTTATTAACGGGCAACGTTTGCCCTGGCGGCGCTCCAGCGCCGTTTGGCCGCCGTTCGGCCCCGGACGGCCTGCCCGCGCGGCGCGGCGCGGCGCGGCGCGGCGCGGCGCGGCGCGGCCTGGCGGCCGAGATGTGTGGCGGAGCCGCTGCCAGCCAGCGCCTCCTTGGCCCCACGCTGCGATCCGTTTCCTTTAGGGCATCCCAGGACTCGTTTACTCGTGACATAATGACCGGAGTCTTATTGGAGGAAAGGATATCGAGCTGAGCTTCTATCCAAGAAAGTTCAGGATCTGGAAGGGCTACTTTGAAATCGCTTAGTAATGAAATCAAAGTTTCTTTATATTCGTTTTTTTGTCTCTTATATGCATTATGAAGAAGATGAAATGATTCAATGTTGCGTACTATTTAGTTGTTTTAAATGCGTTTTGTGCCTTCTACTTTCTGACGTACGTAGTATTTTCCTTGCGATGACTACAACGGTCAATGCATTAATCTATCAGTTGCAGCATTGATTTTTGCATTGTCTGAGGGCATTAATTGGGTTGCATTGATTGGGTTGGGTTGATTTTGCATTGATTGAGTTGTCTGATACACCGCTGCTATTGGCACCTGGATCCGCTGCTTTGATCGGTTTTTTTGGTGTCCTCTATGTCACGATAATGGGCGACACAACGACCTATTACAATTAGGAAAAGGGAACTTACTGAGCTTTAGTAATATTTGTGGTGAGCTTTAATAAAATAAATAAAACATAGTATGCTTCTTGGTTTGAATTAACTATATTGTCATGTGCCCGGATTTTTCCCTTTCAGTTGCACGATGCATTTTTTTGCTATTATATTTCTCCTGAAAGAGTATTCAATTTTTTTCTTTTCCTGCCCGTCCAATTTCTTTTGTGATATTCATTTTTTTTATGCTGAATCATTTAAAAACTGTCTGCATTCGTTATAACATTTTTATACTTCTATATGGCGTTCTTGGTGATGAAGTTCCGAAGAAAGCTGATTATTCTGAGCAGATATGAAATGACGTAACATCATTTAGAAAAATATTGAATTTGGTAATGGTTTACCCATGCCAACTACGTCACAATAATTGCCCTCTTCAACTAGTTACACATAGACTAGATGTAATTATTACACTTGGTCTACAAACACTAAGAAGTTGTTGGAGAAGCTATTAGCCAATGTGAATTAAGAACCAGGCGATATACTTGCTTGCTGGCTAGAAGCCTCTTGGCAAAAATGTTAAGCAAAATATTGTTTTTTTTCGTCAAATAGCTGTTAATCAATCCTGAAGATGTTCCCCAAGCAATTGCAAAGTACATAATAAATAAACAAATGGTATTTAGACACTAGAAGTAGGTACTATTCATTGTAATATCTGTAATGAATGAAATAACAACTTTTATGTAAATATGTAGTATTAACAGTAGATGTTAAAAACTATTTTACATCAAGTATCTAGAACACTAGTATTTTTCGAATATTTATTAATGAAATGTATCGCCTCGCCAACATTTTAATAAGTAATTCCTCTGATTTGAATCTTGCGGAGAGTTGTAGATTTTCGTGATATTCGATCCTGCATTATTTATTTATTTTTCCATCGGTCTTCCACTCGCACACACTCTTCGTAACTCTGTTTCTGCATTTCCCTGCCGCAGTTTTTCCGGAGGCCCGTTTCCCCCTCCGCCTCTCGTCTCCCTGCTCCGGTGCCGCGAGGGCCGTGTGCCCGCGAGGCCATCTGGCGAGTGCGCTCCGGAACCTCCCGTGGGAGCGCCCGTCTTTTGTTTCTTCCCATCAGCCCATTCCGGCTCGCTCTCTTCGCTTCGCTTCTTAAAAAAACCGGCTCCAATACCTGAGTGGTAACATCGTTGCCTCTGGGAAGTCGTTGACCGGAAGGTCGCAGACTTGGGAATCCCTGCGGTAGCGAGTTTTCGACACTAGATACAAACCTGGAGTAAATTCAAACATTTTGTAGAGGATAATTCTGGCGGCCGGCTCTGATCGATTGTTTGCGGTTGTTTTTGTTGATTGATTGGTGATTCCGGGCGCTTCAAATGCCAAAGTCATTAGTCTCGTATGTGTAGTGCATTTTTTCCACGGGAGGTGGCGCTAATTTTCCCCCACTGGAATGTGGGATCCGGCGCAGAACTACGTGTCAGATAGCGGTGTTTGCCCCAATCAGGTCACCAGTTGGGCATCACCCCATCCGGGACAAGCTCTAAGATCCCTTTCCATGTGTGGTAATGTAGGGCAGTATGTTTGTGTGTAAGTAAGGGTGAGGATATGACAAGGAAGACTAAGGAATGATCGCGTGATTTTTCTTAGGGTATTGCTCCGGCGTTGGCCTCGGAGAAACCACAGAAAACTACGAATCAGAGCAGTCGACAACTAGAATTCTCAATCCAGCGGCTGAATTCGACTTAGCTATCTAGCTGGTGTGTCGAAAATCCTGCCATTGTCGGGACTCGAACCTAGGACCTTCAGGTCAGAGACACTTCTGTGATATAAGTTGATACCCTGAGATAGCTCTCCAGGTTGGTTATTTTATGACCGATATCAGGTGAATATCGAAGCACTATCGTAATAAATAAGTGGGGACTGTTCTTGATCATTCTTTCTTCATTCATATCCCCTCCTCTTCCCTTCCACATACATTCATGCACTTCACTATCACACTTACTGGGATGAAGTAGGGTGCGTAGAGCTTGTCATATGAGGCAAGGGAGATATCTTGAGAAGAAAAATTAATGGAAACGAACATGTGGGTCGACGCCGAATCTCTCGACCTAATGGGGGAGTAACACTGTGACCTCCTAGGATATAAGTTGTACTACACTGATGAAACTAATGATCTAAGTAGTTGAACCAACCGGAAACAATACCACAAACATAAACATTCATCTTGAGAAACGTCTTCTACATCCTTTCACGTTTGGAAATATTTGCGTCATTTCAACTTTTTAATAGCTTTCATTCCATAATCAGATCATCTTCAAATCATTCTAATAAGAGAGTGCATTCATAACTTTTGGAACTGTGTTTTGATTTTCGAAACTACCTTCAGGGATGGGTTGGCGTTCCGCTGCGGGGAGATACCTGGAGAGAGACACAACTGCGACTTTAAACACTAAATACTTGGTAAATACTCGCTGAGTTGGTTCGTTCTAATTTTGAGTACTGTAGGAGTTGGATATCAACTTGACAATATCAATTTTAGCTCTTCTTTAGTTCAATTTAATCATTATTCCGTGTGATTATTAGTGGCGTTGGGAATAATAGGCTGTTTCTTATTGCTGTAATTTCCTAACATTTATGCAATGATTTTTCGTAACATTTTGGTGCGTATATATCGGCCAGCCACAGACAATTTATTCAACGGCAGGTGAGTGTTGTTGTGTAAAGAAGTTACATAAAAATCATTAACGATGATGAATTGCACACGTAAAGTATAAGTAGTTAGCAAAAAAACATGAATATCTAATTACATTATTTTTCTCTCAGTCTCTGACTGCATCTTTTTTCTAAAATTTGCTTCTTCTCTCTTTGAATTGAATTTTTTGCTTACCGTCTCTTCTTGCGCCCAAAACCAACTCTTCTCCTGCTCTTGGATATCGACTGCCTGCAGCTCCGCGTGCTCCCATGCCCCGCGCAGCCCCTCGAGGGCTTGGCACGAGCTCCCGCGGACCGCCTCTTTCGGGCGAGGCGGCGCTTTGCGTGCGAGCTAAAATGCAGGCGAGCGAGAGGGAGGACGGGCAGGTGAGTGGGTGGTGGATTGGGGTGAGGGTTTGTGGGAGGACGAGCGGGCGGATAGGAGAAAAGACAAGCTGGAGGGGCAGGCTGGGGTGCGCGGGCAGGCCGGTGGACAAAAGAGAAGAGGGCTCGAGCGGGCAACAGGGCAGACGGGCGTATGGGCTGGCTGGCTGGCTGGCAAACAGAGAGGCAGGCAGGCTGGCTGGCTGGCAGGCTAGCTGGCAGGCTGGCTGGCAGGCTGTTCGGCAGGCACGCTGGCTGGCAGTCGGATTGGCTGGCAAGCAAGCGGGGCCGACTGGCGGGCAAGCAGACGGCGAGCTAGCTGGCAGGCGGGCAATTGGGCAGGCGAGCGTGCAGGCGAGAGAGTGGGCGAGCGAGCTAGCGGGCGAGCGGGCGGGTGAGCGAGCGGGTGGGTGGGAGAACGAGTGGGTGAGTGGATGGGTGGGCGGGCGATCGAGCGAGTGTCCTGGAGAGCGAGTGGGCGTGTGGGGCGAGCTAGTTGGCCCGCCGCTCGCGTGCTCGGGGACAGCCCCATCCAAGCCATTCGCAGAAAGAACCAGCCGGGCGCGCGCGCCGAACGATCTAGAACAATCTGGCGCCTAGCGCGCGGATTTACGTGTTTGGCTTCCACAGAGGAATTTACCTTGACGAGTGCAATTCCTTCGCGGCAGGCGGTTTACTTCATCTTTTTTGCAAGTCGATAGTGAGGGAGCGGGTGCCAATTGAAAATTATTGTATGCGTCCATTGGGTTCAGAAATGAATGTCTCAAGGTTAGTATCAATCTGGCTCAGATATTAGTTACCTTGAACGAGACAAACGAAAACTGAATTATTAATCGTTGTAAGAACAGAAACGAACCCAAAATCTTTGGCAAAGGGCTTAATGTTCTTCACAACTATTCACAATGTCAATGACACATTCGAGAGACGGTTAGAAAGGAGTTATATGTCCTCTGATGCTTATGATTTGTAAACACGTACCACTTGTTGCCTACGTATCGTCAAGCTTCAAACTATGCAAGTCAAGAGATTTTCTTCGTGTAAAGCGTTTAGTGTGCAACGATCTCTTTGGTTTAGAAATAAACACAAATACTTAAAAAACCGAAATAATATTGGTTAAGAAATAATTTCACCAAAAATTTTTGCTTTTGTTTTCTTGAAGAATTACTACAAACATTTGAGTAAAATATAATTTTACTAAAGTATGCAAATACAGACATAATCTCTCGTGCAGTGCATCTCTCTGGTCCCTAATCACACTGTTTTCTTATTACACTATCTCCCAGGGTTCGTAATCTCTGAGCTCCCCACATGCTCTGGACGCCTCTGCGTAACCTTGGAATAACACTCATGATATCGTAAATTAGAAGCAACTTACCTGAACTAGTCATTCTCCTCGTATTACAGAGTAAAGAATAGTAGAAGGGACAACAATACAATTCAAATATTCTCATTTGTTTTCAAATCCAATGCTTGATTTCGGATATTTAATCGTTTGCATAGTCATAGGCTTCCTTGAGCCGCCCGAAATTTTCATAGATTCAAGTATTTTAATTTCACGTCGGAATTCGTTTAGCAGATCTTGCGGGGAACAGCCCGCGGTTATCGGAATTCGGCCGCGGAGCCACATCGACCTCCGGTCTCAACTCGGAGACCGCCGCCTCGCCCCACCCCCTCCACTCCTGCTCCGCCCCCCGCCCCCCGCCCCCGCCTCTGGCCCACCCGCCGGCGTCCCGAACATTCCGCTAGACCGCGCCAGCGGAGCCTCGCTGCATCGGAAAGGGTTGAGGGAGCAAAAACTTTTCCTTTGGATTTTATTTACATTTTTAAGTATTCATCCCATATTGTTTAGAATTTGCTATTTATTGGTCTTGAATATTTAACGAGGGCTTGTTGCCCGCGCCTGAAATTGGATGGGCGTCGCCGCAGGCCGCGGGCGACGGAGGCAGGGTGGCGCCGTGGCGAGGGAGGGGGAGGGAGTGGAAAGGGAAATTTCGTAGCAGAAGCCTCTTCCCGCCTGCAGCGGCTGTTGTTCGCCCCTTTTCCCCAAAAATTGGGCTGCGAATGTGGACCTCGTGTTGCTCGAAACTTCGAATATCGTGATTCGATATGTGGCTAGAGGTTGATAAAGATAAAATTGGGTAGAAGTGCAAAGAAGACTCTGTTATTTCGCTTTATATTTACATTTATGAAGAGTACATTTACAAAGAAGTTTCGTTTTGGGGGGGCGGGATATACTTTGCAAGGGCATACTAGGTCGTTGAACTCCCTTATCTGATTGCATTCTTTAAACTTAAACCATAATTTCTGGAATTTTTATTTTATTTACTTTCTTTTGATAAAAAATTAAGTTTGAATAAAAATATGAAAAGATTCTCAAGTTGCTACCTTAGACAAATTCTTGCAAATGACTGTTTGCAAGATAAACCTCAGATTTTTTTTTCTTTCCGTTAATATTGCTTATTAGAAAATATTCATAGGATTTATGCTAATAGTAAAAGAAAACTTGAGAGAGACAATTTCAGAGCCAATAAATTCAATGCTTTAAAGCATATATTAGATTTCACAATCTCACGTAAAATCGGAAAGGATTAACTGTATTGGCCGGACTCGCTTCTCCCATCGTCTTACCCTGGCCCTCCGCCAACGTGAATGTAGGCACAGCCGTGGCAGGCAGGCAGGCAGGCAGGCTGTTTAGACAATGTCTCCGGCGGCGCAGAGCGATAGCACCGCGCCCCCGATATGAAGAGCTCGCCGCCGCTAATTGCATATATCCTCTCCGAAATTGGCTGCCACGCCGCCGCTCACACGCTCCATCGTGGGAATTGCGATCAGGTCGCAGCCGCCGCGCTCCACCCACGGAACACGTCCTGCCTCCCTCCCCCGCCTCCCCGCCTCCTTGGTTCCCGGTTTGACACCCTCGTCGTCTCCCTGCCATCCTGTCTTCTTGCCTTCCGACCTTCCAGCCTCCCCCGCCTCACAGCGTCTCCTCCTCTCCGTCTCTCGGCATCCACATCTCCCTGCCTCCGGTTTTCCTGCCTTCCAGTCTCTCTTCCTCCCCGTCCTCCTGCTTCCATGACTCCCCGACTCCGTCTCCCCGTTTCTCTACCTCTACCTCTCCGTTTCCACGTCTCCCTGCCTCTATGCCTCCCCGAACCTCGTTCTTCTCGACTCCTCATCTCCCCGATTCTCTGTCTCCCCAGCTTCTTGCCTTCTCGACTTCCTGTCCCCCTGCCTCACATGACTCCCTGCCTCTCCGTCAACCTTCCTCTACGTCTCCCCGACTCCCAACTTCTTCGCCTTTCTTTCTGCCCGACTCCGACTGTGCCTTCCCGAGTCTGTGCCTTCCCGACTCCGAGCCTTCCCGACTCCGTGCTTTTCCGCCTCCCTACCTTCCCGTCTACCTGTCACCCTGCCTACCCTTCTCCAGACATCCGAACACATGTCTCCGAGTCTTTCCTCTTCTCATCTTTCCCTTTCTCAACGTCCCTGCCTTCCCGCCTCTACCTTCCCGCGCCTCCCTAAAACCTCCCATCTTGTGGTTGTAACCGCGGAGGAGAGAGAAGCTCAGATAACATAATGGCACTGGCGGTGAGGTGAGGGCCGAAAGCTTTTCTCATGAAAAGGCAGAAAGCTCCCTTTTAGGGAGCCTGGCAGTGAATCATGAATTCAAAAATTGTTTCGTTAAAAAATTGATGCCTTTAAGATGAAATTGTAGAAAACTTTAAAGCTAAAAGTAGTTGCAGACATCTTACAAGCCAGTGGCATAAACGGCTCAAAAAATTAGAAGTTACCGGTCAATGGATGTGAATCCACATCATTCTTGTGGTGGAAAACCAAAAAGCATTCAAAGTTCACTTCCCGAAGGCTGACAGCGGAAGGGAAACAGAAATTTCTTGACAGGAGCACGTTGTGTGATCGGCGTTTAAATTGTGGCATAGTGACGCTTGCAGACATAAAAGACAGGATGTGCCTTTGTCGATGGAAGCCACAAATAGACAGACCTTTAAGCTGAGCAGGAAGGGGGCGTGTCTAAGATGGGTTTAGGCTAAGCCAGGACGCAGAAAGGTGCTGAAGCCAGGGGGCGGTAAGACACGTCAGTGGTAGGTTGCAGACGTCATCGTGGCGGTTGGCGCCTACGAGGCTCTGAGTGGGGGAGGTCACGTGGGGCACCCACGTCACTTTAGACGGAGTGGGAGTAAGTCACATGACACGTCGGTCATGTGACCGAATCTATTTAAGGTAAAGTAAGGGCATTATTAACCAGGATACAATTGTGGCACGGCGCCAAGTGGTATCTTCCTTAAGTGCTCACGCACTTCGCTCCGGGGGTGAGCGGCCGGATTCGTCCGGGGAGACGAAAGTCTCATCTTTAGCGACGCTTTCAAGCTGTCGCTGTTCTTGCGGTCAAGCAAGGGCGGGTGGGGGACTCGCAAAGCAGTCGCAGGTAGCGGCTAAGATAAGCTGTCTTTAGGAGGGTTCCGTAAAGCATGTATAAAGTGAATGAATTGTGCAAACTTGTATATATATTTCTTAGTCTAATAAATCTGTTTTATTACGAATCCTTCGTGTCTGTGTCTGAGTGATTAAACGACGCCACAAAATCATGGATTCAAAATAATACCGTAACATGAACACGAAAATAATACTTGAACATGCATAACAATTTAAATATGATTTTGCTTGTTGTTCATCTTTGAGTTTCTCAATATGGAAAACAAAAGGCAAACGATCTGATGCTGAGTTATGGTTTATTCACAAAGCAAAATCCAAGAACACTTGAAATTTTTCCGAAATCAGTATTTTACATTAATACCAAATATTATTTTATTTCGCAGCGAATAGGAGGAGCGCAATAAAAATATAAATATTGCAATATTAACACATCAATACACAAGATCTTAATATCACGCCGCCTTCAATGATTTTACATAAGAAGTGGATCTTAATTTACTAATAATATGAATTCAGAATGATTCATTTATGCTATAAAATATATATTTAATAACAAGAAACAGTTACAAACAGATTTTGGAATTGTTGCTACATTGCACCACAGGACCCTACCTCTGGATTAAAAACATTTATTAGTCTTGCATATTAATGCCGGAATTACCTCGCCGCCCAAACGTAGAGACTGAATTTCAAAAGAATGCATGCAACTTGTGCTTTTTAAGTGCAAAATTGTACATTACAGACACCTATAAAATATATCCTGGTTTTAGAAAGTATTTCTAGCATTCCTAATAAATGAATGAAAAAACTCGTGGAGATATCAATGCTGGATTGAAATCGAAACCCTTCTTCGTTTCTTCATGCTAAACCTCTAGTAAAAAATATAATTTTTTTATTATTAGTACTGATAAAGTATTAAATAAGAAAGATGATGTAAAGAAAACCTTTGTTTTCGCTTTCACCGTTTATGCTCATAAATCTATTAACAACAAAAGAAAAAATATTTTGTTTTTATCAATAATAAAATTAATGAATCATTTGTAATGCCTTGATATCTGCAGATCATTTCTGCGTAAAGGATTAACATTTTTTTCATCAATACTAAGATTGAAAGAATACATTAGTTTTTAGTATGTTTTGCTAAAAAAGTTGGTGTGTCAGATAATTGAGTAATTAGCTATTAAAATCCCCGAAAGTTTATATCTCCGACTTATGGTCAGGTAAAAGAAAAGTCACATAGTATTAAAATATGACTACTTCTGTATCCCCTAGTTTCCTTTGTCAAATTTACAAAACATCGTTGAAAATAGTTACTTAGTACAATTTAGATCATCACAAAAATATTTACTTCTAAGTGCATGTTTGATAAAAAACTTACAATGCTTCTAAAAGTGTAGGAAAAATTTCTCTGTACTTACAAAGTTTACAAAAAGAACCAATTATTCGCCGCTAAAAGTTGGAATGTAGGCTATATTGCGGTGACATTATCAAAGAACACGTTTACCAAAAATACTAAAACACATAAATCACATTAGTAAAATCACAAATAAATTGTTGTCCATAAGTAATCAAGAATGGGGTAAAATAATGTATTTGATTATTCACAAAATTACTTCTCTAAAATCCACACTCAAGCTCAAGCGGGCTTCACGCTGAAGCTCAGCAGGACTGAAGTTTTAGGGAGAATTAAACTATGAAATTCATTAAAGCTCTTTCTCTGCTCTAACGCAAAGGAAATAGTCCTTCGTCCAGCGCCTAGTTTTCCAGTTTGCTATAAAGCTCTGGCCATTTTCGTGAGACCATTATGCGTCCTTCAAGTTTCTGCATTACCCTCGCCGCCCTAACTCTCCCTCCCTCTTCCCATACATCACTAGCCCGGGCTTCATGGCGTTGTAACCCTGCGGCGAAGGAAGCAGAAAATTAGAAATGCTAAGCATAATGCATGCACTGCGAGGTAAAAGAATCTCATTCCACCCAAACGACGCCTTAAAAGCTTTTATCGTCCATCGCAGAGCCTGACACGTAATCTTACAGGCTGAGAGGCTGCAGCTCGGCAGCTCAAAGGAGCGATTACTTTTCGACTTTCGAAATATTTTTGAAACACTCCCATAAAATTGAAGAGAAAGAGGTACTTCAGATCCTTTCATTATTTCATGAATCCGCATTTTCTTTCAAAGTTTCAAGACCTCTAAAACGTAACTAAAAAGTGAATTTTGATGTGACTATTAAAACATTTGATGAAAAGATCAATTATACTTTTGGTGCTGGAGATCACAGATGAATAGAAGAAGAGATTTTGATTAAATATTTACAAGAATATCTCGCGCCTTCAACATTTTTTAGGAACGGTTTGGAATGTTCATCGTATTATTGTACTGAAATATCGACAATATTGGAAGAAACCCAAATATGAATACAGAATTTAAATATTCAGATCTCGTTTAAGAAGATACAGTGTTTATATATTTATTTTTTTCTTAAAAAAATATTTTTGCTGAAAAATTTCAGAAAAAAATACTGTTGCACTACACACACATAAGTATTTTAACTACAATCTGTAAGAATTGAACTTATCAACTGTTCATATATTACGTTGTCATAAATGGAAATAACAGTACTGCTTTTAAATTTAGTCCCATTCAAAGTAAAACATTGATTTTTTATCACAAATAATTTTGAATTTTACAGCTTTGAATTCTTATAAAAAATATTCTGGTAGTTGTAGAAGACAGTTTCTGAAAAAAATATCACATTAAACGGCCACATTTCACGAAATTGTATGATTTGACCAAGTGTTTTCTATATCACAACTCCATTTCTATATTGAAAATATGTAAAAACTTTCTGCGTTTATGAACAAAAGCCGAACGAACAATGAAATGTATTTATGAATTTCTTTAAGAAATGCTCAGGGAACGGACATTCACGAGGCATTAAATTAAGTTATTACTAAAGAACACTTCCTCTTTTGCTTCGTTAATATTCTCCTAATAATTGTACTTTTCCTTTGTTCGTTTAATATTCTTAAGCGTACTCTTCTGTGAAACCTAATTGTTCTCATCTTGAATAGAAACAAATGGCACAATTCGATTGTTTTAATCTTCATATTAAAATTATTTTCATTTGGAGTCCGAGCGAATACCATTGTTTTCACGCTCCGGCCGCAAATATTTTGAGATGAGGTCCATTGTTTGGACGAGAGAAGCATTCGAAAAGGATTTGATGCCGCTGGTGTGGCAAAGGCGAGAAATGTGTTGAGAGCCAGGCGCAAGCAAATGAGCAAACAGTAACAATGCGATCGGAGAGAGCGCCAATGTAAACGAGATCCCACGAATGAAAGACCTAGAGAGGAAAGAGTATAACAAGGGAGGAGGTGACAACAAATTGGTCACGTTTAACGAATTTCACACAAAAAATATATTTTAATGTGGAGAGTGAAAAAATAGAGAAAAGTTGGGAGGAGAAAGGTCGAGAGATACAGGGAGAGAGAGAGAGAGACGAATATTCATGATCTAAGTAAGTAATTTTACAGAATTAATGTTTGATGATTTAGCTCGAGAATATATTTCCATTTGTCGAAGAACATTCAATTTCATTTTTTAAATTATTCACGGAATACGTCTCTATAATTGATAGGTATTTGCATCTCCACATTTATTTTTAAAAACTGTCTCTATTGATTCACTATATTATTTTTAATTTTGTACCTTCTTAAACATTAGACACTTTTACCTAACATTTGATATAATCAAGTTTCCATTGTCAATTTTAATTCTGGATATTCAAATGCGCAAGCGAGAGGGGAGGGTGAGGAAGCGGGGCGTGTTCGGAGCGGGAGGGAAGCAAGGCAGAAGCAGGTGTGAGCAGGGAGGAAACGGGGAGGAAGCGGGGTGGAAGCAGAGTGGGAACAAGATGGCAGCGGGACGGGAGGGGGGAGGGAGCGGAGCGGAGCGGGGCGGGAGCCGGGTGCGCGCGGGGCGCGAGTGGAACGGTAGTGGGGAGGAAGAGGGGCGTGATCGAGGTGGGAGGGGGATGGGAGCGGGAGAAATCTGGGCGTGATCGAGGTGGGAGGGGGATGGGGGCGGGGAGAAATCTGGGCGTGATCGTGGTGGGAGGGTGATGGGAGCGGGGAGAAATCTGGGCGTGATCGGGGTGGGAGGGGGACGGGAGCGGGGAAGAAATCTGGGTGTGTTCGAGGTCAGAGGGGATTGGAAGCGGGGCTGAACGGGGCAGGGGCAGAGCGGAAGCGGAACTGGAACAGGGCGTGAATGAGGCGCGAGTGGGACGCAATCGGAGAGGAAGCGGGCCGTCATCGAGGTGGGAGAGGGATGGAAGCGAGGCGGGTCGGGGTGGAAGCGGGGCGGGGGCAGGGCGGGGAAAGGACGGGAGCAGACAGAAGCAGGACGGAAACGGGGCGGAAGCGGGGCGAGGGCAGGGCGGGAGCAGGCAGAATTAGGACGGAAGCTGGGCGGGGGCAGGGCGGGAGCAGGCAGAATTAGGACGGAAGCGGGGCGGGGGCAGGGCGGGAGCAGGCAGGAAGCGGGGCGGAGGCAGGGCGGGTGCAGACAGAAGCAGAGCGGAAGCGGGGCGGAAGCGGAAAGGGAGCGGGGAGCGAGCGGTGAGTGGCGCGTGCGGGACGGGGGAGCGGGCGCGGGGCGCGGGCGGATACGGCGCTTGTGACGCGGCAGATGGCGCCCTCGCGCGGTGTCGCCATCAATTATACAGGTCCGCTCCGCCGAACAGCGGCGGTCGCCCCGTCAGCCACCCGCGTCCAACACGGAAGGGCGAGCGGCTGCGCGAATTAGCAGCCGCTGAAAACACCTCTTCGTGCCGACTGGATCGCGATGATGTGCGCAATTAAACAGGCGGCGTTTGTCTGAAAACATTGGCTCCACGTTACAAAAAAGTTGTATCGGTGCTTGATAAACTTTTCTGTGTTACATGGAATTACCTTGTAGTGTTATTCTTTAGTATTTCTACAGAATACGTGGTATTCTACATTTCTTTATTTAAAAATTTATTGGTAATTTTTTTAAATTTATTACATACGTAAAAGTACCTTTAAAGCTATCTGTTTGCAGGCTGATGTTGGAATTGACTTTCAAAGAAGTTTGGGCATTTAATGAAGGAACTCAACAGAATCACATTTTTACTTGCAGTTCTGGGAGGCTTCAATTTTCTATATACAGATTAAAAGCTATAACATTTGTAATATGTAATTCTATCATCTTTTTTGTTTCAAGAGATATTTACATTGTTCATATAATCGTAACTATGCAAACATATCTGAAGAACTTTAGATTTGAATCTTTGATGAAATTTCTGACTTCTATTTTGCAAGCTTTTTGATGAGACAGTTACACAAGATGTTTCATTAAAAAGTTGTCGTTAATACTTCAGTTTAGTGTCAGTTTAGTGTCAATATTAATTTTCTTTCACATTCTACTTCTTGATACTGCAATCAATTAATTCACACAATCTCAAAGTAAAACAATACTGTTTTTCATTGATTGTAGAACTCTTCATATCTCAAGTTTATTATTCAGAAGGAAGAAGGGAAAGCGACCTTCTATTTTCATTTCGTAGCGCAGTACTTCGCGCTTTTATGGTGAACTTAAATTAGAGTTTGCGGATAATGAACACCGTATTCTCAAATAAAATAAACACAAAACGCTGTAAACTTTAGCCATAAATAGCTAACGATGATAAAGAATCCTATCCAAGCTCACGTACAATGTGTCCGCAAACGTTTAAGTTAAACTAGATTTAAAGTCAAAAAAGAGAGAAAAACCAACGCTGGAAGTGAGTGCGTTTTATGGCGTGAATCTGCATTTGATAGCAGAAAATAACTTGCACCTTCCCCTAATGACCTCGCCCGAGAGTCTGCGATGTTGTTTCGCGACGTACGCCGCCACTTTCGTCGCCACGGCCAACGCCGCTCGCGTGTTTCCAAACTTTGCTACTTAAACTCCAGGCAAGTGGGCGAGCGTGTGGTCGGGACACGCTGTCCGCTGTCCTGACCTCCCCGCACTGCGCACGCTGCCCGCTGGCGCTATTTCAGTTCCTCCTCTCGCTTCAAACGTCAGACCGCCAGCCCCAAACCACACCTCGCTTAAAACCACTTCCCACCGCGCTGCTAAGGTCTGATTAAAATACGTTAGTGATTGACAGTTGTGTTTCTGAAGCTCTTGCTTCACACACTATGAGTATATGATTTGGTTACCTTTATAAGCATTTACTTCAAGTGTTTATTTTCGTGTCCCGGAAAAGCGAGCTCAGAGGTACGCAAACCTGTCAACGTCGCTCCTTTCCATTCGCAACTGTCAATCACCAACTTATTTTAATCGGACCATAGTTGCAACCCCAGGCAGGTGATCGTGCGGGGATATGTTTGGCGATTAATTTAAGGAATATTTCCCTTTTAAACTTGAGCAGGGTTGTTCGTCTCATGACTCTAGAGCCCAGTTTGAATTTTATATCCGCATAATCGCAGTACTGCGACGGTTTTTCGATTTCATAGGGTGGACCCCATGGTAACATACGATCAGCCCATCTTCTGCACGTAGTTGAAGGCGAACAGGATGAGATTTGTTTTATCCTCTTCGACGCCTCTGGCCACATCAATTGCTATTGACATTAGTCCCGTAGTGTAGCAAATGGGAGATGGCAATGTTCCTCCCTATTGGGTGCGGAGTTCCGGCGCCGACGTACACGTCGACTTGCGGGGATTTCCCCATGCGACGTGTGAGGATCCCGCAGCGGGGAGCATCCCCAGTCTGGACAAGCTCAAAGTTCCCAACTGGTCTCCCGACCTCTGCAGTAGCTCATTCATGCGTGCGTAAGAGGAGAGGGTAGGGCAACGGAGAGGAAGGAAAGATCGCGCGCGCTTTGGGGCCCGTTTGTGTCCCGGAATTCACCTGGGGGTTCAAGAGAATCTACAGAAAATAACCGATCGAAGCAGCCGACCGCTAGAGTTCCCTCCCAAACACTATATTCGATGTAGCTAAAAAGATAAAGTCAAAAATCTGCCACCGTCGGGACTGGAACCCTAGGACCTCTCGATGAGAGACGCTGCATCGTCAGCGATAATGTGGCTGAGCTAAACTCAGTCGGTATCATAGAGTAAAGATCACAATAAATTACCTAGATCCTTCTGCGGCTTCCACCTGCAATTCATCAAAAGAAATCACAACACGCCTAATCAGAGCACCTCCACCGTTGTATTCCAAACTTTCTAAAACTCAAAGCATGTGTACGGGCGTGTAGCCAAGGCATGTGGACACCCGTGCTACCATTACTGGTTACTGCCAATGCTGCTTTAGTTGCTACAAACATAAGACGACTCTCGCCAAATCTGTACGCTTTCATTCTTCTTCTTCTCTCTCTCCTCCTCCTCCATCTTCTTCGTTTTCTTCTGTCTTTCTTGAGCACTACAGTTCAATTCGGTGCATTGGTCTGACATCTACCGACGTGTATTTATATCATGATAATGTAGGTCATATTGAGATAGGAAATCGGCTCACGATTCGTGTGAACTTGAATATGAGTGACAAGATAGGGAGTGCGTGGTCCTCGGCTTGTAGTTTAAGGACGTCTGATTTGAGAACCTGTCTTCTAAAATTGTCCTTCAGTTCGTGGCATGATCTTACTTAGAAAGCAAGTTGGTGTAGAGTCTATAGTTACTTTGGAATTTTAACCTAGGACCACTCGGTCAACGAAACTCTAGTTGAAAATATAATATGAACACCACACGTATCTGCGCTTTCAGCCATTGTCATCTGAGAGCTCTCTTCATTACATCACTCAGAGATGGTTGTGGATGTTGTAATTTTTGCACATATAGAGGAGAATATTAATTTTTTTGAACTTGGCCGTATGCTATTTTGCTTTACAGTTGGTTGTCATTGACACTCAGGAGGAGTCTAGACTTTCTAAAAGAGTCTTTAGGAATTAATGATGTTAAATATGCAGCAGTACGACCACACGGTCAGGACTCGAGTTAGTCATTAACTTGGTACAAAAACTGGAAAATGAAAAAATTGTCATTTATAAATGACCGAATATTACGTTTTACATAAAACGTTTTCCATCTTCCTCTCTATTTTTTACTTCTTATTTTCTTCAATGTTTTATTTAAATTTTTAGCTTAAACTCCTGACCAAATTATTACAAACTGCATGTATATTAGCATTCATTGTGACTTGAGTAACTTGAGTTACTAGTTTTAGTTGATCATTTGTACTTTCCATATCCAATCGTTAGAAAATTAAGTTGTTCACATTACTAGTTTTTTTTATTTTCACTAAGCTACAAACCTCATGTATTATGCTATAATATTTCAAAATTATATGAGAAAGTAACTGCAGATGACAAAATACTTTTTCTTATTGTTATTATAAGTCCTCCTGAAGAAGAGATGGAGTGGTCAGATAGAAATGGAGGCGTAACAGGCAGTGCCTATATACCTGAAGGGGAAGAAGAAGTTATTATTTTTACGTTTAATATTTCTTATTTAACGATTTTTTTTATAATTATAGAATGATAACAATAACATTTTACGTCTCATCGTCGTGGGAGTAATTCGTTCAATCTGGTAGTTCCCAAAATTACCCCCCAGCGGCCGTCCCGTGGGCCACTCTGCCCGCTGCGACTACCGCCGTCACCGCACCGCTGCGCGGCCGGCCAGTCGGCCGCCGCAGATTGCTCTGTCAGGCGCAGCCGCGCTACGCCGCTCGGACCCGTTCGGGCCTCGGCGCCCCGCCGCGTCAAACCCTGCACCCCTTCCCCCGCCCTCCCTCACTCCCCTCCTTCCCTCACTCCCCTCCTTCCCTCACTCCCCTCCCTCCCACACTCCCCTCCCTCCCTCACTCCCCTCCCTCCCTCCCTCACTCCCCTCCATCCCGCCCTCCCTTCCTCCCTCCCTTCCTCCCTCCCTTCCTCCCCTCCCTCTCCCTCCCCCCACGCGGCCGTGCACCGACGGGCGCTGCTGGACAAAGCGGCTGCCTCACGGTCGAGTTTCCCGGCCGGTGAACGATTGTCTTTCTGCGACTCTCTGCTCAACCGCCAGACGAATGTCTCGTTTTCTCGAAACTTCTTTGGGAAGGAAATTGGTCTTTGTCTGGGGGAAACGGGTTGTATTATCAGGCAAAGGGAAATATTGGCTGTAATTTTCGCTGAAAGATTTTTCTCGTCGTAGAGATGTCGCAGATATTTTCGTACATTTAAAAATATTCACAAATGGCATTAAAAAGTCAGTCTTACACAAGTGATAGATTACTGTTTCCGTATTATTTTAATAATACATTCCCAATTTTTATCTGGTGTGAATATATCATAATCCCTTGTGAAAGAACAGGTATTGGCATGGAATTTGTATTTACTACCAATTCTGCTTTTTGCCGAATCCGGAGGTTAGTATATAAACATCTACGAGTATTAATGAAAACCGAAAGTTGTTAACTTTTTCAAAAAGCGAATAACGTATTGTCGTTTATCGGTTTTATTAAGTATAGTTTTGAATTTTTAATCACAAAACGAGCTTGTAAAACAATTGTAAGTTTAATTTATTACGTATTCTGTACACGTTAATCTTCTTAGTTTTTACGATGAATTGTTTTCATCATAAATCGAAATATATGATATAATGTGCTTCAATTTGTGAAACTTAATGCTGCGCATTACAAAGAATTTATTTAATCTAAATATGAGTAAGTGCATTTGGGTGTAACGATGAACCGTATGTGTTTGCCGTTTGATGAATAGATTTTTGTGATTTTATTTAATTTTTCATTCTCATCTCGCTCCAGTTTGTACTTCCATTGGTAGTGTTTTGACAAAAGTAATTCTTTACGTGACCAAAATGAATCGATACAACTTCTGTAATGTCAACAGGGCCCAGCCAGCAAGCGAATTATCCTGTTTACTGGCCGTATACGCTCTGGCTACAGAAAACATTGCCACACATCACTCTGCATGACAGTGCTGCATACTCATTCTTTTGCTAGACGGGAGCGCCCACGTATCCAGAATGTCGCGACATTCGCAATTAATGAGAGCGCGAATATCTGCATGACAAAAACTTGGGATAATTAGAAAATAGCGTTCCCTTTGTAGAGCTACAGTCGAATGGAATTTGGATTGCAGAATCCTCTGCCTTTTCAAACAGGTGTGTATTAACGCACGGTTCGTGCATACATGACCAAGTTCAATTTACTGTGGCGTTAATGATGGCTTTGGGTTCGGTCCCGTTAGTTTTCGTGTTTGAATATGTGTTTCGTTCTAATATTTAGGAACCTTGTTTTTCACTTTAATAACATGGAGTGCTTCAAACAACTCTAAGCGGAAGAGACTAGTATTTTTCGAGTGCTATTCGTATCACAAAATGACTCTATAATATACGATTCAAGCTTGTCTTATTAATAAAATATATTGTATAGAAATGAGAATTTTGAAAAATAATTTTATAACATGAAAAAGATTATAAGTGAAAAAAATCATGCTATTCGTTTTGTTTTCAATAATAATTCTTCAATATGGTGAATAATTTTACAAGTAGAATAAAAATCTCACAATAAAGTTAAGTCCGCAATAATTCTCCCCTTGAAGGGTAATAGATTTATCTCGGGACAGGTTGTAGATAAAATTGTATAGCAAATCTCCTTAGGTACCCTAACTAATTGGTTATTTTCAATTATTTATCAATATACTCGTATATCATCAGGAACCTTCAGGGCTTGAAAATCAAAAAAAATGATTAATTGGTAGTTTTTACAAGTGATCTACAAAGTTCGTCCCCTCTAACACCATAATAATTTGATTGAGGAATGCTAGGATTGCCAACAAAATTAACAAATTACAACCTTGATGATATTTGTTTTATACAAAAGAATTCAACAAAACAATTGTTGCATATAAAGGCTACAGGTAGAATGTTTTTGCATTTATTTTAAAAAATTGAGATACTTTAATAAGTATTGAAAAAAATATCCATGCAAAAATTAATCATAGAAATAAACTTCCTACTTCCTCAAACAGAGAACCACACCTTGTGGCATCTCTTGAAGCAAATGGTATATTGCACTTACTTTTCTCCTCTCCTGTCCTCATTGAAGATCTTGTTACCGAACCTGCATTCTACTTCTGTATTCTCGCAAACTTCATTGCTGGTTGAGGCACAAGGGACGTCTGCCTTAAATTAACTACTACTAGCTTACGAGTCATCGCTCATTGTTTTATTACGCTTCATTGGCTGCTGTCCATCAGCTTTCTTTTTTGATGCCCCTTTAGGTTTCATACCTTCTGTTATTTTGATGATCAATTGTTAGCAAAGTAGCTAAGTTTATTTAAATGTATTTATCAAATTATGAATAATAAGTTAAAATACGTGGGTTGGTAGTAATAAAGTGGTCACCAAAATCTGAGCCCGGGACGGGTTTGGGCGAACATGGAGGGACGAAATTTCGCCGCACCCAACATGACAGGGTTTCCCGGTCAACAACACAACTCAGTAGCGCGAAACGCAGTTCAGATAGGAATCAGTTCAGAATAGAATGTACTCAACACAGAATGGAATGAATGACAAAAGGTGGTTCCATGCACCTGCGTATAACGTGAGAACGTTTTCAAGCCACTCGTTTTTTTCAGCCAAGTCCAAGAAATTTACACTGGAACTTTGGAAAAAGAAAATTTGCTAATATCGTCAAAGCAGATGTCGGAAAGAGACGCAAGCACCTCCAAGACTCGATTGGATTATTTAGAAGTATTGAGTTGTGATGTCACCTGAAGCATCATGATCCGCCGTAGATTGTAAGGAGGATACATTTAGGAAACGGGAAGGCTATATACTACTTTATCCAAAATGTCCTATTTAAGGAATTTTAAGATATTCTTATCATAAAGGAATTTCTAAAATATTTATTACGTAATACAAAATTCTGTTTGAAGTTAACACTCTTGCGGACTTCTAGGGTCTGTGGTTACATCTGGAGTTAGTAGAAAGCTGGACCCTCCTAAAGAACACACACTCGAAAGACAAGATACAAACACCAGTGTCAGTGGAAGGATTCAAACCCGCAATCATCCGGGCTAAGGCACAGAATCGATACGCTCAGCCACTGCATTCCAACGAGTACCATCAGATAGGCGATTTCATTTACATTTGTTAAATTTGATAGTAGTATTCTTCATAGAGTAGGCCGATATCTCAGGGGTATACCCCAAGGGTAGCTCACTGGTCAGGGTACTTGCTTTCCTTGTCGCAGTCTCGGGTTCCATATCCGGTCAGGGCAGACTATAGTGTGCATTCTCCTTGCAGTATCCCAGTATATGTTTCTGTGTCGTGACGTGAAAGCTCACATCGCTGGTTGAGACCAGAATACTTCTTAGGGATGTCTATGTGCTAATCACACGCACCCTAGGCCGCTAGGCCAGGACGCCGCTGGTAGCTGTCAGACTACCTCAGAGGTGAGACAATAACACCGGCTAGGCATTCTCAAGCTGTGCACATGAAGCTTCCAAACCGAACAGCTTGTGTGAAAATCTCCTCTCCGCACCTCCGCGTCAGCCACACCGCCGCTTTCTGTTCGCCGCCGAATTTCCGTCGCCCGTCGCGATCGCTCCCGAGGCCTGTGCGGGCGGCGCGGGCGGCGCGGGCGGCTGGCGGAGACAAGCGCCAGCGCTTTGTGCGCATCGACCGCCCGCGCGCGCGCCGCATGACTTGCCCCGCCCCCCGCCCCCGCCCCCACCCCCTCTGCGCACAAAGGCCTCGCGCTCCACAAAGCCACGCGGCCGGCACTAAATTATCGGGTTTAGCGCGCGCTCCTTACAATGGCCACTTTCAAAATTAGTGGCCGCGCGCCCGTATATTACCTGCGCTGCGCCGCCGCCGCCCACGCCGCCCCCCACTGCCTCTGACGCCTCCGCCGCGCCCGCCGCCTCCATCCCCCCCCGCGCTCACTGCACCCGTCTCCACCATCTCCTACGTCCCGCTGGGTCCACCGCCGTCCTCACCAGTGTTGCTCCCGCCGCTTCTCCCCTGTGCTGTCTTCCGCAGTCGTTCCCTCAGACACTCCGCCGTGCCCAGTGCTCCCGCCGTCCCTGCTGTCTTCAACAGCCTACTGCTCCTGGTGCCTTCGCCACGAACGTTCCTCTCCTTGATCGCTAGTGCCTCTGCTACTGTCACCACATCGCCTACTGTTCTCACTACTCCAACGGTCACCGCTGTCTCCAATAGACTGTTGCTCTCTTCACCTTCACCATCTTCAAAATCCCACCTTCCCTTCCACCCGCCCCGCCGTCAGCGGTGCCTCCGCCAGTTCCCACCTTCCCTACTCTCTCAACAGCCTTCTGCTCCCGACATTTCCACAACATTCGACGTCCACCTGTTCCCACCTCTCCTCCGTCGCTACTGTCTCCGCTTGTGTCCCCATGGCTCCTACTGCTCCCACTACTCCCACCCTCGCCTTTGTCTTCCACAGACTGCTTTTCCCGTCATCTCCACTATCTCCTACGTTCCGCTGATTGCACCGCCCTCTCCACCAGTGTGGCTTCCACCGCTCCCCCCCTACTTTGCTGTCTTCCGCAGTCTACCGTTTCCGGCGTCTATTCTCCCTCTCTAACGTCGAACCGCTCCCAACGTCCCCGCCTCTGCCTTTGTTTCCACCGTCCCTTTGCCACCGCTCCCTTTGCAGAATACACTTCCCAGAATACACCTCCCGTCACCTCCACCACCATAGATATCCCGCCACTCCCGACTCTTCCACCGCCCCCGCCGCCATCGTTTTCTCCGCCACCTCTGTGCCTCCCGCGGCTTCTGCTACCCTACTGTCTTTCGTAGTCTACTGCTGCCAGTGCCCCAGACCCCTTCACCACTTCCGACACCCCCGCTGTGCCCAGCGCTCCCATCTAGCTGCAATCGCCTTTGCGCCTACCGCCCCCGACTACCGTAATGTTTGCGAAGTCCTGTCGGTCCCGCAATTCTACCGACGCGACACCTCCGCCACTTCCAACATCCCGGCGATCAACATAACCTCGCACCACTCGACTCAGTCACAACTTCTCGCCGTTTACTCCCATTATAGCGCATGCATTGCTTAGTAGAACAGTCTCTGATGTTCCTTCAGGCACAGAAACTTCGTCCGTGTTTAAAAAATTAAAAAATCTTTCTTAAGTTATTATTTTAACTCTGAATTGTTCCTTTTGTATTTTACAATAATATTATTTTAAAAATTTATAATTAACAATTACGTTAAACTCAAATTTAAAACAAGATAGTTTTATATACGGGACGAATGTATATCATCGAGTCAATTCATTACAGGGATTTCGTACATCTTTCTTACGCGTGTTTCAACCCATAGTTTTGAAGGATTTCTATCCACTTATGTTGTTCCGAATTTTATATTACATATTTCTCTCCGCTGAGAACAGAACTTGCGGCCGATGTGGAACATGTCTCTGCGTTCTGAAGAGATTACGCAGCAAACTTTACTTGGTATATGCTGATAACTCTTTTAACTTACGGCGTCGCAATAATATGTCTTGCCAGGCATGTGAAACAATCTCAGATGCACCATCGTCGCTGTACGTAAGAATGCGGGATGGGTCTAACTGTATTAGTTGCTTGTCATTAAAATTGATTAGGATTTTTCTCGTGCTTCTGTGAGACTGCATCAACACGTTGAACCTTACTTTTCATGCAAAATCGTCCGGAGACACTATTACTCTTAATTCATCCGTGCGGTGTAATTTATCCTTCTACAGGCAACCTGATAAAGTAATGTGATTTCAAATACTCCGTATTAATTTCATTTATAAAAGTCTATAGGTACAATTCAACCAAAACTTGGAAAAATAGTGGTCTCTTCGTTGATAACATAGATAGATCCTTCATTCTACCAGAGGTTCCCTTTCATTCCCATCAGTGAAATTCCACACACATTAGATCAAACTGTATGGACTAATTTGTCTTACTACATAACGTTTGAAACTATTTGGTCTATTATTAGTCATACCACAATGTGTATATTTGTTGATATTCCTTCTTGCCAATATCACGAACTAAAGGGCATCGCCGAATATTTCTTTCAGTTATTTGATGTTTCCGGGCACGAAAACAGCTTTGGTCATTAGCCTCAGAGTAGTGCATGTTTTATCGTGCGAGTTAGCTGTGGTCCTCGCTTACTGGATGGTGAGACCTGCGCCGACCTACACGTCGACTGGTTCCTCCTCCAGATATCGCCCCTCAGAGGGCCACCTCCCCATCCGAAATAAGCTCTAAACTCCCGACTATTCTCCCGACATTTGTGGTAGTGTGTGTGTGTGTGTGTGTGGTGTGTGTGGTGTGTCTGTGTGGAGTGTGTGTGGAGTGTGTGTGGTGTGTGTGTGTGTGGTTGGTGTGTGTGTGTGGAAGAAAAGAGAAGAGGAGAAGGATGGAGAAGAAAATATCGCGTGGGATCATGTTGGAGTACTGCTTTGGCATTCGCCAAGGTTTGATTGAAGAAAATATGGAAAACATCCGATCGGATCAGCCGGATGCTAGAATTCTCCTCCAGATCGGTAATGATTTCAACCAGTTATGCAGCTGATGTCGAAAACCCGACACTATCGGGTCTCGTATCCTAAGACTTCCTAGTCAGAGCTTCTGCAATGATGTTCCCAGCTGCAATGCTGGCTCTGATGTGAACGCAACTTTAATCCAACGGAGGCATCCGACGATTTTCATGTCCTGTATGTAGGATAATCTACCAAGACTCCGTCTCGTCTTTTCCCCTTCCCAACCATTCTACCCATCCCCTCCCTTTTCCTCGAAAACAGTGCTCCGCCCCGGCGCGAGCTCCCGCCCCGCCAGACACCTCTAGAGGAAATGGCGTTGAATGCTCCCCCGCAGAGGAAGGGAGGGAGGAGGGCTCTTACAAGGAGTAAATAAACTCTAGTATTTACATGGTAGTGCTTCGCGGGCGCTCCTTCCTGCAGGTGAAGGCGAAGTTTTCGCCGGATCCGCAGTGGAGTACAAAATCTTAAATGAACGTCAGACGTGATGCCCTCGTATTTAGGTAATTTAAATGCACGGGAAATTGTTTTGGCCCGGGGCTTTCCGTTAAGAGATATATGACCCGATATTCGCTCTGTACCGGCCGTAGAAGCTCTCTTCCCTTTACTGCGGAAGTAGCCTTAATGGCTGGCACAAGACGAGAGGAGAACCAGGGAAGGGGTTGCTGCTTTGCCCTGGGCATGAACAACCCACGATTAAGGCAGCGGAAGTTCCAAAACTGCAGATCAGAACTCAACAAGGAAGGAGAGGCAAGATCTTACTCTTCGAAGAAAATGTATTTTCATAAGAGAAGTCCTCAAAATTGCGCTTACATTTTGTACAAGAATTAGTTCGTTGTAAGTAAAGACGTTTCTAACTTGATCGTATCAATTCTCTCCCATTTATAAGTTTGTAATGTTATCATTTATTTTTACATGAACTCTACATAGAACGTAAGGATAGAATATAATTTCTTCAAATGTATTTTGTAGTAAAAATGTTTCAAAAGAAAAAAACTAAATTCTTGCTTTAAGAAGAACATGTATATTATATGGATAATTAGGGCCTAAATTGATGAACATACGAGTTATTCTAAAAGATGAGTTTGTGAAATCAGAGGATACTGAACTTCAACCTCAAAGTAAGTTTTTAAGACAGTACATTTTGTTTACGTTACTTCAATTGAAATCCCCTCCAAACAATACTGGGTTTCTAAAGAACTTACAGAAAAAAACGTGTGTTTTACTTGTTAGTACTTAGTTGTAAAGTGTAATAAAGTACTTGCGAGACTTGCTTTAAAAGTAAATTCCAAGATTTATACTATACTGTTTTCTTTTCTTGTGAAGTATCAATGAATGTGAATACTAAAACGTAACAGAAAATTTAGAAATATCATACTTCGAATATTGACCAGGAAAAGAGCATATGAAGTAAATTTGAGTTTTGAAATGTATTATGTGTCATATTTTCTGTTTTAAGACATTGATGAAAGATGTATTTTCCTATAAGGTTAATTCTAATGAGACCTCATTAAGGAAATTTTCTTTGCAATTTCAAAATATCTAAAATACAGACTTTTGACGTGCAGTGAATGAGAAGCTCTTGACTATGACTTTGATACAAGAACATTAGCCAAAAATGTAGAAATTATTTGTCGTCGTTACAATTTTAAAACATTATATCCTTCATAATAAGTGATTTGTAAAATAAGGAGATGGTTTATACTAAACAAGAGAATTATAGGACGAACTTTATTTATTGATATCAGCGACGTTCCAATTGTATTTAGTTCTAGCAGAAACAAATTCAAACGTTTGTATTGCCCTGTGATACAAATTTTGAGGAATATACGTTAACATTTGTTTGGGAACAAAACGAGTACATCAGATACTATCCGCAATACACATGTGTGTTGGGTCATTAAGGGTTGCATACGTACTGACAAGAATTATTTTTAATGTCTCCATTTTCAGTGCATTGAAATCAGTTCAATATTTTTTTATTGGAAAGTGCCCTTTCAAAATAAATTCAATACCTCAGTTTTCAAAATGTTAAGATAATATTGTCAGAATAATAAAAACTTTAAGATATCTCATCCGTTGCATTGATCTCATTTATCCATTGTACTGATGTGTGTGTAATTGTCTATTTCGGTCTATGATATTCCAATAAAGGTACTCTAGTCATGATCATTCACTCGTTGCAGAAAGATGATATTATAGGTAAAAGTTATCGTGTCATATATTCTGATATTTACTCAAAGCAGGTTATAAAATAGAACAATTCTAAAATAATAATAATAATAATAATAATAATAATAATAATAATAATAATAAAGTTTTCTGTCAGATCTTACGAACAATATTATTATTATTTACACATTAAATTAATATATTACGTCACATACAAATATAATGACACGTTTCACAAGAGAGTATTCCTTTCACAAAACATGTGTATAGAAAGCCACACTTGCCCCAGCGTATGCCCCGGCGTTGCCCCAGTAATTTAATATTTTCTTCATTTCATAGTTTCACACTGTTCGTTAAGTGTAAGAAGATAAATTTAATGACTCTTCGTTTTTAAGAGACATCGATTCCTGGTGTCTCAAAATCCCATCGAGAGTATCTTTGCAAACGACTTCTTCTTGGAAAACCCTCCTTCGTGTAATCTCGAGGCGCCGAGCAGATGACGCTGTCACCCCCATTGACGTGTAGCTCACGTCGGCGGCACCGCAAATAAGACACGAAGCCTCCGACCTCCATCCACCTGGGCGGAGCTAGGCGCTTCACGAGCTCGGTGACCGTCCTCATTTCTCTCACGCCCACGCCCACGCCCGCGCCCGCGCCCGTTCCCACGCCTCGACCTGCTCGGCAGCCGAACCGCCAAGGCGTGTGCCATCCCTGTTCCATACTTTTCCCGTCCTACAACTCTTCCTCGCCCAGCTACTCCTCACTTCACCCCGCTCTGACTGCCTCGCCCCGCCACTCCTCGTTCCGCCTCCCTCCTCCCCATCCTCCCCTCCCCGCTTCGACCCGCCCCCATCTCACCCCCGTTTAGCCCTGCCGCGCCTCGTGCCGCCTCGCTCCTCCCCGCCCCGCTCCTCCCCGCCCCGCTCCTCCCCGCCCCGATCCTCCCCGCCCCGATCCTCGCCGCCCCGATCCTCCCCGCCCCGATCCTCCCCGCCCCGATCCTCCCCGCCCCGATCCTCCCCGCCCCGATCCTCCCCGCCCCGATCCTCCCCGCCCCGATCCTCCCCGCCCCGATCCTCCTCGCCCCGATCCTCCCCGCCCCGATCCTCGCCGCCCCGATCCTCCCCGCCCCGATCCTTCCCGCCCAGATCCTCCCCGCCCCGATCCTCGCCGCCCCGCTCTGTCCATCCCCGCCCCACCCCATCACCTCCTTGCTCCTCCTCTACTCCACCACGCCTTGGAGCGCACAGTTTTCCCTCGCACCCCGCCAACCGTTGCTCCCCGCGCTCCGCCACGCTTCTCCACGCCTCCTCTTCTCCATCACATCTCTCATCCCGTCACGCCCTTTCTCCTTCACCATGCCTCCTCCTCTCTTTGCCAATTCCCTCTCCTCACCACACCCCTTCTTGCGACCACGCCACATCTCCTCCAACACACCTCCCTGCCCTGTCTTTTCTCCCCCTCATCCCGCCACATCCTCTCTCTCACACCAGCTCTCGCCGTCACATCCCATCTCTCTTTGACACCTCTTCTCCTATCCGCCCCTCTACCACGCTTTCTGCACGGCATGCCTCTATCCCACACCACAACCTCTACTCTCCACGCTCCCTCTCGACTCACTCTCCACGCCATACTTTGTCTTCCTGCCATGTACCCTCGCCTGGTACGGCCCCTCGCCTATCTTTATCGCCACTTATATCTTCTCCCTCTTTTAAAAAATTTGCCTCTTCCACATTCTGACGCTTCAAACCACCCGTCTCCGAATTTCCTCATTTAGCTCGCCTCACCTGCGCCTCTACCTAAGTGCTTTCTCCTCCACCTCCTCGTCCTTCTCTCCCTCCTCCTCCTCGTCCTCCTCCTTATCCTTCACTTCCTCCACCCCGTCCTCCAACTCCTCCACTTCCACCTCCACCTCCTCCTCCTCCTCGTCCTCCGAGGCGGCGGCGCATCACGCAGGAGCGGGGGCACGGGGCCCGAGTTGTCGCGGAGGTGCTGTTTTTATGTACCGCAACTTAGTTTTACGAGCGGCAGCGCGACCGTCGCGGCGCGGCTGCGCTCGTAACTCGGAAGGCCGCTCCCGCCGCCGCCGCCTCCTCCTGATGTCCCTTCCCCGCCCCCGCCCCCGCTCTTGCCCCCGCCGCCGCTCGCTCCGCGCACCGTAATCTCCGACACGGGCGATCGCCTCCGAATACGACCCCGCTCCCGCTCGGGCCTCGCCCGCCCGCCCGCCTTCCCGCGAGCGTTGCTGACTCCCAACCCCTTCGCCCCTCGCGACGTGGTCGCCCCCTGCCGCTCGCTGCTACCGGAGCATCTTTCTGCGAGTTGTTTCCGTTTGCTTCCTTCTCAGCCGGCGAACTACTTGAGAATGTGTCCTGCCACATCCCCTGTCGTGGTAGTGGAAAAGTCGGGTTTGGATTTGGTGTGGTCTTCTCAATCTGCTAGTATATGGCTCTGAAAAATTATCCAGGATCAGACAGTGCTAAGAAATTTTCTAAATATTTCGGTTTTGGAATCGTTGTTTTATTGTTGCAATTTATTCTCAAAACTGCATAGTTCTCAAGAAAAATATTCTATACATTTATCTTTGATATCAGTACATCTAATAGAATTCAGTCAGGCAAATTAAAATCTTCAAGCTTGTCAATTCATGGGCAGCATTGAAACGTGACTTGTTTTATAATTGTAAGTTACGTAATATTTCTTGGTTTACATTTTCCTTTAATGCTCCTCTTTACGCATTTGCCCTCAGGTTTCTTTTCTTATTTGCTTGCATGTTGCTTCATATGAATATATATGTTCTGTCTCAGTATTCATGAAAGAAAATATTTTCAATGATTTTAGAGTAATATTTCTTTCCATTTCTTTTTTTCTGGAAATGTTACAGAATTTACAGTATTGCCATCAATGTATTTTATTAGTTATTTCTGTAATATACTCCTCCTCGTTATTTTTTTTCTTCATTTTCTTCTCTTGCTCCATTATTTCTCTAATCAGTTGTTAGCGATGAAGTGTAGCCAATTGTTTTTCCTGTTCTTTACGTAATGATGAATCATTGTTTAGATCATTATAAGGAGCACATTATGGTCTATTTTGACCTTCAACGTCACAGTAGGTGAGACTTGAAGGGCAACAGAAGAAGTCGCTATTCTAATTAAGTAATCATTATTTTCCTCACTACACTGTCACAAATTTCTTCATTGCTTTAATTCAATGTACATTAAAGTAATTATCAAGAACGCACATTAAATTTAATGTACACATGTACATTAGGATACAAGAGTCAAAGATTTATGGTTATATCTAGGAGGTATGAATAAATCATCTTGATGGACCGGTGATTATGAATACACGATATGAATGATGAGAGGCAGGAAAATTAGGAAAACCTCTACATTAAGTCTACATTTATTTTAACTGATGCATTGAATTTAATGTGCAAGTATATGAAGTTATTTTTAATGTATAATGTTACATAAAGTTTCATGTAAAATACATTAATCTACATTAAATTTAATGACATTTCTCACAGTGTAAATTGTAATTCCTCATTCTATATCCCTATCTTTCTCCGCTTCGCCACCCCCGCTGGTGCTTTCCCGCCCCGCCCCGTCGCCGGCCGGCCGAGCGGGGAGGCCTTCGCTTGAGGGCCTCGGCGGAAAGCGCGCGGATATCGATTGCGCCGCTCGCGCTCTGCTTGTACATTAAACACCAACTTCTGTTGATAATGGAGGTTTATGTTGTCTTGAAATTAACGGCGCGTTTGCCCGATTAGAGCAGGAGAGCTTGCCGGCCGTCGTCTGTTCCCGCTGCCTCCGTTGCCGCTTCTGCCGCCGCCCCCTCGTCCCATCGCCCAGTTCCCGCCCCATCCACCCTCGTGGCTCCCCTACGTCTATGTCGTCCTCTCTGTCCATGTCACCTCCGTCTACGTCGTTCTCGCCTATGTAACTCTAATCCACGACTATCTCGTACATGTCACCCAAAACCATGTCGCTACCACCTATTCTGCCTCATCTTTCTCGTGGCTCCTTACATCTATGCCGCCCTCCCCGTCCATGTAACTCTAGTCCCGGCCCACCCCATCCATGTCATCCATTTCTGTTATCACCTATTCTGCCTCATCCATTCTGTCAACGTTCTCCTCGCCCGTACCCTCTCTGCTCATCCCATCACACCCTATGTGACCCTTACCCTGTCCATTTCCCTCCATGCCACCCTCTCCGTTTCCCCCGGTCCGTTCGCCCCTATTCCCTCCACTCGGTCTTCTCGGAGAGCATCCCGGCCGTTTGCAATCTCTCTCATCCCTCCATACCTGTTTCCAAGCATCCTGCCACTTTCTCCCATCCGGAATCTACCAACTTCTGTTTCAACTCGGCCTGTCCACTCCTGCCACCGCCACCGCCCTCTCCGCCGGCTGCCTCCAACGTCTCCTCTGCCCCAGCGGGCTGCCGTTCCTGCCTCCTCCGGGCAAGCGCTCAAGTTTTGCGCCTCCCACTCGTTTGAGAGGCGGCTTAAATGAGGCAGACAGCTGCGAGAGCCGGCGCGAGTTCTGGATGGGGTGGAGAGCGCTCTCCGAGAAGCCGGGTGCTCCGGAAAATGTTCTCGATAATTCATCGCTAAGATAAACACCTTCTGCTGTCTCGTGAAGCAATATATTCAGCATATTCCTTAACGTTGATTATGTACAACAAGCTCCTGTTTAGATTAATTAGTTCACACAGAGTAAACTAATAAAATTAAAAGAATTTTCTGTTTATTATATTCCAGCAACATCTAAATTTTATTGTATATTTGTGTAAACACGAAAGATGGTTTAAATACGTAGTCTTGTAAAGGCGTTTCAAAATAATAAAATGGAATCTTTGTTAAGCTATCATTTATGATTTTATAAAAAATAGAATTTAAAAGGGATAATATCTGACGTCTTTCTCAATATTAGAGTTCTTAATAAGTAGTTATAAACCACCTCCAACTGTAATTTGTTTTGAATTAGTGAAAATATTTTGGAATTAGTTTTAGAAATGTATGCATGTCATGGAATGAAATTAAACTAATTAACATGAACAACTTCGTTTATTAAAGAGCAATGAAACTTTAATTATTGGACGTTTAAAAGGAGAGATTCTAAAATTATCTTAAATTGAAAATCTTATTTCCTATTTGATAATGTGTTCATCTAGAATGTGCCCATTAGGTTTACTACGACCGCATCTGTTTTTCTACTACATTCCAAAAAGTTTCTCCTTCTTTTGGCTGTTTTACAAGGAAAATGTGTTTTGAACAGTAGAAATAAAAGCTTCTCGACAAAACTTGTAAACAAATCCTTAAAAAAACACAAGTTAAGTGACTGTACATTAGCGACACACTCACACACGCACGCAAAACAAAATCAAGTACGTTTCCTCGCAAAGATTTTCGTCTGCGACGAGCGGTTTTTCTGCTTGGGCCGCGCGTCGTTCGGCAAGCAGCCCCCACCTCCCTCCTTCGCGTGCAGACGGGTGCTCCGAACCTGCGCATTTCTTGCAGCACGCGCCTTTGTCTAGCGCGCCTGTCACGACGAGAGGCGCACAAGGGGTCATGGAAATGCATCTGCCCACGCCACCCTTCCACCCCCACCGCCGCTCACCCCCGCCCCATTCCCGGCCTCACCCCTGACCGGGCTCCCAACCCCCCATTGGCCTCCGCCACCTCCCCTACCCGGCCACTGCCCCTGCCCCGCCACTGCCCCTCCCCGCCATTGCCCTGCCCCCGCCACAGCCTCTCCCTCGCCACTGCATCTCCCCCGCCACTCCCCCTCCCCCGCCACTGCCTCTCCCCTGCCACTGCCCCTCCCCCACCTCTGCTCCGCCCCCGCCCCCGCTTCTGCCTCTCCCCCGCGACTGCCCCTCCCCCGCCACTGCATCTCCCCCGCCACTCCCACCCCACCCCTGCCCTCTCTCCAGCCTCCAACCCCGCCACAACCCTTGCCCCGCCACCACCCCCTCCACCGTCCCTGCCCTCGCCTCGCTCCCTCCCCCGCCGCTCTCGAGACCTCGTCTCCCGCCGTCCTGCCTTTGTTCTCGAGCTACCCGATCTTTGTCACCGACACTTTTTTTTTATTTTTATCCTCACTCCGTCCGTGCGTTCATCTCGCGCTGGCTTTTGTAATCCTTTTCGTCGTCACGTGACTTCAAGGACGCAATGTATATTTCTTTTCTGACTTTTCGCGTTCTACCTCGCGTCCTCGCGTTTTCCTTCGAGCTTCCTTCCAAAGCGCAGTTTACTTTTTTGACGGCCGAGTTACACAAGACGTTAGACCACGATGGGAATTGCCACTCACGCTTCTTTTGACGTTTTTTCCCGTTTTGCTTTCTCGTTATTTTGTGGATATGGTTAGTGAGTGTAATTTTTTTCTTTGATATAGAAGGGACAAGCGCTTTGTGACGACGTGGACCGCGTTGCCGGACGTCACAGAGGTTCTGGGAAGCAACAGCCTGATCCCCTGAGAGACGAGGCGAGAATACAAGCCCCACAGAAATTCGTAAAGCGCGTGGATACAGGGCGAGGCCAGAGAGAGAACCAAGTGTATTGTGTACGTACAACTGAAAGGCAGGGCACCCAGATATCGCTCGGGGTCGCCCGCGGAGCGAGACATGAAGTTATAGGGGCAAGAGGTGAAGCGGATCACCTTATGTAAGGACGTGGGAGTGAAGGCCACTCGGGGGGGGAGATAGTGGGGGCATCGCTGGGTGGAGGGTGCGCGACCGACCGCGAAGGAAAGCCAGCGAGGGGTCGCGAGGCGCGGGTTTGGCACCGGACTAAATGGCCCTGGGCTTGAGGATTTGTCCGCGGGGAGCGCAGATAAAGCCGGCCGCGATGTGTGACCCGGAATAACGCCCGCGATGGCGGACGCTGATAAAACTAATAGAAGCGGAGAAACGAGATAACGAGATGGAGCTGGCGGGCGTCGGGGGAGGGCAGACGAACGGAGGGGAGGGAGGGCGAGGGGGAGGGGGAAGGCCACGTCCCGGCGCCGGAATCCCTTTGAATTGCGCTGGGCCGTCGGGGCCGCGACGAACTTTCTCATTATGGCTGCCCCGCGGGTATCAAAGCCTGTTGGTCGCGTGACCGCAGGGGGAGGCGGGGAGGGGCGGGACAGCGCAGACGGTGTGTGACGACACCAGCCGGAGGAGGTGGAGGTAGAGATGTGTGCTGGCGATAGCGGAGTGGCGACAACGTAACGTTGAATGGTTTGATGTTGGTGACGTACAAAGGCGCTGAAATATAGCCAAGAGATGTAAATGAGTCTCAGTAGGGAGGTGTGTCTGTTTGATCAAGTAAATGTGAATAAATGCTGACGAAAGTTGTTTATGTAAGTAGTCTCACATCTGCAAAAAATGTGAGTTTACTGAATTGAAAAAAGCAGTTATGAAATTTATACACACGCGAGAAAATCATTAATTAATCGTGTAATAAGTAATTCAATAATTACAAACAAATAATTAATAATATATAATGTAATAAGTAATTAATAAGATAAAATGTCATTAATTCAAAATTATAAACGTGGTAAAAAATACTTGCGGGTAATAATGATTTACATTTTTAACGTTTTCTGCTGATAATCACAAAAATGCACAAAAAACCCATCTGTAAGCTGCTCTTCAGCATTAAGATCTTATGAGATCATTCTTAATTAGTTCTGAGAATTCTCTCGCAAAATCTACAACTACATTTGATAGTTTCCTGTTTTATCATCCATTTTTTCATATTTTTGGCCCCTAATTTAATCAGATTAAAATTCCAGAAGGTTAGTATAATTGTGTTTACTTCTACTTCCGCAATTTCTCTAATTGTCGTTTTGTAGATGAATCTATATAAACATTAAAAGGCAACTGTTTTGAAAGTCTATATGAATTATGTGTTAGTTATATTTAATATCAATAAATTGTTAGACACATTCATTCGAAAATCGGTATTCGCACGCCTAAGAATGTAAATGTGAGGAATCAAACGTAATATCGTAAATGTGATTCTGTAGCATTACTCACAGTTCGGTTTCCTCCGTATTTACTTGAAGTTCGTAAAGTTCAATAAGTTCCAAGGCAATACTGTTCGTAGGTTTTTTGAAATTCATTTTTAAAATTACGTTAATAAGGATGTAAAATAAGTAAAATCTCCCCCGCGGCGATTCACTTGTCACATTCTACGTCTCCTACATAGATCTGTTTGGGCGCAGTTGGTTTAATTCCCCACCTACTCACTGAGATGGCAGCACTAAAACACGCCAAAACAGGTTTTTGGAAATTTCTTAGAATCTTCTGGCCGGACCTCAAAATAAATTATCAGGTCCCCACCAGGAGAGCAAGACGCGTCGTATGACACCTTATATTTCTCGATTGGTGCACGGAAAGTGGTGTAATTGTTTTAATGTTAAGAATATTCTCCTTTACAGTATTTTATGTATTGTAAAGCAGAATGGCAGCTGTCAGACAAAGCACAAACATGTTTGATAAAAAACGCTGAACGTAGGGAACTGATGTGTATTCAACGTATTTAATGAGGCCATGTTTGTATGAGGCACTGTATGTGAACCGACATATATATGAAGAATCGCCATTCTCGTAAACTTGATATGAACTTGCAGTAATGTCATTAAATTGAGTGAGAACAGGCCTTAACCTCATAGAGTCGTGTAATATGCTTGCCATTAATTAACAATTAAGTAAATAGATAATTTTGTAATGGATTTCCTCCTGTGTTAAATATTAAAATGAAGAAACAATGCATCAAAGAAAAGCCTCCAAATTACATTAAAGCTGCAAATTCCCTTAAACCTACAAATTCCATTAAAACGAGCATTGTACCGGCCATTGAGAAGATCGTCGCGTAGCAATGGTGAGCGGACGCGTACCTGGCACGTTTGATCTGCGGGCGGCGCGTTGTTATAACTCAATTCCGCGGCGCCGCGCCGCGCATAATTGAGCTCCGTCCAGGGGGCAGGGGCCAGGGGCAGGGGCGGAGCGGGGGCGGGGGTGGGGGCGGGGCGGGACGGACAGAGGGCGGTGGGAGCCGTGGTCTCCGACGACCGCCCACCGGGCGAACCACCGGGGCCCTGCGCTAACGAGCGCGTGTGTGCCGCGCGCGTAATCACGCGACAATCAGCGCGCCTGATTACCGCGACCGCCGCCGCGCCGCCGCGCCGCCGCCGTGGCCGATCGTCTGGTCGGCGGTCATTGCGAGCCGCCCCTGCCTCGCCGCCCGCTCCCGCTCCCGCTCCGAACAGCCTACGGAGTCAGGTGTTGTTGAGTACAGGAATGCGAACGGACTGTGTGATAAATGATTCAAATGCTGTAAAAACATTCTTTTATTTTTACTGACTCGTTATTGCTTGTTATTGCCTTCCATATGCAGCTCCATATGCATTACATAACTTACCTGGATAGAGAGGATAGTGGTTAAGAGAGAAATAAGAAAACTGTTGAATGATTCTACATGTTCTTATAGAGGTAATTATGGGAGGAAAAGAAGAAAAGACAAACCGAGTCAATTTAACATCTAGTTAATTAGAAAATAAGTAAATGTGAATCAGTAAATTTGAATCTCGCTCCAAGCGCCCTGGGAATTTGTATCGCCGCACGGTCATTAGAACCCTTATAATGTCCTTGGTGCATAAATAAGTTACACTGTCTTCTTTTGCTAGGTACTCTACTGTGGAATCATGTAGGACCTTTTTTTGCAATGGACAGATTCGTTAGCTTTAACGGCCGTTACATCTCTCTCATATTTTCACTCCCGAAACTTGTCTCTGTATGTCACACCGCCAGATACTGCGGGGCGGGTGACGCAGATTAAATAGCTACATCAAAGTTACTTTTACTCATTACAATTACCTTGTTAAGCCTGGGATGAATTTATAAACATTCGTCGTCCTTATAACATTGTTAATAATAGAACACAGATATTTTAGAATATTTTATTGTTGTTGTACGTCCTTCAGGGTGTTGGCTGCTGTGAGGGGTGGAAATCATGTAATACTTTCTCTCTAACATACCAATTATTTGTAAATTGAATACAATACCTAATATTACCAATACAGCCAATAAATTAATGAAAATGTTGTTTAATGAATGGCTTTAAGATGCCTTACTAAATATTAAAAAAATTAGAATTTAATATTATAAATACTGAATTAAGTGTTGCGGCAGAGCAGAGTTTGCTAACCTGAAGAACACGGGTTCAAATCCTAGCATAAATGAGGATTTTCATCCGATAATGGCATATTGAGGGTGTTACTAAGGTCCAATCAGCCTTCTTTCCTAATTAGTACCAGTATTTACGGGCTTTGTTAACAGTAAATATTGGAGGAAAAATAAACGGTTGAAGTATCTTCATTCCATCTTCACCGTATCTCCCTAATCATAAGACCAAGAAATACCCGTTACATGAATTGTAATGGTCACGAAAGTGGATAGTAAGCGGAAAAGGCTAAATGAAAGGATAATTAACATCCTCTAAACCCTAAGCAGGTTAAAACTGCTGTATTCAGGGTACTCAAAGGTAAAAGATCTGCATTGTTATCCTATTCTAAATACCTACTTTATAATTCAATTTCCTAAGTAATTAACATTACATTACCAAATTCATATTTGATTTTTAGCTATCTCGCCAGCTTTGTATTATTGTGACAACTTGTTTGATGGTAAATTAGAATTACCGAAAATATGTTGTTCGAAGAGGTGCAGGGTTGCCCCGTGGGCTAATCGCGACCCACCCACCAATGCACTCTTTCGGCTTGATTTCGTGAATCTGAATCATCAGAGCAACTACAAAAAAATCAATCCTCTTAGACGTGTTTGTTATGTCCAGAGTTCACGAACACGGAAGGTAGCCGACTGTCATTGTCACACATTACCCTAACGCGATCGTCGTGAGCATTGGTTCAGACCGTCGCCCCACTAATTTCAACCCCGTCCTGCCGATTCTGGCGTCAGCGTCTCCGACGTCGCGCCACATCGCGTCGCATCGTGCCACCTCGCGCGACCCTATAGCTCTCCCCTCCCCCTCCCCCTCTCGCCTACCCCCCCCATAAATCGAGGGCGCGCGCGGGGACGTCGCGGCTGCAGCTGATGGACCATAAACCCGGCCGGCAATAAACCCGCCCTTTCCGCCCTCGCCCTTGCCCCGCCCGGCGGTCGTGTCTCGCCCTTGCTCCCCCCCCCGGCCCCTGGCGGTCGAACCTTGCCCAGCCCTTGCGCCTCGTCGTGCGTGTGCCAGATTCGGAAGGAGGAGAGGGTTGCCCCGTGCGCGAATCGCGCCCCACCCACCAATGCGCTCACTCACGCACGCGCGCGCGAGCCTCGAACAAACTTCGCTGGTGTTGGATTTCGTTCGCTTCCCCCAAATGAAGGACGAGCTAGCTTCCTCTGACGATGACAGGGAAAGAGGAAATGGCGGGGGGAGGTGCGCGGCAATGATGAAATGGCAGAAATACTTGGGGACGGCGGTGGTCTCGGCGTAGGCGGCTATTATGAAATAGTAATGATAGTGGCACGTGAGAGTGACGAGAACATCAGGAGTCGGGGTTGGAAAAGGCAATGGCATGAGCGGCAGTGATGAAATAGTGGGTGATGATTGGGGCACGTGAAGCCGATGATGGCAGAAAGTGTCGGTGATGGCGGTGGGGTCAGCATAGGCGGCAATTATGAAATACTTGGTAGTAACAGTGGCACGCGAGGGTGAATAGAGAAGTAGGAGTCTGGGATGGAAAGGACGATGGCGTGGGCGGCAATGATGAAATGGTCGGCGATGACGGTGCCACGCGAGGGTGGCGAGTGCAGGGGGAACCGGGGGCGGTAGCGGCAATGGCGAGGATGCCAGTGATAGTTGCGTTGTAGATGTAGGAATGGCGACGATGAGAATGTTGGTAGAAGAGATAATGAGGGAGCCCACGGGCTATTATAACGGATGTTGCTGTATTGTCGCGCTTGAATAATGGAATTGAGACTTTTTCGGAATATTTGTGAATGCGGAACGCCTTTTGGGCTCATATCATATTTAGAATTACCTCATAATTGCATCAAATCAACAATAACGGATTAACTCTGGAGTGGAAAATGGTTCGTGTGTCAATCCTCCATAGTTCTTTAAATTAATTGTTTTATTACTTTTGTTAAGATTATATAATTTCAACTACTGATCGTATTTGGTTTTTATTCTATAATTAATCATATATTGAGATTAACACACAATATGAATCACAATATTTTTATTCTTAGGTTGCAAGATGATTGTATAAAAATCATCCATATTTTCATTTGAGTCCGATATATTTCAGAATATGGAATTAATTTATTCATTCTACCAACCAGTATATTATTAGTTTTCTATGCGTTGCACTGCTCTCTATTCATTGAATTTGTATTAAATGTTTTATTGTTCATTAGGGAGATATAATATTAATAATCTTGATGAAAAGCAAACATTAAATCCATGTTTTTCTCTTTGATAATATGATTAAGGAACAATCCACACGGGTAACATAAGAGGGATTAATTTACTGTGCACTACGCTTTTTGCTTTATAGTTGCATTTATGAGTATGTGGGTTATATGTATGTGGGTTAATTTTGAATTCTAACCGCAAGAGGAAACGTATACTAATTAATGATTTGTTAGTGGTCACGCAACGTAATTGAAAGGGTACCTACGACATAACGCAATTTCCTCTGTCTCTGTACAGAGAATGAGCTATTGCTGTCAGAATGCATAACACATTAGCTGACAAAGACAAAGGGATTGTGTGAGGGGTCGTGTGTTTCCCATCATTAGGCACAATAAGTGTAGAGCAGTGACAGATTTTGTGCCAGGGACAGGATTTGAAATTTCATTCGTGTGCTTATTAAAATAAATTATTTAATAATATTTAATGTACAAAATAAGTCATTTATCTCCAGTGACCAAGTACTATGAAGTTCTATATTTTGTTAAATTAAAGCTTAGAATGACTTGGATTGATAAATAAAAATGCCTAGAATTATGTAGCTTATCATTTCCCAAACGTTGGTTCACATGTAAAATGTTCAGTTGCTTCTTTGAGTAACAGTTATCTAATAAAATGTAGTTGTGCCAAGACAAAATCTTTGGAATAGTAGAGCGTGATTGACAATTTTAGCATATTTATAACTATGTAGGGCATATTAATGTGGATTTGATTTGCAAATCTCAGTTATACATACTGTACTTCACTTTTACGGATCCAATAAAGTAAAAGAATGATGTAGAATAATATAGCAACGCCAGTTACAGTTCAATAGTTAACATATGAAACCGTAAGTTGACCGTGACCCAATACGTTATTATAGCATCAATATCACTTATTTTTTAGAATATTATTTTTAGAATATTTCTTTTAAAATATTATTTTTAATAGAATTTGATGAAAAGTGAAATTGATCAAAGTCACAACAAATTATTATTTATAAAATCGATAATCTATTCGCGGTTCATCGTCAACAAAGTCTTCCTCAATCATCTTGCATGAAAATAATGACATGTCTCCGACCGCCTCCACTATTTTTACCAATCCTCTCTGCCGCACCTTCACCCATTGAGCACTGCGTGTGACCGAACGCCCGCCCCGTTGCATTCGCGCAAAGCATCAGCTTCCCCCGCGGGCCGCCGCGTCGCGTCGCGGGCTTCCCGTCGGCTGCGGTTCCAACAGCTGGCGCGCGGCAAACTTTCTCCGCGGCGCCGCGCTCGCGCCGAGTGCAGATGACGCGTGCAGCTGGAGCCGGAGCGCGAGGAGCGCGCTGCTGTCGACGCCAGCGGCACCTTTCATCCGCGGGCGCGCGCGCTTTTGTTTCGCTTTCTGCGCACGTCCCGCGCCGTCGTCTGTGTATCGCTCCGCGCCCCGCCGCCGCCGCTGCTACTGCTGCAACTTTCCGCTCGACTGCCCGTGCCGCGAACGGGCCCTGCCTCCTTCCCCGCATCGTTCCTCTCCCTCCTCCAACCCCTGGTTGGTCCACCCTTCTCGTCCCCGTGCCCTCTCCCGCTCTGACCCAGTTTCTCTGTTACCCTCACTCCCATCCCTTCTCCCTCTCCCGCCGTTCGTCGTTCTCGCTCCTCTACTGCTCTTCCTCTCAGTGCTCCTCCTCTCACTGCTCCTCCTCTCATTGCTCCTCCTCTCACTGCCTTTCCTCTCACTGCTCCTCCTCTCACTGCTCCTCCTCTCACTGCTCCTCCTCTCATTGCTCCTCCTCTCACTGCTCCTCCTCTCACTGCCCTTCCTCTCACTGCTCCTCCTCTCACTGCTCCTCCTCTCATTGCTCCTCCTCTCACTGCTCCTCCTCTCACTGCCCTTCCTCTCACTGCTCCTCCTCTCACTGCCCTTCCTCTCACTGCTCCTCCTCTCACTGCTCCTCCTCTCATTGCTCCTCCTCTCACTGCTCCTCCTCTCACTGCTCCTCCTCTCACTGCTCCTCCTCTCACTGCCCTTCCTCTCACTGCCCTTCCTCTCACTGCTCCTCCTCTCACTGCTTCTCCCCTCACTGCTCCTCCTCTCACTCCCCTTCCTCTCACTGCTCCTCCTCTCACTGCTTCTGCTTTCCCTACATCTCCTTTTGTCCCTCCTCCGCTTCTTCTCCCACTCATCATCTGTCTGGTCGTCCTCCACCTGCTCCTCACCACTCCTTCTCCCACTGCTCCTTTTCCCCCTCCGCCCACCCCTTGCTTCCCTTCTCCACATTTCCCTCATCCCAGCGAGCTACCCCGCCCCCTCGCGGTTTCCGCAGGACCGGCGGTTATTCCTAAATAGCTGCGGAAAATTAACAACTCCAAAACAACCAGCAACAGGAACGGCGGCGGCGATGGTGGCGGCCGCATTTGTATTCTCGTCAACGCATCGCAGAAATACCCCCGTCGCCCTCCGCCGAGCTTTGAAGTCGCCTTCGCCGGGCGCGTACTCGGCGGCTGGATTTTCGTATCTTTATTTCGCCCCGCATTCGCTCCGCTCGCGTCGTCTCGCCGGTATCAACGCAATATTGTGGAAGGTAAGATGTTGACATGGCGGGCTACATAATTGAATAGCTCGATGCCATGCGGGAGCGAAGGTCTCTCGTGCGGCGGGGCCCGCGATGCGCAGACAATGGGGGGCGAGGGGTGGAGGGACTGAGGAAAACGCGAGCGGCAGACGCTGAGCCTAAAAGGGACGAAAGACGCGCGGAGCAGAAAATTGAGATTAAAATATTTATCCGTTTCCGTTATCTGTATAGACGCATGATGGCAAAGAAAGAGCGCGTTTGAGGACGCTGTGAGAATTTGTGATACAAAATAAAATGGAATTCACGTGATTCTGTGTTCCCTCTGGCAAAAGGTAGAATGTGGTCCGGTATTGTGTGATGTCAATGGCGCAACACGAAAACATAACGGCAATGAAAATGAAAAGATTGGAGGAGATGACGGAAGTTAACAATATGCCTCTAGTTTGTAATTTCTTATTCGTTATAAATGATTGGATTATGCGCGAATGCGACATTAAAAAGAGTAATGCCAGAAATATTAGTGGCAAGCACAACCGTTTTCCTACAAGCACCATCTTCTGTTATTTTACTTGATTTCAGTCAAGAGGCACCGGCATCAATCACAAAGAAATAGTTAAAGGTAAAATTCAAAATTATTTGCGATTGTTCGTTTGATTTGTGAAATATTACAGTACCATTGACGACATGAACAATTGTTTCTAAAATAATAGCCAATATTGTATCAAAGAAGCACTAGTATATTACAGTATAATAATATTTGGAAACTCGCCTTTCATAAAAAGATTCAATGTGACTGAATTATCTTAGTGAACTAAACTATTTAAAATTCCCGACATATTTACATTTCACGCAGTGCTGAGAGTATTTATCTGGATAATTACAATGCCCAATTGAATTTGTAACAATTAACTTAATAATATATATTTAATTAGCTACAGATAACATAAAAATACACAGTTCATCCTTGTAATAAAATGGCAAAACCCAAAATTAAATAAATAATTGAAACCAAAAATGTAACTAGAGAATAAAATTAGAAAGAGAAAAAAATCAATTATCAAACCTTTTAAAATTAATGTCATTTTACGTACTCCCTTAGTGGAAAAAATAGCCTAGGATAGACCCCAGAATTTGACAAAGCATAAATAAACAGATAATTATGTTTTTATTAAATTGTCTTATGATACTTATGTCGTAAATAATGCCAAAAACAACTACGCCCATTCCGCCCCAGTGAAAAGTGCGGGCGCGGACCTGCCTGGGTAGCGCGTGCTACCGTGGAGACGAGAAGAGGCGGCAGCGTGAGAGAGAGAGAGAGAGAGAGGGGGGGAGAGAGAGAGAGATGGCCAGTCCCAGCCGGAGGAGGCGTGCTCCACTCTGTGGGGCGGGTGTCGCTGGGGAGCTTCTGCTCCTGCTGAGTGGATGGAATTGTGCGTCGTTAAGACCGCAAAGAGGAGCCGCTGCGAGAAATGAGCTGGCGGTCGTGATTGGAAGCGTTTAATGCGAACGGAATAAAGTAATTTGGAATCGGAATTGGGAACAAGAGGGATATTAGAAATTGGAGGGGGATGAAGTTTGCTTGAGGATTGTTGGGACGATCAAAGATCCTAAATGATGTGGTTTTGTGATATAAAATAATGACGAATAAAAGAAATCTGTACGCCGTTTTGTATGCATCTTGATAAATTTTCCAGTTTAGTAAATAACGCGAAATGAGTTTCCAAATTAACAGTTTGTTAAATGTGCTTGTGATATTTTTTTGGGAAATACGTGTAGAAGAGACAGGTAGAGGAAAAGAAATACTAGAAGGCAAAGAAAACACGGGACCACTTAGTATAATTAAAATTCATTGAATAAATTATCATTCACCATAGATCCAAATGAACATGTTAATGAACGCCCCTCGAGAAATGCACAAAATGCACGCGCGACTATGTTTAAAATGCGAGTCCATCTCAGAAGCCCGGCATGGTAAGTTCCCAGAGTGCAGCCCTGAAATGGAAGCGGTGGCAGCCGCCGCTACTACGCCGCGGTCTGGTGGAGGAATTCCGGCACTCAGGGTTCCTGCCGTGCTTTGTTCTCCGCGGAGGCGGCAGCGGCAATTACGAAGCGCTGCCAGGAATGGAAGGCTTCTCACCCGCCGGCCTCCTTCCGAGTTCGCCGCCGCCATTTCCACTGTGCTATCATCAGCAAGCTTTCACCCCTCTCTAGGCTTCATCGTCACCTACACCCGCAAACTCTCTCCCTCACATTCGCATCCTTACGTTCACCCCCCCCCACATGTCCACCTGCCCTTCATCATCACTCTCACTGTCGTCCGCATCTATACGTGCACTCTCACCCACAAACACACCTCCCTCATCTATACCATGAACCACACTCTCTAGGCCTCATCGTCACCTACACCCGCAAACTCTCTCCCTCACATTCGCATCCTTACGTTCACCCTCCCACATGTCCACCTGCCCTTCATCCTCACTCTCACTGTCGTCCGCATCTATACGTGCACTCTCACCCACAAACACACCTCCCTCATCTATACCATGAACCACACTCTCGCTTACACATTCACTCACTTCCAAAACCCACACCCTAACCTTTACCACGTAATTGTAGTTATATTTTTTGTCGACTTTTCCGAAAATATTTCATGAACCTTGAGTTTTGAAATGTATTCTGGCAGTCAACCAATTTATTTAAAGCACTGAGAGCTTGATTTCCTATAATTTCTATAGTTTGCATCTTATAGCCTTCTATAATTAATCTGAGAGATTCATTATTACTGTTAGACATAACCTAATATCATACTTTTTATTGAATTAATACAAGGCACATGACTATCCACTAAAGAGAAAGCGACAAAGTATGTACCTAGTCTCTCCTGTCAATGTACTTCCCTAATCTTCTTGTATATCTTCTGTATATCTTGTATATCTTTCCTGACGTCACCATCGCCTCTTCATCTCTTCGCCCCTTTGCGTGCCGAGTGGCGTCGCTGCTGACGTCGCACTCGCAGGGCGCCGTGACGCTGGCGAGATCAGCCCTGACGCTGCGAATTCACAGGGCGGACAAATAGAAACGCGGCCTTTCTGCCGGGGAGATTTCTCAAGGGAAGTAAGGCAGAATAGTGCTAACGCTGCTCGCCTACGGAGAATATTGAACAGCCGCCTTCGTTTGTTGCCCATTGTCTTTTCTTTCCCTTTAAAATTCTAGGTGTCTCATATGATCTTAAGAGGAATACATACATTTTCTTTCTCTTCTAAAATATATCAGTGCACTATGAGGTAAGTTAAGTTGGACAACAAAATTCCTGTTACCAAGAAGTTCTTAAAATTCGGAAAGATTAACTAATTATAATGTTGAAGTAGGCAATTATTTTTGAAAAAATATTAACAAAATGGCTAATAATTGGGACATTTTTTAAAATTTAAACAATTTTTTTCTTCTAAAAGTTGTTGACAAAATTACTGGAAAGTGCACGTAAACATTTACAAAGAAAAAATATCCATAAGAAACACATAGTACAGAAATGTGTCAAATTAAAAATATTTAATTGAATAAATATTTAAATAATAAAAATGAAAGGGTGCTTTTTAAATGATTTTATAAAAAGTAGTGTATAATCTAGAGCACAACTCCAAAGTGTTTTTTTCAATTGTCATTGTCGTATTTGTTACAGAGCGAAGTGGTCTAACGATTCTGCTTTGGACACTTATCTCCTAATACATAATGAAGCGTTCAACAGAAAAAGAGTACAAAATATTAATAGATCATGAACTTTAATCTATTTTTAAATATACCGCACGACACGTAAATTCGTAGCAAAGCTCATTAATAAAGCATAGAACAAAATAAAATGTTTGAACTTTTGCATCATGCGTAGTACAACGACGATCTCATCTCACAATTCACATTCGAGTAGCGGCTTCCTTTATCCACCCAACGATACCCAAGTTAGTACGGAAACACAAGCAAAATAACAATGCGATGTTTACGTTTAATGTGGTTTAACTAAGTACCTCTCCCTAGGGGACCGATTTTAATAACGTTTCACATCAATAAAGAAATGAAAATTGTAGTATATTGAATGATGTCAAACATTTTACGAGAATCCGTAGAATAAAATCTGGAAATCACTTTCCCTTCCGCAAGGAGCTCCAAGCGAAGGAGGGCTCAAGCTCAGACAATGCAACTTCCGCCCTCGCCCTGCACGCGCTGGATGCGCCCGCTGAAGTTACGGTTCGCACGCGCACTCTGCGCCCCATCCGCACCCGCTGCGCGTGGCTGCGCTCTGCGTTGCCTGCCCCTCCCCCGCCTTCCCCCTACTCCTCCACAACCGCACCCCGCCCCTCTCCGCTCCTGCTGATCACTTGGGTTTCCTCTACGCCTTGTAGCGCCTCCTTTCACTACTCTCCACCTTGCGTCGACTCGCCCCCATCTCTAACACCCGCCCCTGTTCTAGCTCCTACTCCTCCCCAACCGCACCCCTCCCCTCTCCGCTCCTGCTGATGCCACGCGTCATCACTTGGGTTTCCTCCACGCCTTGTAGCGCCTCCTTTCACTACTCTCCACCTTGCGTCGACTCGCCCCCATCTCTAACACCCGCCCCTGTTCTAGCTCCTACTCCTCCCCAACCGCACCCCTCCCCTCTCCGCTCCTGCTGATGCCACGCATCATCACTTGGGTTTCCTCTACGCCTTGTAGCACCTGCTTTCACTACTCTCCACCCTGCGTTGACTCGTCCCCATCTCTTAAACACCCGCCCCTGTTCTAGCTCCTACTCCTCCCCAACCGCACCCCTCCCCTCTCCGCTCCTGCTGATGCCACGCATCATCACTTGGGTTTCCTCTACGCCTTGTAGCGCCTCCTTTCATTACTCTCCACCATGCGTTGATTCGCCCCATCTCTAACACCCGCCCCTGTTCTAGCTCCTACTCCTCCCCAACCGCACCCCACCCCTCGCCGCTCCTGCTGATGCCACGCGTCATCACTTGGGTTTCCTCCATGCCTTGTAGCGCGTCCTTTCACTACTCTCCACCTTGCGTCGACTCGCCCCCATCTCTTGAACACCCGCCCCTGTTCTAGCTCCTACTCCTCCCAAACCGCACCCCTCCCCTCTCCGCTCCTGCTGATGCCACGCATCATCACTTGGGTTTCCTCTACGCCTTGTAGCGCCTCCTTTCATTACTCTCCACCATGCGTTGATTCGCCCCATCTCTAACACCCGCCCCTGTTCTAGCTCCTACTCCTCCCCAACCGCACCCCACCCCTCGCCGCTCCTGCTGATGCCACGCGTCATCACTTGGGTTTCCTCCATGCCTTGTAGCGCGTCCTTTCACTACTCTCCACCCTGCGTTGACTCGTCCCCATCTCTTGAACACCCGCCCCTGTTCTAGCTCCTACTCCTCCCCAACCGCACCCCTCCCCTCTCCGCTCCTGCTGATGCCACGCATCATCACTTGGGTTTCCTCTACGCCTTGTAGCACCTGCTTTCACTACTCTCCACCCTGCGTTGACTCGTCCCCATCTCTTAAACATCCGCCCCTGTTCTAGCTCCTACTCCTCCCAAACCGCACCCCTCCCCTCTCCGCTCCTGCTGATGCCACGCGTCATCACTTGGTTTCCTCTACGCCTTGTAGTGCGTCCTTTCACTACTCTCCACCTTGCATTGACTTGCCCCCATCTCTTGAACACCCACCCATGTTCTAGCTCCGTTTCTCTCTGCTTCGCCCTTTCCCATTTCTTTCCTCCCTTACCTCTTCATCTTCACGGCTCTGTCCCTCTTCCCTCTTTTCCGTGACCCACCCATCGCCTTTTCCGCTTATCTCTGCTTCTTAGGCGCCCGTGCCTCGCTTCGCTCCAATCCTTTCCATTTCCTTCTATCCTTTAACTTTTCCCTTTCACTTCCAATCTCTCTTCTCAATATTTTTCCCCCAGTCCAATCCCCACTCACCTATCAAACATGTCTACTTCTGTGACACCTCTCCCTCTTTTCCGTGACCCACCCAGCTTCTTTCCCGCTTATCCTCGCTCTTTAGGCTCACTTAAACAGCTTTTCTCTAATCCTTTTCATTTTCTTCCTCCTTTAACCTTTCCCTTTCATTTCCATCTTTCTCGTTCTCAATCTTCCCCTTCCTGGCCTATTCACCACCCACCTATCCAACGTTTTAACTCCCGCACCTCCGCACCGGCCGTGCCGCCAGCTGTCCTTCAGCGCCCCAGCGCCCGCCCCGTTGCTTCCGCGTTGCACGCGCGCGTGCCCGCGTGGGGAGCGGGGCGCACCTCAGCCGGGCTTATCAGCCGGCGGCGGCGGCGGCAACGGCGGCGCGCTGGCAGTTGACGCGAGGGGGCTGGAGCATAACCGCCGGGGCCGGTGGGGGGGGCGGGCGAAAGCGTGCGAGAGGCACGGAGTGGGCGGGTGCGCCCTGCTTTATTGGCTGCCGGCGCGTGAGAATAACTGGGCGTAACTCCGCTGCCAACAGGAGAGATAACGCCTCCGCCCCCGCCCACTCGCTCTAACCAGACGCTCATCAGCGCGCTCAACGCGCAGCGGGGAGAACAACCTCGTGCGAAAGGAGAAGTTGCTCTTGATCGCCCCCCACCCACTCACTCCATTCGCTTTTGTTTCGCCACGTGCGATGCCAGAGCAGCGGTGTGCTCTACGACCTGAGAACTTTATCTCTGTATTTGTTGTGTTGAAGCGTGAATGGATTTATTATTTTGAGACAGAACTGAATTCGTGTGTTAAACGATTTTTGCTTTTGTTAGTTTTTAGTTGGAAGTAAAGTATATAACTTCTAGTTATTGTAGTTATTAGCCATTAGCAAGAAATTCAGGGAGGCTGCCAAATTTAGATTCAACATTCCATTGAAAAAGTGGGAAGAAAATGCGTGTTGGTGATGGATGAAAGGAGAATTACTTTTGCTTCTAAGCATAAGAACCGATATCTTTGTGGAAAAATAAACATTAATTACCTTTTACTGCGTTTTATAATTTAAATCAGGTTTATTTTACTATGCGCACTGATCTCCAAACATTGCAGTGGGACGTGATAAACAGTTTCAGTTTTTCATTCAAGCTTGAAAATTCAAGCGCTATTGGAATATATGTTTTCACAATATCGAATTTGCATAAAATGAAACTCTGACTATTCCATGAGTTTCAATTAGATTATTGTTTTCAACCTTGTGAACAAATTTCTTCTCCTATTTCGCTGCTTCGTTTTCCGTTTTCTTTCCTCCGCCAAGACGAAGCCCCGATGGAAGTCTTCCTTTCCGATGCAGGCCCGGCGTTATTGTTTCTTGAGCAAAGCTCATAATAAATATTTTGCGTTCAACCTCCAGGGAGCTGTGTTCCTTCGCTCTAAGAGTGGGATGAGGAGGGGCGGGCAAGAGCTTTTAGTTAAATGAGATTCCTAATTGCCACGCCTCGCCGCGAGTTAGGCGACAGGCGCATTATGAAGCAACACTTGCGGTAATGCGCCACGCTTTTGTTTCTCCGCCTCGCCGAGGGAGAAGAGTTGCTTCCAAAGTAATTTTTGCGCGGCATATTCTAATGAAACGAAACCACAAGAAACATATAGACTCGCCACAACGAAACTGCGAACTTTTTTTTTCTCCTGCGAAGTCGAAACCTCTCTGGAAAATTTCCATAAACTCTCGGGGAATATAAAAAATCATGTAAAAACTTCTTAACTCCGCGAACACAAAACTTGAGAAATATCTCGACTGAGGACTAACAGCGATGTAGAACATCTTGCTTTCTCTCGATTCAGAAGGACGCTGCCCTGCGGGCTATCAAACTTGTATAGACACGTAACAATCACGAGGTCATTATTTGCCGTCGTCGTAAAGTTTGTTTTATGACTTCTCTTGTTCGAGTTGGTTTTATTTCTGCGGAGGGGTCGCTGGAGTGGCGTTGGCCTCTGGCAGTTCCGCATTCTCATAATGAGTTTGCAGCGGCGTCTTTGTACGGATGGGTGTCTGCAAGATTGCACTTGGATTCTCTCTGCGCCATTACGAGTTAGGTAACTGTCGTCATAACGAGATCCATGTCAAACTTTCGCGTGTCGTGGAATTCAATTTTAGTGATATATCGATCGTATGTGTGTCTTCTTGGATAGTTTTAATTTTTCATTCTTACGATGTAGTATTTTGAATGTAATCCAATAAAATATAAAAATAAATTAATGTTAACACAAAATATATTCTAAGATCTAGATACTCAAAACCATTAGACCCTTCAGCATGTGCATGAATTTTGCACAAACTTTTTTTATCGTGCTGCAAGGCGTATAAAGCGAAGATTTTATATGAAACATCAATTTTTCTTTGAATTACAAAAGTATGTTTCAGACTCTTAAACATTATTTAGTTTTAAGAAACATCATATATCAAATTCACAAATTCTCTTTTTAACTGCAGCTTTTCAAGTAACAAGGGTAATATGTTAAAATATTGTTTTGTGCCTCATAAGTTTGGGTTCTAAAATGCATTTTATTTTACACTGTAAAATAGCATTTTCCAAACATTGAATTTACGTAGTATCAAAAAGTAGGTCCACGATTGTTTTAAAAAAGACCAAAAATGACTTTTCTCAAAATATTTTCAACTCCATTAATCAAATTTATTCTTCACTTTTCAACTTTTGATATTTGCTTCTTCAAGACTTTAGTAATTTACGTTTTATAATTATTTTGACAATGATACAATTAATTAACTGTTACGAACGTTTACGAACGTAACCCATTAGATGTGGTTCTTTGAAGAAGATATGATTATTCTACAAGTTGTTAACAATTTCGTGATAATCGTCTATGGGAGAACATGAAATTTTGCAGTCATTATATTTTTTTGTTTTGGATCTATAAACTCCGCATTTATATACTGAAGGAGTCAGTCCCAGGGGTTTAGATAAACTATGTCTTGAATTTGAAACATATTGAGTTGTTTTATTAATAATTTTGACAAGCTATCGTCAACGTTGGCAATCTTAATAAAAAGGATATAGTGGAGTTTTAGATATAACTAAATCATAGGAAATCTCAAATTGTTTCTCCTTCAATTTACAAATACTCGGATCTTTGGGAACAAGAGAATATTTAATATTTTAATTTATGTGGATATGAACACCTCGCAAGGACAAACGTGTTTTAAATTTACTTGTTTTCAATTTCATTTATATGAGGAATTATTGATGGAACACCTTCGCCAACTCGCTGAATACAGGATGCTGCTATGAGCATATAATAACATCGACTCTTGCGTGGTCTGCGACCAGCGCGCCCACTCTTCACCTGCGGACCGCTCCACCCGTCCCCGCCCATCTTCCTTCTCCACCTACGCACTCCCCGCCCAGCCGCGGCCTAACCAGTTTCGCTCCGCCTAACCAACCCCTCCCTGCCCCACCCCGCGCCGCCCTGCTCTTTGTGCCGCAACGATTGCACCTGCCGGGGCGCGATCCCGCGGGTCTCCCGTGTTTGCACGACCTCGCGTGGCTGCACACGCTCCCACACGCTCGGCGAAACGCGTCCGACACGCTCTCACGCACGCGCACGCCTACACACACGGCGGCGAGTGAGCCGCTGGGTACACAGCCCGCATGCACGGCGCGGCGTGGAAGGGGTGGGTTGGCGGGCGGGCGGTTGGGTGAGTGGTCATGGGGGCGTGGAAGCGGGCGAGGGTCAGGGGGTGGAGGCGTGGGTGCGGGCTATGACGCGGATCGACCGCGTGCGTAGAACAAAAATTACGTGCCGATGATGACGCTGTTACGAGAGGAATGACGTTCGATTGGGTGGCTGTGGTGTGGGGAGTGACGTGGGAAGGGACAAATTGTCAATATGGCGGTAATAGGAATTCATAGCAGGAGCCGGAAGGCGCTAGCGTCAACAGTAGGCGCGAGGGAGACCTATGAAGTCTGCGTGCGGCACGAAAATCAACAGATCGCTGTCCAAAGCGATACGTGGACTTGCGGAAGTTGCGATGACGATAGTTGACGTTGTCGTAAATACACCCGTTCGTGGCATATCAAATCGTAATAAAAACATTAAGTTGATTTTGGAACTAACATTTTGAAATGTTAATTTATACACAATACTATGATCCACATAAATAGTAATTTACTCAAGAAAGATATTATGATTTTTTACACGTTCAAATAAAAAAATTACTGGACGACTGATAATTAGATATCATTTCAAGTGTTTCCGACACTTTTGTTTCAGAGTTGTTTTAGGTAATAGGTTTTTATACGAGATGAGATCGTTTTTCACCGAACAGGGAGACTTTGTCGTCTCAGTGACTGCTAGAAAGGTGGAGACAGGACAACTGAGACACAGAATGGACAACAGAGAGACAGAACAGAAAGGGCGATAGAAACCTCCGCCTAAAAATCCTGTCTGTGAGTCCGCAGAAGCAGAACTCGACGACCGTCGCTGAAACAGAGTGTATGGAGTATAGAAAAAAAAGGGGCAAAATAATTGACAGAAACCACTGACCGACAATCGTCCCTCTCGGACCGCGAAACTTCTCTCGACTCTTCAAAACGCCGCGGCTCGCGATTTTATCTCGTGGCAAGTTGTGCGCCGGTTCTCCTGTTCTCGCTAGCGCTCCCCACGGAGCACTAGACGGCGGGCGTTCTGCCTCTGCATTTGCGAAAAATCCTATTCCCGTCAACTTGGATATAACAGTCGCTGAAGCGCTGCGGTCAACCGAAAACGGGATGTGCTGGTGTTGAACGTTTGTGCTTCGGCGGTGGCAAAAATTGCAACGAAGTTGAAGGGGGAAGAGAATGGTAGATATTTCAGATTGGTACGTGAAAATCGTAAGTTTCATACGTTTAATGATGGCGACAAAGTGATTTATCAAAAATTACTATGAGAATATATTTTTGTATATTTTCATAAAGTAAAAATGAAGAAATTAAAGTTCGGTTTCTTGGATCATTTACTAGGGAATAATTTACTCAATCATCATTCTTTCAAGTTGCCCTCTCACAGAAAATTACAATAGTGTAATCTCTTCACTTTCCTCAAAAAACAGGTATTTCATGAACACTAAAGTATTTTATCTCATTTATTCCATACAATAGTAATAAAAACGCATACGGCATGCGAATAAAAATTTACATTTTCTTATACAGAGTATAAGTGTTCATAAAATTAAAAATGTGTGCTTTAGAAAGCGAAGTGCAGTATTCAGAAGTCTAGGGTAAGCAAAGTAATCGAGACACCAACGTACTAGACAATCGTTCTATATTTACAGTAATGCGCGGTGAGAGTAATAATAGTGTCCGTTGCAACAATACCGCGAGGGATAGACGTCGATGGCTCTTGTGATGAGCTCAGCGCTGAGGCAGCGTCAACACAGAACTCGAGGGCAGCTCCGACTCCCATTGGGGTTGGTCTCGCTGGCGTATGAATCGGAAACTCTTCACAGCGTTACCGCCGCGCCGGCCATCAGAGGGCCCTGCGAGTTCCGATCCAATTACACAGCGAGTGTCAGCACCGCGTCCCATCCCTCCACTCCCCCCCTCCTCGCCCACCCTCTCGATAGAGTGCGGTGAGAAATCGAATAGCGGGCTTCTGCATAATACACGGACCGCTTCATCACTTGCACCGCTGTCATCCGCTCTGTCGCTTTTGAAGAGTGGTCGCCCACTTGTTCGGGGATAGCTTTGGATAAACGTGCTTCTTCACTGAAACCATCTGTGTCTTTTCTCACTCTAATTTCGATTACCTTGCGATCTCGTCGTTTAGCTCTTTGGACTCATGCCGTCTCCATCCTCTTAATTTGTTATTCACTTGCGGGGATCCATTTTCAATGTCTTGTTTTCCACGTCCTCGTTTCCCTGCAACTATTCTTATTCCTCTCATCACATCGCCTCAACCCATTTCTCCGGTACCAAATCTTTTCGACATCCCGACTTTCCATCCCCCAACACTGCACAGTAGCTGCCCATTATTCCTTCGGCTTCATTATCTTTAAAATCCCGATTACACTGTTATCCCTCCACTTCGAGTTCACTTATTAAACTCATTTCACCTCCACATTCAACGGACACCCCGGTAACTCAATCCTGTACCAAGTAACATCAACCTAAATACTGCCATTTAATCTTCATCTTTTCTCCCATCGTATTTCATAGTTTCTTTGGAGGATTTGCTCACAGCATTCGTATCATCTACGCCGCCGTTTTTGGTCTTTGTCGTTTCAGTTGCCTTCCAAGTTCTTTGTATCTTTCTCTTGCCATTCCGCTCGCACGCATTCTCTTATTTGCGTCAGTCTGAGTTCCACATTGAGTTCTCTTACTTACTTCAAACTCACTTCATCTTCATATTCAGGGGCTCCCTCGGTATCTCAATCCCGTTCCAAGCATCATCAACCAACTTGTGTCGTTTTCATCTTCTTTATCTTTTCTTTCATCGTATTTCATAGCTTCTTCCGAGCATTTGCTCACGACATGCTTATCGTCTTCGACGCAGGTGTTTTCACCGTTTCGGTCTTTTCTTTCAGTAGTCTTCCGTGCACTTTGTACCTTCCCCCTGCCATTTCGCTCACACGCGATTGCCCTTGACACTTCTCTGAGGGGTGCAAATTTGAATTACAGGTCAAAGCTCCACTTAAGGGTGAAAAGAGGTATCATTCGATCAAATCCGTGCGAGGGGCGGTCGCCACCCAATGCGGGCGGCGGGGAGCCGAAGGCAGTTGTTTTTGCAGGTTTTTTGAAAGAGGGAGGGAGGGGGAGGGAAGGGAATGTAAAAAAAATTGAACGTGACGAGCCGCGTAGAAAAATTGCAACGAAGTTAAGCCGATAACGGGAGGGACCTGATGAAAGCGCGTGATTGGCAGCGCGAGCTGTGTGTGAAAGGGCGCCGCCATTTTCGTTAATGCGTAATATCATCGGGCGCATCGCGTGGTAAATTCGTAACTTAATCAGCGCTCGTCCAGCGATCAGGAATCTCGTTTACGCGCTGACAAATGCAAACACGCCAAATTGCGCGTGACGTTGGGGAGATGCGCGTTAGTTTTCGGAAGACTGTGGGAAATGGCGCTGGTCGTGCTGCGATTCTTCGTAGTACTTTGAAAGTTATTTCCACTCTACGTATATTGATAAAAATATTTGATTTTTACGTTGATTCTACTTCCCTGAGTAAACCAGAATTTTGCTCTTAACTCTTCGTCGGTCTTAGACTCCGGTTTCCCTTCGTGCCTTTTCGTCCTTTTGAGCTTCGACCTTTCGTGTTTTGTTCTTTGGTGTCCTTTATAACCATTCTGGCATAAAGGTACAAGTTAATTCCAATTTTATTTTCTTCCACGTATTCATTTAAAAATGGTCTGTAGTATGCATAGTTCTTATCTATCATCTTTTCTTACGCATCTCATTCACGTGATGTTTGCGTTCTCAGCAATATTTTCATTTAAATAGAATCTGATTCTCTTTGCTGTTTAATATCTTGTAAATGTAGAATAAGATTGGATTTTATTGCTTTAGAAATTTTGTTCAGCATCAAGATAGTGGTGAATTATTTGCATATTCAAATTTTCGAAAACGTAACTTAGCACTTCTACTGTACGTATCACCGTTTCTGCTCCGTAAATGAGCCAGGTGTCCTTCTAGTCAACATTTGCCTTTAGCGTTACTGAGATATTCTTAACTGGCACTTCGACTGTCATATTCTTAACTGGCACTTAACTGTCGACTGGCATCATGTCGACGTCTGCCTTAGAGTTTTTTTCTCTGCTACCCTGCGCAAGGGGCATTCTTATGAAACACGTTTTCACACACCAAAGCACAGACATTTCGTCTCTGTCACATTGAAGTGGTCATTCATATTTCAAGACGGGATTGATAATGATGGAGGTGGCCAGGAGTTACTGCTGTCCCTATCAGTATGTTCTTTTCATTTTAGGAGAGTGAATGCGAGAGGAATATTTCTAATGCTTATGTTCATAAAAAAATTAGATTAAATGTGGCTTTCTTATATCATTTCTGTTCTGCAAATGAAAGGGAAATGTCTTTTTAGTTGAAGCATTCCATGTTTGTTTTTCAGTTGTCCGAAATATATAAATATTTTCTTAAATGCATTTATAATTCCTACTTAATACAATTATTACATTAAACTCATAGTATTAAATTTTACTTTCTGAAATTTTGCAAATATTTAATTCTTCTACAGTACAAAAGGTGCACTATCTGCAAGTTTAGCCCTCTCTGTCATGGCTCTGTCGAAATTTTGAAACTCACTGGTGTGTATTATATTTATTCAAACAGATTCATTTCCGTCGGTCTTCATCTGAAGATAGTAAAAAACGTCCATCCGATTTCCGTTTAAACGACGCTCCATTAGATCTAGCGACGGCTTCGATGGGTCCGTGGCTCTCCACTAATCGGCTATTTACGACCAAGCGCGCAGCTCGCTCTAAAAATCGCGCCATCTGCCTGCAAGCGCTGCGGATTATTCGATAGATAGCAGCGCTATCTACACGGCGCAGCTGGGCTGCACACATCCCGTTCTAGGGTCCAACCTATCGTCCACTCTCCCCTTCGCCACATTCTGGAAGCTGTTTCTTTAAAGCCGATAACTTGTGTCGTATGTAGCTATCCAGTATTTTAAACTTTTTTACTGATGACGTATAATAAAATTATGTAAGTATTGGTTTTTCACTGACAAAAGTGGAGAAATCTTTAAGTGTTTAAAGGAAAATTACTGGAAAGGCCATATTCCTTGGAAAAACTTTGAAAATCTTACTTAGGAGTAAGACGTAAACAAATTACTTGTAAGGATATGGTTCTTCACGATGATTATGATGATACATTTTTCATGAAAAATCGTACCAGAGTAATTGTTAAGTTGTAGTTTTTCCTTTAAAAATCTTCATGTATTCCCCATGACTTAAAAAGGTAGCTCTAAAATTTCTTGCATGCTTCCAGAAACAAGAACACGTTTAATTAGTCGTTCATTCCGCATTTAGAATATTGCCAACTCATTACGACAACCCAACATTTGATCATCTTAAATGCACAACCGAAGAAAGGGAATACATATATTGTATTATAATAACTAAACATATGTAAAATGTTTGTATATGATGCTGAATCCTTACTGTTGCTGAGGAGAACGAATATACATCAAATTTATAACAACCAGTTTTATTCCAGTTGAAAGTTACAAAACTAAGTAATTATATGTTAATACCTGTACATTAAGGAAAATAAATCAATAAAAGAAAAACTAAGATTTGTGACTTTCTTGATTATATGTAAAATTCAAGAATTATTCTTTTATACTAATAGTAAAAAAAATTAAAGCACAACAAACTAGTTTGTTTCAAAAAGTCACTTAACTATTTTACATTTAATACATTCATATTTAACAAAAACATAGCAATATCACATTAACATATACAACCCTTACGTATTGACTTTCTCGCCCTTACAAATGTACTTCGTGCAATTTTTGGGCGTCATTGTGTAACTATAATATTGAAGATAAAGATTTTTTCCTTGATGAAAACTCTTTCTTAAGGACGAATCTTGAAATACGTTTACGTTCAATGTTTCGAAAATATGAGTAGTTTTCGTGTAATTTGGCGCAACATATGGGCAATTTAAAAAAATTAATATTTTATTTCTCAAAAACCGCTCCAATTCCTTTCTTTAATTTTTTCCCCATAGAAGGGATGCTTAAAAGAAAGGCGTGACACTCATTTTCGTTGAACTCTCTAAATTTTCGAAAATTGCAAATTTAGAAATAATGCGAGGAAAGTATGCGTTGTTGTAGCACCACAAATTTTCATTTTTATTAATATCCATAAATTTTGTCCGGTACTTTAACGTGGTTAAATACGTAGTGACACTTGATTACACAATTCAACTTCACGACAAAAATCACTTTTCCAGATACGTCCGTAGTTTCTTTTGTCTGTCGAGGTGTAGATGCACTTCTGAATCTGCGTCATCTTGTAGGCGCGGCGATGCAATTTGCAGCGCACGGGGTCGCGTCTCCCCGGGCGCCCTCCGCCCCGCGCGCGCCCTTTGTGCGCCAATTTCCGCGAATAATTGGGTTTGCACGCGGGTGACACCACCCCCGCCCACGTGCAGCCATCCCCGCCCAAACTACTTCAGCAGACGATCTCCAATCGCAAAACTTCCATCGCCGTCACTAGCACGTCTAATACCCCCACGTCTCAACAATTACGAACCACCACCACCACAGGCAATTACATCCCACCACCGCCCCCATCCCCGCCATCGCCGCCACTGTCACCGTCATCGCCACCGTCACCATCACCGCCCCCGCCCCTGCCCCCCGCCCTGCCCCCGTCCCGCCTCCGCCCCCTCCTCCGCCACACGCCCCCTCCTCCGCCACTGTCACCCGAACCACCACTACCATCACCACCACCATCACCATCACCATCACTACCAACACCAACACCACCGCCATTGCTCCAGCCCCCAGCCACCACCATCTCCACCTCCACCGCCCCCTTCCCTTACCCTGTCTCGTCATCGGCGACGCCTTCGCCACCAATATCACCACCACCACCATCACAACCACCATCACCATCGTCACAAACACTTCTTTTATCTCCATTACAGGCAACGCTACCTTTGTCGCTACTGTGAATCGCCACTACCATCATTACTACCACCGACGCGACGGTATGATCATATTTCTCGTCATCTACATTACTAATTTCGTCATTGCTCACTTTAGCACCACAATTGTACTAGTACAATGGTCTTCCCCAAAATCAATACTTCTATCCTAGCTATCACAGTTTCTACTTCTACAAATAACGATTATCCCTCTTATTATGCGACTCTCATCATTCCTTCATCCATTTTCTTGCATTATTACAGATTCTTTTACTATCGCTAACAAGCTTCTTCTTCAAATATTTCTTCTATTCCCAATGTATCAGAACCACTGACAATCCATGAACGACGTTATCGCTATCAACCTTCAATTACTACATCCATCGAAAGGCACCCATCTTTCAAACCAAACGCTTCCTTTGTCATTTACGTCGTGTGGCCTCATCATTATGCCTCTCAGAGCACTACAATTGCTCATAACGGTGTCCACGTCGGAACACTCACTAATCAAACTCCTTACCCTTTCCCGCCGCAGGCTACCACTCATGTCATAGTTCGCCATCTCCATCGCTCAAAGGGCTTCAAATGCATTCCTCTCAGCGACACTTCTATCATTCGGCTCCCTCCCCATCGCGTTTCATCTGCGGTACTACCGCATCACTTACAACACGGAATATCTCCGCATTGCCACACCCCGCCTTTCTCTACCGATCCCTGCCATTCTACGCTATTCGCCGATGCTCTCCGTCGTACAAATCGGCATCTTGTCACGCCCCGCCAAACCCCACCGCACCCTGTCTCACCCCCTACACCCTGCTTCTCTGCGATGTATCCCGTCGGACACAACCGCTCATCGCCCTTCATCCCTGCACATCAGCACTCGCTGCTCCACACCGCTACACCCCGAACTCTACAGCATAGCCTCCACCCCCTCCCGCTCACTCTCGCACATCTTTGCACTGCATCATATTTCGCTAAACACTATACCACACCGCCTCACACTGCAAAACTAAGTACACCGCCAGCTCTCCCCCACTTCCGTGACCCTGCTATTCACCATCTCAGCCTATTGCTTCTATAAGACCCCATGGCCCCCATCACACGCCGCCACGCACCTTTATATATTACCATACAACCACACACCCTCCACATACTGCCACACCTCCACATCTTGCCACACCGCCGCACACCTCCACATATGATCACACCGCCACACACCTCCACATACTGCCACACCACATGTTGCCACACTGCCGCACACCTCCACATATGGTGACACCGCCGCACACCTCCACATACTGCCACACCACATGTTGCTACACCACCGCACACCTCCACATATGGTGACACCGCCGCCTACCTCCACATACTGCCACATTGGCGCACACCGGAACACCGCCGCACACTTCCGCGTATTGCCACACCGCCGCGCCCTCTCCATGCACTGCTGCACACCGCTTCACATAACCAAATACGAACACCACTACTCCCCGTCGCTTCAGAGTAGACTTGCTTGCTGCCGCCGCATCTCTCCGAAGGAGGCTGGAAGGGGCGCGTTGCCATGTGTTCGGACGGGCCTTTGCGGCAGGCACGGCGCCAGCGCCCGCAGCCGGTGGGGCGCTAATAATTCATTAAATTGACGCGTTTGACAGGCATGCCAATTCCCGCTCGAAACTTCAACAGGTATTTAACAGTGAAATGCTTAATGGATTGCTTAAATGATGCAATTCTCCGGACACCGCGCGCCATGTTGGAGTGAGTTTTAATCATGCAGAATTAATTAACTAGCAATGCACGCGCGCACGGGAAGAGAGAGAAGGGGGGGGGGGAGACTCGGCCCCTTGTGCTCTCTGCGGGGCTCGCCGCCGGCAAATGTGGCAACGCCGCCTGTCGGTGCGTAGAGGGTGCGTGTAGCGCCGCTGGCGGGCGTCTGCTTGCGTGTATTATGCAGCTGCGCATTTCCGACTCCGAGTGCTGACAACCATCGGGTTTTTTTGGGCACCAATGAAAATTGTTGGAGGTGAAAATTCTCTCGGCCTCCAAGTGGATAGACTTTGTAGAGATGTTAATGGTTTCCACGTTTTTGGAACTGTTTCTTTACGTTTCTAAACAATATTGAAGGTGATTGAATTCAAATAATTTTCTGTCAAATTTGTTTACTTTCGTATTCTGGG